>CM040118.1:15192251-15792251 GCA_022559845.1 Amorphophallus konjac | reverse complement strand
GGACACCGTCAAACTTCTTGGGCTAACCCCAACTCCCCACCCCAAACCTTACCGTGTGTCATGGATCAATAATCACTCCATCCCCGTCAACACATGTTGTCTAATCCCCATCACCTTCTCATCCTACCAAGGGCAAATTTGGTGTGATATCATACCTATGGCCGTAGGGAGTATCCTACTTGGGAGACCTTGGATATACGATGTAGATGCTACCATCCATGGGAAGACGAACACGTGCACCTTTGTGCATGAGGGGAAGACCATCCGCCTCAACCCTTCCCCACCTAGAAAGGAACCACCCACTAAGGGGATTTTTCCCACTCCCTCTCCAAGCCCCAATGGCCCACCTAAACTCACACAACCTATCATCCAAGATCCCACCCCCGAAGTTCCCACTAGGCCAATCAAAGGCCTCCACCTTATCACTAGAAAGGAGTTGGAAGAGGAAGTTGCCCAAGGAACCCCCGTGTGCGCGATTGTCCTTTGTCTAGGAGAGCCAACACCCTCCAACCCCCACCCCGTGGAAGTACACCCACTCCTTGAAGAATTCAAGGATGTGTTTCCCGATGAACTCCCGGACCAACTCCCTCCCATGAGGGATGTCCAACACGCCATAGATTTTGTCCCAGGATCCTCCCTACCAAATCTGCCACACTACCGTCTCAACCCCACCGAACATGCTGAATTAAGAAGGCAAGTTGAAGAACTTATTAGAAAGGGCTTCCTTAGGCTTAGCAAGAGCCCATGCGCCGTCCCCGCTCTTCTCACACCAAAGAAAGATGGGACATGGCGAATGTGTGTTGATAGTAGGGCCATAAACAAGATCACCGTCAAATATAGGTTTCCTATACCTAGACTTGACGATATGTTAGACATGCTTGCTGGAGCCACCATTTTCTCCAAGATAGACCTCAAAAGTGGCTACCACCAAGTAAGGATAAGGTCCGGAGATGAATGGAAAACAGCCTTTAAAACCAAAGATGGACTCTATGAATGGCTGGTAATGCCTTTTGGGCTTTCCAATGCCCCAAGCACTTTTATGCGTCTCATGACCGAAGTCCTCAGGCCCTACATTGGGGTTTTCCTTGTAGTTTATTTTGATGACATCCTCATCTACAGTCAGTCCAAGGAAACCCATCTCCTCCACATCAGGCAGGTCTGCACCACCCTTAGAAGGGAGAGCCTTTTTGCCAATCTAGGAAAATGTCATTTCATGACAGAATCCCTTACCTTCCTTGGGTATGTTGTCTCCACCAAAGGTGTATCTATGGACCCCGAAAAAGTCCAAGCCATCATTGATTGGCCGGAACCCCGTACTCTCCATGAAGTCCGGAGCTTCCATGGCTTAGCCACTTTCTACCGAAGGTTCATCCGTGGGTTCAGCACCATCACAGCCCCTATCACTGACTGCCTCAAAAAGGGGACCTTTGTGTGGACCAAGTCTGCAACTAGAGCTTTCCAAGAACTCAAAGAAAGGATGACCCAAGCCCCCGTATTAAGCCTCCCTGACTTCTCCAAAGTCTTTGAGGTGACTTGTGATGCCTCCGGGGTAGGAATTGGCGGGATCCTTAGCCAGGAAGGTCACCCAGTAGCCTATTTTAGTGAGAAGTTGTGTGAAGCTAGGATGAAGTACTCCACTTACGACAAAGAATTCTATGCTGTGGTACAATCTCTCCGCCATTGGAGGCATTACCTCATACCCAAAGAATTTGTCATATTCTCAGACCATGAGGCTCTAAAATACCTCAACTCACAACAGAAGTTGAATGCCCGACATGCTAGATGGGTTGAGTACATTCAGGCCTACACATTTGTGATCAAACACAAGGCCGGAAGTGAGAACCGCGCTGCGGATGCTCTTAGCAGGAGGGTCTCCCTATTAACCACCATCCGAGTAGAAGTTATAGGCTTCGATCGATTGAGGGAAGAATACCCGACTTGTCCCGACTTTGGGCCCATCCACACCCACCTAACCACCCATTCCTCCCAAGAACACCAGGGTTTTATTTTAGAGGATGGGTTCCTCTTCAAAGGGCATCGGCTTTGCATCCCTAGAACTTCGCTAAGGGATTTATTGGTCTGGGAATTACATGCTGGGGGCCTAGCTGGACATTTTGGGGTACACAAAACTATTGGTTTAGTTGAGGGACAGTTCTATTGGCCCAGCCTCAAGAGGGACGTGGCCAACATTGTGGGACAATGCCGCACGTGTGCGACTGCCAAGCAAGTCAGACAAAACACTGGCCTTTACACCCCACTACCCGTTCCCGATCGGCCATGGCAGGATCTGAGTATGGACTTCGTGTTAGGGCTACCCCGGACCCAGAGGAAACATGACTCCATCTTTGTGGTCGTGGACAGATTCTCAAAAATGACTCATTTCATCCCCTGTTCCAAAACCTCTGATGCTTCCCATGTGGCCCGTCTATTCTTTGACGAGGTAGTTCGTCTCCATGGCCTGCCCAAGACCATCATCTCTGACAGGGACGTCAAATTTACTAGTTATTTCTGGAAGACTCTCTGGCACCTAATGGGGACCCTTCTCAAATTTTCCACGGCCTATCACCCTCAAACTGACGGCCAGACCGAAGTCATCAATAGGAGCCTTGGAAATCTACTCCGGTGTCTTGTTGAGGATCGCCCCGGGAATTGGGACCTCATATTACCCCAGGCAGAGTTTGCATACAACAATTCAGTAAATAGGTCGATAGGGATGAGCCCATTTGAAGCTGTGCATGGGTACAAACCTAGGAAGCCTACAGATCTCATTCCTTTGCCACCACATGCTAGAGTGTCTATTAATGCTGAGTCATTTGCCCAACACATGAAGGAATTGCATGAAGAAATCCGCAAACACATTAACAAAAGCAATGAGGTTTATAAAAGGTCGGCCGATTCCCACCGCCGCCACCAGGAGTTTCACACAGGTGATTATGTGATGGTAAGAACTGAGAGGCTTTCCCCTGGAAATGTCTCCAAGCTGAGGTCGCGTGGATCAGGCCCCTTCCAGGTCTTAAAGAGGATTGGCACGAACGCTTACGTGTTGGACCTCCCTGAGGAGTACGCAGTAAGTCCCACATTCAATGTGGCTGACTTGGTGCCATATAAGGGACCCACGGTGACACCTAGTAAGGAAATTGAGCCTGTTCCCCATTCTGAGAGAGCCACCACCCATGAGAGAGTTACACCAATCCAGAGAGGCCAACGGGAGCAAATAGAACGGATATTGGATGAACAGGTCACTGTCACCCGGAGCAAAGCATACGAGCGATACTTGGTCAGGTGGAAGGGCCGGCCCCCTTCAGATGATTCATGGGTGAGCAGGGAGGATCTTCAGCAACTGGACCCCGACCTCCTGGAGCAGTACCGCAGCCGAGAGGACCCTTTCTCGACAGAGTCGAGCTCTTCACAGCCCGGGGGAGTTGATGGGGACATCACCCAGAGTTCCCTTTGGCTCGACACCTCTCTCCCCTCTGGAGACGGATATGCTGTGATTACTTGACTTGATGGGTCCTCGGAGTCACGGGAGTTTATTACTATGGTCATCTTGATGTATTTTCCCTTTTCTTGAGTCTCTTTTGATGTATTTTGAGTCATGTCCTAGGTGCTCATATTAGTGGATCAGCATATTGGGCTTGTTTGGCTTCGTGGCCCATCTAGAGGAGCTAGGCCCATGTGCACTCCTTCTTGCACCTTGGTTATCTGTCTTTTGTTCTTTTCTCAGGGGCTTTTGTACAAAGTTGGGATCCCTATATATAGGACCCCAACTCCCACTTGAGAAGGTTAATGAATTATTAAGTATTTTGAGCATAAGTGCATCTTCCCCTCTCTCTCTCTAGCTTCCTCACTCTCTCTCTCTCTCCCTCTCCCCCCCCCAAGGGATTTTCGAAATCCACTCTCTCTCCTCCCTTTCCCACACCCTCTCACCTCCCAACCACCTCATTAAGCCTCACCACTTCCCCACACCAACCCCATTAACTTCCCCTAGCCCCAAGGCAACCTCTCCTCTTCCCAAGCAAATCTTCCCCTTCCCCAAGCAGCCCTCTCATCTCCCAAGAGGGAATCACATCTCCCCAAGCCCCCTTTTCCCTTCCCCACACACCTCTTCCCATCCCCAACACTAGAAATTAATTCCCTTCTTAAACCCATTTTCAAATGTTCTCCCCTCTCTTCCCCCAACCAAATTCGTAACTCTTCTTCCACCCACTGCAAACACCCCCTTCCAGCCCTTATCCTCCCTCTCCCACACCTTGAAACACCCCCTCCTTGACCTCCTAACACCCAAGGGCCACTCCCATACCCATCCACCCCACAGGTCCCTCCATTACCACTCCCTATCCATACCCCTTGTTCCTTCCCCTTTCTCCCCATTTTCATTATCAGCCTGCAGGTGACAGACCAGGTTGCGGCTTGCAGAAGCTTCCCCAGGGTCACACGGTTTCTTCCTGGAGCGTGGCCTACATCGACGGAAAGGTCTGCGACACCCCTCCGCAGGCGAGGTGGAATCGTCCGGTTTCGACTTCGTGGCCGACCGGGAGGGCGATTCTCCCCCAACTGGTCCAGTCATCCCCTGCAGAGAACCTGAGCTCGGTGGGAAGTTGCTTCACGACTAACGACGCTGGAATCAGACCAAGGTTCCTTCTACAAAAATATTCCTTCCCCTGTCTGCGACCAGGATCAAGAAGCAGAAGTGCATTCGGCCTCCGGGAGTCCGAGTTCTGATTTTTCTCCTCCAGTCACTCGGGGCAGCCTGCTCCAGTCTGCTACGACCCACAGTTACTCAACAGCGTCCCCCGGGCCACCCCGACCTCCGGTGGCATCCCCGCCAGTTTTTCTGCAAGGAGGGTTCGACCACGGTTCCAGAACTTCTGACGGTTCGAGAATCGGAGTTCGGGAGTCCAAGGTATAGCTTCTGCATCCTACTGCAACAATTCTGTAGCTGCCCGCCCTCGAAATCTTCATCCGGCTCGAGCCTCTACCACGGCCAGAGACAGCGTCAGATTAAATCGGCAAAATTCAGAGGTGTCCCTGGTCCAGTCACGAAGACGACGCAGCTGGTCTTGTAGTCGAAAAAATTCCTGAGAGTGAGCTACGACTGCAACAGCTGCCTCCTGTCCCTGCTCACAGCAAGCGAGCAGAACCGTCGCCGACGTCCGTTCCGCCAACGGTGCCACGTTTTCCCCCTCCCGCCTGGCCGGCTTAGCGCCCCTCCCTGTGTGGAGGTAGTGTTTGTTGTAATTGGGTTTCCCCACCCTTAGTCCATCCCTCCTGTGTGAGGAGTAGTTCTTGTACTAAGCAGCTCAAGCGACATCGGCGCAGTGTGCGGGATCCACACTTCCCCGCTCGCCCACGTCTCCGAACGGGGTTGGTTTCTTCAAACCAACCAGGTGAGCTCTAAACTTTGCTCCATTATTCTTAGTGCTTGTTTGTTTAATATCCGTTGATATAGTCCCGTTGTGCATGCGAGCGAGTGTCCGATCCCGGAGCCACCATCATTGTGTGGTCACCGTGCTTAAGTGAGAGAGTGGGACCTAGTGCCCCCAAGTGGCACCGGCCAGCCCCTAAGTGTGGGCCACGTACCCTCGGGAGGGCAACCCTAGCCCTGCTGGCACCCTACCAGCAAGGGTCTTGATCCAACACCTCCTTCTAGCATCATATAGTCACCCGGGCTCGCGTGTGTGCGACGGTGTTTCGGTCCCGATTTATCTCTTTAATTGCTATGTGCTTGTGAATGCGGAGTAGGTCTAAGGGTCACAAGTGCTTGCTGCATAGTCACTTCTTGTGTCACATCACAGGCATATCGGTCTATCGCAGGACCGCAGCCCCAAAACATGGTGAGATGGACAAGCAACGGTCTAACTAGGGACCGCTTCACCTATAAGCCGTTTCTGTTAAGACCGTTTTAAAGCCGTAAAATCGAGAACGGCGTGAATCGTGGAAAACTCCGTTCCACGCCCTCTTCGCGCCCGAGCGAAGGGGAAAACAAGGGGAACCTGGTCCCCAGCCTCTCTAGCACCGAGAGGACCCATTCAAATCACAAAAACGCGGTTAAAACCTTAGATCCAGCTCACTCCTCAAAAATATGATTTTTTCCCAAAATGCTCAAATAAGCCCGCTCGGCTCACCACGACCTACAAAACTCGCGGGAAATGAAGTACACGAGTTGGGGATCCATCTCCCTACCTCCACCGAAGATTCGACGTGCCGTGGACGCCGATCCATCAAGAAAACGCCGTTAAAGCTCCGCCGGCTCGCGATCCCACGAACCGCCTCCACCATTGCGATCCTTGCTCCATCCTTGCTGCTTCACGCCCCACGATACTCGCCGCCTCGCCCCTGTCCACCTCTGTCGGCCGCCGGAGAAGAGAGGGAGAGAGGAGAGCGTGAGAAGAGAGAGGGAGGGAAGAGAGAAAAAGGAGGTTAATATATATAGAAAAATCCAAAAATTCTAGAAATTCAGCAAAATACTAAAAATTACCTCCGCGATCCTCGGGAGGAGCACAACACGCCGGTACTGTCCCGGAGTTGGAGAACGCCACGGTTCGCCCTGCACAGAGTTCCGAAGGCGCATCATGGAAAAACACGTGTAAAGCACAAAATACACTCCGAGACCCACGAAAATGATCCGAAAAAAAATACGGGGCATTACACCCTTTCACTACCTGGCATATTCGGCGGGTGTTCCCCACCCGAAGGTCTTTCCTTCGGATCCTTTGCTCCTGTGCATGGACAACGGTATCTCTGGCAACGGATGCTTGGTCGACAGAGCAGATGGTAGCGTCTTCGTCGGCGCTGGTGGGGAGCTTCTTATTGTGGGCCAGGCCTGGCATTCGGGGCAGCCGGATGTTGCAGACGGGTCTTCAACCGAGCCTCCTATTTGCTGACCGTCTCAATCTTTGCTCTCGTGCCGGCCGGCCGTGTTAGAAAGAGCCCCTCTCGGCCCATCCATGGTAGGGTTCTATCTTTTGAACATAGGGCTTGAAGTGGGGCTTCTTAGGGGCCTCTGGATGAGCAACAACAGGAGCTCAGACTGTACAACCCAGAGTCGGCAGACCAGAGTAAGGCCATTGTTCTCTGGGGTGATTCTGGTGTGGGGATTCCGGATCAGGCTTTCAAAGATCCTGAGCGTCCTCTTACTTGCTTGGGCCCAGATATTGAAGAGCAATGGTCAGATCAGTGTATAAAGGAGGCTGGCTTCTTAGTGGGAATCTCTTTTGAAAGGAAAGAGGAGTGTGTCAGAAAAGCTCTAAAGAAAATCAGGAGGGACCTCAACCTGCAGCTGAGCGCAAAAAGAAAGGGATGCGGAGGTGGCTAGAAAATTGGCAAGAGGGAGGTGTTACCTACAAAAATAATAAATTGCTTAATGGTCTCGGATCAAAAAGCAATGAAGGGAAGGAGAAGAAGAAAGCACTCTGCCAATGAAGATCTTTCATGGAATGTCATCGGGTTGAATAGGGAGAGGAAGATAAGAGAAGTAAAGGCTTTGATCCAAAGACACAAAGTTGACCTTTTGTGTATTCAAGAGACTAAACTAGAGAAGGTTGACAGCTGGTTGATCAAAACTCTTGGCGGACTTAGATTACAAGGATGGGCCTATAAACCTGTTGAAGGGGTTTTGATTGGAACGCCGATCAGACCCGGCATTGGCGAGCCGTCGAAGGAGTACACGCCGCACTACGCAGGCCACCCAGGCAGCAGTTTAGCTTGGGGACAGACGAGAAATTTAGTTTGGAGTCTTAGTTTTGAGTTTGGACATGATTTGTTTAGTTTATGGAGTCTTTTGTAGGCCATTTAAGGGCCATATGGATCATGGGTCATAGTAGAGTTTAAATCTAGGGAATTGGGCCACTTTTTGGTGTGCATAGGAGCCCACTTGGAGCAGCCTTGGGCTGGCTGCTCTCCTCCCTTGGATGGGCCGCCCCTTGGTTGGGCCCAAAGGCTTGGGCGCCCCTTCCCTTCCCTTTCCTCCTCCTACTAGGAATTGCCATGGATAATTATGTCAAGGGGGAGATAATTATGTCAAGTAGAGTCCGAGTGAGATTAAGGTTTTTGTTTCTTTTCTATAAATACTCTTGTAATCACTTTTGGGAATAGAGAACTTTTTTTGATGAAAATTATCTTGGAAGGCTGCACCCTCCCTCTACTTGGAGTCTGCGCCTGAGACTGGTGCGCCTGGGTGAGATGCCCTAGGGTTTGGGTGAGAGGCCCTGCCCATCTATCTTCTTACTCCTTGCGCCATCCTCCACTGTTGATGCTGTTGCGCCTCGCCACGCCCACGTTCCCTTCGCCCACTCCTCTCTCGCCTCCATCCTCGAAGACGCGCATTGGGGACAGTCTGCCAGTCTTGAGGACAGATCTGCGCGGGTCTGCAACGGAGCACTCCGGCGAAGTCACTGACTTGCTCCAGCCCCCGGCGTCACCTCCCTCCTGTGGCAGACATCTGGGGGAACCTCTCCAACGATTCCCTCGTCCGCTGCCTGCACCGGAGAGCCGCCCATGCCCGCAGCACCCAGCAGGCTGACCTGCTGCCTGCTCCATGTCACCCGTGATAGGGTTGCCCTCCTGTGACTCACTCCCTGCACCGACGACCCTGACAGCCACCCCAGCCTTTGGAGGCTCTGTGGGGGTCCCTCCCCTTCACCTCCAACCCTCGTGGGTGCCCTCCCACGCTCCCTCGCTGCCGTCGCCCACAGAGCAACCAGAACCGCCTAGTTCTGTCCTCTGCCTGCAGCCGGTGACCAGCACCCACTCCGGCGACGCCTCAGGCCACCCCAACACGTCCAGGTCGCCCCGAACCCTCCGTCACGCTGCGAGGGCCCTCCCTCACGTCCTCTGATCGTGCCGGCACCCTTGAGAATCACCTCGACCTCCGCTCGGCCCAACTACCCCGATTTTGCCCCGACCGCGGACCTGATCACTTGCCTGAGCCAGCGGCGGCATCGGACCCGTTCCTGTAGCGACCGGTGCCCCCAGCCCCACCTCGACCACGTGGGACCTCCCTCCAGTCGTCCCTCAACTGCTGTCACCATTGGCAGCCTTCTCGGCTGCGGCATCGCTACGAACGACCCTGGACATTCCAGTCGCGCAGCCCTGTCCAGTGGGGCACCAGATCGGCACCCTGTCCATCGCCAGGCGTCCTCCTGTCCCAACCAGCACTCGTGGCCCTCTCCCACACTAGAGGAAGCTCAGGGGACCCCTCCCCACGTCCTGGACCTGCTGCGGATGTTCTCACTACTGTCGACGGGTCATCGCCATCGTCCGAGCGTACCTCTGTCCTGCTGTCCAGATTGAGAACAGCAGCGCAGCAGCTACCTCCCCGCCCCTTGTTCACCCCTCCTGCGTGAGGGTAGTGGTTGTACACCCCGTCCCCGAGTCCCCCCCTCCCTGTGTGGAAGTTTGGCATTGGTTGTACACGCAGGTCTGCATTTGAAGCCCCGTCGACGTGCTGGTCGGGTGAGCGCGTTCCCTAGCTCAATCCCGTCCCGCATCAGGTTTGCTGGTCTTATGGAATCCTAATGTCTTGGAGAGCCTGGAAGAATCTATACATTAGTTCTCTCGTGAAATTTAAGCTCAGGGATAAGGGGGTTAATTGGTGTTTCACTAGTGTCTACGGGCCTGTGCAATTTGACCTAAAGAGGAGCTACTTTTCAGAACTAGTTGCTTTGTGTGGAAGGGAGTTGGGAGCTTGGTGTGTGGCAGGAGATTTCAATACTGTGAGGCAACCGGGGGAAAGGCTCAATGAGCATAGCATGGTTGTCAAGGTGGGCGCCTAGGCGTCGCCTAGGTGTCACCTAGGTGACCAGGCGCTTCTAAGCTCGCAAGGCGTTGGGCCACCTTTTCCCAGGCTAAAAAGGCAACCAAGGCGGCTGCCTAGGTAGGCTAGGCACTTAGGCTCTGCCTAGGCGGCTGCCTAGTCGTGTTGGACCCGCTATCAGCCCGCTATCGCCTGCATTCAGCCGGCCTACTGTTACCCGGATCTGGTCCAGCGGCTTCACTTTTCGCTATTACCCGGATCCGGTCCATCGGCTTCACCTTTTGAGACCTGCTACCGGATCCGGTTCGACCGGATCCGCTATTTAAACCCCTTACCGGATCCGGTATTTAAACCCCTTCCCCTTCTCCCTTCTCCTTTGTTCCTCTTTACGGCTACGGTTTCTTCCATTCTGTACCCCCACCGTGCACAGTACTCCACCGCCGAAGCCCTTGTTGCCCACCGTTGGAGCCACCATCGTCTGTCGCGGCCCCTTCCGCCCTCTCTCCCCTCCCCTTTCCTTCCTCTCATTCTCTCATTCTCTCTCTCTCTCATTCTGGCCGTCCGGCTGCCCTCCCCCCCACCAAAACCGCCACCCCTCTCTCTCTCTCCACCCCCTCTGGGCTCCGCCACCCACCCACCCTCTCTCTCTCCATGTTCGGTGTCTGCCCCCCTCTGTCTACTGCCACCCTCTCTCTCTCCACCCCCTATGTCTACCATCACCCCCTCTCTCTCCCTGTCTCTATCTAAGCCACGGAGGCTCCACCATTCGTCTCTATTCACCCCCCCTCTGTCCACTCCCTCTATGATCCGCCACCCCCCTTTGTCCACCCCCTCTGTGATCCGTCACCCCCTCTCTCTCTCTGAGCCACATAAGCTCCGCCCCCCCTCTATCCACCCCCTCTGTCCACCGCCACCCCCATCAGGTTAGTGCATTTAACTCTTTATTTTATGTAATTTTCTTGATGCTATTGTGTTCTTTTATATATTTTTTATATTTTTTACATTTAATACTATTTTTTGCATGTACTTATGTTTTTTTGATGCAAATTATTTTATGTAATCTTCATGCAATTTAATCACTGTAATTTTTCATGTAATTTGATTTTCTATAGTTTTTTATATTTTTTCATATATTATATTTTTACTTTATATATTAGGGGATATATATTTTAGATTATTTAAATTAGTAGCCAAAGTGTTGCCTAGGCGACGGCTCCGTGAATGCCTTGGGTTGTCTTGTCGCCTTGTCAACTATGGAGCATAGATGGACAAAAGAAATGCAAGTGTTTGACAATTGGGTCCAGGATGCTATGTTGATGGAATTGCAGGTTAGCTCACTTTTCTACACTTGGATAGGGAAAGGACAAAGAAGAACTAAGTCAAAGCTTGATGGAGTTTTCATTAATATGGAATGGCATCATAATTTCAACAATGCTGAGGTTAGAGGACTCCCTAGAGTGATGTATGACCATGTTTCTATGATAATCAATACTTCAAGGATGAAGGGAATGATGGGGACATCGAGGCAAGACCGTCCGCATTTTGTTTGCATTTATGTCCTTTCATATTTGTATGTATACCCTTGTGTTATATGGGTACGCAATTGTAGGTCTTAGTGGGTTTATATGTAAAATTCCAGTAGGACCAAGCAAGGGGGCTCTAAGCCCTTTCCCATTGATCCATGTCACTCATGTGGGGCTGGTCAACCATCCTAGGTGGCCATCTAGAAGGGTTGAATGTCAAAATGCCACATGGGTAGACAAGTGGTTAGATTAGTCCAAGGTAGGTTACCTACCTTCACCTACCAAGTCTCTTGGTCAAGGGGGCGCCCCTCTCCTCTTATTATTTTATTATTTTTGGTGTGTTAATCACACTTAATCCCAGCCATCCATTCCCCATCCCTAGATCCAAGGGTGTAGAATGGATTTGATACATGGCATATAAAAGGTTGTATTTTCCATTTGTTAGCATAAATGAAGAGAAAATTGTTGGAAAATCAAGAATGCTTCTTGTGCCCCTCCCCTCTCCCCTGGTGTTCATCTCCTCCAACCCCCAATTCTAGAGTGGTTTCATCTCTATCCCCTCCCCTCAATCTCTGGTTGTGATCTGTGCCGCCGCCGCCGCCGTTCGTGCCGCCATCGGACCGCCATCGAGCCACCGTCGAAGTTTTGTCTTCAGCCAACAGCAGCCCCTTCCACGAAATTCTGCAGTCAGCCCCGAGATCTTATTGATCTGAAAATTTTATGGTGTGTTCCTATCTTCAATCCCCACCACCACAAAAAAAATCCCGTCGAAATTCCATCATTTATTATTTTTCAAATTTCGTGTGTTCCTGTTTCCCAGTTCTGTCCAGTTTCAGATCTGTGTGACAGCACCCCTGTAATCCCCCCCTCCGACCATCTTGTTGATTTTTCCAAACCCTCCCAATTTTACTGGGAGTTCTGTCCACCGTCCCCTCACTCCATGAATTTTCCTGATTTTTGATCAGCCTTCCATCCATTTTTCAAAATTCGTTCTCAGAGCTAGCTACAGTGCTGTTCACCTGTTTCCAGATCCGACCTATGTCCAGTGCAAAAATCATATCAATTCGTAGCCACCTCCAATCAGTCCACAAAAAATATTGCCATCTTCCTTGTTCGAAATCCTATAACTTTTGTGAAGAGCTCAGGAGCTGAATCGGACATCTACCTCGCGGTTAACGGCAGTTCTCAGACAACTTCCCTGCAGATCTGAGATTTTGGACACTGTACAACAGGAACTCAAAAATTCAATAAAGTCCAGATCCGTGCAGATCCAGGTCCGATCTCCAGGTCTAGATTGAAGGACTTCAAGGGAGCTTTCCAACGATAGCTCATGTGCCCCGATCAGACATCGGGATTGATCGCAGCGTCCGTTCTCGCCGGAGCGCGCGCCTGAAAGCAGAACCGGCAGATCCGTGGCCGGTTATTCCGACCGGTGTCGAACGGAGCCGCCCGGCCTCCGGGCGACATTCCAGCGTGCCGCCATCCCTGGGAACGCTTCCTCAAGCGTCCCCACTACAGAGGTGCCACCGAGTCCCACACGGCCCCTCCAGACAGCACGTGGGCCCCACGGTTGCGAGTACGGGTGCGGTCGAAGCTACGCGTGAAGCCGCCCGTCAACCCGGAATCGGTCCTCCCGGGCCCATTTGTGTAGCCCTTTACCTCCCTGCGTGGAGTGGGCATTGATTCATTGCTGTAACATTTGTGTGTTAACCGTCCCGGGAGTACGAGTTCGGCCGGGTCCGTTGTCCCCACGCCGAGAGCGTGGAGGTATCGCATTCGCTCCCTTACTTGGCATTTTGCTTTAATTCATATATGCTTCATATGCCGCTGCTAGAGAGCATGTTTTAGGACCTAGCTGGCTATATTTTTTTATATCATCGCTGCTGCGAGAGAGAGAGCGTGATCGTCCCGTGACCCGATCCGGGCACAAAAGAGAATTGACCACCCTAGCTCTTGCCGGTTTCTCAACCGTGCACGTCCGACACTTCCCTCGTTAAGGGACAATCACGAGCTCACCTAGAGTCCGAGGACTGCATTCCTCATTCGAGTCGTGTCTGTGGTCTCGTCCCGCATCATTCCTCATTCGAGTCGTGTCCGTGGTCCGTCCCGCATCAGGGAAATGTCATATTGTTCTGGTATGAAAGGGTGTGGCAAAGGCATGTTGATTTTAAGAGCTTGGTAACTTCGTGGTGGTCTGGAGGCCCCATCACCCCCTGTGTTTGCCCGACCTTGAGCAACAAACTGAAATGGGTTAAACAGAGGATGAGGGAGTGGTGCAAAGTAACCTTCGGCGAAGCTTCTCTAACTAGACAAAGGTTTTTGTAGGAAACTTAGTATGATATCAGAAATGACCAAGGGCTGTTGTCTGAAGAGAAAAGGGAGCAATTGGTAAAGGTAAGAAGAGACTATGAAGAGTGGTCTTTTAGAGAGAATGAAATGGAAACAAAGGGGTAAGAAACAATGGCTCAAAGAAGGTGACAATAACACATCATACTTTCATGCTATGGCTAGTGTCAAAAGGAGGCTTATTAGCATCCGCAGACTGAAAATTGGGGATGATTTGATTCATAGTGAGACAGACATTCAGCAAGCTTTACTTAACCATTATGAGGCCCTTTTCAAAGAAGAAGAAGATTGGCGACCTCAGATTTCTAGTGAGGGGTTTAACAAGATCTCTAAATCTGAAGCTTTGAATCTCATCGGACCTTTCTCTAAGGAGGAGATTAAAACATCTATCTTCAGCATGGATCCTAATAAATCCCCTGGGCCCGGTGTTTTTTCAATGGACTTTTATCGACATTTCTAGGAAGTGATGAAGGGAGATGTTATGGATGCAATCCTAGAATTTCAGAGGAACCCGGCAACAATTAGATGTTTCAATTCCACCCATGTTGTGTTAATTCCCAAGAAAGATAATGCTGAATCTATAAGTGACTATCGCCCAATCAGCTGGCTGAATGGAACTTACAAAATTATCACCAAGGCTTTGGCCAACAGGTTGAAAGCAGTCATTAATAGGCTTGTGGACACCAACCAATAAGCCTTTATCTTGGGTAGGTATATTCTGGATAATTTCATGGCTGTTTATGAATGCCTGCATGAACAGAAGGCTAAAAGGAAGCAATGTGTGTTTGTTAAGCTAGCTTTCGAGAAGGCATATGATAGAATCAGTTGGGGATGTTTATTTCATGTTTTTCATTGTATGGGATTAAAAAAACAGTGGATAGAATGGATTCAATGCTGTGTTCAGACTGCCAAGTTTACTACTTTGGTGAATGGGGTTCCTCACGGATTCTTTGGGTCCTCTAGAGACCTTAGACAAGGGGATCCTCTCTCCCCTCTGTCTTTTGTCATTGTAGGTCAAGTGTTGAGTGCTATGTGGAAGAAAGCAAGGACAGCAGGGCTGATCTCCGGGGCCTCGATAGGTAATTCTATTGAAGAGGTTACTCATTTGCAGTTCGCTGATGATACTATCCTCTTTGCCTCAGCTAACATTGACAAGCTTATCAATCGCAAGATCTTGCTAAGATTGTTAGAGGCAGTGACTGGCCTCAAGATTAATTTTCAGGAGAGCGAACTTGTCGGGTTCAATATCAAAGAAGCAGACAAACACTCCATAACTCAGAATTTAGATGCCCAGGAGGGATATTTTCCTATTAAATATTTGGGATTGCCTCTCACTTGTGAAAATTTAAAAGCTTCAGACTGGAATGTTACTGTCAAAAAAGTTGGTGATCGCATTGCAACTTGGGAAGGCAATCTGCTTTCAGCTGGGAGGCAGATGGGTTCTGTTCAAAACAGTGCTCCCTAATATTGCAATATATATCATGTCTATTTTCAAGGCTCCAAATAATGTTTGCTGCAGGTTGGAATCTATGAGAGCGTCTTTTTTTTTTGAGAGGTAAAAGGCTGGAAGAGAAAGGTGTGCACCCTATTGCTTGGAAGTATGTTTGCAGGTCCAAAGAAGAAGGTGGAGCTGGCCTAACACCGATTGAAACGATCAATCAAGTCTTGCTCTTGAAATGGTTGTGGAAAGCTGACACATATGAGTCATCTTTATGGAGACCTATAATTGTGAACAAGTATTTGGGAGGTGGGGATGGATGGTTCTCTGAATTACCTATCAGTCGTCACTTGTCTAGTATTTGGAGAAACATTACGAGGTTTAGGGACTTCTACAAATGTTCCTCTCTCATTTGTCTAAGGGATGGTAAGAAGTCTAGTTTCTGGGAAGACCCCTGGCTGTTGAACACTCCCCTTAAAGAATCCTTCCCCAACCTATGTGCTCTTGCAAGCAGGCCGGGAGTCAAGGTGTTTGAGGTCTGGTCGCAGCTACAGGACAATCTGGGATGGAGAATCCAGTTTAGAAGAAATTTCAATGAACTTGAGTGGCAAGAGTACTTGCAGTTTTCCTACCTGCTAGACAATCAGAAATTATCTCCAGAATCTAGAGATTCAACGGTTTGGAAATGGGAGAGATCAGGGAAATTTTCCGCCAGGTCTGCAACTATTTTTCTGCTGCAAGGAGGACGGAGAGTTCCATGGTATAAGCAAGTGTGGGATGTCAAACTTCCCATCAAAATTAGAATCTTCTTCTGGAAATTGGCATGGAGGAGAATCTCCACTGCTGATAGAGTCCATAAATTCAAACCTGGTATAAGGACATATTGCATTTTTTGTGGCTGCTACCCAGAAAGCTTGGACCACCTGTTCTTCACCTGTGGGATCATTCGGACGGTCTGGGCTTAGTTTTTTATAACATCCAAGGTTCAATGGCAAATCAAGAATCACTTGGAAGAGTGGTGTACAGAATGGAGGCTTCTTAATGCTATCAAGGAAGAGAAGGACCTATGGGGTATGTGCTTCGCAGCCATGCTCTGGGCCATATTGAGGGAAAGAAATAATATAATTTTTAGAGAGGAGTTCAAGCACCTGTCTACTATTATCCAGAGCTACATTAACTGCTTGATGGACTGTCACTTCACAGTCAGAGGGATATCTTGTCAGCAATCACCTCTTCTTTTTAGATTACTAGGGGGAAACAATGCACCATGTAAAATTTCCTTTTGTTGTGTGGTGTGGGGTGGGAGATTGGCGGTTGTTCTACCCCCTTGATAGAATCTCTCTTTGGAGCTGTAACCCTTTTTCTCTTTACTGAAATGTGGTTGTTTAACTCACGGAAATAAATAAATAGGTAAATATTTCTCTTTTTAAGAAGAAAATGCACATTCGTAGTTATTCAGGTAGTGGGTGTATTATTATTTCCACGAATTTAGGTTTATCAGACGATTAGGGTTCAAGTACTGGACAATTCTCCACCGACCGCAGTTGGTGTTTATTTACATCGGTACGAGTCCGAATACCCTTGATTAACTGTCAAAGAAAATCTACCTTTTTCATAAAGTTAGCTGTGATGCTAAAGGCATTGCCCTAAGCACTAAGTCGTGCGAGGCGATGCCAAATATTGAGAACGTTTTAGGAGGACTATGGGCTTAACCGACGTAGTTACGAGGATCGAGGTAGATCCCCAAATTCGTAATCTCAAGGCTTCTATGTGTTGGCCATTCGACCTTTATGAGGTTAACTGAGTCTCGAAACTCCATACTTATCTTTGCATGATGCGAAGCATGGTATTTCACAACTCAAACAGTCACATGATTTTGTAGAGTCATGCTGACATGGCCACTAGTATATTTCATAAAATGCTATAAAGTGTACGAGATATCACAAGTACATTTCATGAGTACAGACTTGTCGACAAGTTTTTCCGATTGCACATGATCTTTCGTTCATAGGCAATCGAGATTTTAGTCCTACATGACCCTTTGCTCACAGGCAATCAGGGTAATTTCAGACCTATCATGGGTATCTCTGCAATTTTTCACTTTTGGTGGTATTTCTGCAATTTTCACATGATCTTTCGTGAGGCAATCAAAATTTTAGTCGTACATGACCCTTTGCTCATAAGCAATCAGGGCAATTTCAGACCTATCATGGGTATCTTTGTAATTTTTCACTTTTGGTGGTATTTCTGCAATTTTCACATGATCTTTCGTTCATCGGCAATCAAGATTTTAGTCGTACATGACCCTTTGCTCACAGGCAATCTGGGCAATTTCAGACCAATCATGGATATCTCTGCAATTTTTCAATTTTGGTGATATTTCTGCAATTTCCCCCATCATTAGGGATATTTATGCAATTGTCCCGTCATTGGGAGTACTAATGTAATTTGTCCAGACCAAGGAGATTTTTGTGACATCTGGACTGAACAGGGGTTTTTGTATAATTTTGGTAGTAGACGCAAGTCTCTCGTTGGGAAAGACCCATTGACCACAGACTCGGGAGATTGCTTCCCCTTCTCGAGCTCTCATGAGTTGAGGTCTAGCTTCGCACGTCCATCAGCGCAACGTCGGGGATCGACCTACCCGATCAGGTCGCGGGGGTCAAGGCCCCCCCCCGGAAGAAAAATTTTTATAATCCCTCTCCGAAGAGTGGCATAACCCGATGTTCACAGACAATCAAGGCTTTGGTTGTACAGGACCCTTAGCTCGGAGGCTATCAGGGTTTTAATTGTACATGACCCTTAGCTCTCAGGTGATTAGGGTTTTGATGGTATATGATCCTTTGCTCGCAGGCAATTAGTGTTTTGATTGTGCATGATCCCTTGGCTCATAAGCCATTAGGGTTTACACTAGTGTCTTGATCATATCCGGGGTGTTTACATAACCACATCACAGGACTTTAGCGATTTTCCTATAGAGGGAGATTTTCTCGTTTATCCATATAGGTTACACAGTTCACAAAAGGATTGTGATGCACATGGGTTAAGTGAGGGGTATATGTCATACCTTCACAATACAAACACAGCACAAGCACGACAATCAAACCCGGAAGATGGGCCTTCAAACAAAGCACAACACCAAACATTGTCCGTGCGCTCTGTCTCTCTATCTGCGTTACTCTTCTCCTCCCAAATGAGGGCCCCATTGGGGTATTTATAGAGTCTCGAGGGAATCCTGACGGTTACACTCTCCTTCCGGGGCAAAATGGGGGATTTAGGACTTGATACGGATTAAACCGCAAGTTGAGGAGTTGTTCCGGGGCTAAAACCCCATAGAAAGGATGGATCCCGGCCAAACCCCATGTGGGGAGGGTGGAACCGGACCAAAACCCTCCATATGGGGGTGGAACCGGGGCAAAACCCCCATATGGGGGTTGGACCCGGTCCAAACTCCCCATATGGGGGTGGATCCAGGTTGTTGCTGCTGTTAATCTTGTTTGCCGCTACTGCAGCTGTTGTTGCTATGCTCGTTGCAGGTGTTGCATTGATGCTGCTGTTGCAGCAGATCTGGTTGCCATTATGCTGATGTTGCAGCTAGTGTGCTTGTGCTGCTGATGCAGCAATTGTTTTGGTGCTGCCATTGCAGCTGCTGTTCTTGTTGTGCTGTTTGTGATGCTGCTGTTGCCATTGGGCTGCTGCTACAACCATTTTTCTTAGCTATTGATGCTGCTTCTGTCAGTTGTTGCTACACTAGTCATGTGCTGCAATTGGGCTGCTGCTGCAGCTATTCTTGCTAGCTGCCGATGTTGCTCTTGTTAGCTGCTGCTACTATTTTATTTGATGTGCTGTTGCAGCAATTGTTGTAGTGCTGCCATTGCAGCTGCTATTCTTGTGGTTGCTGCTACCATTGGGCTGCTGCTGTCCCCATTGGCTGCTGCTGCAGGCCTTAAGTTGCTGCTGCTGCCACTGAGCAGCATGCTGCTGCCATTGCCTTTGAGCTGCTGCCATTGCTATTATGCTGCTGCTGCACCACTGCTAATTATATTAGCTGCTGCTGCTATTTTATTTGACGTGTTGTTGCAGCAAGCTACCACTGAGCTGCTGCTCTTGTGTTGCTGCAGCTGCTATTGAGTTGCTAATGCCACCATCTGTTAGCATGCTTTTTACTGGCCCTTGATTAAGAAATTATTGCATTGCATGCTAACTAGGGCATAACACCTATTTAGGGCTTAATCAACCTATTTAACCCTTAATCAGGCCTCCAAAACCCTCAATCCAGTGCCCAAGGTTAACCCAGGCCAGAATAATCCCCCCTAGGGGGTTAGAACCAGGGCAAACCCCCCAAAGGAGGGGTGGACCCGGGGCAAACCCCCCAAATGGGGGGTGGAACCGGGGCAAACCCCCAAAAGGGGGTGGACCCAGGGTAAACCCCCCCTTTGGGGAGTGGACCCGGGGCAAACCCCCATTTGGGGGGTGTATCCGGGGCAAACCCCCCTTTTGGGGGTGGACCCAGGGCAAACCCCCCCAAAAGGGGTGGACCCGGTCCTAAACCCCTATAAAGGGTAGCAAAAGGGTTGGCTGGCCCCTATAAATAGTCTATTCATTTATTATTTTTATTTTTTTGTGTGTCATTTTCTTTTTGCCTCCAACAGTGGTTTATACCACCTTCCAAAAAACTCCTGACATACTTAATTCAAAATTTGCAGAAATCAGGTTACAAGAGCAGCTTTCTTTCTTTTGACATTTTAAAAAAGAGCTAGTTCCCTTTGAATGTGGGTAGTACAATTCCGAGAATGGTAGAATGGAAGAAAAATCAACTCAAAATATAAGCTAACTGAAAATAAACAACATTCTGAATCTATTCATCTATATGCTTGATAATGCTAATTAATCAGAACTACGATGAAATGTACTGGGCCATTGAAAATGGTTAGCTTACTCTTGCTTTTCTGACTACTTCTAACTTGTTGGACGTGAAAATGGTTATTTTACTCTTGCCTGCAAATTTATGAACACCGTTTCTGTTGTAGCCTTTTCACTTTTCTTCCCATCTATGTCTCATTCATGTATCCCTCCTTGAACTAAACTGATAAGTCTTGGCTCTTCTTTCTCTAGGTAATGATGCTTCAGGGGGGAATCACTAGATTGGCCATCCGAAGTCTTACTTCAAGTTTGGAGGAAGAGAAAGAATTTGCTGCAAAGCTGTTGCTTCAATTTTCCTATGATGAAGGGTATTGTGCAAAGTTAGCATCTGAGAAGGGGGCTTTAGTCCTTCTCTCAAGTATGGCTGAAAATTCAGAGCATCCTATTGTATCCAAGCTAGCTGAGGAAATACTAAAGAACATGGAAAAGGTGGAGGATAATGTCCAATGTTTAGCAGCTGCTGGAAGATTTCAACCTTTGCTTGCACGACTTTGTTCAGGCATGCGATCCATTCACATTTCCTCCATCTTAACGTTATTAATATTCTTAACAACGAAAATAATGGCTTATCATTTCTACTGAGATTTTAAATTGACAAGATAGTTCAGTGAGGTATGATTTGTCAATTGGACATCAAGCTATGTTTTGGATGCACAATCATAAATCATAATCTGAAGACGATTTCCTCATGTATTTTTTTGGAGTTCTTTATCAACTGTTTATATCCTTTGGATACCTTTGGCATCATTGTTTTATCATGCTCCAGAAATCCTTCTTTCAGTCATTTGAACATCTTTAGCAATATACCATGAGTATTGTTTCATCATGCTTCAGAAGTGATGTTTGATGTATAGTCAAAATCTCAATGTTGTTAACCAAAATCAAATGCTAGTGACTGTGGAATCAAATGCCTTGAAGACCTGGAACCCCCCCCCCCCCCCCCAACGACACACACACAAAACAAAACCCCGGCACCAACCCCCAAAGAGAGGGAAAGTAAGAAGACCTGCTTTTTGCAATAATCATAAAAAAACTCTTAGTAATACTTGCTGTGCACACCCTCAAGAGCTTCAGTTATTGTTACAGCTAGGAGTTGGCAATGGGTGTAGGAAAAGGGTATGGAAAACATCAGCAAGTACCGTTAGAGGCCATTTGGAGTACAAAGGCAACATAGATCAGATGGTCATTCAGGTTATATGTACCAATAAAGAGTGTGCTTTGCTGTCATTTTCAATGGTAATCATTATCCTATAAGCAAACTCCATAGTCTTCCTCCATCAAGCCTCCTGCTTCATGCTGATTATCATATGGTGGATCTTTCATGGGGTGGTGCTAGGGTAGCCAAGGCTTTGAAGTGAATAGCAAATAGAGCATAGTTTTATTTTAACAAAACTGCCATTGTCAGATGATTTTAATTTAGATTTTGCATTAGTAAAGAATGCTGTGTTGCCTGGGTGTCATTCCTGATAGAATAATAGCAAGGGTTTAGTATGGCAATCTTTCAATTTATCTGTGCTTCAACTTTTTAGAAAGTTTTGAGGGTTCAAGTGTCAGCATGGAAATGTGTTAACCTGATGATGGAGGAACTAGTACAGGTATCTTTGAATGAAGAGGCCCAGCTGAGAAAGAACGCAAGTTCGTGTTATGAGTTAATTTTACCAGTTTCTGATCTTCAAAGGCCTGAGATGTGACATTGGTACAAGGATGTCAGTATTGGTTTCGGCCGGGACCGAAACTGAAACGTTCCGGTTTCGGTTTCGGCCGAAACCGGTTCAAAACATCCAAAAAAGTCAGAAAAATACAGAAAATTTTGGAAAAAAAATCAGAAAATATAAATAATCAGATAAAAATCAGCAAAATGCATTAGACATGTATTTGACTATAAAGAAATTGGATTAAATGCAATAAACACGAAGTAGGCATTGGACATGTTAAACTAATATTCTTGAATACTTATTAAACATGAAGTAGGTTCAAACAGTGCAATAAACGTTACAAACACAATAAATGTTACAGAAATTAAATGATTCTTACCCAAATGATGATGCACTAATATGGATAATACTTACAAGAACCTTCTCCCTCATCATCTGGCTTCTGATGTTGATACCCATAAAAGGTTGCATGTATTCTGTATATTTACTGTAACCAAACAATGATGTAGCCAAGTCCTGTATCCCTCTTTGGATCCCTCTTGGAGTGTAAGGTTGTTGGCTTGATTGGAATCTAGAATCAGCATAAGAAGCAGAACCTTGAGGATGAGAAGAGGATGTTGACTCATAACTGTTACTGGGTGGAACTGGATGGAATTGAAATTTTGGTTGATGACCCCACCCGTACATGTCTGCTTCTTGTTGACCACCTCCATAACCTGATGGATGTCTATATTGGCTCTGTGAATCATATCCTCATTCACTATGATTGTATCCTCGACCCGTGTCAGCGTGAAGGAGGAAGTAGGTGCATGTGTCACCGCCAGTAGTAGCAACTGTAGTTGCACTGAGATTATCATCATCGTCGTCATCATCATTATCAGAACCATAAGAAACCAATCGCCTTCTAGCCTTTGACTCTGTTTTTTTCTCTTTTGGTGTGATAATTTCATTCATCTTTGAGAGGAGTCCTTTTCCCCTTGACGTGTGCCTCACATAAATTTGCTTCAGCTGCTCACTTGTCGGGTCCTCTCGAGCAGCAGCACTAGTCCTCTCAGTTATCTCATGCACTGATGTACTTCTTCTTAAGGATGGAGATGGCTTGACCATTCTAGGAGTGACTGGCCTGCTATCTGATTCTGAGTGTCTAGCTAGCTCAAACTCAAGCTGCTTAGTGTCGTGAACAAACAAAGTTGGGTCCTCTTTCTGGTGCGCATGAGTCTCTCTGGCTCTCTTTGTTGGTCTTCTGAATTCTGGATCCCTTGGCTCATCTTCATCTAATATGTCTCTGCCCATGTTCTATCATCAATATCAAAAACGGACTCATCAATCTGCTCTCGTACCTCAACCTAAGACTGCAAGGGATTGTCATCATCAAATAATGCGTCCACATCAATTTCTGGAGTTGTATCCTCCACGACGCGTTTGTCCCGCAACTGTTGTTTCAACTTCATGCTCTTTATTCTCACTCTCATATTGTAGTGGCAGTGAACCATTTTTTCTAATCATTCAGCCTTTAGATGATTGTGAACCTTTGAGTGTATAAGGTTGAACGTGTTTCAATTTCTTTCACATTAGTTTGCTGATGCTGTTTAACTGAGCACCCTAATTGCAATGAAAACCAATGTATTACTGCCCACATCTCGGTTGTTCACCATTATCCACCAGTCAGCTGTTCCACCAACCATAAACAAATAAATATAAGATGTAAATAAAGATTAATTCTCCATGATGTACTAATACATATTGATTCAATTTAAGCACAAAGATTTAGTATACCTGAGCTCACTCTTCCCATAACATATTGCAATTGGGAGTCAGAATATGCTCCAGTCCTCATTCTATAATTGTTTATCTATAAGGATAAAGTAATAGATTAACATAACTACTTAAGTAAATTCTATACGTTTTATTGATAAATCAATAAAAGTCAACCTCTATTTCGGCCTGAAGTCTCTTTTCTGGTATCATCGATAAACGACCAATGACTTTTAAAGAGTCATGATGCACCTCGCCATCAACATTTGTATTGACATTGTACAAAACCTCGAGGGTTGAGGAAATAACCTACATTTGTGTATAGTTAACTAAATGTTAGATATAAATTAACCTAAAGAACAATGAACTTTGTATCAATACAATTAATCACTCACCAGTTGCATGCAAGTCATGGTGTAATGTATTGTCCCATCTGTGGTTAATAAATTTCCACCACTTTTCATATTCTCTGGGAAAGGATTTCTACAAGTCTAATTTGGCACGGTCCATGGCCTCGTACAGATATCCCATAACATTCTTCTCATCGTCATCCACCATTCTTACGACTTTCACGAGGGGTGTGATTACTTTCATGTACCGTGAAACCTTGGCCCAGAATCTGTTGTCTTCCACGATGTTGCAGACATCCAAATAATCCATTTGAGTATCAACATTAGATTTGTGTATGTATTCCCACAGGGTATTGTGGTACATGAAAGCTTTGAGCTCATTCTTATACCTATGCAAAGACTCCATCATCATCATCATCATCATCATCATCATCATCTTGGCTACATGAATCCTGTTCCGCCAAAGATTTCTATCGAGTGCTATATTCATATTTAAATCCAAGAAATTAATGTCCTTCCTAATAACATCGCACCATCTTATTTTAGGCCTTCCTCGAGCTCTTTTACTAGCATCCACTAAGATTCGGTCACATCTTTTAACTGACGCTGAGTTAGGGCGACGAAACACATGTCCAAACCACCTGAGTCTATTTTCTCTCATTTTACTATCGATTGGGGCTATCCCCAAGTCCTTACGGAAGCGCTCATTTCTAATCTTCTCTTTCTTAGTCTTGCCACACATCTATCTCAGCATTTTCATCTCTGCTACACACATTTTGTGAATGTGTTCATTTCGTACTACCCAACACTCGGTACCATATAACAAAGCAGGTCTCACAGCTGTTCTATAAAATCTCCCTTTGAGTTTCACAGGCATACGACGATCACAAAGGACTCCTGATGTGCAAAGACTCCAAAGAAATGAAATTCGAATCAAATACAGATGATATCTATAAGGATAAAGTAGAAAGAATTGTGCTCATTCTTATACCTGTACAAAAACTCCAAAGAAATGAAATTCGAAGTAAATCTGGTTGGTCCTGCACATATGATATCTTGCCCCCCACTTACATGCTCCCTGAACATGTTCAATATCCTAGGATGCTCATAAATATACTGGGTGATTTTTTGTGCCCTCTCAATTGTCTTCACATTATTTCCTTCCCAATGTCTTCAAGTATCAAATCCAGACAATGTGCTACACATGAGAGTCAATATAAATGGTTGCGTTTCTGTATCAACTTCTTCCCTGCAGCCTTATAACTGGCTTCATCATCAGTGACTATTTGCATAACATTGTCCTCTCCAATTTGGTCTACCATTATCCATCAAATGAAACAAATAATTGTATTCTTTTCATAATTTGATGCATCTATTGATTTAACAAATACTGTACCTTCGATGCAATAGACCAGAAAGTTAATCATGGATTTCTTCGTGGTATTAGTCCAGCCATCACAGATAATGATGCATCCTCTCTCCATCCAGATATGCTTGAAGCTTTCAACCCACTGATGGAGCTTCTTAACCTCTCCCTCAACGCCACGCCCGTATATGTCTCGACGTGACAAGGACTTCAAGCTAGGGCCAGCATCTACTATGACATCTAGCATAGGTTGAAAATATTCTGATTCAGCTATATGTGCAGGGACTGCACCAGTGTCAGGACGTCGTGCAACTCGTGCTACACCAGCTGTACTAGAGTATGTCCCTGAACCTATCGGTGCTTTTCCTTTCTTTCGAGCGGTTTGTTCATGCTCTATTACTTCAGTCAACTCTGGATCTGAATCTTCAGTGTCTTCCTCCCCATCATCATCCTTCCTTCCCCTTCTGTCCGAAATCTCCTCAACAATTTCAGCCTGATCTTCAGCCCTTTGTTACATCCTCTCTTTTTTGCCCAGAAGGCACTGACGCATTTGTTCTCGGACCTCTCAGAGACATCTGTGACATTGTTTGACCTCTCCTCTTATTCCTGTCAAATGTTACTTTACTCTAGTAATTTCGCCATGTATCTCTTTAACACAATAATTACATTTTATTTTTCTTCTTCCAGCATCAACTAAGAAGAGGTGGACCCACCCCAGATCTTCCGGCCCTTGCTGCTCCTGACCTTGTTCATGTCTAGGCATGATGCTGTATTAAGACAGTCAAAGATATATAGTTGTAAGTACAATGAAAAAAATACAATGAAGCATAATTGAGCTTCAAATTATGTTGAATTGAGATAATTAGACAAAAACCCTAAATTAAAATAGCTAATTAGGGTTTAATTTAGAGTTTTACCCTAATCACCCTTCATTAAATGCAATTAGCAGCATGCTCCCGCCCTAAATTATTCAATGAAACTTAATTGAGCTTCAATTGACCCTAACTTAACCTAATTAGACAAAAGCTCCGCATTTAAATAGCTAATTAGAACTTAATTTGAAGTTTGACCTTAATCATCCTTCATTAAATGCAATTAGCAGCATGCTCCCGACCTAAATTATTCTATGAAGCTTAATTGAGTTTCAATTGACCCTAACTTAACCTAATGGGACAAAAGTCCTAAATTTAAATAGCTAATTAGGGCTTAATTTGGAGTTTTATCCTAATCACCTTTCATTAAATGTAATTAGCAACATGTTCCCGCCTTAAATTATTCAATGAAGCTTAATTGAGCTTCAATTGACCTTAACTCAACCTAATTAGACAAAAGTCCCAAATTTAAAATAGCTAATTAGGGTTTAATTTGGAGTTTTATCCTTATCACCCTTCATTACATACAATCAGTAGCATGCTCCCGCCCTAAATTATTCAATGAACTTTAATTGAGTTTCAATTGACTCCAACTTAACCTAATTAGACAAAAGTCTCAAATTTAAATAGGTAATTAGGGCTTAATTTAGAGTTTTAATATATTTAACATATGAAAATTAATATATTGAAGAGAATCTTACCTACAACAAAAAAAAAATTATCAAACCAACAAAAAAAAATAAAAAACTTACAAGATCTTTGAGGAATCTACAACAAGAAACGGCGACGGCTATGGCTACACGCCGTAAACAGCAAGAAACGTCGACGGTGACGACGGCGGCAGCAAATCCCTCCACCTGGAACCTCCTACACCTGCACTCCTGCCCCTGCAACACAGAAACCCCTCAGATCTGAGAATCTGAGGGAGAACAGAACTGAACTCCCCTTAAGAGGGGAGTTCGCGTCTGGTTTCGGGCCGAAATGGGCAAGTTTCGCCTGAAACAGTTAAAAAGGTTTTTTTTAAGTTTCGAACTTGCTACAGTGAGCAGGTCCGAACTCGTTTCAGTTGGGTCCGAAACAGATACGTTTCGGCCGAAACTGCCAACCCTGCATTGGTATCCCTTTTTTTCCCTTCCGGTATTGAGATTTGTTTTCATCTTTTAAATGGCTGCTTGACGGTGTGTTCCATTTACCAAATTGGTGCTGCATTTTGTATTACATTGTTCCTTTTTGAGGATGACGAATCATTTGATTATGTAAAATGACCAATGAAAAGCTGCTGGCGTGTGAAAGTTATTTGGTTTCTTTCTCCCTTCCGTGCTAGAAAATATCTTTTCGGTTGTCCTCTGTTTTCTTTTAATTATTGCCATTATTGATAGAGTGGAATGGTGGGATAACAGCTATGTCCCAACCCAACCAGTTGTGGTTGATGATGATCATGATCCCTTGCTATGTAAACATTGTTCTCTTTTGTTTAGGTTGTGCTTCTGTGCTACATCCTTCTCTTTCTTAACTTTGAACATAGTGCATCCTATGTTGGTTCTGAAAGTAAAGTGTCACTGTCCTTAGCAATTCCTTTGTTCTTGAAATTCTGCGGAATATTTTACTTAAACCTGATAGATATTATTTGCTAACCAGAGACAATCATATTTCTGGCTGATAGGTACTGAAGATGTCAAAGTAGATGTTGTATCCCTTGTGGGAAGAATGGCTTTAGGAAATAATGACAAAGAATGTATTGCAAGAAAAGGTGGCAGAGTACTTGTCAACATGCTTTCATCCAACTTGGAGGGGCAAATGGCAAGCCTTCAGGCGTTGCATAATCTGTCATCCTTGGATGACAATGCCTCGATTCTTGTGGATTTTGGTGCACTTCCAGCACTTATAAATATTCTATTTAAACATCAGGAAGATGAGCCACCAAGTTTGAAGGAGTTGGCTGCAGCGACAATAGCAAACATAGTTTCTAAGTCTGGGCACTGGGAACTGGCATCTGCAGATAAGCAGGGGAACCGAATGCAGTCAGAACCTATTATCAATGGACTCTTAGGACTTCTAAGTCTTTCATCTGCTAAGTGCCAACTAGCAGTTCTTCAGACTTTGTATGGAATTGTATTGTCTCCTCAAGCATCAGGTATGATTTGTGATCCTTGACTAGTGAAATACTGCATTCCTTTACTTGCTTTACTTGTCAAGCTATCAAAGTTTCTTTCAGAGAGCTTCTTGAAAGCCTGATTACCTACTACTCTAATAAAAGGAACTATATTAAGCTTTAGTCTCATATGCCCATAATTCTTGAACATTGTACTTACAAAAGAACGGTTGTCATCTTTTATGTAGTGGTAAATTGTGTTTTGTTTTTTGTGGGGATTCTTCTAGTCTATCATGTTACTGAACCTAACTTCCAACCCAAAACGCGAGTTGTCAGGTGACAAGGCCCGAAACTGCATGAAGTGGCTCATGAATACCCAATGTGGGACTAAAGGGCTTTCACCAACACCCACCTGACGCGGTCGGCGTCGGAGGACGGATCGACGGCAGCTCCGGGACGCGAACATGACGTGATAGTTGCTGTCTCGCACAGTTTGGCCTCACACCGGGCGGTCTTTCATCGGGCGACACTCAAATCTCGCAAGAGGAGAAAGGAGGGAAGGGAAAACACAAGGGGCTATGCACCTTACGTGAGTTTCAAACTTCATTCATTCATATGTGTAAACCTTACACCCTTAGCCTTCTTTATATAGGAAAAGCTATAACACCCATACCCTCAAACTTTACCTAATTGTATTTATGTCCTAGCCTAATAAAACAAAACCCACCAACCAATATTTGACTTTAACATAATAAAATAAAATACTTCGACCAAATAAAATAAAATACTTTGGTGGTTTAATAATACAAATACCACCATAGTAAAATACACGCACAATACATACACGCATACGTACAAGTACGTACTCAGGACGCCGAGTCTTCAAACGAGTCTCCGAGCCACAAGTTCGGTGCAGTCGAGGCGGTGCGGCGTCGGCTCCGAGTAGTGGGCCCGGTTTTCCCACCAACCCTCCTGGGGCGGGTGGAACTTGACTCTGTCGAGTAAGGGGGGACACTGCTGTGGTAGTGCTCCAGCAGATCTGCATCGAGGCGCTGGAGATCTTCCCGGCTGATCCAGGAATCATCAGAAGGTGGACGGTCCCGCCAGCGGACAAGGTAGCGCTGGTACACCCGGCTCCATGTAGTTGTCACTTGCTCATCCAATATCCTCTCAATTTGCTCGCGCGGTGCTCTCGAGGCTGTGGGACGCACAGGGGTGGGCTCACTCACAATGGAAGGAGAAAGCTCGAAAGGGTCACTAGGAATCGTTGTGGGTTCCTTGTAGGCCACAAGGTCTGCCACATTAAAAGTAGAGCTAATCCCATATTCGGGAGGTAAGTCCAGAACATACGCATTGGAGCCAATCTTCCGCAGAATTGGGAAGGGACGATCACTATGGACGTGCAACTTCTTAATGGCTCCCGAGGGGAGTCGTTCGGGTCGAACCCGTACCATAACCATGTCACATTCTTGGAATTCATGGTGACGCCTATGCGAATCAGCCAAGCGTTTGTAAGTTTTATTGCTGAGGTTTATTTGCTTGCTAATTGACTCATGCAGACTTTTGACATGCTGTGCAAATTCCTCAGCTGACTTGGATGTTCTAGACTCGAGAGAAAGGAGAATGAGATCCACAGGTTTCCTAGGTTTGTATCCATGCACGACCTCAAATGGACTCATACCTATGAACCTATTGACAGAGCTATTGTATGTAAATTCGTCTCTAGACAAAAGAAGATCCCAATTGCCAGAATGTTCCCCTACAAGACACCTCAAAAGGTTTCTTAAACTCCTGTTGACGACCTCGGTTTGCCCATTGTTTGGGGGTGATAGATAGTGGAAAATTTCAGCTTAGTGCCAACTAGGTGCCAAAGTGTCTTCCAAAAATAGCTAGTGAACCGGACATCTCGGTCAGACACTATGGTTTGGGGGAGACCATGCAGACACACGATTTCATTAAAGAATAAGTGGGATACTCTAGATGCATACGATGTTTTGGAACATGCAATGAAATGGGCCATCTTAGAGAACCTATCAACGACCACGAAGATGAAATCGTGTTTGTGAGCAGTACGAGGTAATCCAATGATGAAATCCATGCTCTCATCAACCCACGGTCTATCAGGAATGGGGAGAGGAGTGTAGAGACCAGTGTTTTGTTTGACCTGTTTGGCCATTGTGCATGTCCTACACTGGGCTACAATCTTGGCCACATCTTTCTTCAGGCCAGGCCAGTAAAAATGCTCCTCCACAGAATGGATGGCCTTGTTGCGTCCAAAGTGACCAGCAAGACCTCCAACATGCATCTCCCAAATTAGAAAGTTCCGAACAGAGTCCTCGGGACACAGAGTTGCTGCCCTCGAAATAGAAAACCATCCTAGAGTAGATAGTCAGCAAAGGCTGTCGAGGATCCAGCAGACAAGGCATAGTAGGCAGGACCAAAGTCGGGACACTCTCCATAGAGTTCGTTCGTGCGGTCAAATCCGGTGACCTCTACCCGAACAGTGGAAAGAAGGGAGACCCTTCGACTCAAGGCGTCGGCCACCCTATTCTCTTTTCCAGCCTTATGTTTTAGGACAAAGGTGAAGGACTGGAGGAATTCTACCCACCGACCATGTCTCGGGTTTAAGCCCTTTTGAGAGCTAAGGAATTTCAAAGTCTCGTGGTCCGAGTATAAGATAAACTCTTGTGGTAAGAGATAGTGTCTCCAGTGTTTGAGGACTTGGACCACGGCATAAAACTCCTTATCATAGGTGGAGTAACGAAGCTTTGCATCAGAAAGCTTCTCACTGAAATAAGCCACAGGGTGGCTTTCCTGGCTAAGCACTCCTCCTATTCCTACGCCAGATGCATCACAGGATATTTCAAAGACTTTGGAAAAGTCTGGCAGGCGGAGGACATGGGCTTTGGTCATAAGCTCCTTTATTGCAAGAAAAGTCTGGGAGGCGGCTTTGGTCCACTCAAAATTCCCTTTACAGATACAATCCGTAATGGGTGCCATAATGGTGCTAAATCCTTGAATGAAACATCTGTAGAAGGTGGCTAGCCCATGAAAACTACGAACGTCATGGACGTTCTGGGGCTCGGGCCAGTCTACTAAGGCTCGGACCTTGGATTGGTCCACAGACACTCCTTGACTAGAAATTACAAATCCGAGGAAAGTGACCTGATCTGTCATGAATTCGCATTTTTTGAGGTTGGCAAACAGGGTTTCTCTCCTCAAAGTCTCGCAGACTTCCCTCAAATGGTGGATGTGGTCCTGAGGCTTGTGGCTATAGATGAGAATGTCGTCAAAGTAGACGACAACAAAGCGACTAATAAGAGGTCGAAGGACTTCCGTCATAAGCCTCATGAAAGTGCTGGGGGCATTGGATAGCACAAACGGATGACAAGTCACTCATACAGACCTTCTTTTATTTTGAAGGATGTCTTCCACTCATCCCCTGGTCGGATACGGACCTAGTGGTAACCACTTTTCAAGTCAATCTTGGAAAAGATGGTGGCTCCACTCATCATGTCAAGCATGTCATCAAGTCGGAGAATGAGAAACCTATACTTGACAGTGATCTTATTGATGGCGCGGATGTCAACACACATCCGCCAGGTGCCATCTTTCTTGGGTGTGCGCAAGGTAGGGACAGCACATGGGCTCTTGCTCACTCTGAGAAAACCCTTTTAAATAAGGTCATCGACAATTCTTTGGAGCTCAGCATGCTCCTTGGGGTTCAATCTGTAATGGGGAAGGTTGGGTAGGGTTGACCCAGGGACAAGGTCAATGGCGTGTTGTACATCACGCATGGGTGGGAGTCTAGTGGGCAAGTCCTCGGGAAAAATGTCTTGGAAGTCCTGCAAGATTGCCTGGACTTGAGGTGGGACTGAGACTCCTCGGGTGTGATGGTGACAACAACATCCCAAACTGGGGCACCCTCGGCAACCTCTCTATCCAGCTCACGGACACGGGACACCTATGAAGTTAAGGCGCCTAACTAGGTCATGACCAACCTTAGGGGCCTTAGGAATGGGTGTGGTAGGTGCTGAAGAAGAGGGAATAGACAGTTTCCCTTCAGTCGGAGTTCAGGGACTCTCCTGAATCTTGGGGGTTCCAGTGGGGGTGGAGGTGGAACTCTTTCCCGAGACCACCTCTGGAGGTGCCGGGTATAACTGAATCTTCTTCCCGTTGTGGGAGAAGGAACACTGGTTGGATCGACCGAATGTAGTAAGGTCTACATCATAGATCTACGGTCGTCCTGGAATGATACTACCGACCTTCATAGGCACTACATCCCATAAGATCTGTCTTTGGTAAGATTGGAATTGGATGAGAATGACACATGCAGTGGTGACTGGGATAGAAGTGTCGTCTACCCAAGCCACGTTGTAGGGCTGACGCGGCGGCGACGTGGAAGTGGATCGACGCCAACCCCTGACGGCACGGACGGGAACGGATAGGTTGCTACCTCGCGCAGCTCGGCCTCACGCCGGACGGTCTCACACCGGGCGACACACTCAAATCTCACGAATGGAGAAAAGAGGGAAGGAAAGCAAGAGGGGAGAGCTCTCACACAAAACAAGATTTCATTCATATAACAACATTCATACGTAACACATCCCTTGGCCTCCTTATATAGGAAAGAAAGCCTGTAGACGGCGGGAGTCGTCCACCCTCGGGGGAAAAACACAATAACCAAGGAGGCACGAAGACTCAGAAATTGCAACGGTATATCGTTCTCCAAACAATTATAAGGACAATACAAACAAAGACGTACCACCACAGGACATTGGTCTTTGTGGGGTTCTAACAGCAATGCAATAACATCAACACTAATGAATATATATATACATATTAAGACCACCGCAAGACATTGGCCTTACGAGATTTTTACTGCAGCATAAATAATAAATATTATATGTACATACCACCGCGAGACATTGGCCTTTGCGGGGTTTTTGCAGCGATATAAATAATAAGTATAATTATATACAAAAGACCACCGCGAGGTATTACCCTCCGCGGGGTTTTATTATAATAACTATATATATATATAGATAACAAGAAAAGAAAAAGGGATCAAATAAACTGCCGCGAGATGTTACTCTCCACGGGGTTTTGAAGCTATGATAGGGGGATGCAAATATTAAATGGTTAGGGGTTAGGAGGTTAGCGTGCAGAAATTAAATTGCTGAATGAAAATGGTCGCGTGAGATGACCCACCGCACCAATTAGATAAGACCACCGCGAGGAACGGGTTCCTTGATCGGGGTCGGAACAAAAGAATATAGAAAATTAAACCACCGCGAGGAACGAGTTCCTTGATCGGGGTTGGAATTGAAAGTGCAGAAAAGTAAACCACCGCGAGGAACGAGTTCCTTGATCGGGGTTGGAATTGAAAGTGCAGAAAATTAAACCACCGCGAGGAACGAGTTCCTTGATCGGTGTTGGAATTGAAAGTGCAGAAAATAGGAAATTAAACCACCGCGAGGAACGAGTTCCTTGATCGGGGTTAGAACAAATGAAAAGGGGATCAAATAAACCGCCGCGAGATGTCACTCTCCGCGGGGTTTTGAAGCGATGATAGGGGAGGGTTGGAGTTAAGCAGTTAGCGGTTAGAGTGTTAGAATGCAGAAATTAAATTACTGAAATAAAACGGTCGCGGGAGATAGCCCACCGCACCGGTTAGATGAGACCACCGCGAGGAACTGGTTCCGTCAACGGAGTTTGGTCAGAAAAATAAATAACAAAAGAAGGGGAAGAGAAGTGTGATCGCCAGGGGCTGAGAACCCCACAGGAAATGTTCTGATCGCGTTCACCACCGAAGCGGGAGCAGTGCGGGTCCTCTCTTCCTCTTCCGTCGGCCGGCCGACGAAGAGGGCCTTCTTTGGTTACCCTGATTTTATTATTCTTTTTGTTTTATTTTATCTTTTGTTATTATTTTTTTTTTGGGTTTTGTGGCTTTTATTATTTTTTTATGTTTTTATGTCTTTTTAAAGAGATGTGAGAAAATGAAGAAAGAAACTGAGAGATAGATGATAGAATAAGATAATATGATATAAGGAAAAAAAACACCAAAAAAAATATAGGTAGAGTGAGAGACGTATTTTAGACAAAACGGAAAAGAACGGGGATGGAGATTTAACGATATATGATAATAACAAGAGAGAGAAGATAGACTTATTTTTAAACAAAAAGTAAAGGAGGATGGAGATGGAGATTTAACAACAAATAACAACAACAAAGTAGAGAACTAGAATAGAATGGTGAAGGTGATGATCGGGTACCTCAAAAGTAGGAGGGATGGTCGCGTTTTTATCCCCGAACTGGGGGCACATGAGTTGCTCCTCTTGCTCTTTCGGCCGACTGAAGAAGCGGGTTTCCGGGCTGGTTATCCCTCGCAAAAGAGCAAACGAAGAAAAATAACAACTAAATGAGGACGATGGTGGTGCAGTACCAATTCTTTAGAAACTGATATTGAAAATAACATAGACGAAGACGCACCTTGTTGGTGGTATTTGAAACCCCTTTTAGAACTAAAAGATGGATGAATGATATGATAAATGAATAACTAAGACTCTCTCAGAGAGAGAAATGTGATGGGAATGGCAAATGATGCATGCATGCAGCTAACTGAATGAAAAGGAGACAGCAAAGAGGGGGAGAAAGCTTATTTAGAGATGGATGATGGGCTTGAGGGTGAGCTTCTTCAGCAAGGTGGGAATGAAGCAGGCATGCGGCGCAGCAGAACGGCTGTCCTAGTACCCTCGAACGCCCAGGAACTCAACCTTGTTTATTTCACGGGCTTCAACACCGATTGGATCGAAATCTCTCTTTTCCACTTTGAATCGACACGTGCGTGCACTCACAGACACGTACCCCTACATGAACACACATGTGCACATATATATATGTACATAAATATACGTAGGTATATATATTTATCTTTACGTAGATATAAACATGTACATATAAACGAACGACCATACAATGGAGAGAGAGGAGAAAAGAAAGAGAGAGAAAACCGAGAGAAGGAGAGATTAAAAAAGAGAAGATAAAAGGGGGGAGAGGGAGATAGAGAGGAAGAGAGGGAGAAACAGAACTCTCCCCTTTTTTTTGAGATTTTTCTTTAAGGTTTTAGTTATGTATATATATAGTATATATGTATGAAAAATAGGAGATAAATAGGTATATTCAATATATATGTGACTTCTATATATCCAAACTATATATATAATATTAAGTATTATATATCCAATATATACGTATACACTATTTATATGCAGTTCACAAATACTATATATAAATATTATACATATATGTAAATATTATACACATATTATATGCTTAAGAGGGAAGGGGAGAGATAAAGAAAGGACAGTGATGATAGGGGCAGAGAAAAATCAGAGAAGAATAAAAATAAAAAAAAGAAGAGAAGAAGAGGAGAGCGTAGAGAGAGAGAGCGGACAGAGAGTGAGGGAGAACCGAGAGTGAGAGAGAGAGAAAGTGGAGATGGGAGAGGAAAGAAGAAAAAGATAAGTAAATAAATAAAAAGAGAAAGAGAGGGATCGAAAGGGATATAGGGGAAGAGAGGAGAAAGAGAGAGGAGGAGAGAAAGATTGAATAAAATAAATAAAAAAAATATAGAGGGAGAGAGAGAGAGAACGCGGCGGGTTTGCGAGAGACAGGGAGAGTGGAGGGAAGAGAGAGGGAGAGAGAGAGAGAGAGAAAGAGGGAGAGGGGGGGACGCAGAGAGGGAGAGAGAGAGAGAGCACGAGAGGGAGAGAGAAGGGGAACGAGAGAGAGAGAGAGAAAACGAGAGAGGGAGAGAGGGGTGGTGAGGACGACAGCGGCGGCCGGAGGGGCGACGGCGCAGGCGGGCAGGCGCGGTGGCAGGGGCGACGGCGCAGGCGGGGTGAGCGGCTGCGGCGGTGGCGAGGGGCGCGCAACGGGTGGCGGCCGGAGGCGGGCGGGGCAAGCGGGGTGAGCGGCTGCGGCGGTGGCCGCGAGGGGGACGACAGCGGCTGTGGGGGTGGTCTCGCGGCGGTGCTGGCGAGCTGCGGGAAGGCGGCCGGAGGCAGGCGGGGCAAGCGGCGGCGTCGGCGGCTGGGGCGTCACCGGAGACGGGCGGGGCAAGCGGCGGCGTCGGCGAAGAAGAAGAAGAGGCCGCAACGGCCTCTTCGTTCAAATGGGGGGGGCACGGGCGACGAGGCCCCCCTGCGAACTAAAAAAAAAACTTTTTTTTTATTTTAAAACGCTAGAGAAAGGAAAGGGGAGAGAGGTTGAGGGAGAAGAAAAGAGAGAGGAGATCGAAGGGGGGAGGAGAGGGGAAGAGAATGAAGGCGTGAGAGTGAGAGAGAAAGGGAGAAAGCAGAGGGAGAGTGAGGGCGAGAGAAAGACAGAGGGAGAAGGAGAGAAGCAGAGAGTCATGAGGAGAGGGAGAGAACCGCCGTAGGAGGAAGAAAAGTCAGAGAACCAGAGGGAGAGTCGGAGAGAAAGAGAGGGATCCCCCGGGGGTGAGACGGCCGGAGGTGGAGAGAAAGAGAATGTGTGTGTGTCCTGTGTGTGCCGTGAGAGTGAGGGTGATAGCAGTGTGTGGGGTGTGTGTGTCGTAAGAGAAAGGGAAGTGAATAGGAAATGAGATGATTAGTGTTAGATTAATAATAATAATGATTAGATTAAGGATAGGATTAATCTATATATTAAGCATATATTTTTTATGTTTTTTTTATGATATCTCTTTATATATATATATATACATAAATAAGGTTATTTATTTTTTTATATATATTATGATTTTATTTTTATTATTTTATCTTTAAAATATTCTCTCATTATTTTTAAATCTTCTTCAATTCTTCCGAATTTTTTTTTAATAGCCTTTTTATCTCTTTTTTTGTATTTTCTTATGACCCCTTTTTTTGATTATTTTTCTAAACTTTTTATAAGCCCTTACCCATTTTTTTTGTATTTTAACATCTTCTCAATTTTTATAACCCTTTTCAATTTTCTAAATTTTTTTGTATTTTTATAAAACTCAAACAAATGATAATCAATCACCTAAGTTAATCGTGTAAGCCACTCTGGGACATCGTGGTGTAATATGAGATTTATTCGCGAAAAATGTGAAAATAGCGTGTCTACAAAGCCATAACAACAAGACACTCACTCTTTCCTAATTGTGTTTATACCCTGGCCTAACAAGACAAAGCCCACCAACCCACTATTGACTTTGTGGGTTTAATAAAATTAAAATACAATCACTTTTGACCAACTAATAAAACAAAAAAGAAATAATACATGTAGTAAATACATGTATTTTACACGCGTACATACTCAATACATAAATACGTGACCTCGAGTCTTCAGGCAGTCGAATCTCCGTGCCGCAAGTTCGGTGCGGGGGTGCGACGTCCGGTAGTGGGCCCGGTGTCCTCACCAACCCTCCCGGGGCGGCTGGAACTCGACTCCGTTGAGTAAGGGGGGACACTGCTGTGGTAGTGCTCCAGCAGATCTGGAGCGAGGCGCTGGAGATCTTCCCGGCTGATCCAGGAATCATCAGAAGGTGGACGGTCCCGCCAGCGGACAAAGTAGCGCTGGTACACCCTGCTCCGTGTAGTGGCCACCTGCTCATCCAGTATCCTCTCAATTTGCTCGCGCGGTGCTCTCGAGGCGGTAGGACGCACAGGGGTGGGCTCACTCTCAATGGGAGGAGAAGGCTCGAAAGGATCACTAGGAATCGCTGTGGGTTCCTTGTAGGCCACTAGGTCTGCCACATTAAAAGTCGAGCTAATCCCATATTCGGGAGGTAAGTCCACAACATAAGCATTGGGGCTAATCTTCCGTAGAATTGGGAAGGGACTATCACTGCGGGTTTGCAACTGTTTAACGGCTCCGGAGGGGAGTCGTTCGGGCCGGACCCGCATCATAACCAAGTCACCTTCTTGAAATTCATGGTGACGCCTATGCGAATCAGCTGACTCATGCAGACTAATGACGTGCTGTGCAAACTCTTCGGCTGGCTTGGACAGTCTAGACTCGAGGGGAAGGTTGGGTAGGGTGGACCCTGGGGCAAGCTCAATAGCGTGTTGGACATCACCCATGAGAGGGAGTCGAGAAGGCAAGTCCTCGGGAACGATGCCTTGGGAGTCCTGCAGTATGGCCGGGTCTTCAGTTGGGACTGAGACTCGAGACTCCTCGGGTATGTTGGTGACGTCAACAGTCAAAATAGAGGCACCCTCAGCAACCTCTATGTCTAGCTCACCGACATTCATGGAGTCAAGGCACCTAACTAGGTCATGGCTAACCTTAGGGGCCTCAGAAACGGGTGTGATAGATGCAGGAGAAGAGGGAAGGGGAGGTTTCCCTTCGGTGGGAGTTTGGGGATTCTTCTGAATTTTGGGAGTTCCGGTGGGGGTGGAGGTGGAACTCTTTCCCGGGGTCACCTTTGGGGGTGCCGGGTACAACTGAATCTTCTTCCCGTTGTAGGAGAAGGAACACTGATTGGACCGACCAAAGGTAGCGAGGTCTACATCATAGATCCATGGTCGTCCTAAGATGACGCTCCCGGCCTTCATAGGCATTACGTCACATAAGATTTGTCCTTGGTAGGACTGGAATTGGATGGGAATGACACATGTGGTGGTGACTGGGATAGAAGTGTCATCGACCCAAGTCACATTGTATGGCCTTGGATGAGGGTGCGTAGGTAGACCTAAATGGGAGACAAAGTCTGAAGAGACTGCATTGATACAGCTCCCGTTGTCAAGGATTACCTTACAGGGATGAGAGTTCACCATGATGTAGGTTTGGAAGATGGAGGTTCGACGCCAATCGTCCTCCTGGGGTGTTGAGATACATCGAACTACACCCAATCTTTTCTGGCTAGAACTCTCGGCAATGTCTCTAACCTACATGTACTCGACATGCGTGCCATCAAATATTGCATTCATTTCCTCAAATTGGGTGATGAGGTCAGGATTGGCCATATATCTTTCCTAGTCCATGTGCTCTAGGCGACCTGATGAATTCCTAGACCAACGTGGCATACACGAGCTTGGACCTAGATGATGCAATTCTGTGACCAAAAATTAACAAGGTGTGGACCCAGCTGATATGCAAAGGGTCAATTTAAAGGGACTGGTCAGGGAAAGTTATTTGCCCGTAGGCGGAGTAGTTGTGGAACTACCTCCTGACAATTAGGGGCCCTAATGTGGCAGTTCTAGGGTCTAATGATAGGTGCATACAAGCTCTCTCTTGCCGTCCACAGCGATGCACTCAGGAGACTGGTTGCATGGATCGGGCTCTCTCTTACTTCATTGCGCGGCAATTGAAATGATACCAAATGAGCAAGTTTGGAGTACGTACCTAGCTAGACTGAAAAGTCTAACTCCGACCGGAGACGAAGGCGAGCGGAGACGTGCGTGCCCGCACGGCGTCGACGAAGTTTCACGGTTACAATGAATTCATCCCGCGCAGGGAGGATTTAATTTATTACAAAATCACTTAACTTAAAATTTTTCCGCGCAGGGGAACAAATCAATCCAAGATTTCTCCGCGCATGGAGACTCACGGTCAATTACAATCTGTAAGTCACGGGCCGTCTGTCGACATCCAAGTGACTCGGGCGTTATTCGAGCCTTCTTTGCGGACTTCGGGTGTCACAACTAAAAGTTAATCAAATAATATATAGATATAAATATATATAGATATATATATAAATATATAAATATATATATGATATATATATTTAACACTTCTTTTCTTTTCAATTTTCATTTTTTTTCAAACCTCTCTTTTCAAATTTTTTTTTCCAACCTTCACCTATTTTTTTTTGACTTTTCACACTTTTTTTTTCAAACTTTTTTTTCTTTCAAACTGTTCAACTAGTGCTGGGTAAACAAACTCGACGGTCAACCTTGGCAGTGCGACCAGACAGGTAGCGGTTTCTCGGCATTGGTGCAGGGGTGTCCGGGGGTGTCGAAGGGCACGGGCGCGCTGGTCACGGCGGTGGAGCCGGAGGTGGGGTAGATGGCGATGAGGGAGGTGATCGCGGGGTGGGGCGACCGGAGCTTGCTGGCAGGGCGCTGTCGGGCGCGGCAGTCGCACGCTGGGCGCAAGCGAGCGGGCGAGCCTCGCAGGTGGGCTGAGCGCGGCGGCTACCGGTGGCGGGCACGCTGAGTGGTGCACATGACGGACGCACGGCGGGCGGGCGGCAGGGGCCTGGTGGGTGCGGGGGACAGGCGGGGGGGGGGGGTTGTGCCTTCGGGCGCGGACGCGCCTGGGGCGAGGGGGGCGTGGGTCGCCGCGTCGCTGGAGGCAGGTGGCCGCGGATGGCTGCGGTGGGCGGCGCTGCGCCCGGTGGCAGCAACGGGCGGTGAAGGCGGCGACGACGGGAGGTGCAGGTGGGACGCAGGCGGTTGCGCTCAAGGGCGCGGGCCAGCAGGCGCGACGCCCGAGCGGGCACTGGGCGCGGTGGGCGCACGTGCACCTGCGGGTGCGGGAGCGGCCGCGCTCGACGGCGTGGCGCGGTGGCGGAGGGCTGAGGCGCGCGGCGGGGGCTCTGGCCGTTGCGGCCAGAGGGGGAGTTTTAAAGGGGCACGAGCGACGATGCCCGGCCCCCTGCGAACTGAAAAGAATTTTTTTTTCCCCTTCAACCGTGAGCGCTCCTTTCCTTTTTTTTTTTTTCAATTTCTGTTTTCTCTCTGCTTTTCTCTCAACCGAATGAGTTAACAGAGAGAGAGAGATTATCAGAGAGAGAGAGAGAGAGATCGAAACAGAGAGAAAGATAGAGAAAGAGAAACAGAGCGAGTGTGTGAACGCAGGAGGGGGAATTTTTTTTTTCTTTTGCTTAAAATTTTTTTTCTATCTTTTTTTTTCCCCTCACTCGCAGATCTTTATGCTATTCTTCTTTTTTTTCTTTTTTTCACTTCTAGCAACCTAGAGAGAGAAAGAGAGACGATGCCAGGGTCGTCGAAGTCGACGGAGACGCCGTGTTGGGCTCTGATACCAAATTTGACGCGGTGGCGACGTGGAAGTGGATCGACGGCAACTCTTGACGGCACGGACGGGAACGGATAGGTTGCTACCTCGCGCAGCTCGGCCTCACGCCGGACGGTCTCACACCGGGCGACACACTCAAATCTCACGAATGGAGAAAAGAGGGAAGGAAAGCAATAGGGGAGAGTTCTCACACAAAACAAGATTTCATTCATATAACAACATTCATACGTAACACATCCCTCGGCCTCCTTATATAGGAAAGAAAGCCATAACAACAAGACACTCACTCTTTTCTAATTGTGTTTATACCCTGGCCTAACAAGACAAAGCCCACCAACCCACTATTGACTTTGTGGGTTTAATAAAATTAAAATACAATCACTTTTGACCAACTTTGCCTAATAAAATAAAAAGGAAATAATACATGTAATAAATACATGTATTTTACACGCGTACATACTCAATACATAAATACGTGACGTCGAGTCTTCAGGCAGTCGAATCTCCGTGCCACAAGCTCGGTGCGGGGGTGCGACGTCCGGTAGTGGGCCCGGTGTCCCCACCAAGGGCCTCGGATGGGGATGGGTAGGTAGACCTAGACGGGAGACAAAGTCTGAAGAGACTGCATTGATACAGCTCCCGTTGTCAAAAATCACCTTGCAGGGTTGAGACTTTACCATGATGTAGGTTTGGAAGATGGAAGTTCGACGTCAGTCGTCCTCCTGGGGGTGTGTTAAGATGCAACGAACTACACCCAATCTTCCCTGGCTTGAAGTCTCGGCAATATCTCCTACTTGCATATACTCGACATGTGTTCCATCATACCCTGCATCCATCTCCTCAAACTGGGCGATGAGGTCAGGATCGGCCTCATACCTCTCAATGGCTTCTCCTTCCTGAGGTGGAAGCTCCACAGGCTGGGGGGTCGGTGATGACTAAGGCTCGGGTGGGGGCAATTGGAGGCGACATGCCCTAGGTTATGGCACCTAAGGCAACGAATTTCCGGGACAGGGAGTGGTTGGGAGGTGCTAGGGATGACTCCCTTTCCCTTGTCATCCCTCCTATCAGTTGGCGGAGCGTACTCCAGCCTGGGCACAGCAGCGGGTGCAGGTAAGGGGTTCTTTGTGAAAGGAACAGTAGGGGCAACGGCCCGAAGTGGGGTGGCAGTAGGGACATAGGAGGTGGAGGGGCCAGGCCTCTCAGAGTAGCGGACCACGGGGTTTCGGGATTCTGGTTGGCGGTAGGTGGGAACCCGAGGTGGGACCACCCTTTGAAATCGCTCAACATCTCGAGCGACCTGATAGGCACGCTCGAGAGTGTTAACCTCTCGTAGGAACAGCTCCCGCTATATGCTCTCGTGTAGGCCAGCCCTAAACCGTGAGAGGGTGACGGAGGCGTCCTCAATGACTCGACTTCGAAGGAAGAATTCATCAAATTTGGTCATGTACTCGTCCACGGACTTTCCATCTTGGGTGAGTTTCTGCCATTGGTCTAAAAGACGCTGATGGTAGGAGGGTGGCAGATACTTCTCCCTCAGTTTCTCCTTCATTTCTTCCCACGCGCTTATGGGCTCCTCTCGTCTCTTTGCTAGGAGATTTTCGATGTTGCACCAGTAGGTCTTGGCTTGACCCAGGAGTTTCATTTTGGCAAACCTCACCCTTGTAGCAGGGGTCATGCGGCGATGCCAGTCAAAATATTGATCCATCCCGGTCTCCCAATCAAGGTATGTAGCGGGGTTTAGGGACCCATCAAAACTCGGAACATCAATCTTGACGTTCCGTAGGATGATATCCTCATCGTCGTGGTCTCTCTCTCGAGACGCACGGGCCTCTTGCTCTCTACCTTGGGGAGCCTGATTCTGGCGAGCTTGGTCTCTCTCCTCCCTAGGATTGGCTACGGGATCGCCGCGGCCATTCACTCTTCCTTCCTCTCCTTGCAGTCGTTCCTCTAAAGCCTGGATCCTCTTATCTAGCTCCGCTCGTAATTGGCCTATGGATTCTTCAAAGTGGGCCATAAGGTTATGCTCGAGCTGGGCTAACATAGCACTCACACTCTTCTGATCCATGGGTGATTGTAGCGTTGAAGGGCGCTCTAGACGGCCTGATGAATTCCTAGACTAACGTGGCATGCACGAGCTCGGACCTAAATGTTGCAACCTGAGACCGAAGATTAGCAAGGCTTAGACGCACTTTGTTGGCTAATAGGCAAAGGGTCAATTCGAAGGGACTGGTCAGGGAGAGTTGCTCGCCTGTAGGCGGAGTAGTTGTGGAACTACCTCCTGACAATTATGGTGTCCTAATGCGACAGCTCTAGGGCTTAAAGGATGGGTACATACAAGCTCTCTCTCACCGTCCACAGCGATGCACTCAGGAGACTGACTGTATGGATAGGGCTCTCTCTCACTTCGTCGCGCGGCAATTGAAAAGATATTAAATGAGCAAGTGAGGGAAGCACGCACCTAGCGAGACTGAAAAGTCCAGCTCCGACCGGAGACGAAGGAGAGCGGGGACATGCGTGCCCGCACGGTGTCGACGAAGTTTGGGCGCTTACAACAAATTCACTCAGCGCAGGGAGGATTTAATTATTACAGACCGCTTAAAATTTCCGGCGCAGGGGAACAAATCAATCTAAAATTTTCTCATCGCAGGGAGACTCTCGGGCACTCATACTCCGTAAATTATGGACTGTGTGTCGGCGACCGGGCGACTCGGGCGCCGGTCGAACCGCCGTTGCGGACTTGGGTGCCACAATCAATAAGTTAATTAAATGATATAGATAGATTTATAGATATAGATATATATAAATATATATATAGTGATATATATAAAATTATATATATCCCAGATATATATTATATATATATTGAACACACCTTTTTTTTCAAACTCTCTCTTTTTTCTTTTTCAAACCTCTCTTTTCGTTTTCCGCCGTTGCGGACTTGGGTGCCACAATCAATAAGTTAATTAAATGATATAGATAGATTTATATATAGATATATATAAATATATATATAGTGATATGTATAATATTATATATATCTCATATATTATATATATATATATATTGAACACACTTTTTTTTCAAACCTCTCTTTCCATTTTCAAACCTTTAACCCTTTCCTGCGCAAGTCACGGCGGGTCAAGGCTGGCAGGCGGTCAAACGGGATAGGCGGTAGGGCCCGTGGCACACTCAGGAGCACGCGGGCGCGTGGCGTGGCGAGCTGGGCGGAGGCCGCGGTTCGGCCAGTGGGCGCGGGGGCGCCCGCTGGCGCAGGCCCGGCTGCGGCAGGCGCCGGTGGGCGCTGCGGCGTCCTCGCGCGGGCTATGGGGGGGGGGGGCTCGCGCGCAGGAGGTGCGCGCCGGCGGGCCGGGATGGCCCAGGGTGGCCGGGCGGAGACAGGGCGGGTGGGTCGCGGCAGCGAAGGGCGCAGGGGGCGGCGAACGCTGGCGGCCAGGGTGGCCGGGCAGCGACGGCGCGGCGGGGCGGGCGCTCGGGCAGTGGCAGCGGCGATGGGGGGGGTGGCCGTTGCGGCCACTCCTCCTTTTGAAATGGGCACGGGGACGAGGCCCTGCCCACGAACTGATTTTTTTTAATCTTTTCTCTCTCAACCTTTCTCTCTCCCTCTCTCTCTCTTTCTCTCACAGTAGAGAGAAACACTGCGTTCTCTCTTTTTTTCTCTCTCTCTCCTCTCTAAACCGTAAGAGATATTTCCCATATATATATATATATATATATATATTTTTTTTTCACTAACAGAAATTGGGGAGGGGAGACGATGTCGACGTCGCGGTTGATGGAGGCGTCGTTGTTGGGCTCTGATACCAAATTTGATGCGGTCGGCGTCGGAGGACGGATCGACGGCAGCCTTGGGACGCGAACATGACGTGATAGTTACTGTCTCGCACAACTCGGCCTCACGCCGGGCGGTCTCTCACCGGGCGACACTCAAATCTCGCAAAAGGAGAAAGGAGGGAAGGGAAAACACAAGGGGCTATGCACCTTACGTGGGTTTCAAACTTCATTCATTCATATGTGTAAACCTTACACCTTTAGTCTCCTTTATATAGGAAAAGCTATAACACCCGTACTCTCAAACTTTACCTAATTGTATTTATGTCCTAGCCTAATAAAACAAAACCCACCAACCAATATTTGACTTTAACATAATAAAATAAAATATTTTGACCAAATAAAATAAAATATTTTGGTGGTTTAATAATACAAATACCAGCATAGTAAAATACACACACAATACATACACGCATACGTACAAGTACGTACTCAGGACGTCGAGTCTTCAAACGAGTCTCCGAGTCACAAGCTCGGTGCAGTCGGGGCGGTGCGGCGTCGGCTCCGAGTAGTGGATCCGGTAGTGGGCCCGGTGTCCCCACCACCACTCTTATGACGAACCTGGGTGAAGTTGTACAACAAATGGCGGTGGCTCCTTGAGACCGCAATGGCCAAACAGAAGGGGGAACCCAGAGTACGAGTGTGGCTCTGACACCATGTTATTGAATTGAACCGCCAACACAAAACCCAAGTTGTTAGATGGAGAGGCTCAGAATTGATGTAGGCATGAAGTGGCTCATGAATACCCAGTGCGGGGGCTAAACGAATTTTGCCAACATATCTTACTATTTCATAACTTTTTTTTTCAGTAGGTACTTTTTTTTTTAACGGGGAGGGGGGAACCTAGGATCGGACCCGGGACCTCTCCCAAAGGAGGGAGGTGGTGAGACCACCACGGCAAGCCGTGGGCTCTACTTCACAACTTTTTCTTTTTGTTTGATGATGGGGAACCTGGCAATGTTAGCAAACCCTGGGCTCTTCAAAAAAAATAAAATTGCTTTACAACTTTTTATCTGTTTGCATCTTGTTGGTGGAATTAACTCATTCTCACTCAGAGATAATCATATCAGTGAATCTTTAGGAAATCCATCCCTATACATTTGGTCAGCTTCCTGAGGAGAGCCTCATTGCAATAATAACTCCAGCATGACCTGGAGTCATGGGTCACAAAGCTGGAAAGAGCCTCTCTGCAAAAATAGGGGTAAGGCTGCATCATAGTTGTCAAGGCGACCCTAGGTGTTCATGGGGAGCGTAAGTGGCAGGTGTCTCCCTTTTCTCATTTGGGCTGCATCCAGTCGATCTCACACTTGTGGGATAAAGCTTGTGGAGATGACGAAGATGATGATAAAACACAAGTACTAAAGCTATTTATATAGTAAAGAGCACAATTTATAGACAATATATATAGAAATGAAGTGGGTAACCAGGGGAACTTCACAAAAGTTAAATGCATACTTGTAACAAATGGAGTTAGATAATGAGATAATGAGATAAGGAACTTCACAGTGGGTTAGATAGTGAGAGAATTAATGGAACTTCATGGTGAAATCAGAATGTATATTCACAATTAGCTACTAGTTTGCAAGTTGCTGTTGAAACCGATTGCCCTTACGGATGGTTAATGAAATCAGACCCAAGCACTTAAGTAAGGTTGGCCACTTTCCTATTGATATTAGACAAAAAAACCTTCTGTTTTTAGATTATGCCAAGGATAAAGTGCATATGTTTCTTCAGTGTCCCCCGTCCCCCCTCCTGATTATTATGTCAAGGATAAAGTGCATATGTTTCTGGGTTGTTTTCTCTTTAGTTTGGATGAGCTGATGCCCCTTCAGCAGCTAAACTACCAAGTCAAAAGGACAGAATAAAGTAAAAGGGGACAGAGATTAAGAAAACAAAATAAATCTTAGAAAAATTGTGCAAACAATAAAACCTGAGATTCCAGTAAGAAATAAATAAGCAATTGGACATATTCCTCTTTGAGGCATTTTTGCATCCATACTTAAAAACATTATTTTTTTTTCGAAAGTGACTAGTACCACTGTGTGTATTAAATGAAAAAAGAAGCTGTACAAGTGTAAACAAGAAGCTCCTAAAAAGAGACCCTGTACAAAAAGTCACACCAAGGTAGTGTGGGGCCGTTCACCCTCCCAACAAAGCAAAAAGCGGTGAGTTGAGGGCATTCACATTACAAAGCACCTCCACCCATTCCCTTACTCTAGTACAGATGAAAGAAATTAGAGAGTCTACTCTAACCTCCCTTATGAAGATCTTGTTGTTCCTTTCACCCCATAGGGACCATAGAGTGGCATTCATTATAAGCCACCAAACAACACAATCACCTCTGAGGGGCCAACTCTTGCCCTAGGATCAGATGGACTGCACATTCGACTGTTGGCCGAGGGCACATTAAGCTCTCGTAGTCATCCCCTCCCACATAGCATGCGAGTACTGACAGCCTACAAAGAGGTGGTCCACGGACTCGTCCTCCAGGCCACACAAATAGTAGATCGGCTGGATGTCCAGTAGGAAGCGCACGAGCCTGTCTCTGGTGGGAAGTCTCCCATGGGAAATCTTTCAAATCAAAAGTTTCACCTTCAAAGGACTCCTTGGTCTCCAAATGAAGGGAGTAGAGTCGTGCCGCACCCCACCATCTGAAATGATGATATAAGCAGACCTAATAGAGAAGTTCCCCTCCTTTCCCCACCTCCAAGTCCACGCATCTTTCCTGAGGGGGCGCGGGATGAAGTTGAAGAGGAAGAAAAGAAGGTCCTAGAACTACTCCAGCTCGGCACTCATGAGGTCCCTCCTGAAAGTTGGTGCCCAGGTGCCCCTAGAAAGGTGGGGGTCAAATGCCCAGTCAACCGTCCTTAGAGGATCTGTCGAGATCGCGAACAGACTAGGAAAAGAGGCCTCTAGCATGAAGTCACCACACCATCTGTCCTTCCAGAAAAGACAATGGTTGCCTTTCTCTAGACGAACTCGGACTCCGAAGGAAATGAAGTCCCTGCCAAGAGAAGATGCCGCACCAAATAGGAGATGTCTGGGCTAGAGCTGGAAAATCTAGGTCCCAAACTCTCTTCCTGCCGAAGTACCTCTGCCTGATGAGCTATGTCCAAAGATCTCATCCCCTGCTCCCAGCCTCCATATCCACTTACTGAGAAGAGCCAGATTGAAGTCACCCACAGTCTTGATGCCAATTCCCCCTTGTTCCTTAGAAGTAGCCACCCTCCCCCATCGAATGTCATGCCAATCCCTACACCTCCCGCCACTGCCGTGTCAAAAGAACCTTCCTTGATTAATCCTCCAATGGAACTTAGCAGCAGGTAGCATGGCAGGCCAACCCCCCCCCGCCCCGGGGATTATCTAAGGGAAAGTAAATCCACCACTGTGCTCACCAACATAGTGGATAACTTGTGTGCTAAGCTGGGGTGTGGTACACATCCTTGTGTGCCCACTGCTGTGACGGGCGGTAGAACCCCATGCTACACTGCGTACCCTGGGCATGGTGATTGACTTTTAATCTGGATCCCTATATCTAGGCACATGATACTGACCAGTAGAATAGAACTGGCAACCCCATGGATGTGGTGGCTTGCTTTACCATTCGACCCACCCAACTGGCTGTAGGGCATGTCAATTTGGAAAAGTGATTGTGCTACTCTTTGTTTTGCAATTTTGGCTTATGACTTTACTACTCACTTTTTCCCTCTGGGTGACTATTCCATAGGTTTTCCTAATTTATTTCTATCCACATAACATCCTTCTCTTATACTTAACGTTTTTGCAGACTTGGCAGCTGGCAATGTAAGATGTGATAATGGCATTGTGACCATTATACCATTCCTTGAACATTCAGAGGCTGAGACTAGAATATACGCTTTTCGGCTTGTGAGCGTGCTTTCTGAGAAGCTGGGGCAGTCCCTGGCTGATGAACTAATAGCCTCTAACAAGCTGCTATTATTAAAGGAGAAGCTGCTGGATGCAGAGTCGTCAAGTGAGAAATCTGAAATTGCTGCCACCCTTGCTAACCTACCCATCCCAGATGAGGTTGTCAAGACAACACTTGGGACTGATTTTCTGAGATGGACGGTCAGCAGTCTCAATGAGCAAAAATCACATCCTTTAAGGAATTCACGGCACACTACAAGCATGGTGGAAGGCCTTCTTGGCATCTTGTTGCATTTTGCCAGGAGTTCTGACCCAGCAATTGTGAGTGCTGCTTGTGAAAATCAACTTTTGGCAGTTTTTCGTGAACACCTCAGTAGTCGTTCACCTAGGGAAAGGCAGCGTGCCGCTCTTGGATTGAAATTTCTTTCCGAGTCTGCCAGCACTCTCGCTTTAACCAGAGAAGTGGAACCTCAACCTGGTGGTTTTTGTGGTCCTTTCCTCTTTATGTGTGGGAAGTCATCAATGGCTCCAGTTTTGTGCCCAATACACAGTGAGGCATGTGAGGACAATAATTCATTTTGTTTGTTAAAAGGAAATTCAGTTAAGCCACTGATTGGCCTCATGAATGATGAAAATACTCAAGTACAAATAGCAGTGGTGGAAGCTCTGTCCACTCTTGTGTCAGATCCTCAGAGTCTCAAAAATGCAACTGAGAAACTAGAAGAACTTGGTCTATTTGATGCTGCAACTGATCTGTTTATGAAGGTCAGGCCAGGTGAGCTTCAAGAAAGAGTGGTGTGGATGGTAGAGAGGTTCTCCAGGGTGGAAACCCTTGCCCAGGCTTGTTCAACCGATCAAGGTCTGGTAAGAGCATTGATCGAGGCAATGAGATACGGAAACCCCAACACAAGAAGGCACGCCCAGGATGCCCTAACAAATCTGAGACAGTTGTCTGGTGTTGGTGGTAGGAACTCAAATCATGGCCGCACATGGAGGAGGACGAGCCATTGAGCAACACATTGCACCCTGCCTACTGCACCATGCCCTTGTTATACGTTAAATATTTGAAAGATGATCATAGGAATAGAGCTGTATGTAGAAACTGATTTCATTCTTGTAGAAAATGAGGTAATTATTTTGTACAAGTATTATTATTCTTGGAGAACAGATGTGTGAATAAATTAATCTTGGAGGATACTATCGGAGTCCAATTGGTTGAAGTAAAATAAGATTGAGGTTGGAGCCCAAAAAATATTTTAAAAACATAGTTTCGTTGTTTTTAAGCATTATGACAGTCGACACCTGGATCAAATGTGCCACCAAATTGTGCTTTACTTACATGTGAACAGCCGACCCGGAGAGTTTAGTATTCATCATGACTGAGCAGGTTGTGCAGACGACTTCTGGGTTGGTCCTTTTGATCGGATTAGGTGATCTGTCTCGGTCTGAAACGGGGTGTGGTACTGAGGTGTACTAAAAAAGCAGTTTTTTTTTTTAAAACTGATGCCAGTAATGTCAGTTTTGATGGAGCCCCATAAGTTCCAGTGAGGAGATTTCAAGTTAGCTTTTACTAAATGCCCATTTGAAGGTGGTCTATGGAAGCAGACATTGTTACTGCAGATACGGGATCCTCTGCACCATGGCAGTAGAAGCAGCCAGTGGAGAGGGACCACAGCAGCCCCGATGGAAGAAACAGCAGTACGGTGGTGGATTCCTGTTGACACTGGAATCTCTGATGAACGATGTCTCTGCTGCGGCAGAAGCGTACTGGTTTCTGCCACAGAAGTGGGCAACCCAAGGACCGGGAGGTTGCTCCCTATGCTTGCAATTACGTCATTCCTGAGTTTCTGCCACATTTTGGTTGGGACGGTGGTCATCGAGTTTTTTAAAAAATCCTTGACACATATATCCCTGCAATCGTACAGATTTAAATAAAAATTATAAATGAAAATCCCATTTGTTTTCGGTGGGGGGGCAAGTTTGGAGGAGAGTAATAAATGGGCCAAGTTAGGAGGAGAGTAAAATGAACTCAAGTATCCGTTTTTCCTAGACATCCAAAACCGTGTAGCAAAAGGCGAACGTGAAATTTGAAATAAGTGGGGTGCATCGTAGATCGTGTCTTATTTTGTGTTGAGATTAAAGGTAACTCGATTAAATTTAAGTAGATTTATTTTATTCATTTTTATTTTTTTATTTTGACATGATATCGGATTAAATTATTTCATCTGTGGAATTGGGATAAGTTAATCCAGATGGAATAATTTAATCCGACTTAAGTTAGATTAAGTCACTTTTAAGCCGATCATGCAAGTATGTTATCGTCAAAGTAAAATGACTTAAGTTTGAGTTAAAATAAAGATAATCTTGAGATAAATCTCAAACAAAGTGAGGTTTAAGGATTATTTTCAACACCACCAGGTTGTCTATATTCTCTCACATCCAAAAAACCTATATGATGCAGAAGACGAGGATGGTGTTTGGTTATATTTGGGTAGACTTAATTCTGTTGTCAAGGATTCTAATCAGTTAAAAATCCCCTCCCACCATAATAGCCAAATTCAACCTAACCTGGTAATATCCTCTGGTTATTCCTATCGCGAGGTGACATTTTCTGGGTCAGTGGACTCCGAGGAGGCCTAGTCCCTATTACCAGCATCTGTTAAAGGGGTTGCCCGACCGCATTGCGACGGGAACGAGACAATTGCTGGAATGGGGTTAAGGTTCCCATATTCTAGCCATTGCGGCTTCAGGTTTTCGTTTGGTTTATAAGGCTAAAAAGAATTGAGACCTGAATCTGCTGCAACTTGGTCTGAACTTTTCAGTAGGCTTTGTTTGGACTAAAACAAAATTTGATTCCTGAATCTGCTGTAACACAGTCTGTCTGTCTTTTTTTGTCTCTCAAGACATCCTTGCTCATGATTACTCAACTTCGCCTGTAGCTCGCATAATTGGTCTGATGTTGAGTGCGTTCAAATTGCTATGTAAAAGAATTTCTTATTTTCACAATGAATGAACAGAGACCATCCATTATTTTTGCTGCGAACATAGACCATCTATACTTATTGTGTATGGGCCCCTTTGGTTGGGATTATTAGGGGATTCCAATCATTGGAATCCCCTCCATAATTTCATCCCAACTAAATGACCCAAAAGTGTCTCGGCTTTTGTGCTAGGTGGATTTTTTAAAACGGAGAGAGAAAGACATAAAAGGAGGGGTGTTCAATAATCTACAAAAGTTTCTCTCATGGAGCTTCGGGATAGATTTCGAGGTCTAAAATCCCTGACACTTTGGCATATAATAAATGTAGGGATTTTTTAAAAAAATTCAATTGAATAATCCCAACCAAAGGGGCCCTAGTAGAACTCTGTCAATAGTCAAAACCATCTAGGGTTTTGGGTACAATCCCCTAGAATCACAATACTCTGAGTGTTATCGATCGAATAAGGTTCGAACATAACTTCGATGATCTATGTATCTTTATAAAGCTGGACTAGTCTGACGTGGATACGTACTGCTACAAATACCATGGTGGAGCTGGGACTGGATTCTTAATTCTTTTTGACCATGTGATAATTTATCTTAATCGAGATCGGATAAAACAGTCGAGAAGATAGAACGAGTTAATCTCGTAACAATAAATTTAACCCTAATCGATCTTTATTCAATTATCAAAGTCGCCCTCGTAATTTTAACACGTACACGTAACGACGGTACTGTTTCAAAAGGATTCTTACGTTAAAAAGGAAATCGGGTTGAATTGGGTGTGTTGTTGTCCCAAACTGCTCTATAGACGTTAAGGGTACCGCCTACGAAACATGCTATATCAGATGGCACGTTACCAACCCAATCAAGAGCCACATCCAGCTGTGCTCGTGGGCGTCCGTCACTCTCTCTCGACTATTAGCAGGTTCAAATTTGAAACATCGAGCGAGGCTGTGATTAAAGGCGAAGGCGAAAAGGTGCCACTGAAAGCCTGAATCCGGGGGAGGCGTAGATTTCGGCAGGTTTCGTCCCGTGGAGGGTCCGCTTCCTCTCATCTCCGTTCGATCTTAAAAGAAGGTTCATGAATTGAAGACGGGGATGTCAAGGCGATCGATCCATTACCACCTACGAGACCAATCTCTGCCAACATTTTTAATCACTTGGTCCTATCTTTTCAAGTTTGAGTGAGTTGAGCATCGATTTCTTAGATTATGGTGCATATATATATATATATAAGTATTTAATCACGGTGGCCTCCCCCCCCCCCCTCTTAATTTGAGGGCTGGCTGGGTTCGAGCTTGGGTTTTCGTCGCCTTTTGGGGAGGGTTGGTCGCTACTAGTATGGGCGTTTCTGTGCTCCATTCAGTATCCCTTCTCATATTGTTGGGGTCTGTTGGGAGTTTCTCCCGGCTTCGATACCACTGGGCCCTCTCTCAGATTTAAAAAAAAAAGGATTTATGAATTCATAAGGAAGTTGGAGTCTCAGATTGGTTGCTCGCTCGCGTCGGTGGTTTGAATTCAGTTCCGCCCATTCGAACGAGCTCCCATCACCGTACATGGGTGAAAAATGTGGCCTCTTGTAGTTAGATTCCGTACGAGTTGCACAATCTTGATTCGGATCCTTGTTCTTTAATTATTCCTTCTAATGTCCAACCACTCACTATAAGAAAACACATCGGTAATACATTGTCAGTGAAGGACGTTATCCGTCTCTAATTTATTATAAATTTATATTCATTTTTTGCGACAGATAATTATATTAACCTTTTATGATGCATAGTTATTCGTCACAAACACGTCTCAATTTTTGGGAGAGACGTATTTTCTTGCTAATTCAACATAAAATTTTATTTATCTTTGGTCACGGAAATAATTCGTCGCGATTATTTCATTAAATTTGTGACGAAATAAATCTGTCGTAAATTTGTGACGAAACTATACTATCGCTAATACGTGTCATGTAACAAGTAAATTACAATGTTGCGACAAATATTTTGTTCCCCCTTGATCTGTCACTGTTTTACGACGGAATAGTTTATTATAAAAAATCAGCGTTAATAATGGTTCTTCTAGTATTGTTAATGTGTCACCTCTCGAACGATAAAAATAATAATAATAAAGGATCGCTCTAACAAATAGGAGAACTCAAGTAACATGTGACAATTTGTTTGATGACTTTTCAGCATGACGAGAAGATAATACCTAATCCCTTAGGCCCTCTTTGACAACGGAGTTGTCGGGCGCTGGTCGGGTGGCTGCGTTAATCATGGAGAGAGAAACCCCGCCTCTCCCTCACAGAAAGTCGCTAATCGACTCCGGTTGACTTACTCAACCCTCCGGGGCTCGGATGTGAAAGGGGCCCATTAGTAATTAAATAGTCACACAAGGTGCCTGCATGCTCAAGAAGATCTCCATTCTTAGGGAACATGATTAATTTGACCTCTTTGTATAAAAGAGTGAGAATTGTTTCCTAAAAAAGTTAATCGAACAAAGTAGAAACAACGAACAAACTGAAAAACTTTTTACATACTGTTTGTATATAAAACAAAATATCAACTAAACATATATAACTGACGACCCTCCATTAAATAAGATATTAAAGAGAAATAGTAAACAGGATGTCGCGCTTTTTTTACTGTCTTATTTCTCACACTCATCTTATTTATATCCGATCTTGAGTTTGGTGTCAAATTTAAAGTTGATTAATTTCTGTTACTCTCGAGAGGACTAAACTTGAGTTCTACATTTCTTATGTTTAATTTTGAAATATAAGGAAGGAAAAATGTGTCAGACCCAACACGGCCCGATAACATTAGGCCCATTGTGACCCAAAATAATTGGGCCCGCAGCGGCTCTCTCCAGTCGACCGACGGCCCTGAAGCACGGCTCAGGCGAGGCCCACCAAAGCTCGGCCCATCCGTCGGAGTGATCTACGTGTTCGCGCTCTTCAAGCGCCGTAGAACTCGCCAACGGATGAATATTTAGGCTCCCGTTAAGGGACTTATCTCGACGAAGAATGAGTTGCACTCACGTTGCCGAGATGCTCGTCACGAGACCTTCCCTCCGAGAGCAGGCGAGTGAACAACTGGTGATCCTCATGATCAAGCATGGCGTTTCTCCACTAACAACGTCATTGTCAAGACAGAACATCACTGCGTCCCATATAAATAGGTCCCCAGGCAGGATCACGGGAAAAAAACACATGATCGGACAAGAAGGCACACTCGTAGATAGATAGAGAAAGAAGGGCATAAAGACCTATGTCGCCAGCAGAGAGAGATCTTGACACAGAGAGAGAGTTCTTCACACACTCACGCGGGCAACTACTAAAGGAGACTCTGACATGATTGTAGTGAGAGAGAGATCCCCTCCAGGTTCTTTTCTTCCAGTCTCTCCATCACTCTCCCAACACTCTTCTAGTATCGTCTCCACATTACAGGCTCCTGACTCTCTTTCTTTAGTTCTCTTTTGACTATCTCGTATGGTTCTAACTTAGACATCAAAGAATTGTCCCTTGAGATCTCTATCGGGACTTCCTATGATGCTCCTTTTAATAGTTGTAAGTTTTCCGAGGGTGACATGCCTCTCTTTACTATTAAACAAATCTAACACGAGATGAAGGGGACGCATTTTAACCTCTACAAAATCAAATGATCGTGACAAATTATAACAAGGTGAGAAGGAATATTACAGCTTACAAATCCTCAATGTATGGTAAACCAAATCTTTTCTTTTTACCAATATTTGCTACTTCACGCAGCATAAATCTTAATTATTCCATTTCATACGTATGACACCAGAAATTTTGGTTACCAGGGAGAAGAAGTGTGGGGGGAAAGAGGCAGCCATTCTTGAGGGCTGCAGGCCAGCAGGCAGGCTTGCAGTCAGGCAGCAGGACCAGCTGGGTTGGGCAGGGGGGTGCTTTTGACTGTACCGACCGTGCAGAGAGAGAGAGAGAGAGAGAGAGAGAGAGGAGGCCCACCGACGCATCAACGCGCGTCGCCAGACACGGAGGGGGGGTGGGCATCGCCGACAGCCTCGGCAAGCAGAGGCTCCACATATATATACATGCATACACACTCAAAAGTCAGCAAATCCGGCAGCTGCCACTGCCAGGGCCGGACTGCTGCCTCGCCAGCGCCGCGCCCGGGGCGGCGGCTGCGCTTCACATAGGGGGTGGCCCCGGCTGCCGCCGGCAACGGAAGCATGCCCGGCCTATAAGACCAAGTTTGCCGCCGCCTCCTTCGATCCCCAGTTGGGCCTTCCCTTTTGATTCCCTCGTACGTACGTAGGAAGGGGGGGGATCTGTTGTTGGGGAAGACGATCATGGTAGAGTTGCATGTCTTTCTTTTATTAGAGAAGTCTCTTTTAATTAAAAGGAGAAAGAGAAATCGCGTGTTTTTCCCCATCCTTGTTATCTTTCTTAGGCCACAACTTGGAAGTGTCTGTTGAGGTTCCTTGAGCCTATGCGCCTCATGATCATTTTCACTATGGAATATTTATCTCTGTAGGTTTGTACGTAGTTTCATATTAATTAGTTGAATCTGAATCTATATATACATATATATATATCAATGAGTTAAATGAATATTGCAAGATAGAGGGCCCCGACAATAATTGGAGATCTGACAGTGCAAGGCAGTTGAGAGTGCAAGTGGACGCTGAGGGGTTAAGAAAGGTCACTGTAGCTAGCTAGCTAGCTAGCAGTAGAGGAGGAGAAGTGGGCAAGGAGAGTTTACTTGTGGGGGATGTATATATCCATCTCTCATGCATGGGTGAGGGTTGCATGATCGAGAGGGGAGGCCGGGGGGGTAAACTTAATTATGAAGAAGAGTACGTCGTTGATCAAGCCATTGCTCGATCCAGATCATGTGATGTGTTAATAATGACTAAGATTACTACCTTAATTAATTTGACGAACTTAATTGGTTCAAATCAAGATCTCAAAAGAAGACACATCCCTAAAATCAAGGTAAAAAGTAAGAAATTATTTTAGATTCACTGATCAATTTTGAACTACTTGCACGTACCCGCCTTGCGTTGGGGCATGTTGATATGACCGTTTGCTCGGTCACCCACTCCCTTTATACATGAAACCTTCAAACTTATAACTAACCATCGTGAATAAAGGGGGTATGCTTCATAATTACATATATAGGTTAATCCAGAGAGGTATAATGTTTGAGTAGAATTATATATATATATATATATGATGAAAATAAATAATTTTTTGGTTTGATAGTGACATAAAGTCAGTCTGTTCGATCTCCTCTTAATTTTATCCGATTAGTAAGGAGGTCAAAGGGGTGCGTGAGAAATTTGTAGTTTACATGCATCCCAATGATCGATGACCCATATGTGTGAAGGAAATTTCATTGAATCATTCTAGCGTGCACATCTTAAGGTTCATATATATAGGCTTAACTATTATGATTATGTTGAAAAAAAATCTTATTTAAGGAGAATATTAGCCTAAAATTTGTAAATATCCTGACAGGAAGAAGAAGAAGAAGAAGAAGAGTTGCATAAGAAGGGGGGGGGGGACAAATAGAAGAAGAGCCGGTTCAAGTCATTACTCCGGATGTGATGTATCAATGACTAGCTTTTATGAATCTTTTTAAATTCAAATTTCGAAAATTATTACTTAATGGTAAAAAAGGGGAAGAAATTTAGAATATTCTAATTAAATCTTGAACTGGCATCCCCCCGGCCCTGGGGCATATTGATGGCCGTTGCTCATCCACCTACTAACCCTTCAGACTACCGTGAATAAAGGGCAGCATGCTCGATAGTTTAAGTAAATGCGGATAGGAATGATGGGAACATGTTAAAATATATTATGTTCGGCAGTGATAAAATCTTACAATCTATTCCCCCCCTAATTATGCGATTATTAAAAGACCCAAGAGTGCCTATATATATATATATATATATAGTTTCAACCCCAGTTAATTAATGATGACCTATATGTATGTGTAAAGGAAACTTCTTTTGATCATTCCAGTGTGAACATCAGAGCCCACTATTTTGAATACTGAGAGTTAGAAAGCTAGACGATGTCCTTCGACACCCTCTCTTCTCTCTCTCTCTCTCTCCCCCCTCCCAAGGACGTTGCACTATTTGCAGCGGCACTGTTTGGGAAGAGGAGTCAACCACGTCCGACACCCCAGCCTGTTCAAACACTGATCCCGCCCACTGCCTTTCTCCAGTCTGTCTCTACCCAATTGCTTACACTTGTTTGAGGGCCCCACTCTCTCTCTCTCTCTCTCTCTCCATGTAGTTCCTTTTACATTAACAAGGGGACACCTTTCCCTTTCCTAGTAGCGGCTGAGCGTGGTGGCCAGCAAACCAATCTCACCTCCCATCTCCACAACCTCCCCATGAAGCTCCCCTCCTCCTCCTCCCCCTCTTGCTCCACCGCCTCCGCCTCTCCCTCGCCCTACCACCTGAATTCCGATGCCGCCACCGGCGGGTGCCTCTCCGGCATCATCCGCCGCCTCATCTGCCGCTCCCTTGACGTGGGCTCCTCCGCCCGGAGCCGGGTGGCCGACGCCGCCTCCACCGACGGCGTCGTACTGGGTGCTGAAGCATCGGAGAAAGCTGGGAGCTTGAAGACGCCGGCCGCGGCGCCCCCGGCGCCCGGCATCGTGGCGAGGCTGATGGGCCTGGAGACCATGCTGGCGGTCCCCTCTGCTCCTCCGGGGCCGATCGGGAGGAGCCGCTCGACTGGCTCGCTGGACGGCTGGCCGGTGCTCCTCCCGGTCCCGGCGCACAGGAGGTCCCATTCCTTCCGCGAGGCGCCCACGTTCTTGAGGCAGGAGAACGAGGAGTTCCTGCTGCTAAGCTTCTCGCCGGAGGGCGGGGAAGAGAAGAAGATCTCCGAGCCTCTGCCGAAGGCGGCAAATAACCATGAAGTGGGTCTTCGAGAATTGGATCAGGGGGCCAACAACGAAGAGGATGAAACCCGGGAGAGGCCGAGCGAAACAGAGAGAGCAGCTGAGAAGATGACGAAGAAGCAGCAGCAGAAGAAGAAGAACGTGCGGCGAGAGATCAGCAGAGAGAAGGTGGCAGCCGAGAGCTGCCGCCGCCATGCCGTCCCCCCGGACAAGGCAGAAGCTCGCATCAAAACACGCCCGAGAGCAACCGGTTCTGCCAAGACGACGACGACGACGACGGCGATCCAGAAGGAAACGCCGGCGAGAACCAGAGCGACGACGAACAAAGGGGACAAGAAAAAGAGCCTGGGCGACTCCAAAAGCATCACTGAACCCGAGTGCAGCTCCCAGAATTCGAGCCCGGTCTCTGTTCTAGATCGTCTACCGGAGTTGGACGGCGAATCCCTCACAGATACCAGCACACCCATCTCAGGTAAGCCGCCTCCACCGCGATCCCCATAAGGATGCTACTGTTCCTTGCTGTGTTGCCGAGCGACCAACAACCTGTTTGTGCAGACGCAGAAGAAGAACAGAGGCCGGAAGGGAGCCCCAGGAGGAAGCTGTCGTCGCAATTGGACTGCTTCAACGACCCATCCCCACTCTTACATCATATCTTGGTCGAGGAGAAAGAAGGACCCACGCCGATGGAGGTGGGAAGTGGTGGAACCAGACATGCCGCCTCCGTGGCCCATTCTTCCTCAGATCTGTGGGCGGGAGCATGCAGGTTGGCGGAGGGAGATGTGCAGCGGCAACCATGGAAGACCCAGGACCCAGAAGAGATCGTCATGGAGTTTGGTCTTCAGATACTGGAGGGTCTCCTTCAGGAGACGGTAGGAGTGTTCTACCATCTTCTCTAAATAAGTGCAGCTTCAGATTGTACATGATATAACCCGGTAGGTGAAGAAATTAACTTGCTCTTTTCATGCAAATTTGCCTCCAAGGAGCATATGTAACAACGTTTCTCTGAAATATTTAGATCCTCATGGTGCATGGTCAGGAAGTTGTGATGGCTTCCCAGAGGGTCAGAAATATATTTTATAATCTCATAATTGGCCCCTTTCCACATGTAATCTTTGGAAAAAAAACAAGGCTGGATTAGAGTACAAGCTGGTGTGCATCACAGTTGAGATGTGGCTTGTCTTGGTGTGTATGGACTCAAATAAAAAAAAATAATCACAATGACCTGGTCTCCTTCAGCACTAGATATGTTTCATCAAGTTTTACAGACTGACTTCTGGAAAGAACTGTCCCTGTCAGACTTCAGAGTGAGGCAGGGAGTCTTTAACCTTGAAAAACCTAATAGTACTTTAACATAACTTTTTGTTCTTGAGAAAAGGAAGCTTAACATAACTTGACATTTGCATGAAATAGTTTATGGAAATATATGAATGGGAGGATGATACAAGAATTTTTTAGCACTAGATATATTTCATGAATTTTCACATGCAGACTTCTGAAAGAAACTACCCCTCCCAGACTTCAAAGTATGGCTGGGAGCCTTTAACCCTGAAGAACACAGGTTAAGGAAATATCAACTTCTTTTTTGAGATGGAAGTTTTACATAACGTGAAATTTGAGAGATAGTTAAGGAAATATTTGAATGGGAGGATGATCGATGCAAGAAAGTTCGAGCATGGTGTTCAGAAAAAAAAGAAGAGATTTTTACATATAGATATCGGTAAAGTTCTATTTTATCAAATATATCTTTCATCGAAACATATTATCGTGAATATCCTCGAAATACGAATAATAACACGATTATACCTTCGCCTTAACTCCCGTTTGTTTAATGATCCAAGTTAAGTGTGAGTTAAAGAGTGATTTTTTTGTATGTATATCCCTGTAAAACTCGATTTTGTCAAATATATCTTAGATTTAATGACCGTAGATGACATATTTTACGGAATATTCTCTTTCGTCGACGACTGTAAACTAAAGGGATATAATCCAAGTTAAGTGTGAGTTAAAGAGTGATTTTTTTATATGTATACCCTTATAAAACTCGATTTTGTCAAATATATCTTAGATTTAATGATCGTATAAGACATATTTTACGGAATATTATCTTTCGTTGATGATGATAAATTAAAAGGATATAATTGTAATATTTTTATCTAAACGAAGGATATTCACGATAATATATTCAGATATATTTAATAAAATCAAATTTTATGAAAATATACGTGTAAAAATTTCAAAAGAAAAAAAAGTAGGGAGAGAGAGTTGACAGTGATAACAAGCCGACAATGACTGAAACGGATGCCATGAACTCGAGGGAACTAAAAGACAAATAGATTACCAAACATTTAATTCATCAGTGAGATGTAGGGAAAAAGGACTACCCCTGATTGTGCTGGGACTTTCGACGACACAGACATTATAAACGTACGTATGAGCACTCCCAGATAGTTGTACTAATTGCTGAAGGGTCACTTGATGTGATGTGAAAAATTGGTTTTTTTTTTTTTTGAAAGAGATGATGATGGTGATGAAATATTGATTTTGAAATCAAATCACCCGTTTCAAAACTGATGAAAGTCATAGGGCGTTTGGGAGGAAAAGATATTAGGAACGAAATATATCTATTTGAATAATATTTCATTCTGATTAAAACATCTTTTGAATAAAAAAATCATATTTCATTTCAAGCAGATATATTTTGTTTCATGTAGGCATAGTTTTGTTATGTGACAGCATCATGACTTGTAGACGATGAGTTCTCCTGCTCTCCAACGCTCGTGGAAGATGGTGGATCACTCAATTGAAGTCGAGAATAGGAAAGAGGGAGAGGAAGAGAGAATAAAGGATAACACCGACAAAATTTACGTGGACCAGAGACGCAAGTCTTTCTATTTTCACATGACTCCTCTACTTCTTCCACTTTTATAGTATTGAACGACAACGAAGTACATAGCTGGAGTGTCCTTCTGGCATTACAGTTTACATTTATACAATTATACATTTATACGGCAACCCGTATAAACCCAAAAACACCCTTGTGTAGAAAATAATTATAGTATTGCCCCAAGCTTAAGGGCGCGCGCCCACAGCAAACCGTCTTGTAGCCGTCGTCCCAATCAATTTCAAACAGTCTGTTTGTAATCAGGGTTTATCATTTCGATTGACTCACCCGTCCCGATCATGGCTTGAGATGGGTCGGGTCGATCCCATCTCGATCCATCTCAGTCCATCTCGCTATGTGTTAAAAGAAAAATAATTATATATATATATATAATATATATATATAATAAAATAAAATAAAAAAGATACTATATATATAATAAAATATCAAAATAATAAAGTGACCCGATCACGACCTACAACCTGGGCGTCCCCCGCCCTCGAGCTGGGACGGGTCAGATCGTGCGGGTCGGGCCGACCCACACCGTGACGACAAACCCTGTTTGTAACACCTATTTTCCATTCTAAACATATATTTTATTCTTATAAAAAACTAAAGTTTTCCTCCCGCCACATACTTTATGTGGATCTGCCAAGCAGCCGTCTCGGTTTCTCAAACCATTTTATCGTGTAAATGTGGATCAATCATTAAAAAAGTAGAAATAGGGCGATATGATCACAAATTATATCTTATAAAAGAGTTATGTTTAGTGCACACCCGTGTTAATTACATGTTACACGTGCACAACGTGCACAGAGTAAATTTTTTGAAATTTTTTTGTGACGTGGCACCCATATGATTCTAACTTACTATATAAGGCACATCTCTATCAGACATCCCCAAAAAATCTAAAACAAAAAAGATTGATTTAAGAAAAATTAAACCTAACACTGTTGATTAAATCTGATTTTTATTTTTTAATTTTTTTGAGTCATTAGATGGGGATGTGTATTATACGCCAAGTTAGAGAAACGTGAGTCCCATGTTACAATTTTTTTTAAAAAAATTAATTTACTTGGTATACACCGTGCGTGTGTAATTGGCCCAAAATGTACACTAAAAATTTTTCTTTACGCGCATCACTCCAAAATCCAAATAAAATGGGTCGAATGAAGAGGACCTAGCTCGGCCCATTAACAACCGACACTTGTGTTCAGTTGGAGCCTACTCTGCCCACGAGAGACTTGAAGAAGCCCAAATTCCCAGCTTCATGTGCGCGCAGCTAGCTCTCTTCTCCGCTTCCCTTTTATGTGAGATTTTGTGGAATTTGTGACATGGAAGACATCGATCTGACATTCTCCTATTCATGTAGCCGTTTTCGTTCAACTAATTTGGTGTGAAAAGTTTGGATGATGCAAAAATGAAAAGAGATGAAAGGTGCGCATAAGAGAGCACTGGAGACATTAAAGCGTGCGGGTGAGGGGGCAAAGCATGTAAATTGAGAGAGTATATACACGTGGATTCCATTTTTTTTTTGAGACTGTTAAGACAATAACCAAATCTTATTCGAGTCCATAAGAAAAAAAAGTATTTAAGGCTTCATTTACATTTTTAGTGAGGAAATTTGTCGAATGCCATCACCTTAAACATGTTTAAAAGTTTCTTACACCACGTTGAGACCCTGTTTGATAACCGGTTAGGGTGGTGTGAGCCCCACCGCTCTCGTCACACACATCGTCGCTAATTGATCCCGATTAACGCACTAGACCCCCTAGAGTCGGTTACGTTAACTGCACCCGGTTAACAAAGCGCCCCTAAAAGATTACACGTGAATTTAAAACTTCAGCCAATCAAAGCCCACCCAAGTTTCCCTAATCGAAAAGAGACATATTCTCTTTTTCTTTTTTTTTAAAAATGAAGTCACTTGAGCTAACATGATTTCAATTTGAGTTATATAAGGTTGTTCACAAGCTAGTATAATTTGGTGAAATTCTGTGAAGAATTTCACTATGGTAAACCAAAATCACATTTATTCTTGAAAAACCGAAACAAATCGACCTAAAATTTCTCCAATTTCCAGTAGATTTGGTGTATGATTCGGTTATGATTTTTAATAGACTTACAATTACAGGCTTTTCCCAGCAAACAAACTAAACAAGTTAACTAGCTGAATTTTAACTTAAACTTAAATTGTGGGCATAAAAAATCTATCATAATAAATAAAACAAAGTAAGTCCGTCTAGAATGACAATCAAATATTCCCAACTTTAAAAATTATATATAATATTATGACATCTATGGACATCTTATATTCTTATATAAATCAATTTAAGTGATTTATTTTATCTGTAAAATCTTAAACTAAAAGCAATATGAACTGTGCAATCCGGTCTGATATTAAATTAATTTAATTTTAAAACAAAAATATTAAAAATATTAAAAATATTAAAAATAAATTTATCAATATATTTTTAATAATAATTTCTATGGACATACGGGTCACAAACTCAAATGTGGCATTGGGATTCTTAATTTTTGAGTGCACAATAACAAAACGCCTGGGTGGGCATGGATCCCCCTGTCTCGGCACGGCAAGAGGGTCCATGCTCGCTCTACGCCCGCGCACCATCGGCTTCAGCGGCCGAGGGATCCCCTCGCCAAGGCGGCGCCGCCGCTTCTCGGTGATGGTAAGCAAGAACAAGGAAATCCAGATGCCAAAGATTCGATTTTTTCTTTTCCCTTTTCCATCAAGTGGATAGGGAATAGTCTTAAGAAGGCAATTTGCCGATGAAATCTTATTCCTTTCTGGGTAGATGGCTTCGTCGGGCGTAGGGCAGGGGGTGCCCACGGTTGTGAAGCTGAAGGCTATCGAGGCCACCCCGGCGAGCTTCGCCGAGTTCGGCCAGGTGATCTCGACTTCGGCAGACGGGGAGGAGTTCGGGCCTAACGACGCGCAGCTGGAGCTCCACCGTGGCATTCCGAGGCATCTTTCTACTTGCTTCTTCTTCTTCTTCTTCTTCTCTCTCTGCTTTGCTTTCAATGAAAATTTTCAGTCTTTCCGACTCCTTTGGCGTCTGCTTCGTCGCCTGGGGCCTTCTCCTTTTTCTTTGGTGGTGTGGTGGGGGGGGGGGGGTGGGGGGGGGGGGGGGGGGGGAGGGGAGGGGTTGTGGTTTTCTTTCAGGCTGCTCTTCATAGCCCAACCCCCTGTGGAAGACCCATCTGTTCCCCTTGGGATTACTTTCCACCCTGGAACCCGAGCCCTGCCTCGGTGGTTCACCACCTCAGGATAGGGAGGTCGTCGGTTAGATTCCGCTTCTCAACGTGCAGAGCAGGATCACTCATCTTCAGATTATTTGAGGACGTCAAATTGTTAATTAGCGGGATCATCCGCCCCCATTTTATGGAAAAATACAGAGCTTTCAAATCCCGGTTCCTCATTCTTCTCTCCGTAACCCCCCCGGTCTCATACCACTAGACTATGTAACAAAACAAATATTAACTGTGATTTTTGGATCCTTAATTGGAGAGAAATACCAATTTGACATGCATTTTGATTCTGGTGATATGTTTTTACCAAGGGGGCGTTTGGTGTGCTGTAAAATGTTATAAAACTACATATTTTTATGCTTGGGATGATGTAAATCATTTTACTATGGTTTCCTTATGTTTGGAGTGTTGTAATTTACTGTGTTTCAAAATCAGTTGACCCATGTGACGCCTTTTTTAATCGATTTCAATTTTCAATCCAAAACCACCGGACACCAAAATCGCAGATTGTAAAATTGGTGATTTTAAAACCACAAATTTTATTAGAAATTTTATTTTCATGTATTCTAAAATCAGTGATGTTAAAATTAATATTTTATATTATTTTATGGCACATCAAACTGCCCCCAAGATAACACATGTGCTATCTGTAGTTCTCTTGCAAAATAACTTATGTTCATAGGCATTGCCATGTATATCTTTAGGCCTTGTTTGTTGTTCGAACACGGTTACCGTGTTCGACCCAAAAGAGGGTCGAACACGGTAACCGACCCCGGGTAACTGCTTTTGTGTGAGGGGAGTTGGTGGGCCCCGCTACATCTTCTCTCTCCTCGGTTTGTTATTCGTCCGACAATTCTAATAACAAACAGGGCCTTATGGAATTACAATGCCAACGCCCCATACGTTAGCTTACATGAATCTTTACCATCCTATGTGACTCATGTAACCTAGGTGGAATTTTCTTACTTGCTAATGTATTCATTTCTCTTCCCCCAGAGGAGAGATGAAATGTAGTCTAATACTTTTGTTATTCAACAGATAAACTACCTGTGAATCAAGGTTTCACTTCTGTGAGCGCTTTTTTGCTACTAACATTTTCTACTTTCAATAGGTTTTACATCATGCATCTAGAAGATCGGGAGCTCAAATTTTCCAAGATCACTCACCATGCAAGTGTGACCCAGTGTCTTGGTTCTGTTGGGGGTGACGAATGGTATCTTGGTGTAGCCAAGGCTTCCATTTTGGATGGAGAGAAAAGTGGCCTTGATATAGGCAAGAAGTTTGTGCAGTCAGCCTGCGGACATTATTATGTGCCACCCCACCCTGATGATGTGTGCGTTTTCCGAATAGCTGCCCCCAAGTTTCTAAAGTTAAATGTTGGGACATGGCATGCTGGCCCTTTGTTCAGAAAGAAGGCAATGGATTTCTACAATCTAGAGCTGAGTAACACCAATGTGAGTATCATTTCCTCTTTATGTGCCATCAGTTACTGTTCCTTTTCTATGTGCGCTAGTATCATGTTTACCCAATTGCTTTCTTTTACATTTTCAGCAGAGCAGGCCTGGATGTCAGTCATCAAGTTGTGATATCTAGAATTTCATCTATGAATATGGTGATTTGATTATCTCTTCATTGGCTTGGAACTCTGAACGTGTGAAAACTGAAGTTTTGGTGTTCTCATATCTGTTTGATATCTAAAATCTAGATCAGGATAGTACCAATGTCAGACTCATTTCTTCTTTATATGCAATTAGTTAAAGGTTTTGTTTTCTCATGTAGGTTATTGCAGCAATTATGCGTAGTCAACCATCTTAGTTGCCATTTCTACATTGTAGGCCTGAAATTTTTGATCTCAATTCGTAATATATTAAATTCTATTACCATAAACTTTTGCATGACTAAAAATTGATTTCTTTTATGTTGTTTGGATTAAAATAAATATTACACAAGGATAAAAGCTTTGCTATCTTATCCTTATGTTCTCTCCTTTTTGGGGTTCTTTATTTCATTCTATATTGCTTGGACTCTCGTCGGATACCCTTAGGCATTATCGACCATGCCGGCTGACTGCATCTACTATTTATACAATGATACTTGTATTCAATTTCAGTCGTGAGGTTCAACTTAGAATCTATTCTGAATAGCTCCTCGTTTATGAATGTACTTGTTCCCTGATTTCAGACTGCCTTGTATCCGCCATCCCCCGACACCCCCCAAAAAAAGGGGGGTGGGGGGGGGGGGAGATCCTAGTTTTTCTTTGTTCCATAAGAAAACAGCAGTTTATTTCATGAATCCATCATGTGATACCTCATGATTACTTTCTTCATTGTTACAAATATGCAGTGCACTGTATCAAGTCCGAAAGTGCTGCAGTTTTACTTGTCCCCCCCCCCCCTTCTGTTGGTAAGTGTATTCATGTACCTTATGTTTCTATGCCTTTGCAGGTGGTGGATCACACAACGCATAATTTCTCAGAAGCAGATGGTGTAGTCTTCTTGATTGAGGACTAAGATGTATTTCTATAGTATGATAATATGTGAAAGGTTTATGTAGTAAGCTTAGACGTTTTCAGCCATAAATATGATGTTTGCGAAGTATCATTCCTCAGTCTATGCATCCATTTGACGCATGCTGCGGCACCCCCGGTGGATACAACTAATGTTTCGGAACGGGTCGACCATGCACCCTCGTGTCGTGTGCCTCTCAATGCCAGAAATAGTTTCCTTGTTTTCTTTTATGGATGATCTCATCACACTTTTTGACTGGTGCAGATTGGGGCATAGTGGATTGGAGGGTAGATTCTGGTATTGTGATGAGGACTGTTAATGGGCTTTTTATGGAAGTCCACAAAAAGTGAGGCTTTTTTTATTCCCACTACCTTAATGTCTAGTTAGACCAGTGTTATCAGAACCGGAACGGATCGGTCGGTCTGTGACGCCCCGACTCGGAGACCCGGTCCAGCCGTAAAGACTCACGTCGGATGCCGGTCGGAACGTCACAGTGGGAACAATCCAAGCGGTACAATTGCGATTGAGAATTTCACATAAACACTGAGATATCATTGCAGCGGAAATGAAAATGCTCAATTCATCAGCTTACAGTCAAATGACTACTTCCACGTAGATAAGATAAAGATAACAATTTCACAAGTCTTTTATTACAAAATCAAATTCCACACACATTTTTTTTTCTTTTACATAAAGCATAATTCATAACATAACCACCTAAGATAAAGACTGGTAGTAAAATCCGAGCCGCAGTCAAAACACTGCGAGATCACTCCTCGCTTTCTTCTACCGCTTCTCCTGTAATTGTTCAACGGGGTGAGTCTACGAATAGACCCAGTAAGAGACTAAGCATAGTCCCCGGTCAAAACATGTATCAACATATTCAAAATGATTTACAGTAATATATTTCATAAGGTCATTCTATTATCATTTGACAAAGAAAGCATGTACATTAAAATTTATCATACCCGTGACAAAGTAAATAAGGATTCATCATTTATAAACAGTAACTAATGATTCCAGTACTAGGCGGAGTAGTCTCACGCATAGTGAAAGGATCCAGACAGACGTAATCTGCCCTTTTCCAAATCACCATTCGATATACTGGAAATTCATCAGTAGTAAATACTTATCATACAGTAACAGTAAAAATATGACAATAATAAATTCAATATCAGTTAAATGAGCAGTAACGATAGTTTCAGTGAACAGTAAAATAGTTCCAATATTGATTCAGTAAACAGTAATAGTCGTATAACTAACGACTCAGTGAACAGTAAAAGTTGTTCAATATCAATTCAGTAGGCAGTGACAGTCATTCAATTTCAGTTCAGTAAACAGTGGTATAAATAGCCAGACACAGTGCCCAAACCACCACTAGAAGGACAGTCAGTCGGTACTCGATCACCTAGGTAAGTAGTGATGAGTCTTGGTTACTGCGCAGAACCGGGAGAAGTCCTCTCCACCTTAACCAGTGGTACTTGTCCACCTCCAGGATTTCAATCCCCGTTACCCTCGGGACCAGTACAGTGTGAACCTCCCCATAGGGGCATTTCTACAGTTTGGTTCCAGTCTCCCCCTATGGTGGCAGTGTCCATTTGGCATTACTAACGGTACGGTAAAAATATAATATGACATAAATAAAATGGACACATGCCACTAAAAATTCATACTGTGAATATTAATTTTCCAATACTGAAATCATTTTTATTTTTTTCTGAAATTTCAAGTTATTTAATTAAAATGACATATTTATATGACAAAATCACTAAATCTATTTAAAGATATCAGAATGCCTTGAAATTTCAGGAAATCAATATATTTTTAGAAATGATCAAAACACTAAATTTTCAGAATTTTTCAGGAAGTATTTAATATTTTTACAGAATTATCTATAGTCTATTTATACATCAAAAATTCATAATTCAGTTATCAACACTCAGAATAGATTGAAATTTCAGGAATCTAATACATTTACAGTAAAGATCAGAACAATAAATTTTTATTTTTTTTCAGACAGTAATTATATTTTTTTCTGAAATTACTTATACTCTAAAATTTAACATAATTGACTAAATTTAGCTAATAAATTCATAAGATCATGAAACTTTTACAGGAACTTAAACTTGTCTGTAATACTTCATAGAAAAAGCTTCTAAATTGTTCATGCAGGAATACTAATTTTTACATAATTATTTGAATTATACAATATATGAAAAATTAACTAAATATATCTAAATCACTTTAAAATTTACAATAATTTGTCAAACTATCATTTATAACAGAATTATTTTTCTTAAAAATTTTCATTATTTTACATGCTGTATTAATATTTTTCACACTATGTTACTATTTTTCATAATAAGTGAGAAAAAGGTATCATGAATAATAACTCAATTAAATATATCCAAAGTGATCAGGTAACTTCCAAAAATTTACAGAATGTTGTTTCAATCTTAGATATCATATGTAGAAATTTTCATTATTTTTCATTCAGTATGTAAATTTTATAAATTTTTATATCAGTTTCTAAAATGTATAATAATTTACAATAATAACTTTAATTAGAGAAAATTATACAGAATGCCTAAAATGATCAAACTATACTAAACCTTAATTTACAGATGTCACAACATGACTTCTGTGATTTTCTATGATTTTTCACAGAATATTTATATTTATCTAAATTTTCTAATTAATTGTTTAAACATTGATAATTATACCAGTGGTGATTCTGTTATCACAATGAGATGAAATTTTCATCAATTAGTTCTAACAAGTATTTGAGTCTTCTGGTAAAGTTGTAATATTTTTCATGAATTATTTAAATTTTTATCAAAAGTTTACGCTTCTATTAAAATATCAAAAGTATCTAATATTTCTTTAAGGTATCCATAATTGTTGCTATCATCAGAATTCATCATACTAGATATCAGGATGATACTGTAAAATTTTCAGACCTTTGTGAACACGATTTCTAATTTCTATAATTTCTATACAATTATTTATACATTTTAACATGTATGAAAATTCGTAACAAAATGAATAACATGCTCCAGAAAGTATGAAAATTTTTCTACAAGTGAAACTCATAGTAAGATACCTTCCCACAATTTATTGTGATTTAATATACTCCTTTGGTATTTTGTGTAATTTAAACACATTTAAGAGAATACCAAAAAAAATCTATAAACATGAAAATAAATTTAATTAGACATGAAAATTTGTGCAGAACGTTTATATCATCAGGTATCATGATTCTGAAAGTTCTATCAATTTTTCATACACCGTTGATAATTTTAACATATTAATCACTTAATTATCCCCTTAATCTCATGGTTTAACTTAATGATTAAATGCTAATCCAACCCAAATAAAATTACAGATTAATAAACCACGATCTATGAAGCTAAACACCTATATAGATGCTGATTACATATCATAAATCAATCTAAATATACTAATACATGCTAATCTAGGGGAATAAGTATTAATCCCTTACCTTAAAAAAATGCTTAACCCTTTCCTTAATGACCTTCAAACCTTCAGCTTCAGCCCTTCACGTACCCAGCTTCTAAAGGATGCAAATGAAGCCCCTAGCCCCTCTATTTATAGGTATTTGGGCTTAAACCATCCTAACCCTCCATTTAAATCAATGGTTAGGATTTAACCAATTATATTAATATTATTTACTTAACTTTTTGACATTCAAACTCCACCTAACATCCAGCTAACTTCCTTTGACTAACCTGCATTTTTTTCCTTTTTTTTTTATATAGCACATTTTTTTTGACTTAAGGAGTTTAAGAACTTAAACTAATAAAAAGAAGTTAACAAAAAAAAAAGTTTAAATTTTTTTTTTTTAATAGACTGACTGCCGCTTGCGGCAGTCAAAAGGAAGGGGGGGGGAGGGCGGCGCCCGCCCCGCCCCCGCCCCGCGCGCGCACGCGCGCGGGCGCGGGCGCGCGGGCGGCGCCCCCCCCTGCGCCAATTTTTTTTTTATATTTTTTTTTGATTTTGACCTTCATTTTTTTTTATTTATTTATGCATCCTTTTTTTTATTTTTTTTTATTTTAAGCCCTTTCAAAAAAAATTTTCAGCTCATCAACCTCTTATAATTTTGTTTATGACTTATTAAAACATACTAAATAAACATTCAAACATTTAGATGTATAAAATTTTTAAATAATTAAATAAATTATATAAGAAAATGTAGGGCATTATACGGTCGAACCGGTTCGGCCGTGAACCGGTCTAGGAATCGGTTCGATTAGGTCCGGTCCGGTCTAATGTTAAAGAACCGGACGAATCGCGGTTCGATCGGTGAACCGGTCCGAACCGGTTCGATCAGATTCAACCTTCAAAAAAATATAAAAATATTTAAATATTTAAAATGATACGTGTATGTGAACAAAAATATCTTATTATTATTGATTTGTTGTTATTTATCATTTTATTTTAGATATATTTAAAGAAATATAAATATCAATTGTGAAGAGTGAATATCAATAAAATATTATAAAATTTTAAGGTCACTTTATTTAACCATATTACTGTTATTTTTTTACTTATATAATTAGTAGTTATATAATAAGGATTAATAATTATATATGCATATTTATTTATTTTGATCATTATATCTTATTTCTTATTATCTTTGATCGTAGAATCGAGTCAGATTATATATCAATATTATAATGACATCATGGTTTAAATCGATTCGATTGAACGATCAAATCGATTTGATTATCTGATTCAGACATCGATCCGATTCTGATGACATTGAGTTAGGACAAAATTTTCAATAATTTTAGAAAATTAATAGAGACGCTGAAGGCTAACCGTCTGAGCCACAGGCATGGACCAAAAGTCCTAACTCCTAGAGTACCTAATAACGGCAGTGGGTAATTTGCCACGCTAATCACACAACGTTGTTCGTGCGTCGGATTTTGGTTGTGATTGAGAAGGTTAGATTTTAAAAAATTATCAAATAGTTTAAGAATAAAATATGAATAGGATATTGTTATTTAGATGACAAATTTTTGCATCAAAATAAAAAGTTCACCCTAACCATCGTACGTTGTGACTCATCTATAATGTCCCTATCTTTTCATAGGCGATATGGTGGCATACGTAGTTGTCATTTCTCATCTCCATTCGCGAATCTTCCTAAAAAATCGAAACCCTTCTCGCAAACTCTCAAAAGAGTCCTTGTTCGTTAGATGCACAGAAAGCAGTACAGAAGCAATGAATTAGATTACCGTCATTTCTCCTCCCCAGCCGATTAGAAAAACTGTAACCAAACTGTTCTGATTGATGCAAAGTGATGTCTTGTATCACGTGAGAAGTCAGAATTCTTCCTGGCGTTTTTCACAGATGTTAAACTCCAGAGAAGCGCTCTATATCTACCGTGCATGTCCCACTTTGCCGATAAGTGGCTGAGGATCCACTGGCTAGCTAGTCTCATGGATAAGAGTGCTCGGTGGGGAAGCAGAGAAAGAGAAGGCCGAACCGGCGATCGAACACCTGCAAGGCTGCAATGGGAACCCTCCTAAACCCTGCATCGGCGGTGAGAACGAGCCCCCGCACGACGGTGAGAGCTCAGTCGCTGTCCGGCCGCGGGCAGGAGCTGATACGCTCGGGAGTTGTCCGCCTCATCCCGCCCAGGGACGCCTCGGCGTCGCTGGGCGCCGAGGGCTTCCGCCTGCTCGACATCAGGCCCCCCTGGGAGTGGGACCGGGCGCGCGTGCGCGGCGCCCTGCACGTCCCGCTCTTCGTGGAGGACACCGACGGCGGCCCCCTCACCCTCCTCAAGAAGTCCGTCCACTTCGGCTACATCGGCCTTTGGACGGGCCAGCTCCTCACCACCATCAACGACCAGTTCGTCGGCGAGGTCGAGAGGCTGGTCCCCGACAAGGAGGAGAAGCTCCTCGTGGCCTGCGGAGAAGGGCTGAGGTGACCACGGCCACCATGGCCCTCTTTCTCTCTCTCTCTCTCTCTCTCTTTCTCTCTCGGTGTGTGTGTGTGTGTGTCTGTCTGAGCTGTTTAGCGTCCGCTTCAGGTCGATGATCGCCGTGTCGATGCTGCATGCGGGAGGCTACAGGAACTTGGGGTGGCTGACCGGCGGGTTCAACCGTTCGGTTGACGGGGATTTCCCGGAGGTGGAGGGGGAGAACAGGTTGCAGTACGCCACCGTGGGCGGCGTTTCCTACTTGTTCCTGCAGCTGCTGCTTCTGCTGCGGGTGGTGGGGAAGGAAGGAGGGTAGGTGACCATGAGCGGAGGTGGGAACGCTGCTCCCCTCCTTCAGCTGGATTATCTGTGTCGGATTCCAGTTTGGTGAGTAGTCGCCGCCTGTTGGAATTGGAGGTGGTGGAATTGGTGTTATGGCGAGAAGAGGCGTTGTTAGTTAAATTCAATTGTTCATGACAAGAAATTTTCCACCCAACATGGATCATTTTGATGTTTCTGGATCCGGATTGCTTGTAGAAGCTGTTATGCTGGATTTGGGAATGCAGATTAATTTAGAAAATCGACCGGATACATGGATAATACGGTGTTTGAGAACACTTTTTTGAAGAAAAAAATCTTTCTATTTAAAAATATGTTATGTCATTTTTTACTTACATTTTAAAATTGATGAAAACAACTATATGTTCGGTAAAAATAACATAATTTATAAATTTTGTATGGATCTGTTTGATATTACAATCATGATTGGTCGTGTTACACTAAATCAGGAGAGACTTGACGCACACGAGAACCCATCCCTCATAAGAGGCCTGCCCAGCCTTCTACCAGGATTTATTCTTGGCTTCATAAGAAAAAGGGGAGGGAGAGCGGAGGGTAAAAGAATGTGAAGAGAAGGAAAAGAATGCCGGTGGCGAGCGGGCGACCAGGAACACAAGGAAAAAAATGTCGACGGAAGAAACATCCTTACCCTTCTCTCCTGGCGGACGTCCGCACTATCGTGGGTGGCGGAAGCATCGGCCGAGTGGCAGACGGTTCACGTTGCTGTCACTTCATGCACAACGCCCACCCCTACCATAGACCTGATCCTGGCCCTCGCAGCCGCCGCGACCAAGACTACCGTCACCTTCTCCCTCATTCTGCACCGCCTTAAGGCCAACGTCACCAGGAGCATCCTGGAGAGGAGGACGAGAAAGTTGGAGACCACTAGAACAATGGTGGTCCACTTGATGCTCCACAGCAGCATGGCCGCCGCGGTCCGACAGTAGCAGGAGCGCTCCGCCGCCACTGTCGGTGTTGCATGGCTGCGTGAAATCCTTGCTGCAGTGATGGAGGGGGAGGGGAGGGCTAACATAGGAGGAGGAGGAGGAGAGAGAGTGGAGGTGTTCATTCGTGAGTACGTACAGAGAAGAGGGAGGACACGAGACCATGCGACTTGCTCTCTCAAATAAAAAATATGGGAAATTTTATTTTTAATTTTATTTTGAGAAGAATTATAATAGAGTGAGATTCCATCTTAAAAAATTAGAGAGGTCTTATCAAACGTGATTAAGTGAGTTATTTATTTTTAATTTTTATTTTAAGAGAAAAAAGAAGTAAAAACTTACAACTAAACACCACGTAAAGACTCAAAATTGAAATTACCTTGTAAATGGCATTTTAACACTAAATATTTAAAATTTTGACCCTTTTATAATATTTTAATTATGGCATAGATGATAATTATATATATATATACAGAGAGAGAGAGAGAGAGAGAGAGAGAGAGAGAGATTCTCTCGCCCTTATTCTATTTTGTCATAATTTACCTTTTAAACAAATGAAAGATGATTGATAGTACACAATGCCAATGTCAGTATGGCATGCTACACTCACCATCCAATCGTGAGACCGGATGACTGGTAGGATCAAGCAACGGGGAATTCGGTAACGTCAAACTTATATTTGAGAGTAAGTCAAAAGGCAGCCCTCCAACATTTCATCTATAAAGATTAGATAATGAAGAGAGACTGAGTAACGGGAGAGATTATGGCATGTCACGCTAAGATCAGCATAGGATACCCGCATTCTTCAATCCTCTTATTATAAAAGGCCTTGTTTGATTGGGAGAAGAGAGTTGATCTTTCTTCATTCAGAGGGATGAGTTATATCAGGGAGATGTTCCAATGGGACCACAATTTGCCGTGGGGCCGGAGGAGAAGATGTGAATTCAAACGCAATAAAGTCGCCCGTGCCCCCTTTTCGCTACGTTCTCCCCCTTCCTCCCGATCACCCATTACCTTTCCCTCTTCCCAAGCTCGAACACCAACACTTCACCCCCTCGAACGTCATGGTCAACAACAATGGCACCATAGCACGTGCGTCTCCGACTTCGCCCTGCTCCAACTCCTGGCCACCGAGGCCATCTTTCTCTCCTCCCTTCCCTCAACTTCGCCCTTCAGACCGTCGTCGTTGCCTCCTTAGCCGCCCCTCTCTCTCATCTGCCACCTCAAGGAAGGTCACCAACATCGCCACCTCTTCTCCCCCCACTACAGCCGCAGGGAGGAACCGACGACTGCTCTACCCTCCCTTTCCCCCCTTCCCTTTCCCTTACCCGACGACTGCTCTACCTTCCCTTTCCCCCCGTCCCTTTCCCTTACCACTGCCGTAGTCGGGGGATTCACCGTGCCAACCCTGCAGCACCACCGCCGACCCCCCCTTCTTCTTCTCCTTCCACTCGCTACCCATCGGCACTCTCCGACCACCGTCCTTGTAGCACCACCGCCCTCCCTTCCAGAGTGCTGCCTGAAGAGCCACCCAACAAGGCCGACCCTACAGATCTGCCACCGGACAGCACCAAGCGCCTCCTCTGCCAATGCCTTCTCTCTCTCTCTCTCTCTCACGCTCGAACGAGAAGATCACAAAAAATATTTTCTTGAAAAAAAAGAGAAAAACAAAAAAATATTTCTTAAAAATAAAAAATAGAAACAAAAAGGCAAACAAAAAAAGAAAAAAACACGCATATCCTTCGTCTTGCACCAAATTTGGTACGCGTCTCCGGCTTCACTGTTCACATCATGGGTAAATAAGTGAAAAGGGAGAGCGATATTTTTGATAATTCAACAGCCTTTGTTATCGAGTTAACTTATAGGGTGCTTGGGAACATTTTTTTTTTCAGAAACTGTTTCTCTCTAAAAAAATAGTTTAGGTTGATTTTTAACTTTATTTTTAAAATTGATAAAAATTAATGTAAAATGTTTGACAAAATTGACAAAATTTTTAAAAATCGGTGTAACCTGTTTGGGAGGGGGGCCGAAGGAGACGACAGGGCCGCCGGCAGAGGGGGGGAGCCGCAGGGGGAGGGGGAGGACCCGGAACACCGCCGCCGTCGGGGAGGGGAAGGGAGGGAAGGGGGAGACCGGGGGAGAGGTGAGGGGGCCGCAGGGGGGGAGCCACTTGTCGGGGAGGGGAGTCGCGGGGGAGGGGCCGCAGGAGGGAGGGGGGCCAGCCGTGGGGGAGGGGAAGGGAGGGAAGGGGGAGACCGGAGGGGGCGAGGGAGGGGGCGGCAGGGGGGAGCCGGCTGCCGGGGAGGGGCCGCAGGAGGGAGGGGGGCCGGCCGCGGGGGAGGGGAAGGGAGGGAAGGGGGAGACCGGCGGGGGCGAGGGGGGGAGCCGGCTGCCGGGGAGGGAGTCGCGGGGGAGGGGACGCAGGAGGGAGGGGGGCCGGCCGCGGGGGAGGGGAAGGGAGGTAAGGGGGAGACCGGCGGGGGCGAGGGAGGGGGCCGCAGGGGGGGAGCCGGCTGCCGGGGAGGGGAGTCGGGGAGGGGCTGCAGGAGGGAGGGGGGCCGGCCGCGGGGGAGGGGAAGGGAGGGAAGGGGGAGACCGGAGGGGGCGAGGGAGGGGGCCGCAGGGGGGGAGCCGGCTGCCGGGGAGGGGAGCCGGAGGGAGGGGGAGGGGGCTGCACAGGGGGGTACTGGAGGGGGGGAACCGACGGGGAGGGGGGATCGGCGGGGGAGGACGCAGGGGGAGGGGGGAGAGGCCGGCGAGGGAGATGGGGGACCGGCGGGGGGAGGATGCAGGGGGAGGGGTCAGCACGGGGGAGAGAGAGAAGAGAGAGCAATTTTAAAAAAAAATAAGTGGGGAGTTGTTTTTTTTTTGACAGAGCTTACAACGTGGATAGATTTTTTCTCTAAAATTTAAGAAAGGAACACCAAACACTGTTTAATGAGTTCTCTCTCTCTTTTTTAAATTTGAGATAAAAAGAGAAGAAAAAAACGTAACCAAACACCCCATTAAAACATACCAAATCACACTCAGATTAAAATATGTGAGTTCACCTCTTTACTTTCAAGTTAACTTCCCCCTTATCAAAGTAAAAGTGAATTAACTCCCGAGACAAGTTAACGCGTTGACTTATTCACCTTTTAATCTAACCCACTACAAAAGTGGTACGAAGATCCCCCTTTTTTTGGAAGGTGGCTAAGCCACAATTCATAAAAAAAAGAAAGAGAAGATAAATAACATAGTACACTGTCCTAGCTCCCCATCAAGATAAGTTAAGGGGTACAACAGATAACCACAAACCAGGTGTAGAACCTGGCTCTATAAAAAAGCCAAAGTCAAAAAGAACACAATTACATAATTGAACTACTCCAAGAATTCATTCCTTCTCATTCGATGAGTTCTTAGGATCTTCAAGATCTACTGCAATTGCCCAGTCTCGTAGAAGCATAATGGTTTTCTTCAGAACACCATACACACTAGGCCAGCTATCTATATTAATCCGACTGTTCCTCACCCCATATTGCAAAAGGAGAGCAGCCAACATCATATCCCATTACCCTTTCTTCGTTTCTGACAGGGTTTTTGCTTTTCCTCTCCCTCGTGAGGTCTTCTATACTCTCGGGTTCCCACTACGCCTTCGGCAAAGTTTTCCAAATCAGCTGTACAATTCCACAGTTGAGGAACAACTATGGCATTGTATATTCAGCTCTAGCACAGGAAATGCAGTGCCTCTTTTCCTTTGAACTACAAGTCAGCCTGTCCTTCGTTGGCAGTCTATTGGTGGCAACTTTCCAAAGAAAAATCTTCACCCTATCAGAAGCCATATTCTTTCACACTAACTTGTTCCACAAAACTCTGCAACCCCTATAGTTGGATTCTTAATGAAGGACTTCACAGAGAAGTTTCACTTTTCCTCCGGTCTCTAGATTCCTCTGTCCTCGACCCCCGACCCCTACTGTTAGCTGAACTGCTTGAAGAATCATATAAACTTGAGTGAGCTGTATAATTTCAGCATCAGTGAGCTCCCTCCTCTGGTCGAATCTCCAATTTCCCCCTCACTCCAAAGGCAGGAAAAACTGTCTGATTTCTCTACCTTTCTCTTGATAGCTCATAAAGCTGATTGGATTTGTGCAGCAAGATTCTTCAGCATACCATATATCCTCTTTGATGATACTTCCATCTCCCAGCCAACACAGTGGGGAGCATTCTCTGAAGTCAATTGTCTTACATGTGCTCCTATGAAAGAAGTAATAGATGGAACCTAAGGGCAGTACGTAGACATTTTGAAGATCAGTTTGTTGCCAAAACCAAAAGGAGTTTGGAAGTGCCGATTGACAATACTTCTCATTCTAGGTAGGAGTAACTTTGATGTATAGTTGCTATAGTATTCATACATGTACTGAAATTCCCATGAGACCAAGCATAAGAGAGGAACACAGTACAAGAACTTCTGTATTTCTGTTCTCCCTTTCCCTAGTCGTCATATTAATGCCACAGAAAATTTCCAACCCATCCAAATTAATGGACTATTTTGCAGAAACTTCGAGATCACAGGATAAGTTTGGATACAATTGATTTTGGAGACCACGCTCAATCCTTCTCATGACCCCATTTTTCCCATTCTGGGAAATTCCAATTTGGGACTTCTAATTGGAAACCAAAATGTCCCGTAAAATGAATCTACATGTTTAATGTCCTCCCTCAAAATAACTAGCTGTGGAGGCATAAGAGTGCTCTCAGTTTGAAGGTACTTTTAATGGGAAGTTATTTTTAGCCTACATTTTCAATGTGAAAGTTATTGAATTCATTTTGGAAGCGGATTGTACCACAAATGGTATTAAAGTAAAAGAAGTGAAATATAAAAGTATAGGAAGAGGGACACATCCCAAAAAGTCCCTGTATACAAAAGCACACCTAGATGGTGTCACTCATAATCTCTCCAAAAGACCAAAAGTTGGAAAAGAAGATACATCCAAATTACAAATAAATTTTGCCCCCTCCCAAGCCCAAGTGTAGATAAAAGAGGAAGATCATGTCTGGGGAATTGGTTTCCCTATGAAAGATTCTTGCATTTCTCTCATTATACATTGCCCAAAGAGTCATGCGGAGGATGAGCCACCAAACCTTGCGGTCCCCTCTGAGTGGCCAGGAGCAAGTTCATCTAAGATGAGTTCCCCACATCAGGCAGGATGCTCTGCACAGACTAAATCCTCTGCAGGATCTACTCCCACACCTGTGCAAAAGAGCATCTGACAAAAACGTGATTGATGCTTTCATCTCGCAATGAATTAATCCCATTGATGAAAGAGAGTCACATGTTGGAAGTCTCCCAGTGACACTCTAAATGAGTACCCTCACCTTCAGTAGTTCAGTGGGCTCTTGTCCTCCAGATGAGATAGAAAAGGGGAAGTGAGTGCCACCATCATGGACGAAGTTGTACACCGACTTGACAGAAAATTTTCCACTGTTCCCCGCCTTTCAATGCCACACATATGGTGGCCCTGGGCTTAGAGATTTCCATGAAGGATACTCAGAAGCTATGCCTATTGGTTGATCCCCGCATCTTGCAAATCCTCTTGAAGGTCAGGTTCTAGCTCTCCCCTCTGCTAATATCCAGACAAAGCTGTGCAACTGTAGTGCAAGGAAGAGAGGCAACCTCGAAGAGGGGGTGAAATCTGATCTCAAAGGAAAGAAAGCCATACCATACATATCTCCAAAGGAGACAGGCCTAGCCATTACCAATAGCCACCTGAGAGCCACAACAAAGGGCATCCTTAGCCCAGTTTTCCTGAACAGTATATTTTGAACAGACACACTAATGGATCTTCTCTTACAACACCTTTTTTTTTAAAAAAAAAAACTAGACTAGGATTTTGCTAGAAGTCAAAACACCACATAAATATCTTCCAAGTTCCAAGATCTAACTATCCTCCCTGGATTAACTGCACTGAAATTTATAGAAACCCAAAAATACTGCTAACTGGAAGCTGCACTAAACACGCCAAATCTCCTAAATTCTGACTCACAGGAAAGTAACTCACACTAGACACTTTCTCCCCTTCTCTTGGATTCTGAAACGTACCCACCATAGTAAAGTCAATCCACACAGAAAAAAAGAGCTAATATAAATAGTCTATTTTTCTATAAGCCATTTATGGCTTTTCTCAATTTTCTCTGTTTTCTGTTTTATTCATTTATATCTTTCTGAAGGCCAATAACACTGCTTGAGTATGCCCTACTGCAACTACACTTCCTAGGGGAGAACTGTTTTAACCCACTAAGCACATATGACTTTGGTCTCCCAGTTATTAATTACACCTATTAACCCCATACTTTTGTCCTCCTAAGTAGTTTGCAGAAAGAACTAGTTTGTGGAGACTTCCTCCGTCATTAGACCTCCCAAACCCTCGTCTCATAGTTGAAGCACAGCGTTGTTCAATTCCGAACTATTTGTCCGGATAGAGACTGTAAATATCTGTTGCCTATGTGGTTTATCCCAAGGAAGCATTTTTTTCACAGGTACCAATAAATACTTAAGCCCAACATAGGAACCATAAAAATCAATTTCTGTAGTCAGTGACTGTCCTTAACCTTGAATTTGCTGATAAAACACTCGTCATCATTACAAATGTACATATGTGGCCTGTTCCACAGGTTGCTCCTGACAGAAAACTCGGGGAGGGTCTTCCTGCCTTCAGAGGGGATTGAGGCTTTTTTATTAAACTCTTCTCATGTATTTCAAATTAAAATGGCCTTAACGATAGTAGGCTGCCAATTATATCATAATGCTGATAGAGAGACAAAGGAAGCAGACTTTGTCCATGTGAAGATCAGCAAGGAGCATTATTGGAAGGAAGCTGAAAATGCTTAATAAAATCAAGTGGCTGACAGTTTGAGTAACAGCTGGAATAGTATTGAGAAGCAAATTTGTGGAAAAAAAGGCATAACTAATGATATGACAAGTAGGAACTACGCCATCATCTAAGTACATGCCAGTTAAAAGGTGCACTCAAACCACAGTTGCCAAGGTGACAAGTCATGTCACCCCAAAGCATTCTTGGGAGAGTAATGCTTAGTGCACATGTGCGGTTTTTACACACCCCGGGTGTGCACTAGATTTAATTTTTTTATTTTTAAAAAAAATTGATATGAGACCCAAGTCACCTTAACTTGTGGTGCAAGTCACAAACTCATCTGACGACTCAAAAAAAATAAAAATAAAAAGAGCCGATTCAAAAAAAGGGCCCAACACTATTCATTCGATCTGAACTTTTTTTGATTTTTTTTGGACCAACCGACAGAGGTGTGACTTGCACCACAAGTTAGAGTGACTTGGGCCTCAAGTCATAAATTTTTTGAAAAAATAAAAAAATAAACCTAATGTACACCTGGGGTGTGTAATAACCCTCGGGTGTGCACTAAACATTTTTCCTCTTGGAAGCCTAAGCACATAGACACACCTAGACCACACCTTTGATGACCCGCTGAGTGTAACACCCCGATTTTAGGAAGTCCAAAAACATATTAGATTTGCCTGATATGAGCGCAAATACATATTAGATTCTCGCAAATACATATTATTATATTATATTATTTTAAAATAATGTTTTGATAATTAAAAGTGCAATTATGCACCGTTGGAATTTGATAATTTAATAATAATAATGTGCTAAAGATATGGATAGTGCCACCATAAGGGAGGATAATGGGTGCCCCGACGAGCAAGTAGCGGGAATTAAACCGAGGGTGCCCTGATTGGCAAATTGATGCCACTGGAATTAGACCCAAGTGCCCCGACGAGCAAGCTGCGAGAATTAGACCCAGGGTCCCCGATTAGCAAATGTCTACTACGGGAATTAGACCCGCGGACCAAAGACGACGAACCACCATGAATCAGTGAACATTGCCTATCGTCTGGGTGCTATGGCCTCTTTGTGTGAGCTCTTATGTAGTGGTTAGACGCACGTCTGATTTCTAAAATTAAATCACATATGATTAAGATCAGTTTGGTTTGTATTTGACCTTAATCAATTGAAGGCATGTATGAATATGAATTTGTGAGGCTTGAATCTGTGATTGGATCCATTAAGATCATATGGATATGTTCTGAATACGATATGCTCTGATCTGTTCTACAAGTCATCTGTAAATTTGAATTATGTGGACAGATAATGTGAATATGTAAGAATTCTGAACATATGATTAATATTTGCTCTGTTCAATTAATTATATTCTTCGACTTTATGTTATATGTTTAGAACCTGCTGAAATTGTGATCAATTAAAAATCATTATATATTTTGTAAAAGTTATTATATGGTAAACATGTGATTGGTTTTAAAGACTACTGAGTCTTAGGACTCACCTGTGTTGCTTAACCATTTTTCAGGAAATCATTAGGTGTACAGTTTTGACCCGACGAGAAGTAGGTCGGAGAGTGATCCTAAGGATATTTTAGATTCCGCTGGATATAGAACATGGCAGGAAAAAATCTCTTTGTAAGATGAATGTAAACTTTGACTTTTGGATTGAGAGATGTACAATATTGTATGTAGTGTAAATTATATAGGTTTATGTTTATGGAAATGGTATGGTTGTGTTTTCTTAGAATTATGGATGGTTTGGCTTTTAGCGCCTCGCGGATTTCCCAGTTTACAACGTTTGTGTATGACAACTCCGAACCGGATACCGGATTTCGGGAAGGGGGCGCCACACTGAGGCCACAACCACACCCCCAAAAACCTTGAACATTTGCAAATTCAAAACCCTAGTTGGAGAGGATTTATTTGTCCTTTTATTAAACTTCAGTGTTTCAATTTAAAAACTGTTGAGTGCTAACCAGAACACATCATGTGGCTGATCCAACAGGTAATGTGATCAAACCTTCATGACCGGTTCCAAGTTTCCGAAAAAATGCAATAATGCAGGATCAAAAGAACAGACAGTCAGGGATTGGGACAAGGACTTCTTGGGAGAGAAGGACAAGGAAATTTGGAGGTTTTGTCTGCCAGCAATGCTGTGGTCTATCTGGATAGAAAGGAATGCTAGATTCTTTAGAGAAGAGTTCAGTCACCCAGCTTCTATCATCAATAATTGCATTAAATGTATTTCCGAGTGGTATGCTAGTGCTTTCGGGGTCCCCATTGGGCAGTCTAGTCTTCTGTATAACTTGAGGGGGTAGAAAAGATTTTTTCTATAACCATGTAACTTTGCTCACTACAAGTTGAGGCTAGTGCAGTCTGGGAGGGGAGGGGTTTTGGGTTCTACCAGCTTGGTAGAGCCCCTTCTTTTTTGGTTTTGTCGTCTTCTTTTGTAATGTCTTCTTCTTCCCTATTTCATTGACATGTGGCCTGTTGGTCACCTTCCAAAAAAAAAAGAACAGACATCAAAAGAGCTGATGTTGTACACTATTTAACCAGGAAACTATCATGTGACAATAAGGGTCCATTCAAGAGCCTATCAGTAAACTAAAGACAATTTCAATACTACGTTCCCAAATCACAGAAGAAATATGCTACCACCTTAAATGGATTTTTCCAATAATAGAGACAAACAGTTAGACGTAAAGTTATTAAACCCAATCTATAAATTTCAAAGCTAAAGGGTTCTTGAGGAATCCTCTGAATATGAAACGAGGGATTATCAAGTTGCCATATGAAAACCATTTTGGTAATATGGCCCTCACGGGAAGCATGGGGGAAATACAAAAACAACTCTATGATGCAATTAATCCTGCAGATACAATAAACTGACTCCTCGAGATAGAACAGGAATAGAAGAATGTCATGTTCCCACCAGGAATCAAAATATAACCAGCAATGAGAAGAGGGTGTAGATCAGTAAGCAGGCGTACGCTATCAGCCCTCGGTGCTCGTCACCACAAGATGCCAGAGCAACCAGAAGCCGTGTGCATATCCTCGTCGACCACAGCACGAAAACCGCCCCCATCACAAAGCTTATGAATCCCTTTTGAGGTAAAAACAAAGCAACAGCGGAGAATATCACTATCGGCAGCATGCAATACCCGAGGAGGCTCACGCAGCTGTAGAGATCCAAGTTCCCGTTGCGCCCAGCCAGCATGTTGAACACGGTGTAGAGAAAAAAGGCTGCCACAGTGACCCATCCCAGGATTATCCCGAAGTGAAGCTTCCCGGCGAGCAGCTGGAAGAGGCCAAACGCCATCAGGAACAGGAAGGGGCCCGAGAGATCGGCGTCCTCGTGGAGATCGGTGTTGACGCGAATAGGATTCAGCATCGATCTCGTCTTCCGCCAGATCTGCCGGGTGTTGATCCCCAGCTCCTCGAGCAACGGTGGCTCGTCCTCGAACGAGGCGGCGCCCCCGCCGGAGTAGACGTTCCCGGCAAAGACGGGGGCGGAGAATGACGATGACGCAGCGGCGGGCCCGATCTCGAAGGACATGAACGGGATGCCACTGTTCGCGCCGGCCGGCCCCGGCGCCTGGAAAGCCGGGGCACCGGCGGGGCCCCCCCGCTGGCCCGGAACACCGGAGTTCCCGTCGTACGAGGAGAAGACCACCGGCGGGACGCCAAATTCCTTGGCCATCGATGAAACCCGATCCGGCGGCAGCACCAGTAGACGGAACTGCTTGTTCCCGGAGAGCCGGACGGAGAGGAGCGAAGTGAGGAAGACGCCGATCAGGCAGCTACCCCTACCTTCGGGTTCACCGCGACGGCCTGCAGCACGTACACTCGCGCCCAGCGGATTAGGGTTTTTTTTTTCTCTTTTTCCCCGGGCTCCGGTTTCGGAGGAGAAGAGAGAAAGGTGGAGTTGCACCGGAGGGCCATGAATGCAGTGATATGATGGTGGGACCGTCGAAGGAACTCACCGATGAGTGATGAAGAGAGGGAGATGGTATGTGATGGAAAACGGTAGCTGTTTTATCGATTCGCAGCAAATGTGGTGTGGCGAGTAAGTAATTTCATTCTATACTCCCGTCCATTCATTTTAAAGTTTAAACAACATGTGTACAGGATTTTTAAGAAAATAATAAAATATAATTTGTTCAACTAGTTTTTCATATCACATGTAGTCAAGATATGTCGTTCGGGCGTCTCACCCGTCCCGATCACGGCACAGGATAGGATGTGATGATATTATCTCGATCTATTTAGTAAAATATTAAAATAAAAAAAAGATTCTTTATATATATAATATATATGAAATAATATAACAAAATTCTTAATTCAATTGATTAAGTGATTTGTGTGCTTTGTTTAAGATGTATTGGATTCAAATCTGTTAAATTTTTATATAAAAATTTTAAAAAAAATCAAAATAACACATATAATTGATGAATTTAGAACCCAAACTATGGTAAAATCTATGAAAATATTTAACCATCTTATTTATAGAATATTTTATATTTAAAATATAATATTAAATATATTAAATGACCCGATCACGTCTCACGCCGTGCGTCTCGTTCTCGGAACGGGTCAAATCGTGCGAGTAAGATCGTCTCTAACCGATATTACAAACCCTGCACGTAGTTAGGAGTTTCGCCTCGATTTTCCATCGAATCAGATTACTATGTAGACCGTGAGTTGTCAGAGTTTGTTGTGTCAAACAATCACAGCAATATCTCCTGTCGTGCTTGTTTATGGTGTCACCACTTTGGGAAGATGATGATATGTACAGGGAGGGCGGCGGGCGAGGGGGGGGGGCGGAGGTGGGGAAACCAATTGACAATATGAAACCGAGTTTTCCAATTGGCATTTTTTGCACTTAACAAATTTCTTACAAAATAAGACTATGAAAATCTAGCTGACGAATCGATGATTATTTGAAACAGCAATGAAAACAGTTGTTGTCAATTTGACAGCTGCTATTTTAATAAAGAGAACCGTTAGCATGTTTGGACGGGTAGAAAATTTATCCATCGCGCGCTATTGATCCGTGAACTAGCACACGGGTCTCACCTAACATGTTTTTTAAATGTTCATATGTAATTTTTTATAAAATTATTTGTCGAATCCTTAGTTGATTATTTATCACTCTTAAAATTAAAAATAATAAATAATAAGTTAAGAGTGATAAATAATTTCAACATGAAAAAATATTTATCTTTCTTAAGTTAAGAGTGATAAATAATTTCAACATGAAAAAATATTTATCTTTCTTAATTTGTTATTTGTCATTCAAGAGTGACAAATAATCAACTAGTCATGATAATTTTTTTTTTACATTTAGAACACAAGTCCGTATAAAAAATAAAAAAAATATGGCAAGACTCGTGCACTGCACACATGGCCCAATGAAAAACCTACCCGTCCTGCACAGGAAGTAAATATTTCTCATTAATAAATCTAAAAGACTGGCGGAGGGGCCGTAACTTATGCTTTGAGTCCACAAAAGTTTAGTGAGTAAAGTTTGGAGCGTAATAACTGGTTGACACACAAACCAAGTGTCTCATGTTCAGTGTAGACCCCAAGTGCTATCATGCTAGGTTCGTCGTCATAAAGAAAAATGACAGTCTAGTTGAGAGAGTGACTGAACCTAGCGGCATCCGGCGGCATGTGGGAAATAATAAAAATAATAGAAAGAAGAAATTTAGTACAATACACAAGAACACAACAAAGCCTGGAGAAGACCTTCAATAAAATAGAACGACATAGGATTCTGGCTCAACTGTCCAAAACATGGCAATAAGGTTTGTTTGTTAATTGGGTTCCACTGCACCTAGGTCCAAGTGAAAGCTGTATGTGTATGTATGCTCATGCCTCTGAGATCCTGCATCAGAAACTGGGAGGCTACAATCCCGGCAATTATGAAATATACTGCTAGGATCCCAAGAACAAAGAAGAGAAATTGGCACTGGCCTCTTCTGACAATGATCAGCAGAAATAATGTTGTCAGAAGAGCTACAATCATCTTTCTACGGGAAGCAGATAGTATTTTTTTTTTGTTTGGTGAAGGGGTATGGTAGGGTGTATTCATTAAATAAAAGAGAGAACACATATCATCAAAAATATAAATTTGTATTCTCCATGCTCAGATGTCATCCAATTCTCATACGCTGGATGTGAAGGAAAATAGTCTCTGCGCCAGATGAAAAAGCACCCTCTTACTAAGCAATAGTTGAGAAACATGACTTAATACAAGCAAGTATGAGACCGAAGCAGCATCTCTTTGGATAGGTGTGGGGCATGTGTCTAAAAGTGAGTGATGAAAATCGGATGATTAGTAACCCTTTTCCTGTCATTCATGAAAAGATGTCAACTACCTCCTCCCTAATGCAGAACCCCCTCATTAATCATCAGGGCATCAAATCATCCTCACATGCAGTCCGTAGACATTTATTTTATTTAGGGATGAGCTTGTTCACTTTTTATTTAATGCAGTCATTTACTCGTCATATGCCTATCATGATGTGACGTGCAATATTGATCATCATTTCATCTCTTTGCAGGCCAAGGAGTTTATGAAGATCTTTATGCATAAAAGCTTGCAAACTTTTGGAGCTTAAAGAATAAAATTCTGGAACCCGAATGACCCTGGCTGCTTCCAATTCTGATTCCAGTTCCAAGGCTGATTTTGGCCTGACATGGCTGCACCATTATTTATGGAAGGGACTCCTATTTAGAAGAGAAATGCTACAATGGCACACCTTTTGCCACCCCGCTTGCCACTCTTTTCTTGTCATATGGTGGGAAAAGTGTAGCTTAGGTTTGGAGCTCCCGAGCAGTTCAGGACCAACCTCATCTCACAAACCAGGTGGCGAAACACATGGCAGCAAAGGCATTGCTCATTTTAGAATTCAAGGAGTAGTTCTAGCTTATGTATTGTATACATGGAATCTGAAATAGGAGAGAGGAGATTCAGATTTCATTCTGCAGATCCTTCCAAGGGAGAACTTTTGACTGGTCTGTAAGAAATTGTTTAGCAATACAAGCTTACATCTCTCTTACAGTCTTCCTGCACCTCCTATGAGTAATGATAGAATAAACACGGACAGAGAAAAGCAGATTGGATATCACAAGTGAAATTATGATCTCTGAGTAGGGTACCAACTGCTTTCCAAATAAAGAATATAAGAAAATCTTTAGCTGAGGGTTATGCATGCAACATTCCGCAGGTTTCTTTAGTGGGGAAGAAGATGCACCTAATTGTATATCTTAAAGTTGGAAAATAAAAGTAATGCATCTTATAAATACTGTACACGGCATAAAGGTATCTGATGAATTTATTAATTCCAGTCCACATGAAGAGCATAACATACATCCAAACTTTATCCAAACTTTGCACCTATACAAAATTATGTGCATCATCATAAAGAGAAAACATTTCATTCAACTAGAGGCAGCAGCTCATCGGTCCAAACTAAAAGGATAGTTTTGACAAGCCAACTGGGAATATGAAAATCAAAAAGACCAAGTCTGCCGTGCACACAGCCAAAAAGGAAAAACAACGAGTAAGTGGGACAAGTAGACAAGGGAAGAGCCTGTTTCAGAAAAGTGCTGAACTGGTCCATGGAATGAAATCAAAATGAGAAATGAGATTAATTCACCATGCAATGAAGCTGTTTATCTGTAAAACAAATGACAAGGATAACACATAGAAGTCCTAGATGAAAACAGCATTGGGAAAGAAACAGACAAGTAATGGGAGAGAAAATTCTAGAAATACAGTAGGTACAGAAGGTGATAGAACTAATGGTAATCCTTCTTTCATCTCCTTGATGCAATAATACATCATATTATGGATGCAGCAACAATAATTGGGAGCTTCCTTTGAACAATGGTCTTTCTTACAGAGGCAAAGAACTTTCCCTATGGTATGGTTTAGTTGAAGTAATGAGAAACAGTCTAGTATTTAACCTAATGTCACGTTTTAAAAAGCATTTTTGGAAAGGTAAAGATATGATCCTTAAAGAACACTCAGCACTTGGTTTCTTCCCAAAATATCACTCCATGTAAACATTAGGATTGCGGTGAAAAAGGTTTATTAATAGGACCGAGTGAAAATGCATGGCTGGAGTTAAATCAACAAATAGTGCATTCATCTAAAACTACTGAAATCAGTTCCCTTTTGGCTATCATTCAATATGTGTTTAGATAAAACTCAACTTTTTGGCAATGATGAAAGATGGGTGAACATGCATTTACAATAACCAAGAATGGTTATAACTCCAATCGCGTAGTTCCTAAGTAGAATTAATGGTCCTCATGGCTGTTGGGCAGAAAGTTCCACTCCAACTTTTTTAATTCAGATACCATTCAACACAACTGAATATGTAGGTGGTTGTCCGGTTTAAGGTTCAATGGAAGCAAGTTAATGATGGTACCAGTATTTCTTACAAGAAAAAACTGGGCATGCGATGAAGGGAACGAGACAAGAAACTGAGAAGAATGAGAGAGAGCAACACACACCACTCAAAAACTTCTCACACGGTAAAACCTTGTTGTGGTCGACTGGTCAGCAGGCCAGTACAGGTCAACACGCAGCCACACCTGCTGCTACTGACAATTGAAAGATCATTCAAACAACAAAAACCAGTACAATGGCACAAAGAGAGGCACCTTAATCGCATACAAAGTCCCTGGAGGGAAACACCGGTCACAACTAAACAGATTTAATTATCCCAAACAAGAAGGGTATTCCACAGAGTTGAGGGATGCAGAACTGGAAGACGTGAGACATGAATCATTAGAAATGCAACACCAGTGGGAGAATAACCCTCTCAATGTAGTCAACAATCCATTTGGGTACTCTTATTCTGCATATGCTTCTCAGAGATGTAAGCAAAAAATATGATAAAAATAATTAACAGTCACAATATTATCATGATATTCATCGTCATCAGAATCACCTCACAAATTTACAAATATCAACAGCTATCAAAAGGCGTTAGTTTAGCAAGGATTCTTGAAGCCATCACTGAGCAAATAACAGGAAGCACTAATTAACAGAGTACATAGTGAAGGATTGCAGAAATGGAAAAAAAACAACTACAGCGATTCGGGCCCGCCTTTTCCACATCTAAACCAAGCAAACCAACCAGACACAAGAGAGAAAGAAAGATCCTGCAAGAGAAACAGACCCCAAAACCTTAGTTCCTATTCCCCCCTCCCTCTTTCTACAGGCCGTGACAGAACCGCCAAGATCACGCTCAAGGACCATCGCCTCCGGCGGATCTGTAGCGATAGAGCTTGCCGAAGACGTGGAGGGCGGTCACGAAGCCGATGAAGCAGAGGCTCATCACCAGCACCACCGTCGGCGACATCTTAAGCCCGGGCGCCTCGTCCGTGTAGAACCTGAGCATGTTGCTCGCCCCCCCGCCGCCGAACGCCGCGGACCCGCCCCCGCCTGTCGCCCTTCGCCGCCTCATCCCGGCCGCCGCCGCGGGCGTCCCTCGGGGGCCCATGATGCCCGGGCGGGACCCCGCGGAGGGCGCCGCCCCCGATGCCTGCGACTGGGAAGCTCCCCTCGCCATTCACCGCCTCCGCCGCAGCACTCCCTTCCCTTCTGGAGAAGCAGATCGAGGAGAACTGGAGGAGATGTCGGCTCCGAAGAACAGGGACAGGGGAGGACCTCGCGCTCGCGTTGGGCCCCGCGAGCCTGCGACGTCTATAAATTACTAAATTAGAATCTGTTTTTTTCTTTTTTTATTAACAACTCTGTTAAAATTAAAATTATATAAAATATATATCATAATGGTATTTCCCCGTATACTATTTATGCGTCCAGTTGGCATAAATTTTGCTGCATTCTAAAATGGGGCGCTGAAATCCTAGCATCCACCGAAATTTTCTCTTAAATAGGATTTTTTTGCACATTTTTTTATGATTCTCTTTATTTAGACAATTATTTAAGTTCCAAAGTCTCACTATAAAGCGGAATATTTTTTTACAGTATTTATCATTTATTGAAAGCAGTCGAATATAATTTCTACAAACCCATGGAACAACTTTCTCTTCTCGCACAAGATGAAATTTGAGCGTAAGTCAAACCTCCTTCACGAGAGAGAGAGAGAGAGATCCAACACAGCTGAGTTATATATTCTTTCATAATTTTAATAAATTTTATGATAAAATATTTATCATATTAAGTTCCTGTGAGGAGGATATATGTATAAATATAAATAAAGATAAAATAGTCAAATAATTTCATTTTCAATGAGGACATTTCTGCAAAAGGATTTTTTTTCTCGTCGACTCCAGGGTTTGCCGACCCGGTCGCGGCGCGGGACGGGTCGGGTCGGGTCGGGCGGGTCGCACAGCGACCCGGTCCGCCCCTTTGGCACTCCACGCGATTTTTTTTTGAATTTTTTTTAAAATTTTTAAGAAATTTATTTTGAAAGATTAAATGTTATATATATTTAAAAATATTAGAATGTATAATTTATTTATGATAATAGATCCATACTAAATTATACATAATAAATTATATAAAAATTACATATTACACTGCTTAATTAAACATCCTATTATATATAATACATAAAAATTTATTTCAATTACTAAATATATAAAAGTAAACAGTGACATAATAATGGCATTCATTCATGAAGTATAAAATACAAAAATTCACTAATCCTCGTCCATCTGTGAAGCCCGAATCCCAAAACTCACTCATCCTCCTCATCTGTGTAACCCAAATCTCAAAACTCACTAATCCTCATCATCAGTGAAGCCCGAATCCCAAAACTCATCATCAGATACATGAGACTGATCACCCGTAAAATCTAACTCTATCCTAGTGGGTGGAGGTACATGTGGGTGGGACTGAAAATATGTAACCATCTGTACAAATGATGGGTCGTGTGCTGCGGTGGAGGGTACATGAAAATCTATAAAAAAAGTCCTCACTACATCTATAGCTTCAATTCTATCATGTGCGACTGGTGCTGGTGCTGGTGCTGGTGCTGCTCGAACTCTGGACGTGGAGGAAGATCCTGCTCCGCCCTGTGCTCGTGGTGGAGGTACCCGGGACGTAGAAGAAGATGTCCTCGGTGTGCTACGAGAACCGTATCTATCCTGTAACTGTGTCCGAAAGGAATGTCGAACATCTCCCGGAACTCGGTCGCATGCACGAACATCGCGTCCCACTCCCGCAAGGTGCTCCGCAAACCTGTGTATGCCGGTGACGCGATGTTCGCAGTATCTACAGTGCACATGTCCATCACCCTCAACAGAGTATCCATGCTCCCACGCAGGGTGACGCCGTCCGTCCATGATGACCTGCAAATGATGCAAAAATTTGCATTAGTGATTTCAATGACAAGTACAGAACTCTATATATGAAAAAATCTACAATTAATTATTAGTTAGTTATAAATGTAACCAAATGATACATACTAATAAAGCCTATGGACCCAAACTGGGCCAGTGCCCATCTCCAAACAATCTGACATTAAATGTGGTTTACATATAGGACAGATAGTCTTCATAGCGCATTGAACCTGAATAGTTCTCCCAGTACATGCGTATGTAGTATTCATACTCCTGCAAACCTTGTGCGTACACGACCTCTACTGACGTACCTGCGGCATAAGGATATGGATACGATAGGAAAAATGAACTACTGTTATCTGAGTCGCCATGATACATCGGCTGCTGTGGCCATGACCGTCCATACGAGCTTCCAGATCCCTGGGAGTCATGTGTGCTCATCCTCTCAAAATCAGACAACATGCCTTGATAGCTGGTACTGTCTGCAACCGAACTTCCATAGTAGGGATCCCAATGATCAGCTGCCCGTCTCGTCCCTGCCGGTGGAACACCGTGGTCCTCATCTTACGTGGCATGTGTGAAGTGCTGCTCCTCTGTCCATGCGCCATGTTGACGGCCCCCACGACCTCTACTATGACCACTGTTGTACTCTCTGCCACCAGCACTAGTATTCTCACGAGGACTCCGTTGGTCACCTTGAGAACCACCACCTCCATGGGATGAAGACCCTGTCGGTGTACTATCAGCATCGGAGTCATGACTCCCACTAATGCGGGGCTCAACAGAGGGCTCAGGAGTGTCGTCATCTGCATTGGGATCTAATGTCTCCATGTCTGCAATATCTATCGGATTTAATGGTGGTCCATTGTCCTTCTTGCTGGTGAATAATGTGGTCCATGATGATTTTTTCTTCTGTGGAGCAGAGGGCGGCTTACCTGCTGCATGTTGTGTCTCTCTAGATGCCTGAGAAGCAGAAGCCTGCTTAGATAATTTTTCAATTTACGGTGCAAACTGTGTAAGTCTGTACGTATACCTGAGACGGCTGATTGGGTGCCTTAGCCTTAGATGTTGAGCGTTGGGGCGCAGCAGACTGAGATGGTTGTTTCGATGCTACCGAAGACTACACAATTGAAAGAAGAATATATTCAATTACCAATAGATTATATATTAACAAATGTATAAATGATAATATAATTTCACCTCTCTAAATGAGGAACTCCCCCTAGCCTCTCTTGAAGTGGATAACCTTCTTGGTTCCGCATATATTGAATGCCGCGGTGTAGCAACTCGGGACCACTGTTCTCCCGCAATGTTGTCATTTGTCGGACCGACCTGCAACCATAGGGTCATCATCATACATCAATATATGACTACGCTATCTAATAAAATTTGCGATTCGATTTTCATGTTTTAATTCACCTGAGGTGGCTCTTGACGCTCAATTGATGGAGGTTGCATCAATCGCTCCCATGCTGTATCATCGTACGCATACGATGTGTCTCCACCTCCAATGACGAGGTCTTCGTCTAAATTAACTTCATCATCACGTCCCGTTGCTGACTCGTCACCACCCAAATGCACATGGGTGTCATCTCCCACCCCCACTGTCTCTTGTACAGCCGATGCGAGAAAAGTATTAGGCCGTAGTGTCTCGCCAGGTTCTTCAGCCTCCTCGTCCAATTCTGCCTCACCACGCTCGGTTGTGGCTCTTGCAACCCATGCTACCATAGGGTCATCATCGTCTCGCAAGTACACAGCATCCGTTGGGTCGTAATCTCCCTCTCCTCTCCTTGTATCCATTTGTACATGCCGGACCTTTAGCCTCATGTTGTAATGAACATACACCATTTTGTCTAGCCTGCGGTGTGTTAGCTTATTCCTCAGCTTAGTATGCAAGAAGGAGAACGTCGACCAATTTCGCTCACACCCACTCGACGAGGATGTTTGCGATAGAACTCTCATTGCGATCTTCCTTAATACGGGTGCACTTGTACCATAATTTAGCCACCACTCAGCTGTGTTTAAGACAGATCACGTACAATATAATAATTAGAAGTAAAAATTACTTCTCGAGATATAGAAGGTACATTGTGAAAACACATTACCTGGGTCGAGTCTATCACGACTGGCCATGGCATTAGGTGTCGCAAATGAACCAATTCCCTCTCTAAATATTTTCATCTGCATTATCAAAAAATATGAAGTGTATATTTCATTTAATATTGTCAATGTTAAAATATCCAAGTATACCTCATTCAACGCATCAGCAGCATCTGTTGGGGTGAAAGACAATCGGTCTACCACAATGTTGACCGATTCTATCAACGTATCGTCATAAGCAAGGGCCCGAGCATATTGGAAGGCCGGATGTAGATAGTACGCTACAATCGTAAGATAATGAATTACATATTAGTATCAACTGAAAATCACAGCTCATTGATTGGACGAGAATGTAAGTGTTTACCTGCCATGTGAAGATCGCGGCTCATTTGTCTGTCCCATCTGTCCTCCACAATCTCTAGAATGGTGGGTCCATATTTTTTAGACGTTGTAAGGATCTTCCGCTTGGCTGCTGTAATTTTGCTGTACACCAACCCCATGGTTGGTACTATATCCCCATCCACGCATCGTAGAACCTCATACAGTGGCTCTATCAATGACACTAATACCTTCACTCTATCCCAAAAATTCGAGGTGTTGACAATCCCCTCGACCTCCGCCCCTTCACGTGAAGCAGCAAAAGAGGAACTCAGCCAGGTCTCACCTTTAAACATTTGCTTCAACCCATCCTTGTGCTTCAATAGGCTCTGCAATGCGATGTAGTTGGTGGCAAATCGTGTGATGCCAGGCCTCAACAGTTCGCCGCCACAGTGCTCCCTCATCCATGCCAATACAAGTGTGTGGTTGTAGATATATTTCGTAATTTTTTATGCCACATCGACCACAGATTTTACCATACGAAGCTGTCCAATCTCCTTCAGCATCAGATCTACACAATGTGCTGCACAAGGGGTCCAGAAAATGTGCCATTTTTTCTTCATTAGCTCCTCCCCAGCCTTCTTATAGTTCGACCCATTATCAGTCACCACTTGTACAATGTACTCCTCCCCAATCTCAGTCACCACTTGCTCCATCAATGACAAAATATATTGGTGACTGTGAATTTGACCAGACGCATCCACTGATTTGTGAAAGAATACATGTCTGTCACAATAAACAAGGAAGTTGATCAGGCTAGATTTTGTGGTACCTGACCATCCATCACACATCAGTGTGACTCCGTACTTTGTCCATTTCTGCTTGAATGAGTCAATGTAACTCTTGATCTCAGCAACTTGTTCATCAAGGTATACGCCAGCCAATTCTCTCGCTGTAGGTGGCTGCACGTGTAGCCCAAGGACCTGTGCTTCCTGAAACATTGGCTTGTAGTAAGGGCTATTGGCTGCATTGAAAGGCAGACTCACGTGGTGCCACCATTTTGCAACAGCTTGACCAAGTTTCCATTTAGGTCCCTTCTGGCCATACGCATCGTCCATCCTCGTTTGCTTACCATGCTCTCGGGATAGTGCACCGTGCTCCACATCTTCAATGTTGATCGATTGTGTCCTTTTTCTTTGTGTCCCCGAGTCACCAGTCAATAAACTCCTTATGCCTCGTGATTGTCGAGTCGTAGATGAACCCCCACTCCCTGATGCTCCGGTCCTCGCGGCCTCGCGACTACGGACTATAGTCTCCTCGGGATGTCTTGACTCTTTCCTGCTCTGACGTACTGCCTCACGAAGCTCTGCTTCGTATGGATCGTTCACAGTGACATACACATTAGCCTGCTCAGTACATGCTTGTTCGTCTTCGTCACTGGGTGTCCATGCACATTCCTCCTCGTTGCTGCCACTTGGGCGCCCGCTCACTGCCGCTTGATCCCTTTTCTTCTTTTTGTCCTTTTCTTGCATCTCAGCTCTCTTCTCACGCAGGTGCCTAGCCATTGCAAGTTTCACATCTCTAGGCACATGGGTACACCCAGCAACCTCAGAATATCCTACCCCGGCTCCTCCTGCCAAATGCTTCTTCAACCGAGACACCCCTCCTCCCCGGTGTTCTATTTTACAATAGTTACAACGCCAACACCTACGGTTGCCATCCAACAAAACTCCGTGTGACCACCCAATATCATTTGTTCGTTCCTTAGGAGCTATATTAAGTACTTAACTGTATCTCCTAAATGTAAGAAATACAAATCATATTAAGTACATTATTTTAAACAGAGACTGACAATGAAAAATAATATCATTATTTCTACAATATGCAAGACTAAATTTAATATTTACTACATGTCAATATAATTTAGTTCAAAATAATATCATTATTTCTAAAACATGCATATAATGCTAATTTTTTTTAATACACCTACATTTAGTTTAAATTAATTTGTAACATATTTATCACTAATTATATATTTAAATTATAAACATGTCTAATTAAATTACATTATATTAAATTATTTATCAGTAATTATTACATTAAATTTTAAACATCTCTAAATAAATTTTAAATTATATTATAGATCTAAATTAACTTTAAAATTATTTATAAAATATTCAACACTATTTACATTAAAAATATGTCTACTTAAATTACATTATACATCTTAATTAAATTTAAAATTATTTGTAAAATATTTATCAATAAATTTATATTTAAATTCAAAACATCTCTACTTAATTTAAATTATAAATATTACCTTTAATTTTTTGTAAAATATTCCTCACTATAGATATATTTAAATGAAAAACATCTTTATAATTTTTAAAATTAAATATTATGTTATTTTACGTCTACAATTAATAATGAAAATAATATCATTAATTCTACAAAATTAAATTTAAATTTTAATACATCTCAATTAAATCTAATATTTAAACATGAATTAAATAATATATCAAACATAAATATATTTCTACAACATGAATTAAACGATATTTATATTATTTCTACAACATGAATTAAATAATATATCAATATATTTAATTCTACAAGATGAATTAAATAAAAAATATATTTTTTCTACAACATGAATTCAACAATACATCAAAAATAATATTAAATAATAATAATCTAACAAATTTTATTCTTATATTTTTTTAAATTAAAAAAGATATAAAATTTTCAAAAAATAAAATTTTTTCCTCCCCCCCCCCACCCCCACGGTCGCAGACCCCCCCCCCCCCCCGTCCCATACGGTGGCATACGCCCCCCCCCCCATTCCCCCACCGCCTGCCGGTGGCAGACGCCCAGCACCCCCCCCCCCCCCGTCCCCCACAGTGGCAGACGCCGGGCACCCCCCCGTCCCCCCACGGCGGCCTAGACGCGGTGCTCCCCCCCCGTCCCCCCACGGCGGCCCCCGTCCCCCCACGGCGGCATACGCCCAGCACCCCCCCCGTCCCCCCACGGTGACAGACGTCGGGCACCCCCCCCCCGTCCCCCCACGGCGGCAGACGCCCAGCACCCCCCCCGTAGCCCACGGCGGCAGACGCCCCACCCCCGACCATTTAAAAAAATTTAACCTACCTACCTCCGATCGTCGCCCAACGCCGCCGTCCGCCGCTCTGATCGCCGTCCGCCGCTCTGATCGCCGTCCGCCGCCGCTGCATCGCCGCTCGCCGGTGGGAGGGATGGAGCTCTTCCTCCCCCTTCGGCCCGTTAAATGGGCGAACCGCCCCGACCCGCCCGTACCGAGCCGGGTCCCGCCTCGCACCGGAGCGGGACGTGGCGGGACGCACGGGACCATGCGGTCCAGTGCGACCCGTCCACGACCCCCAGCCCGTGCGACCCGGTGCCCGCCTGGGTCGGGTCGGGTCGTGCGGGTCGGGGCAGGACGGCAAACCGTGGTCGACTCCGTTCCCCACGAATGCGCTCGCACCACCGCGCCAACGTTTTTTTAGTGGTTTCTTGTGATGGTGGCGTGAGTCGACGACAATGATTTTTATGACACCAACTGCCTTGCCGCTCGCATAACCATCAAAATGGACCTAATTTGGAGGTGGGTTTTCGCACATAAGTGATATAAACATAAAAATGAGAAAACACCATAAATTTATTTGTGATAAATGCGTTGGGATATTTCCAACTTGGAGGTGGGGAATGGGACAAAGGAACTTTGATTAACTAAGTGGTTGATCAATTGACTATTGTTTGTTCATGAAATTTTAGTAATTTATAAAAAATCATATTCATAATTAAAATTTGTTGTCATCACGAAGTTTCAATGCCAGCGTCTTAGATAGTTCGTCAATTAAAGGGCCATGTCCATATATCATTCTCTTATCAAATATTTTATACTCATAATTAAATAATAATTTAGATATTGAAATTCACACATATATCACAGATGTTTGATTAGTGTATGAAGCTGATGTAGTTTTTTTTTGCACTCCCTATCGAGCTATTTTCTGTCTTTCTGTGGGGAAAAAATCCTTGAGGGAAGAAAGAACATAAAAACTTGATGAGCACATGTCCACCTTGCAAATTATTCACCTCAATCATATGATTTTATGATCGGATGGCAGACGTGAAAGTGACAAAAATGATAACATGAAGTGTGGCATCGTAATGTTTCTCTTTGTAAATGGATGTTATTTCCTCCTACAAATGAGGAATTATGTGTAGGAAAAAAATAGAAAATGTGAGATAGTTTTTGGATAAGTAAAAATATTGATAAATGACTTATGAAAGGGAAATCACATGTTTAGAATGATGGTTGTAAAATGATTCTAAAACAATAAAATATACAATCCTCACATTGATAGATACATAGATCGATAGAGACCATTGAAGTAGTGGGAGAGGAGGTAAGAAAATGCTTTCGCCATTCAAATTCTATTTTCTCATGAAGGAGGTGAGAAAATTAAATTAAAAAGAAAATTAATATTTTAGTATATGAAAACTAATTTCAAATATTATTTTTGAACATTTTAAGCTATGAGAATATTCTTTCAAAACTTATTTTAAACATTGGAAAGGTAATTTCAAGTTTTCGACTACTTTTCACTTTTTTATAAAATATGTAAAAGTTATCTTTTGAAAAAATATCAAAAATATGTACATGGCAAACACCACCAAGTCAACATTGCTAACGTGGCAATAGCAATATGGAATTTGACTTTTCTAAAAATATTTCTATACACATTGCTGTTAAGAATAAGATAAAAGTTATATGCTTATTATCCTTATGTATGTATTCGTATATGTATATGTAATTAAAAATGTTTATATTGTGCAGAGAGATCATATCATGGCCTCTTTGTACCATTTTTTTTTGTGAAAACGTTATTCGTTATGAACTTTTGAATGATGTGTACAAGAGTGATGATATATAATTTTCAGGGAATTTTTTTAGTCCATTGTCCATTTTCTCCTCGGGGAGTTTGGTGCCTTTTGTCCCTTGTTCTTTTTGGTGACATTTATTTTACAGTTTTTGCTGTGGACAGTTGATCGTCGAAGTATTTATCTAATGTTATCAGAATCGAATCGGTGTCTGAATCGGTCAATGAGCTGGTTCGATTTTAATCGATTAGACCGTTCAATCAAATCGATTTGAACCGTGACGTTATCATAATAATGATACATAGTCTGACCCAATTCTATAATCCAAGATCATAAGAAATAAGATATAATGATCAAAATAAATAATCATACACGTATAAGTCTTAATTATGATTATGTAACTATGTTATTATATAAATAAAATAACAACAATAACATGGTTAAATAAATTGACCTTCAAATTTTATAATATTTTATTGATCTTCACTCTTCACAATTGACATCTATATTTTTTAAACATTTAATTTTTAAATATATTTAAAATAAAATAATAAATAATAATAAATAAATATTAATAAGATAATTTTATTCACATATAAATATTATTTTGAATATCTAAATATTTTTTATTTTTTTTATTTTAAAGAGTTAATTGAGTCGGACCATTTCGGATCGGTTCACCGGTCGAACCGCGATTCGTCTGGTTCACTCGATTCTTTAACATTAAATTGGACCGATCTTAATCAAACTGGTCACTAGACCGATTCACGATCGGACTGATCCAACCGACCGCTCATGTCTGGTTCCGATAACACTTAACACGCTAATGTTAAGACCTAATTAATGCATTACTTTGCCATGCTTCAAGTATTTTAATTTATTAATAAATATTTAGTTTAGGAATAATCCCTTCTTAAATAAATAGGAGGAGTTCCGCTTCTCACTCCTCTGTCATCCTTCTTCTCCTCCCGAGTCATCGCCTGCAGAGCAGATCGGAAGCTAATGCTGGAGTTCCCACCGTTCTCAGTTACATGCCATCGGAAGCAACAGAAGGCCAAATCCAGATCTCTGAGGGATCACTTTCCCCTGTGCAGATCTCTCCGGGCCCTCACAAAACTCGTCGGGCATGACAGAACCCTTCAACAGGTAATCTCCTTCAACAGAAAGAACATGGACTTCCTTCTACAATCTCCTCCTCTCTGTCGCATCGATCTTTGACTTCCCTTTCTTTTATGCGTAGAATGATCGCGATCAAAACTTCAATTATTTTTTTCCCATCTTCAAATCCTGCATTATTTGATGATTTCTTGTCCTGTTTCTTTCGGTTTGGTCTGCTGCGACCCACAGGCTGGTGAGGCTTGCCGCCCGGGCATTCTATGACGACTTCACAACGAAGGGCGATAACCAGCCCAAGACGGGGAGGAGCGACAACCGGGGGATGGCCGTCGTGGTCCTCGACGCTCTCACCAGGTATTTCTGCTGCATTTAAGTTTTGTGCGCATGGTTTTGAATTCGATCATAAAAGTGAATCCTGAGAACGCAGTGAAGAATTTACTGTTGTCATCCACCATCGTGACTGCGAGCTAACTGACGAGAATTTATCATAATTATTTGCAGCACTGGCTACGTCGGGTTTCTCACCTTTGCCATTCCCTACCATGCAGAGTTATCAAAATTTTATCTTTTGATTGTGCGCTGGAACCTTTTGTTGATAGTGATACTGATGTCTAGTCCAGGTGCCTATGATATGGAGATAAACCAAACGGCATATCTCCACACGTGGTACTGTAGTCCACGCTGGGTTGTGGCGCATCTGCGAAGTACTCTGGGTATGTCACCACATTTCTGAAAAATAAGCTGGCTCCTGGACAACATCTTCTGCATCATCTGATTCGTTTGACTTCTTCCAGTCCCCTCAGAATTGAAGTAGTCCTAATAGACCCAAAGAGATATAGAGGACAGCTGAAAATTAGTAACGGCCCTAGCATAACTCCAAATTTCATGGCTCAGATCACACTTAAGCGTCAAATGATAAGTCTCATCGTCCTCCAAGTTGCAGAGAAACATAAACCATTTTTCAGGTGTATACTCTTAGCGCTCCTTCCTCAGCGATATTTATTTTTTTTACCATATAAGAATGACAAAATGCTTAACTTTCAGAGGTATCTGAAGTTTTCACATTTTGCACCAAGCACTGGTCTTTGATATGGGAAGAACTAACTAAATGTTGTTGATTCCGTGCCTCTTTCCATGTACCTGATGTCCATACTACTACTATAAGCTATGACTGATTTTAGACGATAGAAGCTACCTTCAGAAAATAGATGAAAGAAACCAAAAGCAGGGTTTACATTATGGAGCAATAGATGTTGGAGTGGTACTCATGACTTCTGAAACAATTGCCACGATTGTCAAGACATGTTGGGAACTTTATGTCAAAGCTTAAATACACAAAAATAAACAGCCCGTGTATTGCAATCCAGAATAAATGCATAAATCTAAAAATGAGAATTGCTTCAAAGCATCTCATTTATATCCTGTTCTATCTATTCCCGGTCTCATGAGAAGTCACAAGAGATGAGGGTATCATATGATTCCATATATCCAAAAGAACGTGAAGAGTATTCATCCCCTCAAATTGAACAAAACTTCACTAACCTGAAAGACAACCATTTCATTATTTTCCCTTGGAACATAGTGCAACCTGCATTCTCCTGTCCTAAGATGGTGCTCAGTGTCTGTCCCATTCCAGCAGCGAAGGCTCAACCGAATTTTCACAATTCTGCCAGGTAGCAAGAATGGCAGGTTTCTATGGAGATCTCACATGACAGTGGCACTCTAATAGTAAATACACGAAGGCATTCTCCCATCCTTGTTCAGATAGCACCCAAGGCATAACCTTTAAGTTAGCATGCGCTTCCTCAAATTAGCCAACTTGGCATCAGATAATTGAGTTTCTCTGAAGCATGAGACTTTTCTCTACCCATGATATACTGAAACAAATATCTAACAGACATACCTTACTTGTCCCATGATCCCATCCCTACTTGTCCATGCTCATGTTCCAACTGGAATCTCTCTATTGAGGGCATCTCTACTGAAAAGAATGATAAAAAAATTAGTGGCTCCATTGCAACAATACACCATAGGTAAAGCATTTTTTTCTCTTCTAGCCATTGTTTGTAAAAAAGGCAATTCCTTGGGAACCAGTGTCTTTCTTGGATACAAAACGTATAAAACATGTACGATGGCTGTCACATACCGTTATTAATCTAATCAATCAAGCATGAACTTGCGATTCTTCAGTTGGCTATGACAGTTTTTTATTCACCGTGTGTTTGAGAAGACGGATCACCGCCTCTCAAGCTAAGGGACCCAGCAGAGTTAGTGTTTGGAGGCAAAAAGGAAAGGAATGGAGAAAGGAAGGCGACCAGAAGTATAGGTGCCAGAGGGGTGAATGATAAAAAGAATTAGGATATTCATGTAGCTGTTCTTCCTAAAGCCTATGTCAGTTGACTAAGTTCTGTAGGTGCATAATCTGCAGAGGAATTCACAGGAGATTTGTAGAAGAGGATGCTTGAAAGAGAGGCTGATTTCAGGGAGGATGGTGTTGAGGAAAAGATGAAAGAATTGCTGTATAAGATGATAAAGTGAAAGATGATCATTTAATACAATAGTGGTACCAACCACTTTCCAAAAAAAATGTGAAGAATGATCATCCATTGCAATCTGAAAATTTTTGATGGTCCTTTAGGGTGCAAGGGTTTGTTCGAAAGCTTGAATTCCATGTCGTTGCAGTGGAGGGAGGCTCCTACTCATGTATGAAATCCATTAGTGGGGTCACTATAGCGAAGGATGTAGTAAATCTAAAGATCCCATCTTCCACAGAGGATCTGAAACCCAAGATTTTGTGAGGGCGATCTGCTACCCAAACAGAAGTCTGTCTTAACTTCCATCTCTAGTGCGTTGCATAAATCTGAAATGAAATGATAATCTGTTGGCATCCACAATAGTTGTCAAGGCGCCCAGCACCGACTAGGCAGGAAGGCATTTTTCTGGGAGCTAGGCGCAGGGTGCACCTAGTTGGGCCTGCAAAAGGTGGCCCAAAGCGTTGCTTAGGCGTGCCAGGTGGCCCAAGGCGCCTGCCTTCACGTCTTGGGCCTGCTTGACCTGACCCATGCTGTCCATAGAAGCCAGTTTCGGTTTTGGTGTCGGTTTTGGCCCGGTCCGAAACCAAATAAAATATTATTCTTTTGCCAACTGAAGGATTTTCGGTTTCATCCGATAGGTTTCGGATCGTTCCGGTCCAAAACCGATAGGTTTCGGCCGAAACTGCCATCCATGATGTTGCCCCCCCTTGGCCCCCCCAGTGACCTGACCATGCTGGTCAAGGTCAATCCAACAGGGAGGGGGGGGGGGATGCTGCCCTCCCTTTGTCCCCTCCATTGACCTGACCGTGCTGGTCAATCCACGATGCAATGCCGGGTGAAAGGTATATCGGGCACCACACACTCCTTCAACACGATCACCCCGTCATCTCCTGCCGCCCCACTGCTGTGACCATACTCTGTCTCCCCACCCCACGAGGGACTCTGCCGCACAGCCTGCAAACAGGAGGCCTAAACATTTGTATAGAAAATTTTATAGGAACTTCTTGCTGGCTGTTTCTTATGGAATTGGGGCCTAAGCACTGCTTAGCTGGGTGCCTAAGTGCTTTGGCGCTCGGAGACCCCAAGTACGCCTTGGGTTGCCTTGTCGCCTTGACAACTATGGCATCCACTGGAGGTGCGAGAGTTGGATAAGGGGCCTTGTAGGTAACCATGAGATCCCTGTATCAATTCCCACCATGGACATAAAGGCAAGGTGGGTACCGTTCAAAGTCTGCAAGTGAGCCACATGATTTGGTGAGCCGGTGGTGGGACCACCATCCAAGAGTGAGGTTTAGTGGGCTTATGGCTCAGGGTACCGGTGATACAGGGCTTAATCCTGGGTGCATCTGTTTACTCTCTTGGTGTTCAAAAAAGAAGGGATAACATGAGGCAGGCAAAGAAGTTTGCATGTTTGTCGAAGAAGTTTTTTCTTTGTGTGTGGGGACACTTTCATGTCCATACCTTTGTTGATAGGGAGCGGTTTGTGTGGGTGGTCGGTGCTGTTACGTGTTGGGTCTTTTGTGCCCTCTTGTGTTTGAGTGGAGTTGTTGCATAGTGGGCAGGTGGTGGTTGGTCTCTTTTCTTTGCTCCCGAGGCAAAGAGTCGTGTGCCACCTTTTGTATTTGGGAGTTGTGCAGGAGCACACCCACCTTACATGTATACTTTTTTCTCTTATATAATAAGTGGTACTACCCACGTTAAAAAAACATATCTGACTGGTAATATCAACTGACGCGGACGGCGTCGGGGGAAGGATCGACGGCACTCCGATATCACGAACAGGACGGATAATTTGCTACCTCGCGCAGCTCGGCCTCACGTCGGACGGTCTCACACCGGACGACACACTCACACTCACAAAGAGAATGAGGGAAGGAAATGCAAGAGGGGAAGCTCTCTCACGTACAAACCCAAAGCTTTCATTCAAATCATCATATCAAACATTACACACCCTAGCCCCCTTTATATAGGAGGAGGCTATAACAACTATACCCATAAACTTTTCCTAATTGCATCTACATCCTAACCTAATAAAACAAACCTACCAACCCACTATTGACTTGTGGGTTTAATAAAATTAAAATACAATAATTTTTGACCAACCTTGCCTAATAAAATAAAAAGGAAATAATACATGTAGTAAATACATGTATTTTACACGCGTACATACTCAATACATAAATACGCACAAATATACAAGTATCTACTCAGGATGCCGAGTATTCGAGTGAGTCTCCAAGTCACAAGCTCGGTGTCGGGGAAGTGCGACGTCGGCTCCTAGTAGTGGGCCCGGCAGTGGGCTCGGTGTCCCCACCAACCCTCCCGGGGCGGCTGGAACTCGACTCCGTCGAGTAAGGGGGGACACTGCTGTGGTAGTGCTCCAGCAGATCTGGATCGAGGCGCTGGAGATCTTCCCGGCTGATCCAGGAATCATCAGAAGGTGGACGGTCCCGCTAGCAGACAAAGTAGCGCTGGTACATCCTGCTCCGTGTAGTGATCACCTGCTCATCCAATATCCTCTCAATTCGCTCGCGCGGTGCTCTCAAGGTTGTGGGACGCACAGGGGTGGACTCACTCTCAATGGGAGGAGAAGGCTCGAAAGGGTCACTAGGAATCACTGTGGGTTCCTTGTAGGTCACTAGATCTGCCACATTAAAAGTAGAGCTAGTCCCATATTCGGGAGGTAAGTCCACAACATAAGCATTGGAGTCAATCTTCCGCAGGATTGGGAAGGGACCATCACTACGTGCTTATAACTTTTTAACGACTCCCAAGGGGAGTCGTTCGGGGCGGACCCGTACCATAACCAAGTCACCTTCTTGAAATTTATGGTGACGCTTATGCGAATCAGCTGACTCATGCAGACTACTGACGTGCTGTGCAAACTCTTCGGCTGACTTGGACATTCGAGACTCGAGGGGAAGGTTGGGTAGGGTGGACCCAGGGGCAAGCTCAATAGCATGTTGTACATCAAGCATGGGAGGGAGTCGAGAAGGCAAGTCCTCGGGGACGATGCCTTGGAAGTCCTGCAGTATTGCCGGGACTTCAGTTGGGACTGAGACTCGGGACTCCTTGGGTGTGATGGTGATGTCAACAGCCAAAACAGAGGCACCCTCAACAACCTCTCTGTTTAGCTCACCGATATTTATGGAGTCAAGGCGCCTAACTAGGTTATGACTAACTTTAGGGGCCTCAGAAACGGGTGTGATAGATGCGGGAGAAGAGAGAAGGGGAGGTTTCCCTTCAGTGGGAGTTCGGGGATTCTCCTGAATTTTGGGAGTTCCAGTGGGGGTGGAGGGGGAACTCTTACCCGAGGTCACCTTTGGGGGTGTCGGGTATAACTGAATCGTCCTCCCATTGTGGGAGAAGGAACACTGATGGGACCGACCAAATGTAGCGAGGTCTACATCATAGATCCATGGTCGTCCTAAGATGACGCTCCCGGCCTTCATAGGCATTACGTCACATAAGATTTGTCCTTGGTAGGACTAGAATTGGATGGGAATAACACATGTGGTGGTGACTGGGATAGAAGTGTCAACGACCCAAGCCACGTTGTATGGCCTTGGATGAGGGTGCGTAGGTAGACCTAAACGGAAGACAAAGTCTGAAGAGACTGCATTGATACAGCTCCCGTTGTCAAGGATTATCTTGCAGGGATGAGAGTTCACCATGATGTAGGTTTGGAAGATGGAGGTTCGACGCCAATCGTCCTCCTGGGGTGTTGAGATACAACGAACTACACCCAATCTTTTTTGGCTAGAACTCTCAGCAATGTCTCCAACCTGCATGTACTCGACATGCGTGCTATCAAATATTATATCCATTTCCTCAAACTGGGTGATGAGGTCAGGATCGGCCATATATCTCTCCTGATCTATGGGTGTCTGTAGAGTTGAAATGTGCTCTAGACGCCCTGATGAATTCCTAGACCGACGTGACATGCACGAGCTTGGACCTAAATGATGCAGTCCTGGGACCGACAATTAGTAAGGTGTGGACCCAACTGATATGCAAAGGGTCAATTTGAAGGGATCGGTCAGGAAAAGTTGCTCGCCCGTAGGCGAAGTATTCGTGGAACTACCTCCTGATTAGGGTGCCCTAATGTGACAGTCTAGGGTCAAAGGATGGGTGCAAGCAAGCCCTCTTCTTTCCATTCACAGCGATGCACTCAGGAGACTGGCTGTATAGATCGGGCTCTCTCTTACTTCATCGCGGCAATTGAAAAGATACTAAATGAGCAAGTGAGGGGAGCACGTACTTAGTTAGACTGAAAAGTCTAACTCCGACTGGAGACGAGGGCGAGTGGGGACGTGCGTGCCCGCACGGCGTCGACGAAGCTTCACGGTTACAATGAATTCACTTCGCGCAGGGAGGATTTAATTATTACAAACCGCTTAAAATTTTCCCACGCAGGGGAATAAATCAGATCAGACTTTCTCCTCGCAGGGAGACTTATGGGCACTCTCACCCCTAAAGTGCGGAACGTCTGTCGTCGACCGGTCGACCCGGGCGCTGCTTCAGCCGTCGTTGGCTTCAGCCGTCGTTGTTGACTTTTGGGGCCACAATTCTCGATTAATATATAGATATAGATATATAACTATTAAAGTATATATATATATCTCTTGATATTATATATATATAATAGTTATATATATTTCAACAAATATTATCCTCTTTTTTTTTCTTTTCAAAACCTACCCCCTTTTTTTTTCAACACTTCACCTACCCCTTTTTTTTCAAACCTTTTTTTCCACATGTTTTTTAGGTTTTCAACCCCTTTTTGACTTTTCAAAACCTTTTATCTTTCAAACATTACCTACTTCTCTCTTTTTTTTTTTTTTAACTTTTCACACTTGTCTGGCGCCTTCTGTGCAACCCACGGATGGGAGGCGGACTTTGCGACGGTCGACGCAGCAAGGTGGGTGGGCGCGGGGGCGCCTGGTTGGCACGGGTGGGTAGTGGCGTTAGAGAGTGGAGGTGCCGCGAAGGCAAGGATGGTAGTATCGGTTTCGGTACCGGTTTCGGCCGGTACCGAAACCGATACGTTTCGGTTTCGGTTTCGGTTTCGGCCGAAACCGGTTCAAAACAGTCAGAAAAGGCAAAAAATGTATTGAGCAGGTCCGGTTTTGGCCGAAACCAGACGGTTTCGGTCCGGTTTCGGTCGGTTTCGGTCCGGTTTCGGTATCGGACTTGCTACAGTGACTTGGTGCGTTTCGGTTTCGGTGTCGGCCGAAACCGATACGTTTCGGCCGAAACGTATCGGTTTCGGCCGATACTGCCATCCGGGCGCGAAGGTGGCCGCGGTGGTCTGTGAGGGTGGCAGGGAGAGGGGCAGACAGCGGCTGGGGAAGAGGGAGGTCGGAGGTCGCCGGCGGCGGTGGTGCCGGTCTCGGTGCTGGGTGTGGCCGCGGCGGTGCAGTGGCCGGAGGTGACAGTGGAGGGGAGGGTGAGTCGCAGCGACTGTGGTGGTGGGAGGCGGTGGTGTGCAGCGCCGGGTGAAGGAGAGAGCGATGGCGCCGGAGTGGGGTGGCTTCCGGAGGGGGGGATGCAGAGAAGGTGGTCGTGGCGTCCGGTGGCTGGGCACTGTGAGGGTAGCAGGGGGGTGCGATGTGAAGGGAGGTCGCCGGCGTCGTCTGTAAGCAGTGGAGCTGCAGCGGCGACAGTGGGGAGGCGAAGGCGCGTCCGGGTGCGCAGGCGCGCGGTTGCTCGCGGGCGGAGGCGCAGGCAGGCGGGCGGCGATGCGGAGGCTTGCGGGCGGCCGTCCGTGGTCGCAGGAGAGACAGAGAAATAGGGGGAGAAAAATAGCGCGGGAGAGAGAGGGGAAGAGAGAGAGGGAAACAGAGAGAGATTACACAGAGCTAAAGAAAACTATTTTTTTTTCTGTTTCAATTTTTTTTTTCTCAGATCTATCAACCGAGATTTTTTTTTTCTGCTTCTCTCCTTCCTTTTTTTGCCTTTTCTTTCTTTCTTTCTTTTTTTCACTTTTGAGAACCGAAAGAACGAAGGACCGACGACGGGGACGTCGGGGTCGAGGGAGGTGCCGTGTTGGGCTCTGATACAAAATCTGACGCGGACGGCGTCGGGAGAAGGATCGACGGCAGTCCGATATCACGAACAGGACGGATAATTTGCTACCTCGCGCAGCTCGGCCTCATGTCGGACGGTCTCACACCGGGCGACACACTCACACTCACAAAGAGAATGAGGGAAGGAAACGCAAGAGGGGAAGCTCTCTCACGTACAAACCCAAAGCTTTCATTCAAATCATCATATCAAACATTACACACCCTAGCCCCCTTTATATAGGAGGCTATAACAACTATACCCATAAACTTTTCCTAATTGCATCTACATCCTAACATAATAAAACAAACCTACCAACCCACTATTGACTTGTGGGTTTAATAAAATTAAAATATAATAACTTTTAACCAACCTTGCCTAATAAAACAAAAAGGAAATAATACATGTAGTAAATATATGTATTTTACATGCGTACATACTCAATACATAAATACGCACAAATACACAAGTATCTACTCAGGATGCCGAGTATTCGAGTGAGTCTCCAAGCCACAAGCTCGGTGTCGGGGAAGTGCGGCGTCGACTCCGAATAGTGGGCCCGGCAGTGGGCTCGGTGTCCCCCCACCATCAACCAGGCATACTGTGAGACACGGAAAAAAATCTAAGAAATACTCTTATCGTAGATAAAAGGTAGATTTTCGTTCTTTTTGAAAAGAAACACTCCTCTGCGTAGAGAGGGTTCCGTGGGTGCGCATAGTATCAGACGATTTGGGTTCGAGTGCTGGACCTTTCCCCACTGACCGGAGTCAGTGTTGATTTACATCGGCCTAACGTCCGAACACCTTTGTTTAACTGTCAAAGAGGTCCCAAAAGACTTCTACATAGGTTCTGATGTGGAGGGCAAGCTCACTCGAGAGACTCTCCATGACCACTCATTTTACCACCAACACATAGAAACAACTAGATTAGGGCTAGGTCTGAGCAAAACCCTAAGATTTAGGCATAGTGGCGCAAATATGCGGAAGCCATAGGTATTTTTAAAGCAAGGGAAGTTTTCTGGACCCCGGGGGTATTTTGGTAATTTTCCAGGCCAGGGACATTTATGAAATTTTCTGGGCTGGAGTGGAAGTGAAACTGGATCTCTAACTCCCCAAGGCATTGAGGCTCTTTCTGGAGGGTTTCGAGGGCTCTGAGGCCATGTTTAGGTTACAGGGGTATTTTGGTAACTTTACCAGACCCTAGACCTAGGTTTGATATGATACCCGAGTGCTGGACTAAGCTGACAACACTTCCGGACCGAAGGAATGACAAAGGGTTTCATAGAAAGCATAGCTCTGTCAAATTGATCGAAGGAGGGGTATATACACAATTCTCCAAAGTCGAGGGGTTTTCTTATAATTTTCCCACCCGAGGTTACATATAAAACATGCTGAATGCTTTTATAATTCCATGTGAGTACAAGGGTTGCCGGCGAGTTGTCGACTGTACAAACGTCCGCCTTGGAGCGGGAGATAGGGACGTAGTCCCAATTACAAAAGATTGCAGGGCATAACTGCAAATTACAGGACTTCGGTCTTTTACAATCCCTGGAAGGATATTCTTGTAATTCTGCCATTATAAGGGCAAAAAGACATGACTTAGTCATCCCGGGGCGTAAAGACTTACAAACATGGCCCGCTGAGGGGCATAATTACAAACATGGCCCGCTGAGGGGCATAAACGTAAATATACCCCGTAGGGGCATAAGTACAAGACCCGGGGACTTACCCCACACGGGCCGAAACAAACGAACAAAAAGCTTCAAGTGTGCTCCGTAGGTTGTTGCTTGTAGTCGCCCCTCTTTTTTTCTTCTTCTGGACCTCCGGGGGTCTATTTATAGAAGTGGGGAACCTCCCCGGGAGTGTTCGACCCCGTACGGGTCCAACGGGGTGAAAATGACCCCAGGGAGGTCCCATTTTCAAATTTTTTTAAGTCCGTGCGTGGGAATGGGACCTCCCCGGGGTGGGAGGTCCCCGGGACGGTCCGGGACCTCCCCGGGGTCGTGCGACCCCCGGAGGACCTCCCCGGGGTCGCGCGACCCCCGGAGGACCTCCCCGGGGTCGCGGACCCCGGGCAGGACCTGCCCGGGGTCGGGCGACCCCGGACGGGTCCGCCCGCCCAAGGGCGGCCCCGCGCGGGTTTGCCCACCTCCGGGCGGACCCGTCCGGTTGAGGGCGACCCCGTACGGGTCCCTCCGATCCCGGACGGGTTCCTCCGACCCCGTACGGGTCTTCCATCTCCATGTTGCCCCATTTCTGCTCCAACTAAATAAAAGTAGAGCTGTTTTTGCAAAGCAAAATTTGCTTCCAACAAATGCCCCCTACGGAACATTCGTCAAAGCCGGGGCGGAGGCGGACGGTCCGTGCCTTCTGTAGAACTGCACCTTACTGCTTCGTTGCTTTCCAGAAAGCTGAGGGTTGATGCTGGCTTGCCTCGGAGAGGCTTGTTGTCCCGAAGTTGACGTAGGCCTGCTTCTGAGAGACTTGTTGGCCTAGAATTGATGGGGGCTTGCTTCTGAGATACTTGTTAGCCCGAAGTTGATGGGGACCTGCTTCTGAGAGACTTGTTGGCCCGAGTTGATGTAGGCCTGCTTCTGAGAGGCACATCCATCTGAGTCGTCGTTGATTGACTGTTGAGCTGTGATAGCTAGAGATTGACACTGGCCGACCCTTGGGGGTACGTTTGGCCAAAAGTCATTATGCCGGCTGACCGCTGAGGTATGTCGTCGAAGATGTGCGGGCTAACATCTGAGGTGTAGCCGAACATGTCGATGTGTCGGCTGACCGCTGAGGTATGTCGCCGAATGTTAAAGCTGGCTAACGGCTGACTTGTGATAGCCAAGGTTGATGTAGACCGGCCCTTAGGGCATGTTGGTCTGGGTAGATGTCGGCCGTACACAGGCTGAGGCAACTCCTTTCTTTGCTTTAGCTTCAGCTAGTGAGGCTTCAAAGCTGCTTCATAGTTTTCTAGCCCTTGGGATGGAGTGGCCGAATCGTCTTTAACTTGGTGTAGCATTGCCAGATGCATGCATTTGGTCTCCCTCAGGACGCCTGGATGACTGAGCTTGCGTCTTTATGGGAGGAGTTCGCTCGTCTTCGCGCTATTCAGGAGAGAAGGCGGAGGACTCAGCTGATCATTCAGCAGGAGCAACAGCAGCTTTGCAAACTTCGGGCGGCCCAAGCTGAGGTGGGCGCCCTGGTCGAGGTCGCTTACGAGCGCGAGCAGGTGGCCTCCCACAGAGAGGAGGCACTTTTATGAGGGGTCCAGGGGACCGAGAAAGAGCGCAGTCTTGCGCGTGTTGATGTAGATCCTCTGCCGTAGGCTTGAGGGGCTCCATGAGGAAGCTCTTCAGAGTAAGACTCGCCTTGCCGAGTTGAGGAGGAGCGAGTCTAGTGCTTGAGGGCTTCAGCCACTTCTTATATATAGGGCCCTCGCGCCCCATTTTTGTCTGAGTTATCCCCGAGGGCTTGTCTCGGGCTCCATTAATGATGTTGATGAATAAAGGACAGAGCTTAGCATAGCTATATTTTTTTGCTTCCATCCTCTTGCACATATGTCTCTTTTTTTTTATCACTTCACTAGCCCTACCGCCCTCTCGGGTTTTCGCCAGGACTCCATTAATGATGTTGATGAATAAAGGACAGAGCTTAGCATAGCTATATTTTTTTGCTTCCATCCTCTTGCACATATGTCTCTTTTTTTATCACTTTACCAGCCCTACCGCCCTCTCGGGTTTTCGCCAGGACTGGCCCCCTTTAACTTTTTCCAGTGCGCCCTTTCGGGTTTTCACACTGAGGGGTACCCATTTTTGCCTAAGGCGCCCTTTCGGGTTTTCACCTTAGCCGGGTTAAAGCCTTTTTGCCCTTGATTGCTCCCCTAACGGAAACAACCAAGTCCGCTGGGGCATCAATACTTTTAACCCCGTTTTTTTAACCTATAATGCCAAAAGGCGAGGAAAAGGTGGCACTTCCGTAGGGACGTGTGTGCCGCAGAGGTGGGACAAGTGAGTAGATTTGATTGTCCGGTCGAGACGAATGAATCAAATCTGTGAGCCGAAAGGCGAAACGGGTTGGTAGCCTGAGAGGGCGTACTGAGATCGAACCCGAGAGAATAGAAACGAGCCGAAAGGCGTAATGGGTTGGCAGCCCGAGAGAGCATACTGAGGCCAAACCCGGTGAGATCAAAAGGTGTAATGGGTTGGCAGCCCGAGAGAGCATACTGAAGCCAAGCCCGGTATGACAAGATGGGTGGATTCGACTGTCCTAGTGGGACGTAATTAGCCAAATCCAAAACTGAAGGTTGACCGAGTTAGCAACCCGAAAAGGGTGTGCATATGCCAAGCCCGGCTGGAACAACAAAGGAGTTGGTTTAACAGTCCGAAAGGGACATGCGGGTTAAACCTGGAGGCCGATAGGCGGGATGGGTTGGCAGCCCGAAAGAGCATACATAGGCCAGACCCGAAACGACGACAGGAAGGGATTCGACAGCCCGGGTGGGACGTATTAGTCAAATCCGTGAGCCGATAGGCAAATAGGGTTGGCAGCCTGAGAGGGCATGCTGAGGCCAAGCCCGTGGGGACAAAGGAGTAAACTTGACGATCCCGGTGGGATATATGAGTCAAGTCTAAAGCCAAGAGACGAGATGGGTTGACAGCCCGAGAGAGCATGCAGAGGTCAGACCCTGAAGAAGAAAAGGGGTGGATTTGACAGCCCTAGTGGGACGTGAGAGTCAAATCCGAAAGCCGATAGACGAATAGGTGGGTTGGCAGCCCGAGAGGACATGCTGAGGCCAGACCCGGTGGGACATGTGTCGCAAGACACGATGGATTGGTAGCCCGACAGAGCATACTGAGACCAGATCCCAAGAAGATAAGATGAGCCGAAAGGCATGATGGGTTGGCAGCCCGAGAGGGCGTGCTGAGACCACTCCCAAGGAGGTTAGATGAGCCGAAAGGCATGAAGGGTTGGCAGCCCGAGAGAACATACTGAGGCCATTCCCTAGAATGAAAGAGGAGCCGAAAGGCATGATTGGTTGGCAGCCCGAAAGAGCATACTGAGGCCATTCCCTAGAATGAAACATGAGCCGAAAGGCATGAAAAGTTGGCAGCCCGAGAGAGCATACTGAGGCCAGTCCCAGTGGGACAAGAGAGTAAACGGGTTTAACTGCTCAGAATAGACATATGAGCTGAACCCAGAAGCCGATAGGCGGAATGGGTCGGCAGCCCGGAAGAGGCGTACATAGGCCGAGCCCGATGGGACAAAGTATGACACCGTCAGAATGCCAGTGGGACTAGGTGTCATAGAACGACATGTAAGGCGTAGCCATGGCATCAATATGATTTTTTTTTTTTCGAGATGGGGTGGAGTCATTGACTTAGAGCCACCCATAGAATAGACAGAGAGAGGATTCTTTTTTTTTTTTCACATTACCAACCTCACCGCCCTTTCGGGTTTTCGCCGAGGCTGGCCCCCTTTAGCTTTTTCTGGTGCGCCCTTTCGGGTTTTCACACCGAGGGGTTGCCCATTTTTGCCCGAGGCGCCCTTTCGGGTTTTCACCTCGACCGGGTCTGTGGCCTTTTTACCCTCAGCCAACCGTTGAAGGCTGACTGAGTCCGCCGGGGTATCAGTATTTTTAACCCCTTTTTTTTTTTTTGAACCTTCACTGAGGAGAGGTACTGTCCTGTGAGGACTGCTGTGGAAACTCCTGCGGTGGCGCATGGTAGAGTTTCATATGCTTGCCGTTGAGAGGAGGGAAGGGATTATCGCCCTTGTGGTCAAGGACCGTATAGGCCCCTCCTTCATAGACCTTCTGGATGACGTAAGGTCCACGCCAATTGGGCTGGAGTTTGCCGCTGGATCTTCCCGCGAGAACCTCCTTTTCTTTGACCATGACGAGGTCGCCTTTCTTGAACGCCCGTTGCTTGACTAGCTTATCATAGGCACGTGTCATGCGGGCTTGATACACTTGTAAGTGTTTATAGGCTTTGAGTCTTTGACCTTCCAAGTTGGACAATTCCTCAAGCCTTCTTTCAATTTCAGATTAGTCTTGACCTGGCAATCCGGCGTGCATAGCAACACGGTAAGATGCTAGCTCGATCTCCACAGGGATCACTGCTTCAGCTCCGTAGACCAGGGAGAAAGGGGAACATCCCGTAGGGGTTTTGTAAATAGTCCGGTAGGCCCATAGGGCTTCGTGGACCTTCTCGCCCCAATCCCGCTTGCGGCTACCTACTATCTTGGATAGCAGCTTGCAGAGGGTTTTGTTGAAGGCCTCGGCTAACCCATTGGCCTGGGGATTGTAGATCGACGACGCTCTCCAATCAATATGGAACTTGGCCGCCAGAGCATAAACAGTCTTGTTCTTGAATGGCGTGCCATTGTCGGATATAATCCGACTGGGGGTGCCGAATCTGTATATGATATAGTGCCGCACAAAACGAGCAACTATCTCCCCTGTAACTTCCCGTAGTGGAACGGCTTCCGCCCATCTGGAGAAGTAATCGGTGGCAGCGAGTATGAACTTGTGCCCCTGGGACGATGGTGGGAATGGTCCCACAATATCCATACCCCACTCTGCAAACGGCCAAGTAGGCGCTGTTGGATGGAGCGGGTTAGGTGGCCGTCGAGGGACTGGGCCGAATGCTTGGCATTGGTGACATGTACGAGCGAATTGATTGCAATCTTCGTACATGGTGGGCCAGTAAAACCCTTTGAGCTTGATGCTATTCTTCATCTTGGCTCCTGCCTGGTGAGCTCCACACAATCCGGAGTGGACCTCGTGCATGACGGTCTTCGCTTCCTTGGACGAAAGGCACCGCAAGAGGACCGATCGGTCTTTTTCTTGGACGAGCCTGAAGAGCAGACCGTCAATCAGCTGGTAGGATGTCGCCCTGCGTAGCAGTTGCACCCTCTGAGCCCGATCAGGAGGGAGCCAGCCGTTCTTTATTTTTATAATTGGCTCGCGCCAATCTTCTTCTTCAGGAGCATTGTCCTCTTGAATGTTGTCGACTTCGTAAACAGTGAGGCCGGATTCTTCGTCGAGCACACTTGGCATGAGCCTCCGGTGTCTGACTGTAATATTCAATTCTCCCTCAGGCGGGAGTTTTAGGGCTGCCGCCAACTTTGCAAGAGCATCAGCCTGAGAATTATTGTCTCTGGGGACATGGCCTATTTCAAATAGGTAAAATTTTTCTTTGAGCCTCATGACGGCTGCGTGATAGGGGACGAGCTCCTTTTTACGGACATCATAGACGCCCAGTACTTGTCGGATGACGAGCTGAGAATCCCCGTACACTTTGATACACTTGATATCTATCTCCAGTGCCAGTTGAAGCCCAATAATTAGTGCTTCATACTCTGCCTCATTATTAGTCAGCGACTTCATGAGAGCACAAGAGTTGTGGAGGATACCGCCTTGTGGAGACACAAAGACTACCCCCGCACCCGAGACATAGTCCGTAAGGCCGCCAGCTCTTTTGATTGTCCGAGAGGCACCATCAAAATATAACTCCCAATATGGGAGGTCAAGAGTGAGGACACCTGACTCCATCTGTGGTGGGACTTTTTCAAAATGCTCCCCGATTTCTTGAGAAGGCACTAACACCTCTTCGTCGGGTAGCTCAAAGTTGAGTGGCGAATCTTCTGGCACAGGGTGCGCTGCTAAGAACTCCGCCATTCCTTGTCCTTTGATCGCCTTGCGTGGGACGAAGGTGATGTCGAACTCCATGAGGATAAGTGCCCATTTGCCGAGTCTACCAGAGAGGACAGGCTGGCATAACAGAAATTTGAGTGGGTTGCATTTTGAAATGAGCTCCACCCGATGGGCTAGGAGATAGTGCCTCAGCTTCTTGACAGCAAACACCAGAGCTAGGCACATCTTTTCTATGGGAGCGTACCGATGCTCAGGCTCGATCAGTTTTCGGCTGAGGTAATACAGTGGCTGCTCCTTGTCCTCTTCATTGATCTGGGCTAGGAGAGCTCCCAAAGAGGCATCCATGGCAGCAATATACAAGATAAGGGGTTTCTCTCTGACGGGTGCCCCTAAGACTGGAGGAGTCAGCAGATACTCCTTGATTTGCTCGAAGGCCTTCTGACAGTCTTCGTCCCATATGAAGGGTGCTCCTTTCTTCATCAATCTGCCGAAAGGTAGGTATCTTCCTGAGAGGTTTGAAATAAACCGCCTAATATAGGTAAGTCTCCCCTGAAGAGATCTGAGCTCTGTCAAATTCTTGGGCGGAGGTAGTCCTCTTATAGCCTTTATTTTGTCAGGGTCGATTTCTATGTCTCGATACCTGACAATGAAGCCAAGGAACTTGCCACTGGAGACGCCGAAGGCGCACTTCATCGGGTTCATCTTGAGCTGGAATTGTCGGAGCCTTTCAAAGACTCGACGCAGGTCAGCTAAGTGATCCTCCCGCTTCTTTGTCTTGACGACCAGATCATCAACATAGCATTCGACAAGGTCATGTAGCATTTCGTCGAAGATCTTGGTCATTGCCCTTTGATAGGTTGCGCCGGCATTCTTCAGACCGAACGGCATCCTTTTGTAGTTGAAGATTCCCTTAGGAGACCGGAAAGCCGTATGGTCTTTGTCTTTGACGGCCATGCGGATTTGATTATAGCCCGACGACCCGTCCATGAAAGACAAGGCTTCGTGACCAGTGGTCATATCAACCATTGTCTCAGTGATTGGGACAGGGAAGTCGTCCTTTGGGCATGCCTTATTTAAATCCCTGAAGTCGATGCAGACTCGGACTTGGCCGTTCTTCTTCTTGACAGGGACTATGTTAGCGAGCCATGCAGGGTACATGCAAGGCTCTATGAAGTCCACATTGAGCATTTTGTCTACCTCAGCATTGACCTTTAGCTCCAGCTCGTGGCGCATACGCCTTTGGGCTTGCTTGACTGGCTTGACTGTTGAAAGTATTGCCAGCTCATGTTCAGCCACAGAAGGGTCGATCCCGGGCATTTCTTTATAAGTCCAGGCGAAACAATCCCTGAACTCTTCTAAAAGCTGTCGATACGACTGCCTTTCTTCCTCACTGAGGAGAGCACTTATGAAGGTGGGACGATAGTCACTCTTGCTTCCAAGATTGATTTCGATCAACTCGTCCACAGTTGCTTGACCACCGTCTTCAAGCTCCGGTGGAGCTGGTTGGAGGTCGACGAAGTCTCCCTCGTCATCAGTGTTGGCTTCATAGACATTAAATTCTTCGAAGCACTTTTGCTCGTGGCTTGAAGCCGAAGGGCTTGCTTCATCTTGCTGATGGTTAGCAGGCTGAGCTGCTCCTTCCTCTGAGGGGTGGTCATTGTCGACTCCTGATGAAGGTGATGGTGTCGTAGACACATCAGCGGACTCCCTCACAGAGTCATCAACCTTAGGCTCAGCTTCAGCTTGCCCATTAGGGAGAGGTAGCAGTCCTATGGTGTTGACTGCAAAGTGGACCTCGAAGTCCTTCTCCTGGTCATAGCCAAGGCCCCTTGTATCTTTGCGGGAGAAGGGAGGCTGCCCGCGGACTTGTGGAGGATTCCATAGTTGGTGGAAGTATGTCGCTCGCGCAGGGTCCAGAGTTTGCGGGATGTGCTACTTTTTACACATCTCCTTAATATGCTCTGGCATATCGTCCATCTCCTGGACTGGCTCTGGCACCACATCGGCGGGAGTATCCCAGCCGAAGTCATCTTTAGGAGGACACGGTGGGACTAAATCACCTTTGTAAAAGATGATCGGTTTGACCTCCTTGCCCTTGTTGCGTCTCCTTCTCCGTTGATAGGAGACTGCAAAGGTCTTCAACTGCTCCACCTCATACTCGTCCCGTTGGGACGAGAGCTGAAGGCACTTGGGTGGTAAGGAGATACTCCCATCAATGACCCGGTTGATAAGGTTGGCTTCAAAGTCCATACTCCGCCTTTCTGGTTGGGTCGGCTTGGAGGCGGCACTGAGGCTCAGCCTGTGCAGCTTTACCATGTCTTGGTTGACAGTGAAGAGCTGCCCTTCTTCAACTTCAGGGTCCACCTTTTGCTTCCCTTTACCTTTTAAAGGCTCGGGGATTGTTAAGGTGGGCTTCCCAAAATATAGTGAAGCATCGGCCAGATGGCACTCATTGGGATGGAACGGGGCCTGGTCTGCGAAGACCGTATGTTGCTCCCCTTCCTTGGCATATTTAATGCACTGATGCAAAGTTGAAGGAACGACCCAATTCTCATGAAGCCAAGGTCTTCCAAGCAACATCTTGTAAGATGTATCGGAGTTGATGATATAAAATGTCGCTTGGGTGACAAAATCACCCAAGACAAGCTTGACCACAACCCGACCAAGCGCCTCCTCGGAACCCTGATTGAATCCCGAGATCTTGACATCGGTCACCTTTTGCAAATAAGGTGCCAAGTATAGAGACTTGAAAGTCTTCAAAGGCATAATGTTGACGGCTGCTCCGGCGTCCACCAGGATGCGATTCACGTCATACCCATTGATCGTCCCCTTCATATATAAGGGACGATTATGGCACGGAGAAGACAGCAACATGTCTTTGTCCGTGAAGGAGATGTTGGCTGTGAGTGCTTCATATGCCTGGGCTTGCAACTCTGCAACATGGGCTTCATACGCCTCTGGATCTTGAAGTATCTTGACAAGAGCCTCTCTGAGGTCTTTGCTCCAGGCAATGGCTTCCCAAATAGTGACATTTGTTGGGAACCGCTTCATATGATGAATAATTTTGCGGTCTGCCCGGGCACGGGTCTTGTCAAATGGCGGGATGATCTCCGCCAGAGTCTTCGGAGCCTGGCGAGGCTTCTCCCGCTTAGAAGGCCGCTCCTCCGTATTCTGGCCCTCCGCATCTTCTTGGAACAGCGGTGCCAAGGATTCCTCTCGAGGTGACAAAGGTTCTTCAGGCTGGTCTTCATTAGAAGGACCTGCTGGACTTACGGGCTCGACCCTGTTGGAGGGGCCGGCTTGCTCTGACGCCTCCTCGCGCTTTGGCGACTTGGCTGGCTCCTCTTTTTCATCGGAGGAAGTGATTGTGAAAGGGACACCACCCGGCTTAGCCGTTGAAGTGGGGCCTAAACCCTCTGAGGGGCTGAGGATGAAAGGGATTCCCCGAACTTGAGTTTCTGGGACAGGACCCGGCTTCTCCCCTCTGAATATTATGACCCGGTCAAGAGTCGGGAGACCTTCACGTCCACGTCCTCGGCCACGACCTCGGCCACGTCCCCGGCCATTTCTCGCCGAGCGGCGCCGATATGTCGCCATAGGCGCCTGGCCTCCAGCGCTATCAGCCGTGGGACAATAAATATTGTCGGGTGGCGGAATCGCCACCATGTTGCAAGAGAGCTCTTGCAGCATTTCCTCGAGCATCTCGACAGTGAGCTCCTCATCTTTGTAGAATAAGGAGAGCTCCTCCGGGATTGGGAAGTCTTCACCTTCTTCAAGACGGTGAACCATTTCTCGGAGCCATTGTAGAAGACGAGCTTTGCGCCCAAGCTTGTCCCAGGGAATATATTCGTCTAGAGTGACGACCCTGGTGGGATGAGGGGGAGTGTACTCCTCCAGCTCATCTATGAGCTTTTGAAGTCTTTGTAGAGGAGTTAGCTCCTTAGGAGCCTCCATAGCAGCGGCTTGCTCGGCTTGCTTCTTTAACCTCCTCTTCAAGTTCTTCCTACGATTCTTCTCCTGCTTCTTTTGGCGTGTTGCCTCTTGAGAAGAGAGAGGAGTTTGCTTCGGCAGTGGGACTCGCTTGCCCCCAGAATTTTGCTTCTTGCTCTGGGCTGGCTCCTTAGGAACCTTAGTGCCACGACTTTTTCTGGGGGCAATCTTGGTCCAATTGACCTCCTCCGGCTGAGCTTGGAAGGTGGCATTGATTGCCTGAGCAATTATTTCAGGAGGCAACTCCTGGAACTCTGCTAGTCTACAGTAGGGCCTCTGGGAGCTTTGTAGTTCCACCGACTTTGTTTGGTCTGGTGGGTTGGCTTGCTTGAGCTGCTGAGGCCTTTCTACAATTGGCGGCCTTGCTGAGCTGACAGAGGCCTTAGCCGGGATCTTTGCGGGCTCAAGGGGTTGAGTCCTTTCCCCGACTAATGGCCTTGCTGACTTGGCAGGAGCTTTGGTTGAAGGCTCTGACGTCTTGGCTTTGCCTTTGTTGTCTGGCCGAGAGTTCTCTCTTAGGACGATGCCGAGCTGATTCGACCTGGGACGGACCTTGGAACTCTCTCCCGCAACTTGGCTTCTTGGATTCTGGACCTTAGGCCCTTTATAGGTGGCCGTGGCCTTGCCTTTAGTGAGTAATGGGAATTCATCATTTTCCGTAGGCTCACTTGGCCGGACTAATCGGGAGAAAGCTTCAGTTTCTCGCCGGGCCTGCTGGAGTGTCTCCCTGGCGGCCTCTGCAAGGCGTAACATTGTCATGGAATTCCCCTGATGATCGACAACCCCTTCTCTGGATGAGGGCTTCAATGAAGTCTTGAACCTCTGGGCATTGCCGAGTGGGGTGAGACACCCTTGCATGATACTTGCAATAGCGGGGGTGTATCTTGGCCGTCTCATTGTAATAAGACGGTGGGTCATGTGTCAACACCCAGCCATCCTCCAGAAGTTTATTAAAAATCTTCTCAGTGTCTTCCTTAGGAAAAGAACACTGATGAGAGGGTCGCCACCCTGGATATCAGAGTGTGGACTTGGGCGATTGGAAACTGGCTCCCTGGGAACTAACTCCCTCCTCCTGCGGCTCGGGGAACTGGAAGGCTGCTGCAGCGTGAATGACGTTGACGGAGAAGTGAAGACTCCTTCGTGCATGCGGCTGCGGTGGGTCGACTAGAAATTCGCCCATATCCACCTTCCCTCGCCTGATTAAGTCTTCGGCGAGGTCCTTGAATGGCTCACAGTTGTGGATAACATGGCCAACAACTTCATGATATGGGCAATAGCCCTGATGAAAAGCAGCGCCTGGCGTCTGCTCCATGGGTGACGGGGTGATCAGCCCTGCCCGTTGGCATGCGAAGAAGATATTGGGAGTTTTCTCGCAAGGGAAGGAGTATAACTTCTCTGGGAGCTCAACTTGAAGTGGAGCTTCCTCGCCTTCCGGTGAGTCCTCCTCGTCTTCGGATGAATCCGAGGACTCTTCAAAGAGCCAACCCCTGAGCGGAGCCCGACCCGTGGGTGATACACCCGCCTCCCGTATGTGGGCTGGAGCTAACCCTCTGGCAAATGGGCCAAAAGGGCAGGTGGACAACTGCTGATCAATGCTCTCTAGGAGCTGCAGCAAGCGCTTTTGTTCCCGTCGTAGCTGTCGGACTTCCCCTCGGATCTTCCGGATAGTCCTCCGCAGCGCCAAACATTCTGGGAGTGGAGGAGGAGTGGCTCTGGGACCACCATTGGGCTGTCGACTTGCGGGCCCGGCTTCGGAGGCATTGGAACTTGAAGCCATCGCCACCAAATGGACCACGCTAGCTGACCGATTCGATCGGCTCCAGGGATGAGGCTGGGGTGGGTCGACTACATGGTCCTGCATATTTACCAAGCCCTTCTGAATGAGCTCTTCTGCTATATTCTTGAAAACATAGCAATCCCCGATGGTGTGACCCAACCTTCGGTGATACACACAATAGGTTGGATCATCTGTCTTATCCACCTCCGCGGGCTTCCGCGTGTCCGGCAGAGTGACGAGCTGCTCCTTCATACATAGATCAAAGAGCATCTTAGTATGCTCCTTTCTGAAGGAATAAGGCGTCTTCATGTTCTCCGCTAAGAAAGACACATTTGTCTTATCACCAGACTTCTTGCCTTTCCCTTTGGACTTTCCTTCCCCTTTATCTCCATTCGTTGGGGAGAAGTCCACGGCATTCACCTCCTTACCGCTAGCCAGACGGTCTTTGGAGGGTTTGCCTTTTGTAGAGGTTTGTACAGGGTGATCAGCGAAGAACATCTCAATCTCCGCCACCACCGTGTTGAGTTGGTCGAAGCCTCTGATATTGGAGCCCAGAAGCTTTTCACTGACTTCTGCCGAGAGACCCCTGCGGCAGATAGTGATTGCATCTTCAGGCGTCGGAGGGTTATCGCAGCGCATGCTGACGTCCCTCCATCGCTTGATGAAGTCCAATGCTGTTTCGCCCTTCTTCTGTCGAAGGGAACAAAGCTCTGCTAAGGAGACTTTGCGCTCGACCATTTGGAAACGGTCGACAAACTTCTTCTGCATATCAGCCCAATCAGATACTGAGTTGGGCTTTAACCTTGAATACCATTGGAAGGCGGTGCCAGTCAAAGACGTGGCAAAATACCGCAGCAAGTATGCCTCTTCCAAGGCTAATTCACCCATGGCCGTCATGTAATAGGCCAGGTGTTCATGTGGAGAGCCCTGCCCGTTGAACTTCTGGAGTTTCGGGGCCTTCGGGCAATCTGGTGGAAGCTTCTTGAATTGATGATGGAGGGGATATGGCACGCTGTACAAATCAACGGTAGCCACACCCTCGCCATGTTGAGCGAACTTCGCTTCCACGATGCGCTCAATCATCTGCTTCTGCGCCATAAGGCTTTCTGCGGCAGGAGTAGCAGATGACCGCGCATTGGCTTCATGCGGCGGGACTTCAAAGTCCACCGCCAGTGGGAGTCTTGCAGCGGTGACAGAGGCATTGGCTGCTGCTGGAATGGGAGAAGGCTGCTGATCCGCTCCAGCCGGTGCCGCCTGAGGCGGGGAAGGAACCTCCTTTTCGCGCAAAAGCTACTGTAAGAGGTTCTTGAGCTCTTGGTTTTCCCGTCGAAGTTCGTCCAATGTGGGGGCCCGTGGCTCTTCCCCCAGCTCTTCTTCGTGCCGGGAGCGACTGTCCCCATCAACACTGTGGACGTCTTCCTGGCGCTCTTCTTGCCGTGCCGGCTCAGGCTGAGATGTACCGGCGGTCGGCGCCTGCTGCGTCTGCGCTAGAATCCGAGAGACCGGCCTTGACCTCCTCAAATATTGGATGGGTTGGTCAAGCTCTCCCGAGGTGTTCTCGGGCTGTTTGTCGCCGGAGGTGGCGTAACAGGTGAACACTTTGACAGTGTCATCGGTCACCTGGACCACCCGCTTTTTCTTGGGCGGTTGTCGCTCCGGCTTGGGTGGCCTCCCAAGTCTGTCGAAGACAGACACTCGGGATGTGGCTGCTTGAGGTGAGCGATCCTCCTCCGTGTGTGTAGAACTAGCCCACGGGGAGGTTGGTCGCACTTTCTTGCCGGCTCCTCGGCGTTTTTGTCCCCGTAGGGGTTGAGATGTAAATCTCGTAGACGTCGAGGCCTCAGTGCTTGGCGGACTCCGCATCCGCTGAAGCTCTGACATGCGGAAGGGCTCCTCCGCCCTCGCGCGCCTTATGATTCGGGCCTCCTCCTTGGTGACCCAAATTTTCTTCAATTGGAGGTGGCGCTCCTCCACTGGGTTGCCCCCTGTCCTTGGACAGGGAGCTCGTGGCTTGAGCCGTTGCAGAAGGTCCTGAGTTGCCGCCGGTACGGCAGACTTCTCCTTCTTCGCTCCTTTCTCACGAACTTGCCGGAGGGGCTTGAAGCGATTGGAGGTAGAAATAGTAGGGACATGACGATCCCGTGGCAGGATCGGCTCGCCTCCATCGAGCCGGATGCGAATATCTCCGACAATTACAGTCTTCCCGGAGCGCGAGACAGCAGCCTCGGGCCTTGCACCCTTGCGGCTACGCCGTTGCTCCCATTGGGCAGGGGCGGCGGTGGTGACACCCGCCATAGGCCTGGCGTCATCCTGACGGCGGCGTTGCCCCCGTTGAGCAGGGGCCGCACCTCTGAGGGTGACCGCAGTGGGTTTGGCGCCGTTGCGGCGACGGCGTTGCCCCCGTTGAGCAGGAGCAACGTCAGTAGTGATTTGATTGACCGAGAAGACTCGGCCAACAGCTAGGGCAGAAGGCCTGACACCTTCGGTCGTTGACATGGCAGCCAAGGGAACTCGGCTGGTTGTTGGGATGAAGGGCTTGATACCCTTAACAGTTGGATAATTGACCGGATGGACCCGGCCGGTTGCTGCAGTAGAGGGTCTGACACCCCCAGAAGCTAGCTTGTTGGCCGAACAGACTCGACCAATTGTTGAAGCCGAGGGCCTGGCACCCCCGATGGCTGGCTTGTCGACCGGGCGAACCCAGCTGGTTGCTGGAGTCGAAGGCCTGACGCCTCTGACAGTTGTCTTCTTGACCGGGCGGACCCGGCCAGTTGAAGGGGCCCAGGGCCTGACGCTCCCGACGGTTGTTTTGTCGACCGGACTGAATCGGCCAGTTGTTGAAACCGAAGGCTTGACACCTTCGGCAGTTGTCTTCTTGACCGGGCGGACCCGGTCAGTTGAAGGGGCCGAGGGCCTGACACCCCCGACGGTTGTTTTGTCGACCGGACTGACCCGGCCAGTTGTTGAAACCGAAGGCCTAACACCCTCAGTGATAGTCGTCTTCTTGACCGGGCGGACCCGGCCAGTTGAAGGGGCCGAGGGCCTGACGCCCCCGACGGTTGTTTTGTCGACCGGACTGACCCGGCCAGTTGTTGAAATCGAAGGCTTGACACCTCCGACAGTTGTCTTCTTGACCGGACTAACCCGGCCAGTTGCTGGAGCCGAAGGCTTGATGCCCCCGACAGCTGTTTGAAGCGTGGTTGAACTGGCTTCAGCCACCGGTATCACGCCCAAGAAGAAGGGCGAGCCGACGACAGGTGGGAAGTCGCCGAAGACCAGCGGGGTCGCCAGGAATCCGAGCCTGGCATGGTTGGCAACGATCTCGGGGCCGTAGGTAACGGCTGCCATCGCTGCTGCTGGTGTTGGTGGTGGTGGTGGTGCGTAGCACGAAAGGAGTGGCGTGCAGATGCACAAAGAGCTCTCAACTAAATATAGAGAGGTGCGCCCTCCTCTTCCCGTCCTGTAAGAGGAAGAGGGGCAATCAGAACCTTGAAGAAGGTTCTAGAGACTTTCTTCGACAGAAAGAAAAAAGGCGGGAAAACTCCCACCGGGCGTGCCAGTCTGTGAGACACGGAAAAAAAAATCTAAGAAATACTCTTATCGTAGATAAAAGGTAGATTTTCGTTCTTTTTGAAAAGAAACACTCCTCTGCGTAGAGAGGGTTCCGTGGGTGCGCATAGTATCAGACGATTTGGGTTCGAGTGCTGGACCTTTCCCCACTGACCGGAGTCAGTGTTGATTTACATCGGCCTAACGTCCGAACACCTTTATTTAACTGTCAAAGAGGTCCCAAAAGACTTCTACAGAGGTTCTGATGTGGAGGGCAAGCTCACTCGAGAGACTCTCCATGACCACTCATTTTACCACCAACACATAGAAACAACTAGATTAGGGCTAGGTCTGAGCAAAACCCTAAGATTTAGGCATAGAGGCGCAAATATGCGGAAGCCATAGGTATTTTTAAAGCAAGGGAAGTTTTCTGGACCCCGGGGGTATTTTGGTAATTTTCCAGGCCAGGGACATTTATGAAATTTTCTGGGCTGGAGTGGAAGTGAAACTGGATCTCTAACTCCCCAAGGCATTGAGGCTCTTTCTGGAGGGTTTCGAGGGCTCTGAGGCCATGTTTAGGTTACAGGGGTATTTTGGTAACTTTACCAGACCCTAGACCTAGGTTTGATATGATACCCGAGTGCTGGACTAAGCTGACAACACTTCCGGACCGAAGGAATGACAAAGGGTTTCATAGAAAGCATAGCTCTGTCAAATTGATCGAAGGAGGGGTATATACACAATTCTCCAAAGTCGGGGGGTTTTCTTATAATTTTCCCACCCGAGGTTACATATAAAACATGCTGAATGCTTTTATAATTCCATGTGAGTACAAGGGTTGCCGGCGAGTTGTCGACTGTACAAACGTCCGCCTTGGAGCGGGAGATAGGGACGTAGTCCCAATTACAAAAGATTGCAGGGCATAACTGTAAATTACAGGACTTCGATCTTTTACAATCCCGGGAAGGATATTCTTGTAATTCTGCCATTATAAGGGCAAAAAGACATGACTTAGTCATCCCGGGGCGTAAAGACTTACAAACATAGCCCGCTGAGGGGCATAATTATAAACATGGCCCGCTGAGGGGCATAAACGTAAATATACCCCGTAGGGGCATAAGTACAAGACCCGGGGACTTATCCCACACGGGCCGAAACAAACGAACAAAAAGCTTCAAGTGTGCTCCGTAGGTTGTTGCTTGTAGTCGCCCCTCTTTTTTTCTTCTTCTGGACCTCCGGGGATCTATTTATAGAAGTGGGGAACCTCCCCGGGAGTGTTCGACCCCGTACGGGTCCAACGGGGTGAAAATGACCCCAGGGAGGTCCCATTTTCAAATTTTTTTAAGTCCGTGCGTGGGAATGGGACCTCCCCGGGGTGGGAGGTCCCCGGGACGGTCCGGGACCTCCCCGGGGTCGCGCGACCCCCGGAGGACCTCCCCGGGGTCGCGGACCCCGGACAGGACCTGCCCGGGGTCGGGCGCCCCGGATGGGTCCGCCCGCCCAAGGGCGGCCCCGCGCGGGTTTGCCCACCTCCGGGCGGACCCGTCCGGTTGAGGGCGACCCCGTACGGGTCCCTCCGATCCCGGACGGGTTCCTCCGACCCCGTACGGGTCTTCCATCTCCAAGTTGCCCCATTTCTGCTCCAACTAAATAAAAGTAGAGGTGTTTTTGCAAAGCAAAATTTGCTTCCAACACATACCTATAAGATGAATTTGGATCAATCAATTCTGTCTTGACTTCACTGATAATGAAGATCAGGATCTAAAAATATTTTAAAAAGGGTGTGAGCTATACTGGCATTCGGCTTTGTAGGAATCATTTATGCCCTACTTCCACCCCGATACAACAAATGTGTAAATCTATACTGATTGTTACTTCATTATTAGATAATATCTTTTAAAATAAACACATTTTTCCTAATGCATACTTATTCAAAACAGAAGAGATTAAAAAGCATCAAATCATTAAAATATTAAGGACTTTTTATGACATTGGTTACACATCATTCTTCATAACTTAACATCTCAAGTCTTAGATCATCATCCTTAGATATAGCCCAGCAAATCTTGTCTTTAATCATAACCATCATTTGATCCCTTCATCATGGTCATCATCGATTAGAATCATCATTGTCATTCTTTAGTCTTTATTTTCATGATTATTCTTTTTGCTTTTCGAATATTTCAGAATATAAGTGAGAAGTAAGGAGTGGAATGACAATTGCTAATTCATATCCAGCCTCAGCATGTCAAATTGTATCATAAATGATTGCCTCTGCAACATGTCATAGTCATGTTGCCTCTGCGACTATAGTGGTCCATTCTAACTTACTATGTAACAGCAATCACTCACTAGTGATCATAAGATACCGTGCAGATCACCTATTAGCTTGGTCCCTGGCTTCCATGTGTTCATCCCAGTGAGTCTCGGCTACTCTAGTGGGAGAGTCAGGTTGGAATCATGAAGAGCGAAGAAGGATCAGCTTGTGACTGTAAAAACAAAGGTCCTGGTTGAAGGTATGATGTACGATGTATTGGTATGCGAGATCAGAGATGAAAGTTGAACCACACATTTTCATCAGAAGGTAGTGAACTTAGTAATTCTTTTTAGGGCTTTTGTAAATAAACCCCTGAAATGTAGTATATATGTGAAAACTCCCTATACAATCAATATATGTAAAAAAAAACCCCTACATGATCAGGATACATGCATGTAACCCCTGCTGCTTCATCAAATCAAGGGATCATTCACATGTGAAGTGAACATATAAGAGGTTATCTACATATGTTCATTGCTTAGGAGGTTTTTCGCATATACATGATCTTTTGGGGGGTTATTTACCAAAAAAAACCTTTCTTTCATTACAATATTTAGTCTTATCACTTTCCAAAAAAATATTTATTAGGAAGGACATTAGTTTCTTGGGTTTAAATATGAATATAGCACTTGATGGAAATCTTTGGCGAAACAAGATTCATATAGCCGACTCCAAATAATTGGGATAAGGGTCTGATGATGATGATGATTGTAAATTCACGTTATTTGCTTTCTTATTCTGCTTATGAATTTTAGGTCAACAATAACCATGCATTACTATGAAAGACGACATGTTAGATGCTCTAGCAGATGACAGATCATGTTGACTTTTAAATGGCCAAGTCTCTAACTTTTATCTTTCGTTTTGCATTGGTGACATTACCACAGATTTTTATATTTTCTCCAAGATGTTATGCTTCATAAACATGAATAAACATGGTGTGACTGAACATGCTGAAATGTAGTGTTTTGTTAAGTGTGACATTTTTTTTTGGTTTGTTGTCTGTTTTATGCAAATTAGAGCCTGTTTGTCTGCTGAAATATCGGCCAGATAGGCATGTTCCATTGATAGTTGATCGGTTTGTTGTGTTCCGCATTAGGCTTTTTGTTGGGTAATTGAATCTTACCTTTATGTCAGTTTAGATTTGAGGTTAAGATATTGTGAAACTTGAAATATGGGCCACCTCACTTTGTGAACTTTTTTGCAAGGCCTTTTTTGTCCCATCTCTGCAATATTTTCTTTTGTCAGGCGTCAATGGGTTCGAGAGGAAGATCTGGCAAAGTCTTTGAAGCTTCACACCAAGCAACTTCGTCGCACTTTACGATTTTTTGAAGAAGAGAAACTGATTACCAGGGACCATCGGAAAGAAGTGAGTGACCTCTCTAAATTGAATTAATAGAAAAGTCAATATGTGACTTTAATTGGACATGGATTTGTTTCCCATGAAGTTAAGTGGAAGTTCCACATGTGCACTTAGCTTACCAGGGCTATGCACCTTTCACCTTCTAAAGGATACAGTCAACAGTCAAACCGCTTATGCAGTTTCCTCTCAACTGGAGGATGGTAGTTGGTGGGTTTAGTCATTCCTGCTGAAAAACTGCCGATGGTTACATCAAGGTGAACTTTACGGTTTGTGAATTATCACTGTAAGATTCTAGCAAGTTGGAAATTTAGAACGAAGTTTACAGAAAGCTTGAAAGAGTTTAGGTGGCTCAACTTTAAACAATGACAGTCTTCCCCCATATGCTTTCTTTTGCTATGGAAGCTTCATTTTTGTTGGTAATTTACATGGGCCTTTTATCACCATTTTTGTGGCTTTTGGAGCAGTGGATCTACACTGAAATTTTTGAAGAGCCTTTTGGGCAGGAGCATTATTTTGGATGCAGAATGATGCCCAATTCTTTGCATATATTTATGAGTTAAAAGATCCTCTGAATGTGCACTCGAGAAAGAAGTCAGAGAGTGAATACTTTAGCAATCTATAGTTGACCTATCACTAACATTAATACGAAAGATGAGATACTTGAATATCATCTAATATCTCCTTTAGAATTGGTTTTCATTCTTCTGAAGGCTAGGTAACTATAGTGGTGTGCCATTAAACATCAGAGTTTACTTGGTGAGATGTCTGATAAAGTTTACATATAAATGTGATTTCTTAGATTTCAAATCATTAACTCAATTTTGATTCAATCTGGATAAAAACAGTCAGCAGCCCATCACGTTTTCTAAGATACTCTTTCCTTCTACCTTACTTTGCTCCAGTGAATGAGAAAGAAGTCATGGTCATCTTTGCTCAAAATCTCGATGGATGTACTCACTTGAAATCCATATGAAGCTTGCTCATATTTTGTCCTTGGTGGATCTTCCACAATAATATACCTTCACTAACTAGCAAGGATGGCAGTACTGTACCGGTTTTGGTTTCGGTTTCGGCCGAAACCGGTTCAAAACATTCAAAAAAGGCAAAAATTACATTGATCAAGTCCGGTTTCGGACCGAAACCATTATTATTATTTTTAGTTTCGGACCTGCTACAGTGAGCAGGTCCGAAACGGTTTCGGTATGGGCCGAAACCGATACATTTCGGCCGAAACGTATCGGTTTCGGCCGATACTGCCATCTATGCTAACTAGAATGTGCCACCTTCAACCACAATGGAGGAAGGCTGAGTGAGAAATATACTGTGGATTGTAGTTGTGTATATTGCCATATATGGTTGGACAATGTTTACCAAAACTCTTCTGTCTTTGTATAATGTGCTCTCTTGGGTGTTGAAATTTCTTTTCCTCTGATTTCGCTGATTCACCTAAAGGGCTGTCATGTTTATTGTTATAATATTTATCAGGAATCGGTTTGTTGCAGACAGCCAAAGGTGCAAAGATTTTTAGTGCTGCTGTAGCAGCCGCTGGTGATAGTTCACGTGTTGCTAAAGAGGGGGATGGAAAGATGAAGATGCATACCCATTCTTACTGCTGCTTGGATTATGCACAGGTTGACCTGGCATAAACAGTTTCTTTTTGATTAGTTGCTTGAAAATAGCTTCATAACTTCCTTTAATTTGCTCTACCTCCTTCATTAATCTACACATAATAAACAACATCAGTTCTAATTCCTTATGACACTGATAGAAACTATCTTAGAGTTGTGCATGGGCAACACATTATTATTTGTTCTGAGCCCTTGCTTTATATGTAGGCATGCTGTAGGTGGAATGTTAGCAGCATATTGTACCGTGTTCAATGGTTGTATTAACTCTACTTTTTTTAGATAAAATTTCATAGAAGAACCTTTCTTTAACTTGCTAATAAACATGCTTGTAACACAGTGTTGAACCCTAAAATTTTTAAAAGAAAAAAAGCAAGGAAGAGCAGGGCCTGCAAGCCCAGAGGGACCCCCTCCGGGTTTGAAAACCCGGAGGAGGTACCTCCGAGTTTCCCTCTATCCTCTCTCTCAAATTAAAAAGAACAAGAAGAAGAATGGGTAAAAGGGGGAGAGGAATCCCCGGAGGGAGGGACCACCTCCGGGTCTTGCAAATCTCTCTCTCTCCTCTCCTCTTCTCTCTCAATCTCTATCTCTCTTCTCTCTCTTTGCGCAAGGAAGACCCGGAGGGACCCCCTTCGGGTGTTATAAACCCGGAGGGAGCTCTCCCTCCGGGTGTGGCAAACCCGGAGGAGCCTCCTCCGGGTCATGCGAACCCAGAGGAGTTCTCTCTGAGTCATACGCAAACTAGGAGGGATCCTCCTCTAGTCCTCCTCCACCTTCTCTCTCTATTCTCTTTCTAAAATTAAAAAAAGGAGAAAAGAGGAAGAAAAGGGAGGGGATACCCGGAGTTACCTTCTCCACCAACACACCCGGAGGAACCCAATTCTTCAAAGCAATTAATGCACAATACAGGAAGGTACTTGTGGACACTCAAAAATTCACTGGCGAGAACTCCGAGTCTCGTCGAGCCGAACAAACCCTATATCTCATCCGACCAGGACGAAAGTACACCTAGCGATCCGCCACCTGATAGGGAAGCTTCCCGAGATGAAGAAATGTCCCTTGTCCCTCAAAACAGGATGCCGAAGGCAATATCAGCATAAAACCCGAGTGACCCGATCGGGGCAAACATTATGCCCGAAAGGTCCGCAGGAGGCCGAAGAGCTGCCCAATGAGGGTGAAAACACTTTGAGTGATTGCCCACTCGATGAAGACACTCTCCACATTCATGGAGCAGGCTTAAGGACACAATTTACAGTGCCAAAGGCCGAATCAGGATGAAACCGGAGTAATATGACTCGGGTTTGGCACGAGTCGGAAACCACTCGGAACTGCAAACCGAAGCTCGGAAGCTTCGAAATATACACTCCAGAAGTGGCTCATTAAAACTAAGGCAATACCGGGCATTTGTTGACAATAAAAAAAGAGGAAGAGGAAGAAAGAGAAAAAGAAGAAGAAGACGGGATGAAATGAGAAGGGCAGATGCACAATATGAGAAATGGGGGGGACAAAAAAAAGAAAGAAGAATATGAATAATGGGAGTGGGGTGTTGAATCGGCAGCACACCTAAGCCACCCCCCTTTGCTTCTTGAATCGGCACACTATATATCCCTTTTCTTTTGTATTGAATCGGCCAACCCTCCTTCTTGCCCACTGAATCGGCGTGAGCTCCCTTGCCCACTGAATCGGCGCGAGAAACCCCGAAGCCCCTGATCCGGCGCGACAGCTTTTCCCCATGCTCGCATGTTCATCCATTAATGAATCTGCACACCGGTGACGTGCGGTGCGTGCGGTGGCAACGGGAGGACGCGCCACGGTTCGGGCTCGAGCGGCGCAAGGAGGCGAATCACGTCAACGCCCACATTTGAGCCGCAGAGGCAGAAGAAAAGAAAAAAAATCAAAGACACGGCGACGGAGCTCTGCCTGCGCTTGTATAAAAGGAGGAGGGGGAGCTCTGGGCTCTCTCTCTCGATCCCTCGCGAGCGAAACCCCCCGGCTGGATCTCTCCCTCAAGCTCTGGAGTGAAACCCCCCGATTGGTCATCCTTCGAAGTTCCCCAAGCGAAACCCGAAGAGATCTGCAGCCAAAAAGAGAGAGGGTGAGAGAGATAAGAGAAGTGAGAGAGGTAGAACAGGGGATCGGTGTTTCTTCCCTTTTCCCATTGTGTTTATCTTTCTTTTATGTTATTTGCTTCTGTGTAGCCCGATTCCTTTTTGATGAGAAATGAAAGTATGAATGCTCTCTCGAGAGATCTTTTTGATGCAATGCCCATGTTTGGTTCCCGTTGATTGCCGTGCTCATCCCTTACCCCTCCAAAAGAAAGGTTGGTGATCTGATATCAAGGGGATCGATCCGGCGCGCCTCTTGGCCACCAGGTCACCCCTTTTACTATTTTTCTCCCCCTCTCCCCTACCGTGTTGATCACCGTGTCACCTTCCGACTCTCCGATTCTTTGCCGAAGTAGTTGATCACTCTTGGATTCCCGGGGGCTTGCTTCCTCATAGCATGGTCCTCGGGTAATCTTTCTTATAGGAGTGCACATTAATGGCCACATAGTTTGCCAATAATTTAAGTCCGCATTTCGAACTCGAGATCGCAGCACCTTGTGAGTCATTGGAGCTCCTCGTAGACTAGTCCTCGGAGTTTTCGGGCTCGACTCAGGTTCACGGATGTCGTCGCTCTCGCGTGCATCCTCATCATTCTGAGGCCGTCTCGGATTATCTCTATGGACGAGTACCCGATTTACACCCCCGACGCTTCGGGTCTAGGGGAGGTGCTGTCGAATTTTCGTCGGGACACTTGGACCAAATTACAAGACCGACGATAAAAAAAACACTAATGATAAAAAATAAAATAAATAAATAAATAAACAACAAAGAAAAGGGTGAATCGGCAGGGGGTGCGCCGATTAACACCCCAGGGTGTTGAATCGGCACACTCCCCCGTTCCCTCTCACACACATTAAAAAAAAAAGAAGAAAACCATGAAAAGGCTGAATCGGCGGGGGGGGTGCACCGATTAACACCCCATGGTGTTGAATCGGCGCACACCCGTCCATTTTCCTGTCTTAATAATAATAATAAAAAACATGGTGGATCGGCACGGGGGGTGGGCGCCAATTGACACCCCCGCGGGGTGCCAACCGGCACCAACCCCCATCCCGCCTTTCATTACATAAAAAAAAACAAGATAAAAACAAGTAAAACATACGCCCACTCCCCCGTCCCCTCTTACAGATTTAAAAAAAAAAGGCAAACACTCACCGCCGATTCACCATTCACGTGATAAACACCCACTAACACATACATGTTAACACATACTAACATCTCTATATATATATATATATAAAACATACACACGATCAATGCATGAATAATAGTAAAATAACGTAAAAAAATGAAATGATGAATATATATGTAAAAGGGGTGGCCAAAACAACAAGGCCCTCTTTGGTAATCGAATAACGCCGCCGGATTACTCATCCCATGGGAGAGAGATTTGTGGGGTCCACTAAAAGCTCTCACACACAACCTAGTTATACGGGGTCGAATATCTCATTCGACCGAAAAGGGTCGAATGAGATATTATGCCCGACTAACAAAGAAGGCCCAAAGGAATAACACAGTAAAACCAAAAAATAATAAATGAAATGATAAAAAAAATGATGATCGAAGGTGATGATAAAAGAATGAACAAAGATGATAAGAAATGATAATATAATGATGAAAACGATGCCACGAAAGTATGATAATAATAATAAAAATAAATAAAATGAAACGAATTCGAACATAGTCTTTAAGAAATTAATGGCAATTGATTCAGAGCTCTCATTTCTCCAGACCCGATGCGAAGGGGACATTAATGACGCCCCGACAAGCCGTGCTTGGACCTCGGGGATCATCCCCATTATGGCCACGACTCGACCTTGCACCGGGCCGATAATCCACTGATTTCTGACCGTTCTAATCGGGATTTGACCGAATTTCATTATTCTCCACACCTCGAACTTGCCGTATCCCGGCATACATCGGTCCCAGTATTGTGTGTATACTTGGGGCGCCTTCAAACCGGACTCACGTCCGAACATAAAAAGGTCAACAGGTGATCGATATGATTTCGAATACCGTTTTACACCCTAGTGTAGGGGATTTTAACAATTTCAATGTGATGTTCATTTATTTAACGAAGGTCAATACTCGGGTTGTAGGGCCCCTTTTCTTGGCAATTAATCAGAGGTTTTCCCCTCTTCGAGGAGATGTAATTAACGCCGTGACCTTTGTGGCACGGCGGGTCTCAGTCCCGACACGATACCCATAATCGTTTGGCTAGTCAGACGGAGCGCACCGCAGACTTCGGATCACTCCAGTCTCAAAGCCTGAACACAATTGTCATCTAGGTGACTGGCACGCCCTCGCACTTGATAAAATGATAAACTGATAAACTGATAAACCGATAAAAGATAAAACGATATACATAAGATTAAAAAAGTGCGTCCAACAAGTTGGCACGTCCGGTGGGACAAATGATCCCGAATCAAAAGAACACCCGATATACCACGATATTTCGATAACCACAAAGTGCGTCCAACAGTACTCCCTCCGCGTTTCTCACCTCCTCTCCCATAAATAGGTCATCTTGGCCATTGGAGAGGTGGTGAGAACACCCAAGTGCAAATCCGGTTCGACCCGACCTATGTTTACCATCGTCGAAGGCCTCCAATAGCGACATCGGCATCTCTTTGGCTCGATGATGACCCATTAGCTGATTGATGTACTTTTTATTTGATTAGTAGGTCATTTTATTGATTGTGAGACCCATTAGTGGCCCATTAGTGGTCTTTTCCATTTTTCTATATTTTTGGGGTGCGATTTTTGCACTATTTTTTGGTCCTAGGGATATTTTGGTCATAGAGTTTGGATGAGGACCATTAAGGTTCCATCCTCTATAAATATTGATGTAATCTCAATTTTTTAGAGTTAATGAAGTTGCATGATTGAGAATTTGAAAGAGCCTCCAACTTCCTTCTTTGTGGGGTGTGAAATCCTAGGGTGGGATGCGAAGCCCTAGGGTGTGAAGCCCATCATCTTCCTCTCTTGAACCTCCCCCTACGCCTTCCCCTTCTCTTCCACCCTTCCCACCACCGACCCTTTCTCTTCCCTTCTTCATGATCCCCTGCAACTCTCACCTGCGAACCGCCCTCCCTTTTCTTCCATTTTTTTTCTTTCTTTTCTCCCCACAGCCGCGAACCCCACAGGAGCCACCGACATGGCCCCACCATCTCGCCGCCTGCCGGCCCTGCCTGAGGCACCACCGGCCCAAGTTGGCCACCTCCTCCCTGTCGCTGCACGGCCGGTCTCCAACTCCCTACGCCGGCGTCCCCTGTGGCCAGCCACCTCCGTCTTCCCCTCCCACCACCACCGACGACTCCTCTGTTCGCGCTCGACCTGCCACGCCACTCCTTCCTCGCCATCCACAACGGCATCGGAGGGAGCTCGTCACCGGCCACACAAATTTGCAGCACCCAGCTGCCCTGCCGATGGTAAGAGCGGCAACCGACGCTGCCACCACCTGCTGCCAGGAACCCTCTGCATGCATGGTTGCCCTCACCAGCGACCCCTCCTTCCCCTGCACCGACTGTGGGTCTTCTCGGTGCATCTCAGGAGGCTGCTGGAGCCCTGCGCCTCACTACCTCATGCCACACAGGCCCCGTGCTTACCAGCGCCGCCCTGTGGCCTTTCCCACCTGCCCCTCTGCTGGTGCACAGCAATCGCCATCGACAGCCCCGCCAGTTGACTGCCCAGGAGCCTTGCGTACCCCTTTGTCGCAGCGGCAGCCCACTGGTTTTGCAGACCCGGAGGTAACACCTCCGGGTTCTTCAGACCGGAGGTGGCCCCCTCCGGGTCTTGCAGACCCGAAGGTGGTCCCTCCGGGTGCTGCACACCCGGGGGTGGCACCTCCGGGTCTGCCAGTTGACTGCCCAGGAGCCTTGCGTACCCCTTTGTCGCAGCAGCAGCCCACTAGTTTTGCAGACCCGGAGGTAACAGCTCCGGGTTCTTCAGACCGGAGGTGGCCCTCCGGGTGCTGCACACCTGGGGGTGGCACCTCCGGGTCCTGCAGACCCGGAGCTGCCCCCTCCGGCCTGCACATCCCAATGGGGGGGCCCACTGGCCTCTCCCCTTCTCTCTCTGCTGTGCGGCGGCCTGAACAGAAAAAAAAAAGAAGAAACAGCAGAAGAGAAGAGGAAGACCCGGAGGAAGGCCCCCCGGGTCTGCAGACCCGGGGGTGCCTCCTCTGCCCCTTTGTCTCTCCCTCTCTCACATGTATCCAAAAAAAAAAAGGGAGGTGAAGGGGCAGAAGTTACCTGGAGGTGCAGCCTCTGGGTTTGCTCCTCCAATCCCTATAAAAGGAGCCCAAGGCTAAGAAGAAAGGGACTTCTTCCGAGATCGGAGCTTGGACTTTGAAGCTTGGAGCAGAGCTTGGGAGCAGCAGCAGCAGCTTGGAGCACAGGCAGCAGGTGGCGCCTTCCTCTGTTGAAGTTTTTTTGAAGGGTTAAACCTTATTTTTGTACAAAAGACTCACTTAAAGGGGTACTTTACCAAAATAACCTCATGTGACCCCATAATGTGTGTTATGAATCCAAATGGATCCAAGCTATAAGATTGGGCTATTCTGGTCATGCAAGTATCCAAGATGTCAAGCTTTCATGCTCAAGGTTATATGAAGGCCTCAATATGCGCAAAATTATGGTTTCACCCCCAGATTCTGTGAAATTGCACAAATGTCTTTAAGAAGTTGTGAAAATTTTGTGAAACACAAGCGTCCCTTAGAGAGGACATGGTTTACCTCAAATGTGATCAAGGTTAATGATATATCATGTCCGGGTCCCCAAAATCTGAAATTTGCAATTATATCCTCGAAGTTCACGAAATTGCATAAACATCCGAGAAGTTTATGCAAAGCTCCGAAATTTCAGAAAGGTATCTATGCCTTACATAAAAACCATAATTCAAGGGTAAATTGCATAAAAACCCTAAGTTAAGGGTATTTTGCATAAAAAACCCTAATCTGAGGGAAAATTACAAATGCCCCCCTCCAAGAGGGAAAATTGCAAAATGACCCCCTCCAAGAGGAGATTGCAAATAAGTCCCTCCACGAGGAGAAATTGCAAATAATCCCCTCCAAGAGGAGAAATTGCAAATAAGTCCCTCCAAAAGGAAAAATTGCAAATAAGTCCTTCCAAGAGGAGAAATTACAAATAAGCCTCTCCAAGGGGGAAAATTGCAAATAAGGCCCTCTAAAGGAAAAATTGCAAATAAGTCCTTCCAAAATGGAAAATTGCAAATAAACCCTCATGTGAAGGGACAATTACAATGATGCCCCTGCCTTACGGCAAGGGAATTCTTCCTTACGGTTAAATTCTTCGTCGTAGCTAGTACCACAAAGGCAAAAAAGATCTTAGGCAGTTCATCAAAGGTGTTCGGATTTGTTCCGATGTAAATTAACACCCACTTCCGTCGGTGGGGAAAGATTCTATACACGAACCCTAAAATTGTCTGATAAATCACGCCCGTGGAAATGATAATATGCAAGCTCAAAAGCCTAAATTTATGTGCATATTTTTCCGAATTATTTTCCACGTGTAAACATCGGATCAAATGGCAAACCCAGGCTTGAGCCTGGGTGCCTACATAGTGGCCCAAGCAGCCTTGTTGCATCTTGGTAGACCTCAAATGGGTCCAAACTGAAATTTCTCGGTTTGGATTGGTTCAGTTTCTGGACGCTTGCCTTGGCCTGTCTGGCTTGCCTAGGCACCTGGACGCTTAGGCAGGTGCCTTGGTCGCCTTTCGGGGGGTTGGGGCAGAAAGGCGGGTGGCACCTTGGCCCCATAAGGGCGCTTGGTCACCTAGGCGGCTGCCTTGCCTTGACAACTATCTGGATGCAGCTTATTTGGTTTGCAAGCCATATAATTACTTGAGGTTCTATTTTCAATTTGATTACATACTTGATTGCCCATGCTTCAATTTGGCATTGTGCATTATGGCAAATGGTGCTTCATTTATTCATTTTTAATTCATTGGCGTGATTTTTGTGCTTTTTGGCATCACAAAATCTTGTTGGAATTACGTTGTCACATTCTGTGCAAAGCTTGATTGATCGTGGTCCTAGATATATGATGTAGTAAGATACCGATTGCATCGGATGAAGAAAAAGCTTAAGGATGAATTGGACAACCGGAACACAATTCAGGAATATGTGTGCCCTAATTGTAATAGAAGGTGATGCATCAGCCTTTTAAGTTTTCAGACATTTGTTGAGGCTAATGCTTCTCCATTTTGTCAAGTTATGTCTTCTTTTATTTACATACTTCATATGCTCAGATATTCAGCTTTTGATGCAATGCAACTGGTGAGTCTGAATGATGAAGCCTTCCACTGTGAGAATTGCAATGGTGAACTTGTTGCTGAAGGTGACAAGCTAGCTGCTGAGGAAAAGGGGGATGGGGATGACAATTCTAAGCGACGGCGTCATGAAAAATTGAAGGACGTGCTTCAAAGGATGGAGGTACTTGAAGTGACAACTGCTTTACACATTCTATTTTTGCACCAGTGAAATACAAAATTGATGATGTCTCAACTACAACTATTTACATATCGAGAGAGCATAGCCGTTGAAATGTTTATTTCTGGAAACTATATCTCTGCATATTTGCTGGAGCATATAGTCACTGCATTATCCTCCTTTGTTATGCTTGTTGGTACCTATTTGATACACTTATATTAGGTTAGTTTATTTGATGTGATAAGGGTGGAACATATGAAATTTATTTCTTGGTAAGTATAGACCTTCTAGTCAAGTCAGCAATAGGAAACATCTGGTTCATGTGCTTATGAAAGAAATATCATGCATCATTGTGTAAATTGTTCCTTGAGAATGGTGTTATTGATGGAAACAGTATATCTATCAACTGGATGAGAGTTGGAAGGTTTTAAGTTGGCAAACTCAAGGGAAGCGTTCTTAAGACGGTGGATGCACATGATGCTGATTTAGAAGATGGTTCCCCTTTGACGAGGTTGTAATTAGACTTTCATGTGATGACATTTGTAAGATGACGTGTGCAACTTCTAGACTAGCCTGACTAGGGATGCGATCTGGCAGTAGATGAGTAAGATAAGTTGCAAAAGTTAAACTTATTTGGGGTTCTCAAAAATTTCAAGGGGAGTGGAGAATCATGACAAATAGTTTGCTGGGAAGTGGAAAATCCCAGGAAATTGTTTGGTGGGAATGAAAAACAGGCATTTGCAAGTTTGATAGGAAAATGTTTGGAAACTGAAAACATGTGTTTGCATTCTGACATTTGAGGGGCAACAGCACACTGTCTTTTTCATCTCTCTCTCTCTCTCTCTCTTCCCAATACATGCAAGTTAGATTTCAAAACTGGACACTGTCCTAGCAATTGTGGAAACTTGGCAACCGGTTACCTTGAGTATATATGGCTTATTCCAGCTGGTTCATGAGTGAGAGAGAGGCATTTTTTGGTTGTGTCTATGTAGTTCTGACTGGTTTTGGATGGTCGTATCCAATATCCATCAGTTTGAGACTTCCTAGTTTTTTATACCTCATTTTGAGAGGAGTCGAAGTGCAATTTGAAGGGAGATGGAAGGTGATCATGGTTTGTGGAATTGGCCAATTCCAATCTGGATTGGCAGATTTGGATCAGGATCGGCAATGTTGATCCAATTTCTTTGGGTCAAATCTGATCCCTACTTTAATTGAAAAAAGAAAGAAGGATTGGTCACTTGAATTGGCCGGAATTGGTCAAAAATTGACCGATCCTATTCTCATTGTTCCATTCTGAGCCTATCCCCATCCCAATCTGGGCCTGATTGGGTGCAGCCTATCCCAAGCTCTGATCAGGTTCTGCTATCCTTTAGAGGTGATCGAATCCTGGAGGCTGATGAGTTCCCTACATGGTTCTTCTATGTTCTTTGTTGATCTTGAGCTGCCATAGTGGCTGCCGTTGAGTTTCTTTCTGTTAGCACTTGAGGAAATCGATAGACTGGAATAATGTATTCTATGTGTGTACCATGAGGAATGTACAAAATGTGGGCTTTGCTACTTCATTGAGAAGATGCCACAATCTTGTGGCAAAGAAGTTAATAGTCATGCTCAAGCAGGTGTAGATGAAACTTGAAAGTAGATCACATGGACAGATTGCACTTGAATACTCCACCCTATAGGGAGAAAAGTTGAAGAAACATTGCAGTTCAATTTCTGGGAAAATTTTAAGATGGCGCATTCATAATTTTCTTGCAGATCTTCCAAAGAAACATCAGCCAAGGTCAAAACAGATCAAGACAAGGGAATTCTCCTTTCCACTGTCTTTGAATGTTTTCCTTTTTTCTCTTCGAAAGTGTTCTTTGGATGTTTTGTTATAACAAAGCCTAATCTCATGTCGGCGGAGGGTTTCCATGGGTAGAATTTTTACTGAAATTTTAGTTCTTTGTCCTTGCTTATAAAAATGATGCACTGGTGTCCGGTAAGATCAAGTTGGTGCCACTCAGTTCAGTCATGGACCAATCCAACTATGTTGGAGAGCTGTTGGTGAATTGTGGCTTGGTAGTTGGGAGTCTTGGGACCAACCTAATAGATTTAAACTGGCCTTCATTTCTAACCTTTAGAATAAAGCTAGAATGCATTTATGGTTCTTTGATGGTATATGCCTTTGATGACAATTAAAAATGTGGCATATCTTGGACCTATGCTTATTTTCCATTATGCTGGTAGAGAGCTAAAAGATTTTCAGTGCTTCTAACCTTACTATCCATCTTACATGGGTCCACTGCATGAAACATGGGGGATTTGGTAAAAGCCATTTAGTCCACAATCCACTCTTAGTCATCTGTTGTGAAGCCCCAGATTCTGAAACCTAGGTAGTGTTTCAAGTTTAGTGAGGAATATGAGTAAATATCAACATTGTATCATTCTCTCCCTCTTGTTTTTTAGTTGGCTAATTTTTTATATTTTGATTTTATATCTTCATGTTAGATGATGTGTACTGTTCAGTACCGCACTGGTGGTCCCATGTTAATGGAAAGGATTGAATCATCTTAGAAAGCCTGACTCCTAAACTACCTCTTGCAGGCAGAAGACAGGAAGATGCTGAACTTTGGATGTCTGAGATTGTTGCATGTAAACTGATGGTTGTTTTAAACTCAAAAAAATGCAGGAGCAACTGAAGCCGTTGACCTTGCAACTTGCCAGGGTAAAAGATTTGCCTGCTCCTGAATTTGGAACTCTCCAATCATGGGAGGCTAGTGCAAATGCTGGTGGTCTTGCAGCCAATGGTAATGCTGGTGGAACTGATATGAAGACTTCCCAGGGTCAAGGATATGGTGGTACACCCATGCCATATCTTGGTGAGACAAAGGTGTGTTGGGTTCCTTGCTTGGATTGTAATGATGTAATGATCATGGAAACCTATGCTTGACACCCCCCCCCTAGAAAAAAAAAACCTGCTCACTCTATGTTTTCTTTGCTTTGCTTACATTTAAAGATAATTATTAGTAAGTTAAAGTTTTCACTTTTGGAAGGAGTAATAAAAAAATAATGTCATTTCGTCATCTCAATGGCTTTGTCATTTTTTGATAATTGATATGCCATTCTTCTTTGATAATACAATATAGAAACACGACTTGACCTACATTCAGCAGATATTAAACTATATTTTAACTTTATGCTGTATTTGATACATAATGGTACTCTGTTATAACCAATATAAACATTTAACACTGGTTCATCAATGCTGTTCAGAATACATCAAGAACAATCTTCGTGTTAATGTGACATCCAGGATATCTGATCCTGATACAAAATTTCTGGGACAATTTTTTATTCCAATAATGATTATTAAACATGGCATGAAAATGGCAACCACCATTCTTCCCCCCTGATGGTAGAAAGTGATCACTCTTAGATGATTCTACTTGAAGAGGATCACTCTTAAGAAAACATGACCGTGGAACTGCAGTTTTACTGACACTGCAATGGATTCACATGTCTTGAAAGTTGAAAGTTGATTATTGGTGCTGAATATGTCCTTTTGACCTTAAGTAATGGACCATAACAAAGTTTAACTGGTTTGTATATAGAACTTCCACCTGTTGCTTGTCTAATGAGCAATTGGTTAGATGGTGTTTAAATAACAGTGCTTTGTGTTGTAAGAGGAGCAAGAGAAAGTATATAAGCTTTGTGTTGTAAGAGGAGCAAGAGAAAGTAAATTAACGCCTCATGTCGTTGTGTGATGACAATAGCTGTGCACATCATTGGACTGCTAACAGTGAGTGACTGACAGCTTTGTGAGGGGACCATCCACTTTCAGAAAAAGGTGACTCCGAAGCAAACAAGGGGACCACATAAAAATATGGGACATATATACATATTGCTATGGTTATCCAATTTTTACCACCCTTTTTGCCACTTTCCTGCTGTCCAATTTGAAAGCCTGAAGATGGTGGTCCTGAACTTGGAAGCACCAAATTTAAATTATCTAGCTTGGCTGTCTGATCTCATGATCAAATGTCCAACATTGTCATTAGTTGACAGAAACAGATACATTTACACAATCGTTACTCAAGATTAGGATAAGATGCATTAAAAGATGTAATTTAGTATAATCCATGAAAGAAATAAGTGAAAGGATCTGTTAAATATTCAGTCATTCTATGATAACCTGCATCCTATGACCATTATTCTTTTTTACTGATCTAATATCTTCAATTATCAAACAATCTATATACTTGCCTATTCCTTCATCATCAGCAATCCTTTATCCACAATTACCGTCAATTCATCCTTGTAAGCTCATCATCTATTGATCTGAACATCCTCAGAAGTGTCTTCTTCTTCCTTGATTGCATTGTTGATTGGTGAAAGCTAAGGATGAGTAATTCTTTCTCTCTGTGGGGGTGTTACAAGTGTGCTCCTTCACCACCCATGGCCCTTACGCAGCCTGAGCCATTGTCAACTTGCATAATGTAGAAGTGTGACTCGATTAAATGGACCCTGTTCTTCATGTTGGCATAATTTGGGAACCTTTTGACTGCTAGTTTGGAAATGCTTAGTGTGGCTTAATTGCTTGGTGTTGTCTGATCTGAGCAAGCCCTTCGCTCTAGCTAGGTTCGGGCATGTTGTAAGTGTGCCCCTTATCGCCCATGGTCCTTATGCACCCGAGCCATTGTCAACTTGCATAATGTAGAATTGTGGCTCGATTAAATTTCTTCATGTTGGAATAGTTTGGGAACCTTTGACTGCTTGTTTGGCAATGTTCAGTGCGCTTTAATTGCTTGGTGTTGTCTGATCTGAGCAAGCCCTTTGCTCTAGTTAGCTTCACACATGTGGACCTTAGTTCCAATTGTGAAGTGGGGTTTAGGTATGTGATTTTGTTAGTGCGGCCTTATGTCAATACTTTGGCCTTCTTTTCTTACTGCATGGAATCAGAAAGCCAATTTGGGTCAAATGTTTATGAGGTATGGTACATTTGGCAGGTTGAAGTTACAATTTCTGGTGCAGATGTTAAGGCTGAGGATGCAGAACCTGAAGCTGCTTCAACATCCATAAAAGTTTTACCTCCATGGATGATTAAGCAAGGCATGAAGCTTACAAAAGAACAACGTGGAGAGGTTAAATCTGATACCAAGCTGGAAGGCAGTGCAGCAAATACAGATGCATCTTATGAGAAGAACCAAGAACAGAAACAAGATGTGAAGAGCTTACAGGTTAGAGAAAGGGCTGAGACTCTTCCAAATAATCTTCAATTTGAGTATTTGTATCTGGTCGTCTCAATTATGGCTTTGCTTGACATATACTCTGTTCACAGGAGGAATATATCACAGCCTACTATGAAGCTTATGCTAAAATGCAAACGCAACTAGCAGAAGTCTCCAAGACTGTGCAAGAGGAACCAGAACAATTCACATCCAACCTTTCAAATGAAACTTCTGATGCAAATTCTGTTCGTCGAGTTGGTATGAAAGCAAAACGAGAGGATGATGGCGATGGTGGGATTGAATGGGAAGAAGCTTCACATACAGGTAGATATTATTATACCAAATTCTTTATTGAATATTTCTCAATCTGCAAGAGATTTTTTTTGAAAGTGGTTGCTAACACAAATTTGTTTTAAAGTAAAAAGAGTGGATCTACAAGTGTAGTCAGTGTGTCCCCAAAAGATCCCTATAAAAAAATCACCACACTGAGGCGATGTGGCACCCACTATCCCCCCAATGAAACCAAAAGGGAAGAATTTTGTGAGTCCACTTTACATACAGTCAAAGCCCACTCTCGCTCTCCAAATGAAAGAGATAATGCCAATTGCTTATAAGGTTATCCTAGGCCCAGTAAGGAGCCTATTTTCCTACCTAGACCTATTGGCTCTGAAGTGACTAGGCATTCTCTCTCTTATTATTTTGCAGCATGTCTTTTGATTGCATGGTTGTTGGACCCCACAATTTTCATGCCTACTTACAACAAAAGAAAAGCTAAATTAATTCCACGACAGCACAAGACATTAAATCATCGCCGCTGCATCGCTGTTGCACACCGGCATTATGTCAAACACTTACAGGTGTGCCTGTTCGAGGTGCATACTATACACCCGCATTATGTCAAATACTTGACGGGCGGCATGAAGCCACAAACCCGTACAAATAATCAACAACCCCCTTGCAAACGATCATCTAACAATGTCATTTTATCACCCGGAGATTGATCTCGGTGTTTCAAAAGATATGGTCCCTACCCGGACAGCAAAGCGGTGTTTGGAAGAACACGCCACACACACAAACAAGAAGGCCCCACGTGCATGGCTTGGAGTGCACTGCACGGCAGAAGAAAACAAAAAAAAAGAATGACTCAAAAGGTTTTTTTATATAGGCCCTAGTGCCGGCTGCAGCAGACTGTGGGAGTCACGACCCCCTCTCCACCTGTGCAGGTCACCGGTGGGAGCAGGGGGGGGGGGTCCCATCCCTGCAGGTCACCGGGGGGGGGGGGGGGGGGGGGCGAAGGCTCCTTCCACCTGTGTGCAGCCACCGGGGGAACCGGGGGGAGGCTCCGTTCACCTCCAAATGGCCAACTCTCACCGGTGGGAGCAGGGGGGCTGGTCCCATCCCTGCAGGTCACCGGGGGGACCCAAGGCCCCCTCCGACCTGTGCGCAGGCACCAGGGGGGCCTCCTCCACCTCCAATCCAATTCCCACCTGTGCAGGCCACCGGGGGGGGGGGGCAGGGGGGTCCGCCTCCTCCACCTCTGCCCTCTCACCTGTCCGCAGGCCACCGGGGGGTCCTCCTCCACCTCCGCTCCAACTCTCACCTGTGCAGGCCACCGGGGGGAGCCGGGGGGGTCCGCCGCCTCCACCTCTGCCCTCTCACCTGTGCACTAGCACCGGGGGGACTGGGGGTCCTCTTCCACCACCTAATGCCATCGGGGGGGACCCAAGGGTCCATCCCCACCACCTACACCAACCAGGGGGACCCAGGGGTGGGGGTTCCACTGTTGGGTGGTACCGGTGGGACCCCAGCCTGGGTGCCACAACCGGGTGCCACCTGTGGAACCACCCCCCTTCCTCCTCTCACGTTTCTTAAAAAAGGAAAGAAAGGAATGAAAGAAAGAAAAAAAAGGAGGAAATAAATGCGGAGGTGAGCTTACCTCCCTTGTCACACTGGCGGGGGAGGTTTCACCATGGAGCTATCTCCACCGGTGGAACCCTATGCTTACCTTCCATCTCTCACAAGGTGGAGGGGGAACCCAGGGTGTAGTCAATGCACCACCCATTAATGCACAATGAGGTTCCCCCACCTGGGTACGCCGTACGCCCTCCTATAAGAGGAGAGGACGTCATTCTCAAGAGAGATGGTGGAGAACACAACAAGTGGGAGAGCTCACAAGGCCCATGGCACAGGGAGCTCCAAAGGATGTTATTCCCAAGAACTCCGAGAACACTTGGAGGAATTTGAAGACTTGGGTGTGGCTCCGCCCTCAAGATTTGTATGTTCGATCTGAAAATTCTCTTTGGGAGGGGATGTTGGTGTTTTTACACTTGAACCCTTGTCCGGGAAATTTGTTTGCAAATCATGTAAATTCTGTAAAAAAATACAGAAATTCATGTAGAAAATTGTGAAAATTATAAAAATATAGTTGGAACTTGTTTTCATGTGAAAATTTATGTATAAGTCCCTGCTTTGTGAAAAATTGTGGAAAAGACCCTACAAATGTACGAAATTGTTCAAATGTCTAAAAAATCAAGAATCCTGGAAATTCAGAAATTGAACAAGGAATGTTCAAACTTCCTCCAAAATTGGGGAAAAGCCCCTGTTTTGTCCAAAAAGTTTGGAAAATTGCAAATAAACCCCCGATTGAGGAAAAATTACAAATAAACCCCCGATTGAGGGAAAACTGCAAATAAACCCCCAATTGAGGGAAAATTGTAAATAAATCCCGGTTGAGGAAACACTGCAAATAAACCCCCCCGATTGAGGAAAAACTGCAAATAAACTCCCGATTGAGTGAAAATTGCAAACAAAATTGAGTGGTAATTTTTTGTATAGGGATCTGTTGGGCAAGACAGCTTACACTTGTACATCTCTCTTTTTACTTTATTACATTATAGTGGTACCAACCACTTAAAAAAAAACTTTAATAAAGCTATGAGCTTTGTGGAACATTAACAGTGAATTTGTTACATTAACTTACCGTTACGTTTTTTTTGGGGGTACTTGGTGGCATGGAAGTGGATAGGAAAATGAAAAGAGGACATTGACCATTTACATTTGTCGTGCTCATATTTCAAATTTCTTGGAACCAGAAACTGCATTTGGGATGCAGTCATGCATTTGGGAGTGACATTAAATGCTGAAATTTGTTGATCTTGCTCTAAAGATTGATGATCTAAGCATCAAAATCATGAAGTGAGCTCAGTTGTGTCTTTATTGTTCAGCATATTATAAATACCATTAGGCATATCTGTTGATGTGTGCATGAAGTTTGTAGGGGGAGAGGATCCATCAAAATTTAATTACATAAAGGGCTTGAGGTACCTAGAGTTCAATACACTGGAAGGAGATCGAAGATTTTGTTGGGATAGCAGGTGGGAGATTAATGCTGTAAAGTTTAATAATTGGGATGCAAAGTCTGTGTAGCCATGAATGGGCCACATGTGGATCAACAGGAAAGGCCACTTCCAGGTACATAGAGGCTGATACACTGAAAGGACATCAAGTATTTTGTTGGGATAGCCGGGTGGGAGATTTAATGCCATAAGGTTTAGTAATTGGGACGAAGTATGTGTGACCATGAATGGGCCACGTGGATCAACAAGAAAGGCCTCTTCCAGGAACTTGAGCACTTACAAAGATAACTCACCAGAAAGTTGCGTTGGAGGTGAAGAAAGGACATCAATACTAGAAGCAGAAAACAGGTTGGGATTGTAGTTGAATTAAATTCTGGTCCCTCGTTATGCAATTTCAAGGAACATAGTTTTAGGACATCAAACACTCCATCCAAACTTAGATTTTTGGTCTCAGCAGAGTAGCATGGGAATTTTTAGAAGCAGAAGCTAAGGGGTAAAGTAGACCAAATTCTAAAGGGGTCTTCGTTTACAAATTGGCTTGGTTCTGGCAGGACAGGAAGGCTTGAAATTATTGTTAATTTTATCTTATTTGTATGTATGTATTTTCGCCTCAAATCTTGATTATTGTTAAATTTATTGAAAATCTTGATTGTATGTATGCATTTTCTTTGATATTTAGACATATATTTATATTTTTTTGAATTATATATATATATATATATTTAATAAAACGCCTCAAGGCGTTTGAGGCATGAGGCGACCCCTTGGTCACCTCGCTAGCCTCACGCCTCTAACTACATAGGTTAGGCTGTTATTTGACAGGAGCTACTGCAAAAGAAAATAAAGAACTGGAGATTAAGAAGTGACAAGGAGCATTACTTTGGGAGAAGAGATGGGTGCTAAATAGTTACAGGGAATAGTGGTAGGACTCCTCCTTAGTGATCCCCTTCCAAGAAAGAAAAATATTTGTTACTGATAGAATGGAATGGAAACAGACAAATGGGGGGTTGAGGAGCAGAAGGCAAGTCCCTCACATGGTCAGAAGGCAGCTTTATCCAACCTGGCCGCTTACTACTTTTGTGTACAAGATCTGCCAACACTGTGTCATGAAGGATTGAATCAACCAGAAGATCAACCACCCCTCCCCCACTGTTTTTTCCTTTTTTTTTCAGGGTAAAAGTTCTACGGAACAAGGATTGCATCTATCGAAGTGCGAAAGAGTTTGCATCTTTTTTTGGAAGATACATAGACTGGGGGGAAGCTCACCTTGCATCTTACCGGGTTCTGTCGTGAAGGATTGAATCAGCCAGAAGATCAACCACCTCCCTCCCCCACCTCTCTCTCTCTCTCTTTCTTTCTTTCAGGGTATAGTTCAGTAGAACAAGGATTGCATCCATTTAAGTGCAAAAGTGTTTGCATCTTTTTTTGGAAGATTTATAAACTGGGGCAAGCTCACCTCATATCTTGCCAGGAAACATGGCTCTTTTTTCCTTTATCAGATCTCAGTTCTTCAGAATGGTTGGCGAGAGCCCTGCCTCCTCTTGGTTGGTGCTGGGCCCGAGGGTGATGAAAGTACTTCCTGAAGATCATTTCATTCAGGCTGGCAGGAGGGCCTCTGATCTATCAATAGAGGGAGCAAAAAATGGACTTCACTCTCCAGTGACCGACTGCTCCCGAAATTGCATTATCACAGCCAAGCCAGGAATGGCCCTTCCTGAGGGGCCCTCACATATGAGGCTCAGCTGTGTGAGGGTGAGCTTTTAGAAACTGCTTGCCCCTGCCAGACTGCAACTATTTATATCCTTAAGCTTGAGAGGGTCTGGGGGCTGGTTAGGGTGAAAGATTTAACAAAAACCTGCTATCCAAATGGATTGAGGAAATATATGAAGATGATGATGAGTTAGAGTTGGGAAAAGATATATTTCAGGAATTGTTCTAGCCCACCTACTTTGTTTCCATTATAGAGAAAATATTAAAGAATAGTGACGTTACACAAGGGAAGATGCAAACTGTTTCACAGTATTATTCCAAAGTTTTTACCAAAGAGGGAATATGTAGGATAGGTTGGTGCGGACTATCACTACATGGAGCTTGAGATTTTGCAGAATATCTGGAGCTTTCTTTACTTTTCAATGTCTGGTTCTTGGCTTCTTGCTAATCACCAAGATTAAGTGTCTAATCGTGTCAACAAGGCCTCTCTGAACAGTTCATAAGCATAAACTTGGAGTAGATCCCAGCTCTTATGATTAGTATTTCAGTTAGTTATCTAGTCACCTGATCTGTTCTGTCATATATATATATGGGAAAATTACTTACATACCCCTAAAATCTTTGAGTATTACCCCTATACCCCTACCTTTGTGGAACTTACCCCAATACCTTTCAAATCTATTAACTTGAGCTGCCATGCCTCTCAGGTTACATTCCGTAAGTCACTTGGGTAAAGGTGTTAACGGTTTAGGGTGAAATGACAATTTTGCCCCTCTTTTTGCTACTCCTCTCTCGCCGGCTACGGGGAGGAGGTGGATGCCGGCTGATGAGGCTGCAGATGGAGGAGGAAGAGGCCCAAATCATGGCAGGTTGCGATGGCTGAGGGAGGCGGCGCTGTGGCTGGCTGGCAGAGAGAGAGAGAGAGAGAGAGATGGGACGGCGCCGGCTCCTAGTGAGAGAGTAGAGAGAGGAAAGAGAGGGAGGTGCTAGAGGGGGACCCCCTCCATCTCTGGGAGAGATATGCGCAGAGAGAGAGAGAGCAGTGAGAGGGAGTGTGGGAGAGAGGAGGAGTAAGAGGGAGGGCATCAGCTCCCACTGAGAGAGAGGAGAGAGAGAGAGGGAGGTGCCATAGGACCCCCTCTGACACCGGAAACCCCCACTCTGGGGGGTTGCACAGAGAGAGAGAGAGAGAGGAGGAGGGGGAGATCTCCCCAATGAGGTTCGCTGTCTTTTGGAGCCGCTTAACTAGGCTCCGAGCCATCAGCGGAGGAGGCGTACCAGCAATCTCTGCGTAATTAGGTTCCTCAGACACCTGTCTTCTGGAGCACGCCCATTGGCAGAGGAGGCCACGTGAGCCTACGACGAGGCTGCGCGAAACTTTCAGCGGCCCAAGGTGAAGACAAACATCCTTGTCAGCTGCGTGCGACCATGTGGAGATGCCCTCATCCATCCACCCGGCACTGTCTCTTTCACCCTCTGTCGCTGTTCGGGCCCGCTTCTTGGCTGTACAAGTAGGTGGTGCAGTACTGGCTTCTGGGCAGGCGCAGGGGAGGATCCAACTTCTGGGAACATTCCCCTTTGGGCTGGTGGCCATCTCAGGGCCCGAGTTCCCCATACACCGCCGGTCGAGTCGATGCAGATTCTGGTGGGTCTAGTGCAGGAGCCGTTTGAGGAGCCGTACATGGTGCAGGCTGCAGATGCTGCTGGCAGTAGCATGAAGGAGCTGCAGTTTGCCTTCGATCTCAACCTCCCAGTGCCACCTTTATGATGCGTCCGAGGTGCGATTAATCTCGTCGTCCACCTGCGCTCTGCTGAAGTCAGAGGGGGTTGGAGTCAAGGTTGGAGAGGTCGGAGAGGGCGACCCGGAGGCAGTCTGCCCACCTCGGCCACCCCCACACAGCCCCCTGCCTGGGAGAGAGAGAGAGAGAGAGGACCAAAGTTAAGGGTAAGTTAGTCATTTCCCTCTGCTTAACCCACCTTGAGTTGACGATCGTGAGGGATCGTTGACGGCAGGGGTACGATACGATAGTCATAAAGATTTGAGGGGTCTTGAGGTAAATTATATAAAGGTAGGGGTAAATATTTCAGGGATATATAGGTAATTTTCTACACATATATATGATGTGGTCTAGGCAGGTGGACGAGAAAATGATATTTGATTCAGATCCGACCATAAGGCCAGCTCTTATGAAGCGTTATATTCCCAATCCACTCATCTTCAAATAGGGGTTTATCATCCAGAAAGATATGCCACACTCCAGACCAAACAATACCTCCCATAGATTGATGTCAACTTGACCAGACCTTTTTCCTATCCCTCGGGAGCTAGAATACCTTTACCACTTCTGTCAACACTCACTACTGGAAAGTTGGTAAGATCGAGCCAAGGAAGAAGGCAAGGCGGGGAACGTTCATATGGGGACTAAGCAACCAGGGCAATTATGGTGGTCTTTTGGTTGCCTTCTTGCACAAAATTTCTACTTTTAGGGTATGGCTTGTAAACAGAATGGAATCCAAGGATGCGAAGTTTACATGTATATTCACAACCAACATCCCACCCCAGCAAACACGCGCGCGCGCGCGCGCGCGCGCGCAATGGGGAAAAAAGAGGTAAGCAGCAGATCTTTGAAGACCTAGTAGATCTTACGGCCTCGTGAAAGCATCGTGCCTTGTAAAAGGAGAGAAATATATGGTAGGTTATGATACTTCTGTCACCTTTGGGCTGTTTGGTTGAAAAGAGAGAGACAATGGATCTTTGTACTATTAAAAATTTCATAGCCTTTTCTTCTTCCTAATCCTCTTCTTATATATTTCATCTTCCTTTTCTAGGAGGGGAGGGGGGCACGAATATGAGGAGGAGAATATTAGAAGAAGAAGAAGAAGATGGTGATGATAATAATAATATAGAATTGTGGTGGGCAGCGGCAGCAGCAGCAATAGTAGTAGCAACCATAATAATAATGTAAGAAGAAAAAGAATTGTGGTTGATCCAAGACCTTCGATGGTGGAGAGATTAGCATTTGTTGTTTATGCTTCATCTAATCAGATCACTTTTTCATTGCAACTCTTCTCTCATCTCCTTGTCGTAGTAGCTGTCAATGGCAGAATTGTGGTGATTCTTTCTTCCCCTTGGTTTGTATTTGATTGTGACTGTGCTAATGTTCAAACAAAAAAACCAGCTTTTATAATCATAAAGGACTTCTCTTTGGGACTCTCTTCTTTTCTTAAAAACTTCATCTCTTCAGGATGTCTGTTGCTAACTTTGATCATGAAAATAGCTCTCATGTCCGCTCAAGGGTTCCCACTACTAATAATCACAGTATGGCTTTCTCTGCCAAGTGCCTAGTGATGCGTCTCATTGCCAACTTAATTTGACCATGTATTGCGATAATTTTACAGGTATTTTGCATGAATTACCGAAAGTAAATGACTTGGATGCTCAAGCAGATGCTCCAGGAGATGACGACGATGACATAGACTGGGAAGAAGGTTGATTCTATTGGAAATTTCAGTTTGAGTCGAAGTAATCTACGGACATGGCAGTTTTGATTTCCTCAAAAATGTGGTTTCTGGCAAAAAGATTATAGAAAGACGAAGCGGCTTCACACCGAAATTCGAGAAGATCTTCTACTAGCGTTATGGGATTGTTCGCGGTGGGAAATACCCATGCATTTGTTTCGTGATTTTGTATAGCCCCATTTCCTGCTGGAATATTTTTTACCGAGCTTTCTCAAAGTGAGAAATGAGATGACTGATGTGCATAAGGCTCCAACATGGAGTGACTCACATGATTGATATATGTGGTTTGGTTCTTTAATTCAAATTATGTGATCGAGATGGATTATTATTTATGTATGTCATGTTTGGTTGGAATGTTAAGTTTGAAGTTTTGATATTGATATTATTGAGGTGTTCAATAGTAATATTGAAATTGATATTAGAAGACTGTAGAGAGAATTAGGGTTGGGAAACAAAAAAGAACAAGCATATTGAGACTCTCAAATGCTAAATTCTAATATTTTTAATACATGGTTAGACTTGTATTAGATTTGTCAGGGAAATACGCTAAAGCGTAACAAAATATTCATTGGTAGTAAAAAGGAAAAAAATAATATTAATAAAATTATCTAATATTGTAACCAAACAGTCCCTTAGTTATCAATGGACCATTGGTTTCAGCAGGAACTTATTTTTCACTTGTTACATGCCAATGTAAGAGGCTGATTAGTTTGATGTAAAATGGGCGTAAAATATCATAAATTATCGCATTTCCAAAACACATGGTGCTCTGTTTGGTTAAAAATATTATTTTCACACACTATAAATTTTGATATTAATATTTTCTATAATACTAATATTAAAGTAATTCGGAAGAATGTGAAAAAAATATGGTTAGAGGGGGGGAAAAGAGAGTGAAAGATAGAAAAGAGAAAAGAAAGAAAGTCTTGCGACTCTCTCAGACTAAATTCTAAACTTTTTTAATACAAGTTCACTTCTATATTAGTGTTTTTTAATGATAATTTTTTAAAAAATATTAACATCAATTATAGTAGAGCAGAATCAAACATCCACTATTAGTATTAACATCAAAACTAATATCAGTAGAACTGTTTTAACACTACAACCAAACACTCTTCCGATGCCCTACTGTATTTTACGGTGAACCAAGCGATCGTAGACACGCCAAAATCGATACTATGTTGAGTAAATCTAGTGTCACAATATAATGCTCCAAAGTGGACTTCATTACTGGCTCAATATGAGGTTTTTCTAATTTCTTGAATTTTATTTGGATTATTTATAATTAACGACCGCATTCTGGGCGTCATTTAACTGACGACTCTGCGATGTGTTGTTATTTTAATTAAGAGACGACCATCCGCGTGGGCGCCATTTCCTGGTTAAATTCAAATAATTAACGCCCTGTTGTGCAGGCGTGCATTAATTGACGCCATTCCAAGAAGGCGTTATTTCCCATTTTTCAAAATATGGAAAGTCAGGTATTTCTATAATTTATTCAGGAAATAGCGACCGAGTGCGCGGTCATCTTTTTTAATTAACGACGGTCTTTGGGTCATCATTTCAGTTCCGTGTCCAGTTCGTTTGCACCTTTCCTCCTGTGGCGTTCCTTCTCCATTTTAGTTCCAAGTTCTTCTAAGGAAGGAGATCCACGTCGTGGATCGATACCCCCGTGCTTTAATCCCATTAGAACAAGATTTTAAGCCCTATAAATACCTCCTCTTTTGGCCTGCCGCGGGATCCTTTTCAAGAGAGCTTACAGAGCCTTTATAGAGTTTTTACTACCTGTATTCTTCTAACTCTGCAGGGGTGCGCCGGAGGGGAGCTTGGGTTGCTGATCTTCCTCCTTGGCCGATCTCCTTCTCGGCTGATCTCTCATCTCTCTTGTTCTCTCGCAGCAGTGCAAACATAAAAGGGCCATCACATATTATTCTACTTCTTCTCTTTACTGTCTCTTTAGCCTGCACGTGCATATCTCTGGCACCTTGCTAGAGTTCCCTTTTACATATCATCATATTTGCATATTTTGCATACATACATATTATCCCACCTTTTGCTCCTTCTTAAGAGGTTTTAAAACAACACACAAGGTGTGTTCATGCCCATATTGCATATTGTTATTTCTATCGAGTATTGATATTACACATCTTTTGGTTAATCCAGATTTCTTGTCTTTGATTGTTTTCACAAGGGTAGTCAAGAATAAAAACCTCCTTCATCGGCCGGCCGGTAGAAGGAAGAAGTTGAGCTCACATCCACACCCGCTCACAAGGTACACTTAGCGATCACTTTTTCTTTTGAGGTAACCCCTCTGGCGATCACACTCCAACGTAGCAACACATGCTCTCTCCCCCACCTTTTTCTTTCCTATTTATTTATCCTCTCCCTCTCATTGAAAATTAAATTTTCTTTCTTCTTTTGAAAAATCTATGTGACAGAAGTTGAGCTCACATCCACACCCACTCACAAGGTACACTTAGCGATCACTTTCTTCTTTTGAGGTAACCCCTCTGGTGATCACACTCCAACATAGCATCACATGCTCCCTCCCCCACCTTTTTCTTTCCTATTTATTTATCCTCTCCCTCTCATTGAAAATTAAATTTTCTTTCTTCTTTTGAAGAATGAACAATCGTATTGGGCTAATTTTGGTCGGTGCATTTCTTGTTTAAAAAGGAGCTTCATTCTTTATTTTTTAGATTTTTTCATGCTACAGGTGAGTTGTTTGAGTTCCAAACTACCTAAAAAACTTTACTTTTTTTATACTTAGATTACATCTCATGCAGTGCAACAAGTAGAAGTATTTAAATATAGTGTCAGTTCTTCATCTTTTATACTTATATGAAATTTAATTTCTATTTATGTATTTAAAATATTATTATTTATCATGATTGGTTGACTTGTACCATATCGGTGTGAATCAACCAACTCTGACATTATCAAAGGAAAATCAGTACGTCAAGTCACCGATACGATACAAGTACAAGGGGTAGGCGGAGGAGAGGAGTAGATGAAAGAAAATTGATCTTTAGCAAAAAATTAGGACTGCATTGCATTGCCTCAAGATTGTGACGCTAGTTGACCTCATAGAGGTGGACCAATGAGGGGGAGTTAATAACAAAGGGACTGAAAACTCAACTCCTCGAAGATGACGCGTTCACTGCAACGCTCAACGTCGAGGCCGTGGAGGAGGCTCGCAGAGGAGGAGGATGTTGGAGGAGAGGGTAGAGATAAGAGGAGGGAGGGCACATACACGATTCTATTCACATAAGAACTCTCATATGAATAAAAAATTAAGAAATGAACAATACTGAGTACTACTCATGTTTAGAGGAAGAGTAAAATTGAGGAATATACGATACCATTCCATATTTTTACTATTCATCTGAGAGTTACAATTCATTCGAGAAAGAATCAATCGAAAAAAAACTTTAAGTCACATCGAGTCCTACATGTCACAGTCCATGCCATACCGTGCTATTAGGGAATCAGATCAACCTGACCCGACGCCACGACGAACCATAGTATTATATTGAATTTGATAGTCCATTACTTTTTTTGATAAGTGACTCAAGTAGTTGGGATGAGATTATGTTATCACGATGTATCGTTTTTTTGTTCATCAAGAAAGCTGATTGATTCTAGTCTTATGGGAGCCACATAAAAAATTGATCAAGAAGTGTCACTACTTTGGTCATCAACAATAGTGATTGGTTGTAGTCTTATGGAATCAACAAAAAAAGTATCTCTATTATTATTATTATTGATATTATTCCTATGTGAACCTTACAAGAGTAGAATCAATCATTTTTCTTGGTGACCAAGATAGCGATGCATCTTGGTTACCAAATCTTATCCTAATTAATTCAAGTAATGATATATCTTCGTCACTCAATCTCATGCTTAGTTAGTCAAATATTTATAAATTAAAAATATTATTTTATATAGATATCTTACCACATGAAAAATCACTTAAACATAACTATTGAAAATCTTTTATCCTACAACTTAGAAACATTAAATTAATGATAGATGGAGAGAACTCTATTATTATCAATATATTTAAATTTTGTGAAACAAACTTATTATTAGAATAGTCCAATATTGGTTAAAGTATAAAATCAAAATATGTTTAAATAGTGGATTCCTTTCAACTTTTATTTTTTTTTCCAATTTAAGTCCTCTTTACTTATTACTTGAAAGCTTTGAGTTACATAACCACTAATATTTTTATTATGACATTAATAAGGTGTCTGGGAATAATTTTTTTAAAGAAACTCTTTCTACCTAAACAATTATGTTGTGTCCATTTTTAACTTAAATTTTAAAATTGAAAAAAAATGATATTATCTATTTGGTAAAAGTATCATAATTTTTAAAATTATGTTGTTGATCACAAGAGGAGGACGAGGGGTGTTCTTGATCACAAGAGGACGCCGCACGCGGGGTTACTGCTAGACGACTTGATCATGCCGGGGGGCTTCCGTTTCTACTCTTTGAACGAAGAACTCCTCGTCGACTACCTCGGCAAGAAGGTCGCAGGTGAGACCCTCCCTTTCGGCCTCGATGACGTCATCCCCATCATCCCCTGCTTCTATGGCCCCGATCGCGAGGGAGACCCCCGCTGTCTTTTCCAGCGCCTCCCCTTGGCCACCCGCCGCCAACGGCTCGTCCAGAGGGCCGACGAGTTCTACGTCTTCACCCGATGGCAGCACTGCCACGCCGGCGACTGCCCCACCCGCGTCGCCGGCTCGGGCACCTTGAACTTCAACTACGATAGAGCCGTGGTGGACGAGCATGGTAGGACCCTCGGCAGGATGGGCCACCTCACCTTCTTACTGTGCGGTGACAAGGTAGATGACGATGGTAGGAATCGAGACAAGGGGGTCACCACCCACTGGGTAATGCATGAGTACCGCCTCCCTGACGAGGCCGACGGCAGTGGATGCAATAGGGGTAGTGGCGCCAAGAAGGGCCGCCACAGTGCGGCGCAACAGCACCAGCCACTCCGTGAAGGGACACTCGTCCTGTGCAGGATACGACGTAACACCCAGAAGGAGAGACCTTCGGGAGAGAGAGGGAGCACCCGTTGGGAGAGAGAGAGGGAGGGAGCATCGGGAGAGAGAGGGAGCGTCGAGAGAGAGAGAGGGAGAGTGAGTGATGCGGGACGAGACCACGGACACGACAAGCTCGTGACTGCCCCTTAACGAGGGAAGCGTCGGATGTGCGCGGTTGAGAAACCGGCTGTGAGGTAGGGTGGTCGGCTCTCACTTGTGCCCGGATCGGGTCACGGGACGGTAACGCTCTCTCTCGCAACAGCGGTGATATAAATAGAAAGCGAGCTAATTACCATATCATGCTCTCTAGCAGCGGCATAAACAAGCATATATGAAATTAAGTAAATGCCAAGTAAGGGAGCGAATGCGATACCTCCACGCGCCCGGCGTGGGGACGACGGACCCGGCCGAAAACTCGTACTCCCGGGAAACTTAACACACAATAATTACAGCAATGGGAACATGCCCACTCCACGCAGGGAGGTAAAGGGCGATACAAATGGGCCAGGGAGGACCGAATTCGGGTTGACGGGCAGCTTCGGGTGTTGATTCGGCTACACGCGTGTTCACGACCATGGGGCCCACGTGCTGTCCGGAGGGGCCGTGTGGGACCCGGTGGTACCGCTATAGTGGAGACACTTGGGAAAGCGCTCCCCGGGCTGGCGGCACGCTGGTTCACCGGCCGGAGGCCGGGCGGCTCCGTTCGGCACCGGTCGGAAAAACCGATCGGAAATCTGCCGGTTCTGTATTTCAGCGCGCGCTCCGGCGAGAACTGATGCTGCGATCAACACCGGTGTCAGAATGCAACAAGATTAGAGCCGTTGGAAATCTGCTTCGAAGTACTACAATCTAGTGGCCTTCATAAAAATTCACCAGATTTGTAATTTGTGTTGGCGAATTTTATATGCTGCTGTTGTACAGTAACTGAAGACTCAGATCTGCAGACAACTTCCCTGTTGATTGCCTTTGACCGTGAAGTAGATGTCAGAATTTGAAGATGTGTTCTTCAGTAAAGTTGTAGGAAATTGAACAAGAAAATCAGGAATATTTTTGGATCTGGATTTGGAGGTGATGGTGATTTGTTCTGATTTTGGAAGTGGAGGGTGGTCAGATCTGGGATCTGACTAAAAACACTATACCAGATGAAGAACACGAATTTCTAAAAATATATAGAAGGCTGATAAAAAATTAAGAAATTTTGTGGAGGTAGGGGGTGATGGACAGAACTTTCAATAAAATTGGGAGGGTTTGGATAAATCAAAAAGATGGTCGGAGGGGGAGAACTCAGAGGTTCTATTACTGTAGACAGAAACAGGACAGATCTGGGAATGATTAAAGACCAAAAATGTAAAAATAACAAACGATGGATTTTGGTTCTTGAATTTTTTTTGGAGGAGGGGCTAGAAGGTTGGAACACACCATAAAAATTTCAATCCACGAAGAGGCCGTGGTTGATAGTAGGATTTTCGTGAAGATACCTCTGTCCAGCAGGACAGAAAACCGAAGACGATTCCGTGGCGGCTCGAAGGCGGCACGAACGGCGGCGGCGGCGGCGGCGGCACAGATGATCACCGGAGGTGAAGAGGGGATGATAGAAGATGAAATCACTCTAGAACTGGAGGTTGGAGGAGAGAAACCAGAGGGAGAGAGGATGGGCTCAAGAACACTCTTGATTTTCCAACAATTTTCTCTTCATTTCTTCATTAATCTCTAATGACACTATACATAGGCTTATATAGAAAATGGCAAGGGGTGGGGGGCTAAGAATTTCATGGGAAATAAGTCATTTTCATCCCCCATGTGGTCAAAACTCAAAAAAAATAAATTACATATGAATGGAGCACTCCTTTGACTAGGTAGGTAAGGTAGGTGGCCAACCTTTGAAATTTTAACCACTTTGTCGCACATGTGGTCAATTAGCATTCAAACCTTCTAGATGGCCACCTAGGATGGTTGACCAGCCCCACATAGATGAGGTGGACCAATGGGGAAGGGGAGGGGGCCCCCTAACTGGACCTACTACACATTTGCACAAAAACCCACACAATCCTAGGGAATAACACATTGGCTTACAAAGTCTTACAATTGTATATATATTTTCCCAATGATATAAAAGTAAATAAAAAGACTCAAATGTAAAAATAAAAGTTAATGCTCGGCGTCGATTCCCATCAGTGAGGGATCATCGAGAGAGAGAGAGAGAGAGAGAGAGAGCGGACCTAGATGGCTAGAGGTCGTGTCTCTCTTAAAAAAATATGGAAAGACTTATTTTTATTTTGGGGGAAGTTACAACTGGATAAAATTTCATCCTAAAAATTTGGAGAGACTTATCAAACATGGTTAAGTAGGTTGTACGTTCCTAAATTTTATTTTGAGAGAAAAAAGAGGTGAAAAACTGTAACCAAACACCCTATAAAATCATGATTATAATTCTATATTGTGGATCTTATATTTATTATTATTCACGTGATAGACTCTAAACTTCTGTATATGTAAATGGACGTTTTAAAATGGTATCATATTGATTAGGTATTTGTTACTTGGAAGTTTTGAGTTATATGACCACTAATATTTTTATTATGACATTAAAATCCATTATTATATTTCTATATTGTGTATCCTATATTTATTATTATTTACATGGTAAATTCTAAACTTCTAAATATGTGAATGGACGTTTTTAAATAATGTCATATTGATTAGGTGTTTACAAGTATTTCGTAACGTGAAAGTATAAATTTGATATATCTTAAATATTTTTCTTAATTAGGAAAAAATTGTACCACCATGATTTCATCTTATTTGGGTGACTATTCTAAATCAAGAGGTACATTTATAAGAAGTAATAAATTTTGTATGGGTCATATCACTTGCATAGAAGAATCAGACATTACTTGGGTGACTATTTACATCTAAATACTCACCACGAGGAGTAATAGAATTTTTAAAAGTCATGTCTCTATAAATAATACTCAAACAAAAATTCTAATAAATATATGAATATCTCCTCTTGAATAATCATGAGAGATGAAATTAGAGTCCATGATCTCCTTACTAGAAGAGAGATCTCAAAAACTTTTCTATCTGCCTTGGGTGCCATTTGGTTGGGATCAGAGGGAGAGATTGTGAGATTCTAATCATTAGAATCCCTGACATCCCCGTGATCCCAACCCAATACACCATAGCACCTCGACTTCTATGTGTAGGAGATTTTTTAATTAAGAGAGATATAGACACATACGAGGGGAGAACAAAAAATTCACAGAAATTGGCTTGAACTAACTTTTGAGCATATTTTCCATCTCGTCGTACCCCAAAACCCACTTTAAAATCCCCACGGGCCATTTAATCTTGTTTCCGCCATCCTTTATTAATATTTAAATCACCATTATCCCGTTCTTGCTAGCCTTTATCAAGACAGTCGACTGGGTGAGAACATGGTGAAATCGTGAGGGACGATAGGTTACAAAATGAGATTTTTTGTTCCCCAAAAATCTTTGAAAAGGTTGGTAGGATGTACTGTGTAGGATTTAAAAAAAATCCTTCTTAGGTCATTCGAAACAAACACGACTTTATTTCATTGTAACCATATAAACATAAGTCTACTAACTTTATTTCTCAACAAATTTTGGTATCAAAGTCAATATTAAACTTTGTTCATAGTCAAACTTGTATATTGATAAGTGCTCAATTTTATATGTTTATTCATATCACACACACTATTTTCTGGGTTTTAATGTAAATAATTATGTAATATTTGTAGTTAATTTCACTCTCATATTAAAATTGAACTTTTATGAAATTAATTAAATGTTGATGCATAAAATAATATGTGGGCTTTGAGATACATGAAAAAAATAATTAATTAAATGATTATTTATGTTTGTTATTAATAATATTTTTTATTATCTTATTAAATTTTACTTGTTTGTTGGTAGGGGTATATGGCACATACAACATCGTCCAAGAAAGGTTTGGTGGGATTTCCGCAGTAGGCATATTAGGTTTCATTTGATTTTATAGCGGAGGCACGTTAGGTGGTGGGCTTAGGCTTTCACATTTCAACGGGAGCCATGTGCTTTTATGTGGTGTTTGGATGGACTTTTTTGAGTGATATCTCTCTTAAAATAAAAAATAAGAAGATGTCGGAGTCTTATAGGTGTTTGGTAACATATTTCCTGATTTTTAAGGAGTAGCTCGTCCCTTCTTTAACTTTCCTCAAAATAAAAATAGCCTCCCACAATTTTCTTTTTAGAGAAGCTCTCACGTATTCCTTCTCCCAAATCCATTCCCCTAATAGATAGTGATAGAAGGGATATTTTTGCAGGTATTGAGAGGTAACAAAGTGATTAAAAATAATATAAAAGTAATATATTGATTTTAAATAAATTTATAAGGAGAGTATATATGCAAAGGAAAATCACTATTATTTAAGTAGACATATATGATGTAGCATAGGATGAAACAATGAATCATATATTCATAATATAAGATACAATATGATAATGGACTAACTATTGTGTCACGCCCCGAACAAGGCGAAATTATCAAGGCGTGAACAGTTATACGGGCAGGTCGATCAAGAGACTCAGATGATGAGTATGAACAAAGAATGGACAAGATCACATCTTTATTTTATAATCTGACATTTCCAACAAATATCCTTCAAGGACTTACAATACTATTCAAACTCGATACACTCATTTATAAGTAGACAGACTGGGAAAAGAACTTTATTAAAAATTATCATCACTCTCATCATTCCAACCCATTTCCGTCATCTTCAGGATTTCTTGAAAATTAACAACAATACACAGGGTGAGCTAGAAAGCTCAGTAGGACTTATATCTCTTTACCATGTCACTTTAAGTAATTAGTATTTTGGATCATCTATATGCTCTCGAATAAAACAAGTAATGAAATAAATGACAAATAAAGAACAAGATCAGGAAGTCAAGAATTTCAAGAATAGATATTGTAGAACTCAAGTGTAAGCACGAAGATCAATAACAAGTATAGAATTGTAAATATGGCCATGTAATAAAGATATTAACCCTTCCGGTCAAACATATCATGTATAGAAAGTCAAGCATGTAACGAGTCAAGCATGTAATAAGTGAATTGTCTAGTTCAATCTTGCATGTCAGTTGGTGCAATGTCACACCTGATCATTCAACTCCCTCGGGCACAAGTACTTTCAGGCTTTACTCGCCTAGGACCAGATCAGGGCCCCCATGTTGCCAGGCATTGAGTATCAGGTGGACCAAAGTCCCATGTAATTTTTAGAATAATTCATTTATAATTATGGCCAATTCGAGTTTCAAGAAAAGCTTAAGAAGCGTAGTATAGCGCATAACTAGTCATTTAGTTATGGAGGACTCTAGAGGTGACCTCTACAGGCTCAAGAGGTGGCTCCCATTATGTAGCACTTTGTGCCATTCCGGCCTCAAGAGGTGGCTCCCATAACATAGCACTTTGCCATACATGACACTTAACTCCTACACTCCCAAATGGTAGTTTATGGCTAAAGTACAGATCTAACAAAATTTTTATTTCCAAAGACATGTAGTATGAAGAAAGGGCATGTAGTATGAAGAATAAATGAAGTTTATAAGAGAAATTCAAGGATGATTTAAGGCATCATGTTTAACGACATTAAGATAAAAAGAGAATGAATTTTCGGTGAAGGCGCGATCAACTCTCGCGAAAAAATCTTGTAAAATAAGTTTAGATCAAGTTTTTCTCAATCGGGTAATTAGCAGAAAACCAAAGAAAATGCGGCCAGATAAGAGGTGGGGCAGTGAGAGACTCCCATCGTATTCATGAGGTCCTAATTAAGTAATCACTTATCCACTTAAAGCGTTTGCCCGTGGACCTCTAGTCTTAGACATCGATTCTTCTTGGTGAACTTACTAGCTACACGATTTTTCGGAGACACGAAAACATGTAAATCGAACGAAAATCATTCTTGTATATTCTAACATGTTCATTTGTGAAAGAATTTCAATGAAGGAAAAGACATTGAAAAAAGATGTCAAGCTTCCAATTGCATAATATGTTCATATATGAAGAGAATTTGAAAGAAGATGTCAAGCTTTCAGATATAGCTTAGATCAAATAGATAGGGTCAATCATATATAGAAATTCTACAGAAATTGGAGCATAGTTGTTTGAATAATTAATGATAGCTTTACAAGTTCATTCACTTAGTCATTTCTTTGTTAATAGTATTCTTAATACAAGAACATGATTTGAAAATTTAAATTTTAAGTTTTGAAATAACGCACATAAACGAGGTAAATCGAGCGTGGTTACCATATTCAAATCATGGTCTATATGTGATCCACGTTATTGAAACACGTTATGATAATAAAAGCTCTCATTTTTGAACTTTAAATCTTAAAATAAGCCATAAATACATGATCATGAAAACTTTACGTAGAATCAAAATGCTCATGCAAGGAAACATATATGGAGATCTAATTAAGTTTTCGCCTGAGAGAAAACCTACCTCGTTGAAGATCAAAGAATAAGAAATTTAAGAACGAAGAACGCTTTCGAACACTCCTCCAGCTTCGAGCTTTCTTCCTCTCTCCAACCAGTAATTTCTCCTAAGAGATTTGTGCTTTGAGTAGGGAAGAGCCCAGCCCTATTTATAGGTCAAAATCTCCCACCTACTTTCCCTATTCTACCAACCTTGTTACTATTACACCAACCTTGACACTATTACACCAACCTGGTTACTATTACACCAACTTCATTCCACCATGTGAATGACATAATCAATGACCTCATTTATTCAATGATGTAAGAATGACCTCATCCATTAGTTATGATTAGATTAAAGTTAATAATTCTCTCTTAAATCGGATGCTATAGTACTGCTACGGTACCGACGTCTTCGCCTTCTCATAATCGTGTCGCGAATCTCGCCGTTCGTGTTAACACGTGAGATAGCATTCGCGTTTATATATTCTACACTAAAAAATTATATATTTTATTTTCATCTTTCATTATATATATATATATATATATATATATATATATATATATATATATATATAAATGCATATTAAATTTTTCGAGTTGCTACGTCCTCCCCCACTTAAAAAGAATTTGGTCCTCCAAATTCACATAATTCATTACAAAATAAGAGAGGTTCTAACAATACTAACCTGAAAATAATTCTGGATACTTCTTCTTAATCGCACTCTCCAATTCTCAAGTGGCTTCCTCGAATCCATGCTTACTCCATTGGACTTTTACCATCGGTATAGCCCTATTCCTTAGCTGGTGAAATTTCTGATCTAAGATCTTGATTGATCTTTCTTCATAAGCCAAATCCTTCTGTAGCTTCAAGTCATCGAATTGAATCACATGCGAAGGATCATACACATATTTCCTTAGCATGGATATATGAAATACATCATGGACACCAGCCAATTGTGGAGGCAAAGCCAGCTTGTATGCCACTTCGCCGATTCGTTCTAGAATCTCAAAAGGGCCAATATATCTTGGACTCAGTTTTCCTTTGATATCAAACCTTTTAATTCCTCGCGTGGGTGAAATTTTCAAGAAGATATGCTCTCCCACTTGAAATTCATGGTCTCTTCTTCGATTATCGGCATAGCTCTTTTGCCGTGATTGAGCAATTTTCAGCTTTTCACGGATCAACTGAATATTGTGAGTTGTATCTTGAATAATATCGGGACACATCAATCCCTTCTCTCCAACCTCACTCCAACATAGAGGTGATCTACAACTCCTACCATATAGTGCTTCAAAAGGTGCTATCTGAATGCTAGACTGATAACTATTATTATATGTAAATTCAATCAATGGCAAGTGTTCATGCCAACTTCCCCCAAAATCTATCATGCAAGCTCTTAACATATCTTCGATAATCTGATTCGTCCTCTCGATTTGTCCATCTGTCTGAGGGTGGAAAGTCGTACTAAAATTCAGCCTAGTACCCAAAGATGATTGCAAACCTTTCCAGAAGTGAGAGGTGAATCTCGGATCTCTATCCGAAATAATAGAAGTTGGAATACCGTGCAGCCTTACAACCTCCTTGATATATAGGGCAGCTAGAACATCCACGGTCCATTTGGTTTTGATGGGCAAGAAGTGAGCGGACTTAGTTAGTCGGTCCATAATCACCCATATAGATCAAATTCACTTCGGGTCTTTGGCAATCCAACTATAAAATCCATGCCAATACTATCACATTTCCATTCCGGTATCTCTAGAGGTTTTAACCTACTAGCTGGTTTGAGATGTTCGGCTTTAACTTGTTGGCAGACCAAACATCGACTCACGAACTCGGCTACCTCTCTTTTCATGTTAGGCCACCAAAAGATTCTTTTCAAATCTTGGTACATTTTAGTGGCTCCTGGATGAATAGTATACCTAGATTGGTGCGCTTCTTCCATTATCTTCTTCTTGATTTTGTTACTATCAGGCACACAAGTTCTTCCTCGAAATAATAATCTCCCGTCATTCGCAGTTGAAAATCAAGCCTTTGGCTCAAATTTCTAGAAATTTCAACTAATAAAGGATCGTTACCTTGTTGCTATTTTATCTCAGAGAACATTTCAAGCTGTACCCTTACACTGGAAATCAAGACTTGTTCCTCCTTTGGTTCCACATTTAAATTTAATCTTGTAAATTACTCTAGCAAGCGTCATTCATTAATCATCAAACTTGATAATAGAGCCCTCGGCTTTCTACTAAGAGCATCAGCCACAACATTACCTTTTCCAGGATGGTATTGAATAGAAAAAGTCAAAATCTTTCAAATATTCTAACCATCTTCTTCGTCTCATGTTGAGCTCCTTTTGAGAAAATAGATATTTTAAACTCTTGTGGTCAGAATAGATAATGAACTGCTCACCATATAAATAATGCCTCCATATCTTTGGAGCAAAGACTACTGCAGCTAATTCTAGATCATACATAGGATAATTAACTTCGTGGGTGTAATATCCCGGACCTTTCATATCCTTCTTCGTGGGTCTCGGATCTGGTTTCTCATAGTGTCCGGTTCCGTTGTGTCCAAAATTTAGTTTTGGACATCTTTCGTGTTCAGATCGACGCGATCCGGAGCTGTTTCAGAGGCCCGGAGTGTGTCCGCGACTTTTCCGCGTGTGTTTTCCGATTTCCGATGCAGGTTTCGGCAATTCCTTCGGAACCTCGTTGCGGGTGAACCGGGTCGTTCACCTAGGCGAGAGTGGTACCGTTGCGATCGGTGCGTTTCAAAGATCGCGGAAATATAATTTTTAATTTTTTGATATTTTTTCAGAATTTCCAGATTTTCTATAAATACCACCTTTTTTCTCTCTCCCCCACCCTTCTTCTTCTTCTTCCTCTTTCTTCCTCCCCCAACCGTGAGCGCCCCTCTTCCTCTCTCTCCCATTTCGACGCGGCGGGCCTCTCTCCGGCTGCAGACGGCGGCGGGGCGACGGCGCGACAACGTGGGTGGTGGCGAGGCGATCTCGTGGGCGTGCGGTGCTCGTGGGAAGCGTGAAGGAGCGGGCTTTCTAAAAGCGTTCTTCGTGGTTTGAGCTCGATTCGGCGGAGCTTTCACTCCATTGAGGTAGGGTGCTGTTCCCTAGCTCCCCGCGTTTCATTTCCGTGGTTTCTTGCCCGGTGTGAGGCCGAGAGGGGTCGATTCCATGCCGGGAGGGGTAAAACCATGATTTTGGGAGAGTTCGCCCGATCTATGGATTTGAGCCGCGATTCGGCATTTTGATGGCCTAGAATCATACTAGGGGTCCCCAGGGGTCTTCCCCTTTGATCTCCCCCTCTCCTATGGAGGCATGGGGGCGTGGTTGGAGTTTTTGGGCATTTCACGCCGTTTCGCCGTCGGACCGGTGTGACGGTCCTTCCAATGACCGTTACACTGTGTGACGCCCCAGGATGGGTGCGTCACAGTCCCGTTGTTAGCCAGTTGGGGTCTGTGGGTTGTGACGGTCCAACGATAGACCGCCACGGCGCTGTGACGCGCCTGGGTTGGACCGTCAAGGACGATCTGATCGTTGGCTTTCGACCGTTGGTTTTTGACAGTTGGGGGTCAAGGCCTGTGACGCACCAGGACTGGCGCGTCACAGCCTTGTGACGCCCCTGTGTGGGTGCATCAGAGCTGACGCATACTCACCATGTAACGCACCAGAGTTGGTCCGTTACAGACTGTGACGTACCGAGTGGCACGCGTCACAGTTGGTTTCTTCTTGTCATGTGACGCACCAGGAATGGCGCGTCACAGACTGTGACGCTTACGCGGAAGGATGTACCTTTTGTCTGGACTGATGAGTGTGAGCAGAGTTTCAAGGAACTGAAGAGATTGCTCACCTCAGCTCCGGTGTTAGTTTTGCCTTCTAGATCGGGAGGTTTTATGGTGTGTACAGATGCTTTCGGGGTCGGATTGGGTGCTGTGTTGATGCAGCATGGTAGAGTGGTGGCTTATGCATCTCAGCAGCTAAAGCCCCACGAGGAGAACTACCCTACCCATGACCTGGAGTTGGCGGCTGTTATCTTCGCGCTGAAGATCTGGAGGCATTATCTGTACGGTGAGAAGTTCAAGGTGTTCATTGACGATCAGACTTTGGAGGACATGTTGAGATCCTGCTGCCTGGAGTGGCAGGAGAGTTGGATTCACCACCTGCCGTTGGTGGAGTTTGCCTATAACAACAACTATCATTAGAGCATCGGCATGGCTCCTTATGAGGCGTTGTATGGGCGTCCGTGTCAGACTCCACTTGATTGGTTCAAGGTTGGTGAGCGTGTTTTGACGAGACCGGAGTTGGTGCAGCAGTGTGTGGATGTTGTGCACATGGTTCGTCAGAATATATTGGCGGCCCAGAGTCGGCAGAAGAGCTATGCTAACCGGAGGAGGCAGCCTCTCACGTTCGCCGTTGGTGATCGTGTGTTTTTGAGAGTTTCTCCGATGAAGGGGGTGATGCGCTTTGGACGGCGTGAGAAGCTGAGTCCCCGCTATGTCGGTCCTTTCCTTATTGTGGAACGCATTGGTGAGGTAGCCTATCGGCTGCAGTTACCCTCTGAGTTGGCGTCGGTGCATGATGTGTTCCACGTCTCGATGTTGCGGAAGTATATGCCCGATGACTCTCATGTGCTAGAGGATTCTGTTTGGCCCGAGGTGACTCTAGATCTTTCTCTCCCAGAGTTTCCCGTCAGCGTTGAGGATAGGCGAGAGCAGCGCCTGCGGAACAAGGTCATCCCCTTGGTCAAGGTGGTGTGGCAGCGACACTCTGGTGGTGAGGCTTATTGGGAGCGTGAGGACGAGATGCGTCAGTAGTTCCCGTACTTGTTTGAGTGAGTCTTCCTCTTCTTTCCCCTTGGGTTGATCTCAATTTCGAGGATGAAATTCCTTTAAGGGGGGAGGGCTGTAATATCTCGGACCTTTCAGATCCTTCTTCGTGGGTCCCGGATCTGGTTTCTCAGAGTGTCCGACTCCGTTGTGTCCAAAATTTCGTTTCGGACATCTTTTGTGTTCGGATCGGCACGATCCGGAGCTGTTTCGGAGCCCCGGAGTGTGTCCGCGACTTTTCTGCTTGTGTTTTCCGATTTCCGTTGCGGGTTTCGGCAATTCCTTCGGAACCTCGTTGCGGGTGAACCGGGTCGTTCACCTAGGCGAGAGTGGTACCGTTGCGATCGGTGCATTCCAAGGATCGCGAAAATGTAATTTTTAATTTTTTGATATTTTTTGGAATTTCCAGATTTTCTATAAATACCACCTTTTTCTCTCTCTCCCCCACCCTTCTTCTTCCTCTTTCTTCCTCCCCCAACCATGAGCGCCCCTCTTCCTCTCTCTCCCATTTCGACGCGGCGGGCCTCTCTCCGGCTGCAGACGGTGGCGGGGCGACAGCGCGGCGACGTGGGTGGCGGCGAGGCGATCTCGTGGGCGTGCGGTGCTCGTGGGAAGCGTGAAGGAGCGGGGTTTCTAAAAGCGTTCTTCATGGTTTGAGCTCGATTCGGCGGAGCTTTCGCTCCATTGAGGTAGGGTGATGTTCCCTAGCTCCCCGCGTTTCATTTCCGTGGTTTCTAGCCCGGTGTGAGGCCGAGAGGGGTCGATTCCATGCCGGGAGGGTAAAACCATGATTTTGGGAGAGTTCGCCCGATCTATGGATTTGAGCCGCGATTCGACGTTTTGATGGCCTAGAATCATGCTAGGGGTCCCCAGGGGTCTTCCCCTTTGATCTCCCCCTCTCCTATGGAGGCATGGGGGCGTGGTTGGAGTTTTTGGGCGTTTCACGCCGTTTCGCCGTCGGACCGGTGTGACGGTCCTTCCAGTGACCGTTACACTGTGTGACGCCCCAGGATGGGTGCGTCACAGTCCCGTTGTTAGCCAGTTGGGGTCTGTGGGCTGTGACGGTCCAACGATAGACCGCCACGACGCTGTGACGCGCCTGGGTTGGACCGTCAGGGACGATCTGACCGTTGGCTTTCGACCGTTGGTTTTTTACCGTTGGGTCAAGGCCTGTGACGCACCAGGATTGGCGCGTCACAGCCTTGTGACGCCCCTGTGTGGGTGCGTCAGAGCTGACGCATACTCACCCTGTAACGCACCAGAGTTGGTCCGTTACAAACTGTGACACACCGAGTGGCACGTGTCACAGTTGGTTTCTTCTTGTCATGTGACGCACCAGGAATGGTGTGTCACAGACTGTGACGCACCAGGGTAGGCGCGTCACACTCTGTTTTGCACTGAGGGTCTGACGCCCCTGTGTTGGGCCGTCAGATGGCTGTGATGGTCCAGCCTTAGACCGTCAGAGCCTGTGGCGCATCTAGGGTAGACTGCCAGGCTCAGGATTGCTCCGGATGGTTTGCAGTCCCATTTTCCTTCCGACTGTGGTCACCGTGCGACGGTGCTGGTACGTGGGACGGTCCCCGTACGTCGTCGGATGAGGATGTGGTTTTCCATTGACTTGAGAGTCTACTCCTTCAGTGACCCTTCACTAGTCGTAGCCTGCCTGCACGCGAGTGGACCCACCAGGGAGTGGTGGAGAGGCTACCCTGAGGATGATTTTTAGACTGGTTTTTGTCGGGCCTCTCGTCGGTAGCCAGAGTCCGGCTCCAGGGGAAAACCAGATAGAGGCCAGACCTAGGACGTACGGTCTGTGTGTGCACACGTTGTTGGGGGCGGTTGGACCCACGCCGACGGGCGTGACCCCGGCTAGTCACTTGTTTGTGGTTACTTGTTCGGTGTCCGTGCCTCTGGTAAGCGCTACCACGTTAGGCAGTTCACCTGCGGTGCAGTGTAAGACGTCAGGGGACGCTTACGTCCACAACGCTACCGACTGTACTTCTAGTGGGAGGTACTCCTATCGAGTCGGGAGTGACAGACTGTCAGTCGTTGCGACTTCGACCTTCGGGTTTTGTCGTGTTGACCGTTGTGTTCCGATCGTTTCACCGTGGCACGTGTGTCGGTCTTCGTGCCGTGAGACCGGTGTTTTGTAGATGGTAGGGCTTCCCTTTCCGAGGTACACTACCGAAAAAGCGGGATTTCAGACGGCCCGTATCCGTCTGAAATCCGTCTGAAAATCCGTCACAAACCACGTTTGTGACGGATTTGCGACATATTTAAGACTGAAACCGACCGTCTGAAATTCTTAGTCACAAATTTGTGACAGTTTATGTTTCCGTCGAAAATTCCGTCTGAAACGAAGACAGAATTTAATCAGTCACAAATTCCGTCTGACTTTCATACGAGTAATTTCCATCTGAAATTTGAAATTATCAGTCTGAAATTTACGACGGACATATTTTCCGTGTGAAAATCCGTCTGAAATTTCAGACGGCTATTACGACGGAATATAGTTACCGTCTTAAAATGAAGCCCAACTCTTAGTCTGAAATCATGTACCGTATGAAAAGTCGTCCGAAATCCGTCGCTATTTCAAACGGATATTACGACGGATACAATAACCGTCTGAAATTCAACTCATTTCCTGTCTGAAATGTGGTTTGAAATCCGTCTATATTTCAAACTGATTTTACGACGGATAATAGACGGACAAAAATCGTCGCACATCCCGTCTGAAAATCCGTCTGAAATCTACGTTTTTTTTAAAAAATCTTAAATTATTTTACAAAACCTGTTTAATCATAAATAAACATCAAGAAATTCTACATGTTGAAAAAAAAATATTGGGAACCTGCTAATCAAATAAACACCACCGAAAAATAAAATTCTGATCAAATAAATACCACAAAAAAAGACATTAACCCTGCTGATCCGTCTGAATATCAAGAAATATCCGGTACATCGTCCATATCCTCATCGTCCGTATCCTCACCGCCCTGCTCATCTCCTCTGTCGCCGCCCGCAGAAGGATCCCCCTATATTAAAAAAATAATAACATTCATTCATAGATAAAAAAATTAGTGCGAAGAAATTAGCATAAATTGAAAGCAAACATATCAAATTGATAACTGCATATTTTATAAATCAACCACTAGCCTGAAACAGTATTTAAACTAAGTGTATTTTAGAAATGAATTTTGATTCCGTCAGTTCTGACAAGTCACTTTCATCTCCCCGGTCGTGTTGGAACGATCGGCACGGGCATCCGGCCGGTATTTCAAGTTTTAGACCCCCGGCCCCGACCTGGCAGTTCATTTGAACCAAGTGTATTTTAGAAATGAACTTTGAGCGCCGAGCTCAAACCGGGCATCCGATTTGGATTCCGTCAGTTCTGACAAGTCACTTTCATCTCCCCGGTCGTGTTGGAACGATCGGCACGGGCATCCGGCCGGTATTTCAAGTTTTAGACCCCCGGCCCCGACCTGGCAGTTCATTTGAACCAAGTGTATTTTAGAAATGAACTTTGAGCGCCGAGCTCAAACCGGGCATCCGATTTGGATTCCGTCAGTTCTGACAAGTCACTTTCATCTCCCCGGTCGTGTTGGAACGATCGGCACGGGCATCCGGCCGGTATTTCAAGTTTTAGACCCCCGGCCCCGACCTGACAGTTCATTTGAACCAAGTGTATTTTAGAAATGAACTTTGAGCGCCGAGCTCAAACCGGGCATCCGATTTGGATTCCGTCAGTTCTGACAAGTCACTTTCATCTCCCCGGTCGTGTTGGAACGATCGGCACGGGCATCCGGCCGGTATTTCAAGTTTTAGACCCCCGGCCCCGACCTGGCAGTTCATTTGAATTCCGTCAGTTTTAGAAATGAAGTTTGAGCGCCGAGTTCAAACCGGGCATCCGATTTGGATTCCGTCAGTTCTGCCAAGTCACTTTCATCTCCCCGGTCGTGTTGGAACGATCGGCACGGCCATCCGGCCGGTATTTCAAGTTTTAGACCCCCGGCCCCGACCTGGCAGTTCATTTGAACTAAGTGTATTTTAGAAATGAACTTTGAGCGCCGAGCTCAAACCGGGCATCCGATTTAGATTCCGTCAGTTCTGAAAAGTCACTTTCATCTCCCCGGTCGTGTTGGAACGATCGGCACGGGCATCCGGCCGGTATTTCAAGTTTTAGACCCCCGGCCCCGACCTGGCAGTTCATTTGAATTCCGTCAGTTTTAGAAATGAAGTTTGAGCGCCGAGCTCAAACCGGGCATCCGATTTGGATTCCGTCAGTTCTGCCAAGTCACTTTCATCTTCCCGGTCGTGTTGGAACGATCGGCACGGCCATCCGACCGGTATTTCAAGTTTTAGACCCCCGGCCCCGACCTGGCAGTTCATTTGAACCAAGTGTATTTTAGAAATGAACTTTGAGCGCCGAGCTCAAACCGGGCATCCGATTTGGATTCCGTCAGTTCTGACAAGTCACTTTCATCTCCCCGGTTGTGTTGGAACGATCGGCACGGGCATCCGGCCGGTATTTCAAGTTTTAGACCCCCGGCCCCGACCTGGCAGTTCATTTGAACCAAGTGTATTTTAGAAATGAACTTTGAGCGCCGAGCTCAAACCGGGCATCCGATTTGGATTCCGTCAGTTCTGACAAGTCACTTTCATCTCCCCGGTCGTGTTGGAATGATCGGCACGGGCATCCGGCCGGTATTTCAAGTTTTAGACCCCCGGCCCCGACCTGGCAGTTCATTTGAACCAAGTGTATTTTAGAAATGAACTTTGAGCGCCGAGCTCAAACCGGGCATCCGATTTGGATTCCGTCAGTTCTGACAAGTCACTTTCATCTCCCCGGTCGTGTTGGAACGATCGGCACGGGCATCCGGCCGGTATTTCAAGTTTTAGACCCCCGGCCCCGACCTGGCAGTTCATTTGAACCAAGTGTATTTTAGAAATGAACTTTGAGCGCCGAGCTCAAACCGGGCATCCGATTTGGATTCCGTCAGTTCTGACAAGTCACTTTCATCTCCCCGGTCGTGTTGGAACGATCGGCACGGGCATCCGGCCGGTATTTCAAGTTTTAGACCCCCGGCCCCGACCTGGCAGTTCATTTGAACCAAGTGTATTTTAGAAATGAACTTTGAGCGCCGAGCTCAAACCGGGCATCCGATTTGGATTCCGTCAGTTCTGACAAGTCACTTTCATCTCCCCGGTCGTGTTGGAACGATCGGCACGGGCATCCGGCCGGTATTTCAAGTTTTAGACCCCCGGCCCCGACCTGGCAGTTCATTTGAACCAAGTGTATTTTAGAAATGAACTTTGAGCGCCGAGCTCAAACCGGACATCCGATTTGGATTCCGTCAGTTCTGACAAGTCACTTTCATCTCCCCGGTCGTGTTGGAATGATCGGCACGGGCATCCGGCCGTATTTCAAGTTTTAGACCCCCGGCCCCGACCTGGCAGTTCATTTGAACCAAGTGTATTTTAGAAATGAACTTTGAGCGCCGAGCTCAAACCGGGCATCCGATTTGGATTCCGTCAGTTCTGACAAGTCACTTTCATCTCCCCGGTCGTGTTGGAACGATCGGCACGGGCATCCGGCCGGTATTTCAAGTTTTAGACCCCCGGCCCCGACCTGGCAGTTCATTTGAACCAAGTGTATTTTAGAAATGAACTTTGAGCGCCGAGCTCAAACCGGGCATCCGATTTGGATTCCGTCAGTTCTGACAAGTCACTTTCATCTCCCCGGTCGTGTTGGAATGATCGGCACGGGCATCCGGCCGGTATTTCAAGTTTTAGACCCCCGGCCCCGACCTGACAGTTCATTTGAACTAAGTGTATTTTAGAAATGAACTTTGAGCGCCGAGCTCAAACCGGGCATCCGATTTGGATTCCGTCAGTTCTGACAAGTCACTTTCATCTCCCCTGTTGTGTTGGAATGATCGGCATGGGCATCTGGCCGGTATTTCAAGTTTTAGACCCCCGGCCCCGACCTGGCAGTTCATTTGAACCAAGTGTATTTTAGAAATGAACTTTGAGCGCCGAGCTCAAACCGGGCATCCGATTTGGATTCCGTCAGTTCTGACAAGTCACTTTCATCTCCCCGGTCGTGTTGGAATGATCGGCACGGACATCCGGCTGGTATTTCAAGTTTTAGACCCCCGGCCCCGACCTGGCAGTTCATTTGAACCAAGTGTATTTTAGAAATGAACTTTGAGCGCCGAGCTCAAACCGGGCATCCGATTTGGATTCCGTCAGTTCTGACAAGTCACTTTCATCTCCCCGGTCATGTTGGAATGATCGGCACGGGCATCCGGCCGGTATTTCAAGTTTTAGACCCCGGCCCCGACCTGGCAGTTCATTTGAACCAAGTGTATTTTAGAAATGAACTTTGAGCGCCGAGCTCAAACCGGGCATCCGATTTGGATTCCGTCAGTTCTGACAAGTCACTTTCATCTCCCCGGTCGTGTTGGAACGATCGGCACGGGCATCCGGCCGGTATTTCAAGTTTTAGACCCCCGGCCCCGACCTGGCAGTTCATTTGAACCAAGTGTATTTTAGAAATGAACTTTGAGCGCCGAGCTCAAACGGGCATCCGATTTGGATTCCGTCAGTTCTGACAAGTCACTTTCATCTCCCCGGTCGTGTTGGAACGATCGGCACGGGCATCCGGCCGGTATTTCAAGTTTTAGACCCCCGGCCCCGACCTGGCAGTTCATTTGAACCAAGTGTATTTTAGAAATGAACTTTGAGCGCCGAGCTCAAACCGGGCATCCGATTTGGATTCCGTCAGTTCTGACAAGTCACTTTCATCTCCCCGGTCGTGTTGGAACGATCGGCACGGGCATCCGGCCGGTATTTCAAGTTTTAGACCCCCGGCCCCGACCTGACAGTTCATTTGAACCAAGTGTATTTTAGAAATGAACTTTGAGCGCCGAGCTCAAACCGGGCATCCGATTTGGATTCCGTCAGTTCTGACAAGTCACTTTCATCTCCCCGGTCGTGTTGGAACGATCGGCACGGGCATCCGGCCGGTATTTCAAGTTTTAGACCCCCGGCCCCGACCTGGCAGTTCATTTGAACCAAGTGTATTTTAGAAATGAACTTTGAGCGCCGAGCTCAAACCGGGCATCCGATTTGGATTCCGTCAGTTCTGACAAGTCACTTTCATCTCCCCGGTCGTGTTGGAATGATCGGCACGGCCATCCGGCCGGTATTTCAAGTTTTAGACCCCCGGCCCCCGGATTTTCTCAATTCTTCTGAAGTAAATGAGTTTTAAAATTAATAATGAACATAATTGAGTAATTCCATCAAAATAAAAACATAGTAAACACTCACCTGTGCGGGCTGTGGTGTGGTGGTGGTTGATTTCTGAGGGACCATTCCGCTCTGGGAGAGGAGGCCACTAATTGCCTGCAAGAATACTGACACTTGGCTAGAGATCTCTTGCTGGAAATGCTGCTGCTGCCGCTGCATATCAGAAATCTGCGATCGGACCATGTCCATCATGTCGCTGGCAGAAGCGCTGGGGGCAACGGAAGGTATAGTGAAGGCACTGCCACTGGAAGAAGTATAGCTAGAACTCGCACACGCTGATGTCACCGCGCTTGCGTCTAGGCTCTCCCCAAAACCATATAGTCGGCCTTTCTTCGGTACGCCAGCTGCTGCCACCCACTCCACCGGATCGAACTCCGGCTGCTGCGTGTCTCCCTCCCCGTACTTCTCTGTCACTGCTTTGCTATATGTTTCCTACAAATTGAATAAAATAACTAGTCAATTTCATATGAATTACATGCCGATTTAAATGAACGGTACAAGTTACATATGTAGATAAACTTACCGCTGCTGACTTAGCTGTGTCACTCACAAAATCATTAGTCCCCTTCTTTTTGTGTGTTCTGTCGAACACCTCGAGGAACGACGGAGGTCGATTAAGCTCCACAGCATGTTATACAATTCATAGTAAAAAAAAGTCAAATATTGGGATAAATTGTAAGAAGATAAATTGGTATATTACTTACCAATTTTTGTTTATGAGCCGCATAAGAGATGGACCCACTCGTATGCAAATTTGAACCTGGTTTTGACGCCCTGTTTGCTTTGGCTTTTTCGGACTTTTCTATCCACTTGGGGTCGGCAAAATGGTCACAAGATATCTCCCAATCCTCCTGCCTCATCCATAGAGGGCGATGCGCCTTCCACAATTGTCGGTCTTCACTCCCCCCACTCAATTTTTTAGCGTGTGCTCGGGCCTCATGTATTTCCTCTTGTAACTTGAGAGCATAGTAGACTCCCAGGCACGACGACATCTCGCCGCGTCATGTCCACATGTGAATTGAAAAGACCGCTGTAAATCAATTACTTTTCACACTTAGTATAAAGTTGTAAATTGACTTTGGGAAATACTTGAATTAAATGACGTAATTACTTACTAAGAACATGTTGTACAATGAATCGCGGACGGACATCGGAAAATCTCTGAAAGTGGAAGCTGCCCCGGGCACATGTGCCAACATGAGTTCGGTGGAATGATGGACAGCGCTGTGGGGTTCAAATTTCATACTGCAATTGCAAATGTCAAAATATTCATATTAGACAGTTGAGGGCTAATTAATGTAATATAACCTTATAGATTTACCCGGATACCCAACACGGGCGACGTCTATCATGGGTCGTGCCTCCCTCGTGACAACTGCCGACATCGTCAAGGGGCTGACTGGTGGGGGTGGGCCCTGTACAAGTGGGAGGTGGTGGGAGGGCACTGAGACCTGCAAGAATTTATTGTCATGTGGAGTGATACATATACTGCGAACATATAATTAAAATATACATACCTGCAGCGGGAGGTGGTGGGGGTGGCGTATGCACAACAGGTGGGAGGGCACTGAGACCTGCAAGAATTTATTGTCATGTGGAGTGATACATATACTGCGAACATATAATTAAAATATACATACCTGCAGCGGGAGGTGGTGGGGGTGGCGTATGCACAACAGGTGGGAGGCCACTGAGACCTGCAAGAATTTATTGTCATGTGGAGTGATACATATACTGCGAACATATAATTAAAATATACATACCTGCAGCGGGAGGTGGTGGGGGTGGCGTATGCACAACAGGTGGGAGGCCACTGAGACCTGCAAGAATTTATTGTCATGTGGAGTGATACATATACTGCGAACATATAATTAAAATATACATACCTGCAGCGGGAGGTGGTGGGGGTGGCGTATGCACAACAGGTGGGAGGCCACTGAGACCTGCAAGAATTTATTGTCATGTGGAGTGATACATATAATGCGAACATATAATTAAAATATACATACCTGCAGCGGGAGGTGGTGGGGGTGGCGTATGCACAACAGGTGGGAGGCCACTGAGACCTGCAAGAATTTATTGTCATGTGGAGTGATACATATAATGCGAACATATAATTAAAATATACATACCTGCAGCGGGAGGTGGTGGGGGTGGCCTATGCACAACAGGTGGGAGGCCACTGAGACCTGCAAGAATTTATTGTCATAAGTAGAACAAATATTGAAGAATTTAAATTAAAATATACATACATGATCCTCGAGTCTTTTTGCCACTGAGACCTGCAAGAATTTATTGTCATGTGGAGTGATACAAATATTGCGAACATATAATTAAAATATACATACCTGCAGCGGGAGGTGGTGGGAGTGGCGTATGCACAACAGGTGGGAGGCCACTGAGACCTGCAAGAACTTATTTTCATAAGTAGAACAAATGTTCAAGAATTTAAATTAAAATATACATACCTGTAGCGGGAGGTGGTGGCGTATGTACAAGTGGTGGTGAGCCGACACTTGCACCTATAAATAAATTCTTTTAAGTTTGTAAATAATTAAAATATTTATATAGCTAACTTATTGATCAAATATACCTGTGTCTGAAGAAGATGGTAGCGAGGAGGTAGTAGTGCCCCTCTCACTGCTAGATCTCCTCCCACCCCTAGTACGACCTCCTCGCACCATTTCCTTATTAATAACAAAACAATTAATACATATTAATCCACAATTATATAAGGCTAGACAAATGTTATTTAAAATTATGCTTAAAAGTAAGAATCTTCTTACTAAATTATCAAAACATGCCTCCCTCATGTTGATATATCTAGCTCAACTTCATCATCTTCGTCATCCATAGTAGTCTCATGAGATTCAAAATCTTCGTCTTCATCTGATTCTTCCTCCCCTCTAACATCAACATTTAGCTCCGTCGGATCGACTTCTTCCACTCCATCTCGCGTACGTAATGACAGTGGCTCATCAGATTCGTCCATATTAAACCTAGAGGAACCGACAACGCCAACTTCGTCTGATTGATAATATTCAGCACGAGCAACCTCTGAGACATCTCCACTCATAGTTAACTCATAAGTGGGAAAGAGTTTTGAATTAACCCTGCAAACTGCCCACCAATCTCTATTCTTGGATGATGGATAGCTTGAATAGTACACTTGCTGGGCTTGTGCGGCTAAAATGAACGGTTCATAGGTCTTAAGTTTAAACCTATGCTTGACATTGACAATCCCATAATTTGTGTCATGTAGAACAGAATTAGGATCAAACCATTGACACTTAAATATGTATACATGATTGTCTTGTCCCAAATACTGAAGTTCTAAGACTTCTTCAAGAATACCATAGTAGTCCAATTCCATTTCATTGTATAAACTTCCCTTCACACATACGCCGCTGTTCATCGTAGACTTATTTCGCCCATAATCCCTTGTATGAAATTTGTATCCATTCACAATATATCCCGGATAGGCACGTGTCTGGTTCGAGGGGCCATAACTTATCTGTTGTACTCTTTGATCAGTAATGAGACCTTGTTCAACCTATATTCAAATTAGAGTAGTTAAAATAATAACAATTACCTCAACATACGTAAATACAAACATATATATTCAGAGTTCACACTAACTCGGTTTCTTAGCCATTTGGAAAAAAACTTCTCGCGTTCTTTTTCAATCTCCACATCCTAGATATTTGGACATTTTTCAGCTAATTCTGAATCAAATTGTCTGCAATATAAATGTAGCACCCCGTAAAAAAAATGATTAAAAAATTTGATAAAGCCAATGTATAGACTTTGTGAAGTCAATGTTGTATAGACTTTGAGGAAGCCAATGTATAGACTTTGAGGAAGTCAATGTATAGACTTTGAGGAAGCCAATGTATAGACTTTGAGGAAGCCAATGTATAGACTTTGAGGAAGCCAATGTATAGACTTTGAGGATGTATAGACTTTGAGGAAGTCAATGTATAGACTTTGTGAAGTCAATGTTGTATAGACTTTGAGGAAGCCAATGTATAGACTTTGAGGAAGTGAATGTATAGACTTTGAGGAAGCCAATGTATAGACTTTGAGGATGTATAGACTTTGAGGAAGCCAATGTATAGACTTTGTGAAGTCAATGTTGTATAGACTTTGAGGAAGCCAATGTATAGACTTTGAGGAAGTGAATGTATAGACTTTGAGGAAGCCAATGTATAGACATTGAGGATGTATAGACTTTGAGGAAGCCAATGTATAGACTTTGTGAAGTCAATGTTGTATAGACTTTGAGGAAGCCAATGTATAGACTTTGAGGAAGTGAATGTATAGACTTTGAGGAAGCCAATGTATAGACTTTGAGGATGTATAGACTTTGAGGAAGCCAATGTATAGACTTTGTGAAGTCAATGTTGTATAGACTTTGAGGAAGCCAATGTATAGACTTTGAGGAAGTGAATGTATAGACTTTGAGGAAGCCAATGTATAGACATTGAGGATGTATAGACTTTGAGGAAGCCAATGTATAGACTTTGTGAAGTCAATGTTGTATAGACTTTGAGGAAGCCAATGTATAGACTTTGAGGAAGTGAATGTATAGACTTTGAGGAAGCCAATGTATAGACATTGAGGAAGTGAATGTATAGACTTTGAGGAAGCCAATGTATAGACTTTGAGGATGTATAGACTTTGAGGAAGCCAATGTATAGACTTTGAGGAAGCCAATGTATAGACTTTGTGAAGTCAATGTTGTATAGACTTTGAGGATGTATAGACTTATGGAGTTGCTGGAAATGTGAATTAAGATCTTACTCAACATAAGGTTCAATCTCGAGGCAATTCAAAAGAATATATATCTCAGCGGCGTGCAACTCTCTATCTTCGAGCGTGCGAGTCAAGCAACGTCCGAACGCACGTCCAGGATGTTTAAATATGGAGAGCCGATCGGACGATTCATCCACTCCCCCATCATCATTACGTGGAGGTCGAGTACGACGAGTTTGAATCTCTGGCTCAAAGTACATAGAACAGAAGTTCGAAATTTCTTCAAGAATGTATGCCTCAGCAATCGAACCCTCCACCTGTGCCTTGTTGCGAACTTTCATTTTTAATTCATGCATGCACCTACAACAACAAGTCAGATGGCAACAATATGTAGCGGCTATGGACGACTTATAAGTTAACAAAAATTGTCACATACCTCTCAAATGGATACATCCATCGAAATTGTACTGGACCTCCGACGATAGCCTCATATGGCAAATGAACGACCAGGTGCTCCATCGAATCAAAGAATGCCGGAGGAAATATCTTCTCTAGCTTGCAAATGGTTGTGACAACTTCTTGTTCGATAGTTTGTACATCCCGAAGTCTGAGTTCAGATGCACATAAAATCTTGAAAAATTGACTCATCTCAGCTAGTGCTCCCCATATCTGCTTTGGCAACAAATCACGAAATGCAATGGGCAGTAGCCTCTCCATGAACACATGACAGTCGTGACTTTTCATACCATATATTTTCCCCTCATTAACATTCACACAACGGGCTATGTTGGATGCATATCCATCTGGGAATCTCAGCTGTTTCAACCACTGGCATACTTCCTTGATCTGTGTATCATGAAGCACATAAGTTGCTTTAGGCTGCACAGTTTTGCCATTGACACTTTGTAGTTCCAGTTCTGGACGTCTACAAAGCATCTTTAAATCCATACGTGCTTTGGCGTTGTCCTTTGTTTTCCCTTTAACATTCATGATCGTATTGAACACATTATCAAAAAAATTCTTCTCGGTATGCATGACATCCAGATTGTGTCGTACAAGAAGAGTTGACCAATAAGGTAATTCCCAAAAAATACTTTTCTTGACCCAGTTGTGATCCTTTCCAAAATTAGGGAGTTGCCGTGTGCTACCAGACAATTGAACTACATCTGGTAAATTGTGCACCCGTGACGCCATATGTAGACCCGACACCCGTTGCAAGTCAGCTTCATCCATTTCAACAGTATTTTTTTTAAACGAGTCTTTTTGCCTTCGAAAAGGATGGTCACTTGGTAGCAACCGCCGATGGCAATCAAACCAGCAGCTTTTCCCCCCATGTTTCAATACAAATGATTTGGTATCTTCCATACAGTAAGGACATGCTAGCCTCCCATGTGTGCTCCAACCAGATAGCATTCCATATGCAGGGAAGTCACTTATTGTCCACATCAGTGCAGCCTTCATAATAAAATTTTTCTTCCTATATGCATCATAAGTAACAACTCCATCAGTCCATACAAATTTGAGCTCATCAATCAACGGCCTGAGATATATGTCCAAATTTTTTCCGGGACTTTTTGGACCAGGAATTACTAGGGACAAAAACAGATTTTCTCGCTTCATGCACATGTGCGGCGGAAGGTTGTACGGTGTCATGAACACTGGCCAACAAGAATAAGCTGCCACTGAACCACCGAATGGATTAAAGCCATCTGTGCATAAACCCAATCGAACATTACGTGACTCCCTTGAAAAGGCAAGATGAGTACGACTAAAGTGAGTCCAAGCTTCACCATCGGCAGGATGACTGATTATATCATCGGCACGACGTACTCTTTCGGTGTGCCATGTCATATGCCGAGCCGTCTTTGAGGACATATACAGTCGCTGCAGCCTAGGCACAAGAGGGAAGTATCGCAACGCCTTGTAAGGTACATCTTTTGCCTTTGAATTGACCCCCCCCCTTAGGTTTGAATCTGTCATGGCCACAAATGGAACATGATATCTTATCTGCATCATCTTTGTAATATAACATACAATGATTCGGACATGCATCTATTTTCACATATCCAAGTCCTAAGTCATTGACCATCTTTTTTGCACGGTAAAAAGTTTCTGGCAACTTCTCGTCTCGAGGCAACATACTCTTGATCAAGAGGAGGAGACGGTCAAAACAAGTCTCACTGATGTGAAATTCAGATTTCAAGTTCAACAACTGTGACACTGCAGACAATCGAGTGTGATTTTCACAACCATCCCACAGCGGCTCATCAGCATCCCTAAGTAGTTCATAAAATCTTCCGGCTGTCTTATTCGGCGCTTCATCGTGAATATTAAAACTAGGACCAGCAGCATCTACAACCATATCCACGTACCCACTTGTGCCTGCAATATTGTCGGGCTCATACCTCAAGAATTGCTCACCATGACACGTCCAATTCGTATAACCATCCACGAACCCTTTCGTGTACAAATGATGTTGCACATCCCATGTTGAACACCACCTCAAGTTTCTACAACTTGAACAAGGGCATCGAATGTGACCGTCGCGATCTATTGCTGCATTTGGATTCCCCAATGCAAATTGAATGAAACTCTCAACCCCAAGCTTAAAGTCATCTGACACCACCCGGTCAACTATTCTACGATACATCCATGAACGATCTGTCGACATTTTGCCTGCACCCAATAAATGACAATACACATCCTAACTTTCAAATCATTACTCATAATATTACACCCGACCCTTTCCTCACATCGTTCATCATAGACCATTTGCAGTTGGAAGAGGAATATTGATTAGATTATCACTTTTTAACCCATCCATGAAGGTTTGATCGCACAATCACTTACTATATGTGCTGCACGATTTGCTAAAAATTTCGGCATCATCTCCCCACACTTCTCCGATATACCAAATATATTTATTGATTTTGAAATTTTCTTAAACACTTACAAGTAAGTGGTTAAGAAAACACTCAAAATCAATAATGGTATATCAGAGAAGAGTGAGGAGACGCAACCGAAATTCTCAACAAACCATACAAACATATATAGTAAATGACTGCCTAAGTGCGATCAAACATTCACAGACTGTCCAAACGGGACAATTCAAGACTTTGAGGTAGATATATACATTCTCATAAACAAATGAGAACATACACATCAATCCCAAAGTCTTGAACGGGAAGGCACATTGACACGGTTTTAACGCGCTCTCCTGAGGTGCGTGTAATGTTAGGTCGCACCCACGCACCTCAACTCACAGGGAATACCCCATGCATTTATATAACATAAAATTAAATAACAACGCAATAATCATTATGCACATATCAAATTAAATAACACCCAAATTACAAAATTTTTCAAATGAAGAACAACGAAGCTAAACAATCTACATTTCTAGTCAAATTAACATCAAATTTCTATTACAATCAGATTTAAAAATATATTTACATGCAATTAAATTCCACATAATTTTAAAGCACAAAACGAAATTTTTGGGTATTTACCTATTGCTATAGAGAATTCTGATTTCTTTGCATTTATCCACATCTTTGTATATATGTACTACTTAAGATATGTGGTCATTCCATTTCTCTATATCTTCTTATCATCATAAGACAAGGTTCAATTGGGTGGGTGGGTTCTCTTATAAAGAACAAGCCCCAGGGGAGGGGGAGGGGGGCTGTTTAGAACTAGACCAATGTGTTGTGTTCAGTATTTGGATGATGTCTAATTATGACTAAAAAAATAACAATCTAATCTTGTGTGTGCAACTTAGACAAATATGTCAAAGTCAGGATGTATAAAGTCTCCTAAGTAATTTACAAAGTGTTTGATTCCTAGGATATCTAGTTGACCAGAAGAAGGGGGGTGACTTTAATCTTGTTTTATCTCCCGAGGAGAAGAAGGGGGGCACTATGGGCTATATCAATTCCATGACTGATTTCCAGGTCTTCGTTGCTCTCCCAAGTACCGAAACACAAAGTTCTATCATCTTCAAGTGAAACAAAGGAGAGCTAGAATGACCATTGACAAAATCAAAACTGACAATGGAGATTGGTGTGATAAGGAGTCTCTGCTGAAGGACAACTGCTTATTTTAAATCCACAAGGGGTGTCCGATAGGGTGACCCCTTGGCCCCAGCTTTGTTTATCATTACTGAAGAAGCTTTAGGCACAGGCATTACCAGCCTTTTTAGCAGTGGGAAGGTTTAACACTTTCATGTGTCTCGTGGTAGTATGCAAATATCTCACTTACTGTATGCCGATGACACATTGGTGTTTTCTAATGGTTCATCCAAGAACGTCAGATGTCTGTTGGCTTTCATAAAAGACTATGAGGATTCTCCTGATCAGAAAGTTAACAGCAATAAAAGCAGCTTTATAGTTTCCCATAAAGCTTCTCTTGTTGTTATCAGAAGAATTGTAGACATAACAGGTTTCGTTTACAAATGTGTTCTCCATATTAATTAATGACTGGCCGGATCAGAGATTTTGGTGCCCCAATAGCATCGGTTTATTTTCTGTTGCCTCCTTTCATAGGACTCTTGGTTCAGCATCCATGTGTTCTTTTTCCTTGAAGATATGGGATTCCTTTATTCCATCAAATACTTCTCTCTTCTTATGGAGGGTCTACCATTCGGCGGTGCCAACTGATAATCAGATCAGGTGCGGTGTTTGCATATGCTCTATGTGTCTCTACTATCGAATGCCCCATGCTGAAACAAAGGACCATTTGTTCCTTTCTAGTGACCTTGCTAGATCATCTTGGTCTTTGATCGCCGCTATCTCTAATCTAAATCCCGCTGATTACACTTTTGTGTGCTACTTCCTGTCTGGCTTTTTTTGCACTGTTAGTGACACTTCGTTTACCCGGGATGGTGAGTAAGCATATACCTCACAAGGGTTAGATAGGGTCATGATATTGTTGTAGTGTTCTACTCGTCGCGAGTCATGACCCCCTCCCAGACCTCCTACTGGCCCCTCCCCCCCACCGGAGCCCCCCTCCTGCTGGCACCTCCCCCTCTCCCCTCCCCACCACCCACCGCACCCCCCTCCCCCCAGCGACCACCTCTTGCTGCTCCTCCCCCTCCCCCCCACCCACCGAAATCCCCCTATTGCTAGCCCCTCCCCCCCACCCAGTGCACCTCCCACCCCCCAGCGACCCCCTCCCTGTTGGCCTCCCGGACGCGGGAGCTAGCTAGGGTGGGTGACGGTCTCCCGGACGCAAAGGCACGGTGAGAGGGTCGTGCGTGTATTAGGGAAAAGAAATTTTTTCCCACGGATTTGAGACAGAAATTCTTCCGTTACAAATTTCATACGGTAATTCTGACCATCTATGATATGTCGTCTGTATTTAAGACTAAATGCAGACGATATATTGTTCGTTGTAAATAACGTTGGAATTTCAGACGGATATTCTGATCGACATAATCCGTCTGAAATGCAGACGGATATTCCGACGGAAATCACAAGCAGAATTTTTTGAGTATTTACCTATTGCTATAAGTCGACTATTGTTGTGGGCGCACTAATTTTTTTTTAAAAAATTATTCCTTTATTTACAAGTAGATGCATTCAGAAACAAATTTCTATATTTATGTATATGGGAACCTTCTCCGAACTTAGCCATACGCCAATGGGACCTCTAAGTTCATGCACTAAGTTTGCATTTCTAATTTCTTGTATGCAGAACGAAACCCCTTTGGGCTTATTCATGGCAAAGTATGCTTGAACTCAGGCATGTAGAATGAAATTCTTGAATTCATGCACGTGAGATGACGTTTACACTGTCTGAACTTGAGTTCCCAGTTTTCCCATTTTCAGAACTAAACCTACCTTTATGGTTGCAATTCGTGCATTCAGTTTGGAATCTTTGGAGCATGGCACAATAATGTTATATGATGCTGGTTATGTGGGTTCTAAGTATACATGGCACAATAATCAACAAGGCAAGAAGGGGATTTGGGCTACATTAGATAGGGTTCTCATTTATACTAATTAGCTGAATTTGTACCCAATCACGGTGCAACACTTATCTAGAGAGGCCTCAGATCACGCGCCTCTACTTATTAAATTGATGTTTCCCAACAAATTTAAGAGTAAATTTTACTTTCAGCAAATGTGGACTAGCCATGAGCTTTTTCTTAAGGTTGTTGATCAATATTGGAGAACCATCCCTATTGCTTCATCTGCTATCACTACTTTTTGTCTTAAACTTAAATCCTTAAGATACATGCTCCGAGAATGGATTGGCTAGCTGCTAAGGACCAAATTCTAAAACACAACAGATTCTTCAAAGCCCCTAGGCTATTTTCATTCTGGAAAGATACATGGCTTGGTGATAAACCCCTCAGTGACCTTATTTTACCCAGTCAATGGAGGCTCATCGAGGACAAAAATATCACCATTCAAGATTTGAGTAATACTCTCAATCCAAATTGGAATGTTATTCGGCATGTTCTTCCACAAAACATTGCTCGGGCAGCCACATTTTATATCAACAAAGATCCTTTGCCCAATGATACAAGGGTATGGTCTCTCACTGCAACAAGAGATTTTACTATCAGCTCATGGAGGAAGCACTTGACTGTAGCTGATCAATCCTTTCCATACTCTCTCATTTGGTCTACCTTCATTCCCCCCAAAGTTTCTCTATTCCTGTGGAAGCTCATCCATAGAATTTTACCCACTGATAGAAGAGTCCAGCAGAGTGGAATATCTTTGTGTTCTAAATACTTATGATGTCCAAATGCTCAGATTGAGTCAACCACTCACCTTCTCTTGCATAGCAAGCTGTCAGCTGCCACTTGGGCTCTGCATAAACCATGCATTCATATTGATCCCCCTCATGATGGCTGCCAACGTCATCTTACTGGACCCCCCCTCTCCAGTCTCTTCCCACTAACCCCCCCCCACCCGCCGGAGTGGCTCGCGTGATCTTGCACCCCCACCCCCACCCTTCGACCAACAGTCCTCCCAACCCCTCCCTACCCCCTTTCTCCCTCTAGCAATATTCAGGCGAGCTCGCGGCCCCACACCCTCCCAGCCAGCAGTCCCCACCGCGGACCCCTTGTAGCACCTCTCCCTGAACCTCCCACTCCCAGAGTAGCCCCCCTGGACCAACCTGAACTCTCCTCCCCCGGACCCCCCACCCTCCCAGAGATGAGCCCCCACCCGAGACCCCCTGCCGGATCCCCCCTCTCTGAACCACCCCACTCGCAGAGCAACCCCCCATCAGACCTGCCGCAATCGAACCCTCCTCCCCCAGACTCCCCCCCCACTGGAACCCCCCACCCTGCCAGCCAGTGGCCCCCACCCCGGACCCCACGTCAGAGACCCCCTCCCTGAAATCCCCAGTCCCAGACAGCCCCTCACCCACCGGAACCCTCCTCCGGACCCCCCATTGGAACCCCCAACCCTCCTAACCCGTAGCCCCCACCCAGGACTCCCTGCTGGATCCCCCTGCATGCCTGAACCGCCCTCTGCCAGAGCACCCCCGGCCCCCTCCGAGCCTGACCCTCCTCCCCCAAAATAGTTGTTGGAAGCCCTCCCCCTCCCAGACCAACCTCCCCCTCTCAGATCGGCTAGAACCCCCGCCCTCCCTGATGATCCCCAAGCTTTAAAAAAAAAGGAACAACAAATGCAGCAATGGCAATGGAGGAGGCGCGGCAGGTAGGGAGAGTTTTACAGAGAGAGGGTGAGGGAGGGGACTTACCAGACCGGAGAGGATGGCGACAACGCGCCACCGACGGTGACGACGAGGACGGGTTTGACGGCAACGACGAGGACGGCTTCGACGGCAACGGTGAGGGCGGCTCTGCGGGGACGACGATGACGAGGAAGGCTTCGACGGCGACTGCGAGGGCGGCTCTGGCGGCGATGATGACGACAAGGAAGGCTTCGATGGCGACGGCGGCTCTAGCCGCGACGGCGACTACGGCACCGGTGGACCTCTCCTCGGCAAGGAGATAGTGGAAAGAGAGTGAGAGGGAGAGTGGGAGTGAGACGGAGATCGCGGGGGAAGGGGGGAAGAAGGGGGAAAGCTCGATCCGTCGCGGGGGAAGGGGGGAAGAAGGGGGAAAATTTCACTAGAGGTAATAAATATTTGTAACGGATTTCAGACGAATTATTTCCGTCTGAATATCCGTCCCAAATCACGACGGATATAAAGGCGGAATATATTCTGTCTCTAATTATAGACGGATATTCAGAGGGAATATAGTATATATGTCTTTAATAACAACGGAATTTGTAACGGAAACTAATCCGTCACAAATACAGACGGATTTTAAGACGGAAAAATATCCATCTGAAATATCCGTCTGAAATCCCGCTTTTTCTGGTAGTGGTACTCGCTTACTGCTAGCGTAGCGATTTCTCCGTTTGCGAGGTAGGGTTCAAGTGATCCCTACTGAGTCTTATTCCGAGACTCATTCCTTGCGTGTTTTCACTGTGTTTCAGGTGAGGGGCGGCTTCAGGGGAGTGCGTCTGAGGTTCAGCGTGGTTCGGGTGCCCAACGTTAGTGCCAGAGGTCAGAGTCGGGGTATGCCCCATGTAGCTGTACTTTTCTTTCTTGTCTCTGTACTAGTTGTGGACTACTATTGTTATTTTATTGTTATCTTGTGGACCATGTATTAATTAAAATGTTATTTATTTCCTACTTAATTATATAAAATGTTTAGTTTCTACAATTATTTGTGATACTTGTGTAGTCTCCACACCGTCCTTCTAACCCTTCCGAGTCTTCGGACTCGTGGGTGGCGGTACGAGTCTCGGGTTATCGGGCCTTCCCGGTAATCAGATTCTCGGGTCGTTACAGTGGATCTTCAGTTGCCTAGATGCATAAGCTATCGCATTGCCTTGTTGCATTAAGACACAACCTAAGCCAATTCCCGAAGCATCAACATATACCTCGAATCTTCCTCCCGCAATAGGCAGAGTAAGAACATGTGCAGTTGTCAAGCGCTCCTTTAGAGTTTGAAAACTCTTCTCACATTCCTCAGCCCATACATAAGAATTTTTCTTCCTTGTTAGTCTAGTCAATGGCACGGTAATTTTAGAGAAGTCTTTGATGAATCTCCTATAGTAACCGGCCAATCCTAGAAAACTTCAGATTTCGGTCACATTTGTAGGCCTTTCCCAGTTATTGACTGCTTCTACCTTTGAAGGGTCAACAGAAATACCCTCCTTAGAGATCACATGACCAAGAAATGAAACTTCTTCTAACCAGAACTCACATTTACTCAATTTAGCATATAATTGATTCTCCTTTAATATCTGCAAGGCAATCCTTAAATGTGCTTCATGTTCTTTCTTAGTTTTAGAATAGATCAATATATCATCCATAAATACCACCACACATTGATCTAAATAGGGTCGGAACATACTATTCATAAGTTGCATAAAGGCTGCAGGTGCATTAGTCAGCCTAAAAGGCATGACAACAAATTCATAGTGTCCATATCTACTCTTGAATGTTATCTTATAAATATCTTCTTCCTTGATTCTCAGTTGATGATAACCTGACCTGAGGTCAATCTTAGAGAAATAATGAGCTCTAGAGATTTGATCAAATAGTTCATCAATTCTTGGCAGATGGTACTTATTCTTGATAGTCAATTGGTTCAACTGCCTATAGTCAATGCATAACCTCATAGATCCATCTTTCTTCTTCACAAAAAGACCATGTGCTCCCTAAGGTGACGTACTAGGTCTGATGAATCCCTTCTCTAATAACTCCATCAGTTATTTTTTTAGTTCCTTCAGCTCAGTAGGTGACATTCTATAAGAAGTTTTGGATACAGGGGCTGCTCCTGGTATCAAATCGATTGAGAATGAAACTTCTCTCTCGGGTGGTATGCCAGGTAATTCCTCAAGAAATACATCAGGATATTCCCTAACAACAGATATTTCTTCCAGAATGGGTTTCTTGGTTTCGGTTATAAGGACAGAAGCCAAAAATGCAACACATCCTTTCTTCATCATTTTTTGAGCTTGAAGGGCAGAGATGAGAAGAGGGTGTCTAGGATGGCTATTTCTAGAGAAAGATAGTTCATGGTATCCTGATTCACCAAAGGTTACACTTCCTCGCCTGCAATCCACCTTAACATTATACTTGGCCAACTAGTCAGCACCTAAGATTATATCATAACCCTCCATGTTCATGCATATCAAATCAATGACTAAGTTATGACCACTAATCAACACTTCACTAGAGGGAAAATAATGTTTAAGCTCAGTGTTTGCTCCTAAAGGTGTGGAAATAATAAGTTCAATTTTCAAATGAACATGTTTTTCATGTAAGGTGGTAGCAAAATTCTGGGATATGAATGAATGGGTAGGTCCAGTATCAAATAAAATAAAAGTAGTTCTAGAATTGATGGTAAGAGTACCTTCCACCACTCCTCCTTCAGTAGGTGTAGGTTCTATCAGAGCTTAGAGTCTTCCTTGACGCCTTGGTCCTTCTTGAGTTTTCTTCTCCGATGGAGATTCCTTCATAAGGGGACAATCAGAAATGCGATGATCCCCACTTCCACAGCGCAAGCATGCTCCCTTCTTTCTCCAGCACTCTTCAGTCTTGTGGCCAGTCTTGTCACAATACTTGCAGATATCTTTTGAAGATATATAAGGGATGGCTTGCCTATTTCCATCTCGAGACTTTTTATCTTGTTGAGGGGTTCTTCCTTCATTTGACCTATTCTTTCCAAATGTTGGTTTAAACTTTCCGGCGCCAACGACTTGTTCTTTCACGACTCTTCCCTTGATTTTATCCGCCATCTCCATGGCATCTTCTAGCAGTTGGGCCTTCCGGACCATCTCAGCATATGTTTGGATGTCCATAGGTGCCAGTTGGGGAATGTATTGGGGCCTTAACCCATTCATGAATCGCTTGGCCTTCATTCTCTCTGTATTAATGAGGTGTGGAGCATAACGGGCCAGTCGAGAAAATTGGGTCTCGTATTCAGCTACAGAGAGACTTCTTTGTTTAAGGGTGGTAAATTCTGCTGCCTTCTTTTCTTGGACTCTCTCCGAGAAATACTTGCCGTTGAAATATTCTAGAAATTCCTCCCAAGTGATATGGGGATCGGGTAAGGTCACCTCCACGGATTCCCACCAAGCTCTTGCATCCCTTTCCAGTTGAAAAGTTGCAAGCAAAACTCTATCTTGATCCGATCATTGCATGACTTGGAATATTCTTTCTATCTCCTTGACCCAATGTTTGACTTCATCCGGGTCAGTGGAACCTTTGAACCTCGGGGGATTCATGTTCCTAAAGTTGCGGTGTAGGTCTCCCGCACCATGGAGATTAACTCCTCCTTGAGCCATTTGTTGTAGGGCTTGAGTTAGCCGTTGTACGGTCCTTTGCATTTCTCTCCATTGAGCACGCTCAGCGGCCATTTTCAACAGCTAAGAATTTCTACAAAACAAGCTATGGGGATATAATATCTTATCTCTATATATCTTAATAGCTATCCCAAGTCTCTAACCAATCTCACGGGTCAAGTATAGCTATCCATTATCCTATAGTGTGAATAATCTAGGGTCTTCAATAACTAAGTCTTGATGCCCTAGACTCTTTTTAACCATAGGCTTTGATACCAACTAAACTGTCACGCCCCGAACAAGGCAAAATTATCAAGGTGTGAACAGTTATACGGGCATGTCGATCAAGAGACTCAGATGATGAGTATGAACAACGAATGGACAAGATCACATCTTTATTTCATAATCTGACATTTCCAACAAATATCCTTCAAGGACTTACAATACTATTCAAACTCGATACATTCATTTATAAGTACATAGACTGGGAAAAGAAATTTATTAAAAACTATCATCACTCTCATCACTCCAGCCCATTCCCGTCATCTTCAAAATTTCTTGAAAATTAACAACAATACACAATGTGAGCTAGAAAGCTCAGTAGGACTTATATCTCTTTACCAGGTCACTTTAAGTAATTAGTATTTTGGATCATCTATATACTCTCGAATAAAACAAGTAATGAAATAAATGACAAATAAAGAACAAGATCAGGAAGTCAAGAATTTCAAGAATAGATATTGTAGAACTCAAGTGTAAGCACGAAGATCAATAACAAGTATAGAATTATAAATATTGTCATGTAACAAAGATATTAACCCTTTCGGTCAAACATATCATGTATAGGAAGTCAAGCATGTAACGGGTCAAGCATGTAATAAGTGAATGGTCTAGTTCAATCTTACATGTCAGTTGGTGCAATGTCACACCTGATCATTCAACTCCCTCGGGCACAAGTACTTTCAGGCTTTACTCGCCTAGGACCAGATCAGGGCCCCCATGTTGCCAGGCATTGAGTATCAGGTGGACCAAAGTCCCGTGTAATTTCCAGAATAATTCATTTGTAATTATGACCAATTCGAGTTTCAAGAAAAACTTAAGAAGCGTAGTATAGCGCATAACTAGTCATTTAGTTATGGAGGACTCTAAAGGTGACCTCTACAGGCTCAAGAGGTGGCTCCCATTATGTAGCACTTTGTGCCATTCCGGCCTCAAGAGGTGGCTCTCATAACATAACACTTTACCCTGCATGGCACTTAACTCCTACACTCCCAAATAGTAGTTTATGGCTAAAGTACAGATCTAACAAAATTTTCATTTCCAAAGACACGCAGTATGAAGAAAGGGCACGTAGTATAAAGAATAAATGAAGTTTATAAGAGAAGTTCAAGGATGATTTAAGGCATCATGTTTAACGACATTAAGATAAAAAGAGAATGAATTTTCGGTCAAGGCGTGATCAACTCTTGCGAAAAATCTTGTAAAATGAGTTTAGATCAAGTTTTTTTAATCGAGTAATTATCAAAAAACCAAAGAAAACGCGGTCAAGTAAGAGGTGTGACAGTGGGAGGTTCCCCTCGTATTCACGAGGTCCTAATTAAGTAACCACTTATCCACTTAAAGCGTTTGCCCGTAGATCTCTAGCCTTAGACACCGGTTCTTCTTGGTGAACTTGCTAACTACACGATTTTTCGGAGACACGAAAATATGTAAATCGAACGAAAATCATTATTGTATATTCTAACATGTTCATTTGTGAAAGAATTTCAATGAAGGAAAAGACATTGAAAAAAGATGTCAAGCTTCCAATTGCATAGTATGCTCATGTATGAAGAGAATTTGAAAGAAGATGTCAAGCTTTCAGATATAGCTTAGATCAAATAGATAGGGTCAATCATGTATAGAAATTCTACGGAAATTAGAGCATAGTTGTTTGAACAATTAATGATAGCTTTATGAGTTCATTCACCTAGTCATTTCTTTGTTAATAGTATTCTTAAGAAAAGAACATGATTTTAAAATTTAAATTTTAAGTTTTGAAATAACGCACATAAACGAGGTAAATCGAGCGTGGTTACCGTATTCAAATCATGGTCTATATGTGATCTACGTTATTGAAACATGTTATGATAATGAAAGCTCTCATTTTTAAACTTTAAATCTTAAAATAAGACATAAATACATGATCATGAAAACTTTACGTAGAATCAAAATGCTCATGCAAGGAAACATATATGGAGATCTAATTAAGTTTTCGCCTGAGAGAAAACCTATCTCGTTGAAGATCAAAGAACAAGAAATTTAAGAACGAAGAACGCTTTCGAACACTTCTCCAACTTCGAGCTTTCTTTCTCTCTCCAACCAGCAATTCCTCCAAAGAGATTTGTGCTTTGAGTAGGGAATAGTCCAACCCTATTTATAGGTCAAAATCCCCCACCTACCTTCCCTATTCCACCAACCTTGTTACTATTACACCAACCTTGACACTATTACACCAACCTGGTTATTATTACACCAACTTCATTCCACCATGTGAATGACATATATAATCAATGACCTCATTTATTCAATGATGTAAAAATGACCTCATCCATTAGTTATGATTAGATTAAAGCTAATAATTCTCTCTTAAATCGGATGCTATAGTACTGCTACGGTACCGACGTCTTCGCCTTCTCAAAATCGTGTCGCGAATCTCGCCGTTCGTGTTAACACATGGGATAACATTCGCGTTTATATATTCTACACTAATAAAATTTATTTATTTTATTTTCATCTTTTATTATATATATATATATATATACATATAAATACATATAAAAATTTTCGAGTTACTACGTATTGGGCTTCATATATATGTTATAAATTAAAATTTTTAATTATAAAGTCATGATATATATTTAAACTTCCAATCATAAAGTCAAGTACTTTTAAGGGAGCTATGGAAGGACAAATTGTTTGACCACCATAGAGTAGATAGATTTTAGATCCTAGAATATAATTTACAAATTTTAAATTTCTTTCATTGAAAAGGAAAGTGTCCTTGTTAATCTTTCTTATAAGGGATTTTGGCATAATTACCCTTTAGGATTTCCAAGGTCATCAACTTTCAGGGTGTTCAAACATACAGATTATTCTACTAAACAAATCTACACAAAATTTAAAAATTATGACATTTTTGTCAAACAGATAGGTATCTCGTTTCGTTAATTTAAAAAATTAAGTTAAAAATTGACATAGCATAATCTTTTATGTAGAAAGAGTTTTTTTAAAAGTGCTCCCAAACATCTTATTAGATATAGAGAAAATAGGAGGATATGCTTAGGCTTAGGTTTTCATGTAAGGAATGATCATGGGATATTGTCACCCCATGTCTCCCCCCTCCCCGGGGGGGAGGGGATGTGGTCACCCATTTTGGGTGGAGTGATTTTAAGAAATCGATAATCTTTTTGATTGGTTGGTCATAAAAGGATATTGGCTGATTTTTTATGGGGAGTACTCTTCAAGTCGGTTATAGAAGGGGGACTCATCCCTCTTCTCTTCTTCTCCGATCTCTGTTGTAATTTTTACTGTAATTTTAATGCATATTTAAGTTTTACTTTAGTTTAATTTCAATTCTAGTCTTTGTTATCATTTATCTATCTATCTTCTTCTTCCTCTAATCTTCCCTTCATCTTTTTTTATTTTAGTATAATTCCTCTTTTATATCTACTCCTTTTATATTTCTTCATTCTCCTCTCAATAATATCCCTTCCAGTGGGGGTGGCACCAGAAGGGCGACGACTTCTACTCCGGACAACGAGTGTGATCCTCAAGAGCTCGTGAATCAAATCGACGACGACGGCACCATCTCCTTCAACACGACAGCTTCACATTCTTCCCTAATCCTTATTTAATTTGGTGTTATTTATCATTTATTTTTGTTAAATTGTAAGTTTATTTGTGACACTTTCATATTATAAGTTTTATCTTTTAATTAATAAAATTTATGTTGGTTTATTTCCTCTCTCTAGAACTTATTCTCTCTCTCATCCCTCTATCTTTATATTTCTCTTTCTTAACCCTCCAAATTTTTTTAGATGTATTTCTTTCGTGCACTTTTAAATTCAAAAGTCAAAATCAACAATAATTGATTTTGCTCTAAAAAAACATAAGATTTTTAATTTAAAATCTCAACCTCCCTGTGGATTCGACCAGTGCTCCCCATTACACTCTTTTTATTTTATTGTGAGTTAAGATTTTAAGATTGATTGCCGTGTATATTTTTAAGAATGAACTTCATGCGACATCATATATGCAAATTATGTCATCTAATCTAAATAGGTCTATATTTAACTATTGTCAAACTCTAATCACTCTCTTTGACGAAGAGTAGTATAATTTTTAAAATATTTAAATAAAAATCATTTCACCTTATAAGATATTTAGATTATTATAAGGATAAATTTAAAGAGCTCGTAAATGTCACTATTTTTACAACATGGAATCAAATTAAGTTAAAAAATAATAAGAATAGAAAGAGATACAAGAAATCTTCTATCTTTATTCAACAAAGTGTAAAGTAAAATTATCTTCTCTACGATATTATCTACGACGAGATCTAAAAAAACTTAGAATAGAAATATTAACAAAGATATTTGGCGCTAAAAACGAGACAACTTGAATTTGACATGTATAAATATAAAAAAACTATCATTAATGACTGGATGCCCGACTTATTATAATAAAAGAGGGGAGGGAAAGCATTTTGATATTCCCAAGATTGTTAAAAGAGTGTTAAAGATATATTTTTGTTAATTATTTTTTATCTTCAATATAATTTTAGAAAATTTAAAATTATCCATCTTTTTATGTAAAAATAGATATGTGTGACTTCCTTATTATTTCCCTCTATGACAATACTTTGATTTACATTAGTTATTATCTTGACATGATTAGAGAATTTAGAAGTATTATGATGAAAAAATATGAGATGGTAAATTTAGGCCACATAAAATATTTCTTTCGCATTCAAGTGAAGCAGTTTCTAAATAAATATTTGTTTCTCAATAAAAAACTATATAAAAGATCAATTAAAAAATTAAACACATTTAAGTATAAATTAATTAGTATACTAATAGACTTAAATGAGAAATTAAGAATATGATCGATAAGCAAGAGTTGACGTCTCTATTGATCGGTCAAGTTAATATCTCATACAAACATAAGGTGTAACATACTTCATGTTGTTAGTATCATTTTTATGTTTACGAGTAAACATAGTTGCATACATTTTTTAGTTGCAAAGATGATTCTAAGATATATATAAGGGACAAGGAGTTTTGGAATGAGTATATTTTACATAATAATAATATTAGATTAATTGACTGTAGGATAGCGATTAGGTTGGAAGTATTGACAATTGTAAATGCTACTCTATATTGTCTATTTTCTTAGCTCAAAAGTTATATTATAATTGAATGAGAAACAAAAGTTATGATGATATCTTATGTTAAAGTTGAGCATATGTTTGCTACGAGTATAATATGTGAGGTAATTTGATTAAGAAAAATTTCTATTGACTCGTAATAAAATGATCCAACAATTATCTATTATAACAATATATTTTCAATTGCAAAGATAAACAATCAAAAACTTTACAATTGTATAAATAATATAGCAATATGTTATCACTTCGTCATAGAGGTGATCACGAATGAAGAAATTAAGTAAAAGTTTGTCAACACCAAGGATCAAGTGATAGATGTCTTCTTCTTTTTAGTCATAAAAGATAGATCATTTTACAATTGTATAAAATATATATAAATACAATATCACTTCGTCAAGTTAATCACTGATGAAAAAATTAAACTAAAATTTGTTAACACTAAAAGCCAAGCGATAGATGCCTTCGTTTTTTTATCTTAAAAGATATATCATTTCATTTCAACTCATATAAAAGATATATATATAAAGATAATAAGTAATTAGTTACATATTCTCATAAGAGACAGAGAACTCGGTCCACCCACGAGCTAGACCCTGTCACATGAGGATTTGGCCATCCGAGACGTCCGTATAAGGGCCGCCGTCAGCAGCATTGAATGCGAGGTTCCCAAGTCCGGTCACTGCAGATCTGAGCGGAATCCTTCTGTAGTTCATGTTGACGACGGGTTCATATTGGTGACAGAAAGTCAGACAAGGAAGGGATAAATAAGGAGATGAACAGCTCTAAACTTTTAGATATGTGAAAAGATGTTTTTAAATAATGTTACACTAATTGAGTGTTTACAAGTCTTCCCTGATGTGAAGAATATAAATTTAATAAATCTTGAATATATGTTCTTAATAAGGAAACATTTTTGTACCATCATGATTTCACCTAATTTGAGTGACTATTTTAGATCAAGAGGTTCATTTATAAGAAGTAATAAATATCATATGTGTCATACCACTTGTATAGAAGAATCAAACATTACTCGGGTGACTATTTAAATCTAAATACTCATCATGAGGAGTAATAGAATTCTTAAAAGTCATTTCTCAATAAAGAATGCTCAAACAAAAAATCTAATAAATATATGAATCTCTCCTCTCGAACAATTATGAGAGGTGAGATTTGAGTACATGATCTCCCTACTAAAAGAGAGATCTCGAAGACTTTTCTATATGCCTTAGGTGACATTTGGTTAGGATCATGGGGAAGGATTATGAGATTCCAATCATTGAAATCCCTGACATCCTCATGATCCCAATTACATGCACCATAGCACCTTGACTTTTGTGGGTAAGAGATTTTTTAATTAAGAGAGATACAGACACATGTGATGGGAGTATAAAAAATTCACAGAAGCTGACTTGAACCAACTTTTAAGTGGATTTTTCGTATAGTAGAAATAAAAATATGTTTAAAATAATGAAGTTTTGACTTTGAGTTGAACGATATAATAACAACTTCAATATGCTAGAAATCTTACATTTACTTATTTTAATTGGTAAATAAATTAAATCCCTCCTTAAAGTGGTGCACATAAATAAGATGAGAATAATAGGAATTAAATCTATCCAGTAAATTGTATGCATTTAATTAAATAACAATACTAATAAAATAAAAAATGAATAGGTATTTCTCATAGACTTATTCTTAGAATATATAGCGGCATCATTTATATTCTTTCATGATTTTATTTACGAAGTAATAACTAACACACTCTCTAGCCTTCTTCCCTTTCTTCTTTTGTAATTTTTTTATTAACCATTAGACTTTTATTTTTATGAGGATATTTATTTTTCATCTCATCTCATATTCATCATTAACAAAATATATAAATGAGTTAAGATATTAAGATATTAACGCCCTAACATATTTAGATATTAATACGTTAATACATTAATGATCTAACATGTTATTACACATTAAAGACATTACTACATTAATGCTTTAATATGTCACCATCTTTGTATATTAATGTATTAGCATTTTAGTAGGCAATTGGAAGAGAGGTCAAATAAAAATATTATATAAATTAGTAAGTTGACAAGAAAAACTACCTCTTTTGTAAGAATGTAATTAATTTCTATTATATAACATCTTATTTTTATTCAATAATATTTTTATAATTTAGTAATACATAAATATTCATTATAACAAGACAACATTTGAAAGGTTGTTTATGTTTTTCTTATTCTTAAAAGTCTAATTTTTTAACAATGTGTATGACATTGTTGGATTTGTGATGATGGTTTTATTTTTTTTCTCTCATTTTTTTTGATCAATAGTACCTGTGACCAGATCTAGGAGAGTGCACCCCAATCCCAGGAGGATTAAAAGTGCTCACTCCACCAGCTCAAGATCAAAGGCTACAGATTTTATTCATGCGAAAAGGATTACAAGGCCTTCAGGGTATACCCCTTAGTACAAAGGGCTGAGAGAAAAAAATAGAATAAAATAAAAGACAAAGCAGCTAACCACGGAGGTTGGGAAAGCCCATTCTGTCAAGTCGACACCCCCCTCTGACATTTGCTGGGAGTAAATGAAAGTTGTCATAAAAAACTGAACTAGAAAGACAATGAACTGCATGGTTAGCGAGCCCATCCGTAGCCTGGTTCCCTTCCATGTACACATGGACAATGTCAGGTTTTAATCTTTGAATGAGATCCCTTAGATCGTTGATGAAAGGGAGCAATCTCCAAGGGCAGCCGATTGGATTTGTAACAATGTGAACTATAGTTTTTGAGTCAGATTCAACCGATTGAAGATTAATGCCAAGGGAAGCTGCGAGCCGAAGTCCATCAAGCATAGCACGTGCCTCCGCAACCAAGCTATGACAAGGACCATAAGAATGACTGAAAACCAGGATCAAAGATCCTCTGTGGTCCCTGATCAAATCACCTTCGCCAGCTGGGCCAGGATTGCCCTTAGAAGCACTATCCACATTTAGTTTGAAGCAATGAACCAAAGGAAACGACCATCTCACAATCTTAGGTGGAGTCGGGTTTCTGGCAGATGAGACCAGAGAAAGGTGGGGGAGGTTGGAAAAAATGGTAGTAGCTGATGTGACACTAAATGCAGCAAGATGAAATGAGACCCTTGGACCTAATTCGCAAGAACACACAAGTAAGAGATCAAGCACAAAACGCCGAACACCGCGCGCACCCGATTCCCTTGGTGACTCGGTGATGCCGAGTAAGATAGTGGGTCTAGCCCCTAGCTGGTTAGAGGACCAGCACTTGCTAAGTCGTCCCTCCCAAAGGTTGAAGGCCCACAATCACGGGCGGCCGGGGTGCCTTGGGGCACTAGGACACTCACTCACTAACCACGGTGACCACACGGCAAAGGTGGATCCGGGATCGAGCTCTCCTCCTCACCGACCAGCGGACTAATGAAACGGATATGAAATGAACAGAAATGACGGAGCAAAGTTTTAGAGGCTTACCTAGCCGGCTTGAGGAAGCCGACTTCGCTCGGAGACGAGGGCGAGCGGGGAAGTGTGTTCCCCGCACACTGCGTCGGTGTAGCTTCACGCCTGCGAGAATATCATTACAACACTACTCCTCACACAGGAGGGGTGGCCTCGGGGTGGGGAATTAATAGCTTTACACCCAAACACTACCACCTCACAGGGTGGGGCTTTCAGCCAGCCAAGCGGGGAGGGGAGGATGGGCCGAAACGGGTAGAAGAGAACTAAGGAAGTTGATGCAGCCGGCTGGAATTCTGGATGGGAAGCCGCTGTTGCCGCCGTCCCGAGCTAGTCCGAACTCCGATTTCGAAGATTCCACCTCCTGGAGTTTCCTGACTTGATGCTGGTGATGTCTGAATTTTTGGACGGCCTCTGGAGTCGGAGACTGGCGACACCGGCGACTGAACCGAGGCAGCAAATGTGGTCTCTGGCCGGACCTGTTCTGTAGCAGTAGGTTGCAGACACTTGTGGTGAACTCTCCCGAACTCCGAATGGCACAAAACCAGCGGCGTTATCTTCGTGGTTGAAGTAGCTAACAGCAGGAAGTGGTGGGGTGACGATCCCAGGTCGGTGGTGACGTGGGTCCTGGGAAGAGTGAACTCTGGTCGATGCAGCCTGAGAAAACTGACCTGGATAGTGCGAGGGAGAAAATTCGTAACTCTGTCCCACGGTGTCCAAATGGTGATCCGTTTCCTGACCCTGAAAGGGGACAGAGAGGAGCAGAACTTTGATGAAGAAACCCGAGCCTGGTTCAGCCTTGGTTGATCGTGGCACCCTGTTCTTGTCGGTTCTGGTGTTGGATGGAGTCCTCTCTGCGCGATTGTGGGAGAATCGCCCTAGCCAGCAGCTCCGATCTCAGAATGAGGTGAAACCACCTCGCCTTCGAAGCTGACGTGGAGCTCTTTCCAGGTATGTAGGATACGCCCTCAGCAGCACAAGGATGGAGCTGTGGCCGTCGCTGCAACTGGAGGTTGATCTGCAGGTCGGCCTGCACACGAAGCTGAAACTAGGATGATGGGGAAGAAGGCTTCTTGGGTGAGTGAAGGTGGGTGTGGTGCGGCCAAGTGGAGTTGTGGGGCTCTTGTGTGGTGTGTAGGGGGATGAGGAGGGGAGGAATGGTCGAAGTCTGCAGAGGGAGGGGGTGGTGGAGAGGGTGGACGCAGCAATGGGGAAGGAAGGTGGGGGTTCGGCCTTAGCAAGAGGGGAGGAGGAATGGGGTGGCTAGGGGCGAACTTGGGAGGAGGGGGGGTGGTATGGTCGACCTAGGGAGATGAAGAGACTCCTTGGGGAGGGGAAAGGGCCCTTGGGAGGTGGAAGGTTGCTTGGGGAAGGGGGAGGGAAACCTTGGGAAGGGGAAAGGGTGCTTGGGGAGATGGAGTGATTAATGATGTGAAGTAATGGGGCCTTGGGAGGTGAAGAGACTTGCCTAGGTGGCAAGTGATGTGGCAAGGGGTGAGGAGAGAGAGGAAATTTCGAACTAGAGAGAGAGAATTAGAGTGAGAGAGAGAATTAGACTCAAGTGGATGCAAGCTTTCAATAATTCTTCATTAACCACAAGAGGAGGGGTTGGGGCCCTATTTATAGGGAAATCCCTTTTACAAATAGGTCCTCGACACTTCACACACTAACACAAAAGCCAAGGGGAAGGGGGGGTGCGCCCATGGGCCTAGCCCAAAGGCAAGGGCCCATTAACAAGCACAAAGACTCATGTGACTCAACTAAGGACAATTAAAAAAAAAAACCTAGGTACAAGACTCAAATAAAAGACAAAAGTACATGATAATGATAGGGAAAAATCACACAGTGACCTAGGTAAAGATACTGAGATCCACTCCGGAACAGGGACGGCCTCCTAGCTGCTCCCGGGTGGGAGGGAAGTGCCAAGCCATAGGGAATCACGAGTGATGTCCTCATCAATTTCCCCGGACTGGAAAAAGCTCGACTCTGTCGAGTAGAGGCCCTCCCTGCTGTGGTACCGCTCCAACATGTCAGGATCTAGCTGCTGGAGATCTTCCCTGCTGACCCAGGCATCGTCCGAGGGTGGTCGTCCCTTCCACCGGACTAGATAGCGCTCATAAGCCTTGCTCCTTGTGTTGGTGACCTGTTCATCTAATATCCGCTTCACTTTATCACGCTGGTTCCTCAAGTCGGGTGGAGCACTCTGTGGTGTGGGGGTACTCTCAAAGGATGGGTCTGGCCGGATATCCTCACTAGGTGTCACCACGGGGCCCCTGTAGGGCACCAGGTCCGCCACATTGAATGTGGGGCTTACTCCATATTATTCGGGAAGGTCCAATACATAAGCATTGGTGCCAAGTCGTCTCAGCACCTGGAAGGGGCCAGCCCCACGTGGTCTCAACTTTGAGGCATTCCCAGGGAACAACCTCTCCGTTCTCACCATCACAAAATCACCTATCTGGAACTCCTGGTGGCGACGGTGGGAATCAGGTGATCTTTTGTAGATCTCATTGCTCTTGTTGATGTTCTTGCGAATTTCCTCATGCAACTCTCTAAGGTGTTGGGCAAATGACTCAGCAGTGATAGACACCCTAGCGTGAGGGGGTAGGGGAATGAGATCAGTAGGCTTCCTAGGTTTGTAACCATGCACAGCTTCAAAGGGACTCATGCCTATGGACCTACTGGTGGAATTATTGTATGCAAACTCGGCTTGGGGCAGAATGAGATCCCAATTTCCAGGACGGTCCTTAACAAGACATCTAAGAAGATTCCCCAGACTCCGATTGACGACCTCCGTTTGGCCATCAGTTTGGGGGTGATAGGCTGTGGAAAATTTAAGCAAGGTCCCCATTAGGTGCCAAAGGGTTTTCCAGAAATAACTAGTGAATTTGACGTCCCTGTCAAAGATGATGGTCTTAGGTAGGCCATGGAGACGAACCACCTCATCAAAGAATAGACGGGCCACGTGGGAAGCATCAGAGGTTTTTGAACAGGGGATGAAATGGGCCATTTTTGAGAATCTATCCACGACCACAAAGATGGAGTCATGCTTCCTCTGGGTTCGGGGTAGCCCTAACACGAAGTCCATACTTAGGTCCTGCCATGGCCGATCGGGAACGGGTAGAGGGGTGTATAGGCCAGTGTTTTGTTTGACTTGTTTGGCAGTCGCACATGTGCGGCATTGCCCCACAATCTTGGCCACATCCCTCTTGAGGCTGGGCCAATAGAACTGCCCCTCAACCAGGCCAATAGTCTTGTGTACCCCAAAATGTCCAGCTAGGCCCCCAGCATGTAACTCCCAAACCAATAAATCCCTTAGCGAAGTCCTAGGGATGCAAAGCCGATGCCCTTTGAAGAGGAACCCATCCTCTATGATAAAGCCATGGTGTTCTTGGGAGGAGTGGGTGGTTAGGTGGGTGTGAATGGGCCCAAATTCGGGACAAGTCGGGTATTCTTCCCTCATCCGATCGAAGCCTATGACTTCTACTCGGACGGTGGCCAATAGGGAGACCCTCCTGCTAAGAGCATCCGCAGCGCGGTTCTCACTCCCGGCCTTATGTTTGATCACAAATGTGTAGGCCTGGATGTACTCAACCCATCTAGCATGTCGAGCATTCAATTTCTGTTGAGAGTTGAGGTATTTTAGAGTCTCATGGTCGGAGAATATGACAAATTCTTTGGGTAGGAGGTAGTGCCTCCAATGGCGGAGGGATTGCACCACCGCATAGAATTCTTTGTCATAGGTTGTATACTTGAGCCTGGCATCACACAACTTCTCGCTAAAGTAAGCCACGGGATGTCCCTCTTGGCTGAGGATCCCACCAATTCCTACCCCAGAAGCATCACAAGTTACTTCAAAGACTTTGGAGAAGTCCGGGAGGCATAAAACCGGGGCTTGGGTCATTCTATCTTTGAGTTCCTGGAAGGCCTTAGTAGCTGACTTAGTCCACACAAAGGTTCCCTTTTTGAGACAATCTGTGATTGGGGCTGTGATGGTGCTAAACCCATGGATGAACCTTCGGTAGAAAGTGGCTAAGCCATGGAAGCTCCGGACTTCATGGAGAGTGCGGGGCTCCGGCCAGTCAATGATGGCTTGGACCTTTTCGGGGTCCATAGATACACCTTTGGTGGAGACAACATACCCAAGGAAGGTAGTGGAATCTGTCATGAAATGACATTTTCCTAGATTGGCAAAGAGGCTTTCCTTCCTAAGGGTGGTGCAGACCTGCCTGATGTGGTTGAGGTGGTCTTCTTTGGACTGGCTGTAGATGAGGATGTCATCGAAATAGACTACAAGGAAAACCCCAATGTAGGGCCTGAGGGCCTCGGTCATGAGGCGCATAAATGTGCTTGGGGCATTGGAAAGCCCAAAAGGCATCACCAGCCATTCATAGAGTCCATCTTTGGTCTTAAAGGCTGTTTTCCATTCATCCCCGGGCCTTATCCTCACTTGGTGGTAGCCACTTTTGAGATCTATCTTGGAAAAAATGGTGGCTCCCGCAAGCATGTCAAGCATATCGTCAAGTCTAGGTATAGGGAACCTATATTTGACGGTGATCTTGTTGATGGCCCTACTATCCACACACATTCGCCATGTCCCATCTTTCTTTGGTGTGAGAAGAGCGGGGACGGCGCAGGGGCTTTTGCTAAGCCCGAGAAAGCCTTTTCTAACAAGCTCTTCTACTTGCCTCCTTAACTCAGCATGTTCGGTGGGGTTGAGGTGATAGTGTGGTAGATTTGGAAGGGAGGCTCCCGGGACAAAATCTATGGCATGCTGAACATCCCTCATGGGAGGTAGTTGGTCCGGTAGTTCATCGGGAAACACATCCTTGAACTCTTCAAGGAGTGGGTATACTTCCACGGGATGGGGGTTGGAGGGTGTTGACTCTCCTAGACAAAGGACAACAGCGCACACGGGGGTTCCTTGGGCAACTTCCTCTTCTAACTCCTTTCTAGTGATGAGGTGGAGGCCTTTGATTGGCCCGGTGGGAACTTCGGGGATGGGGTTTTGGGAGGTTGATTGTGTGGGTGAAGGCGGGCCCTTGGAGCTTGGTGAGGGAATGGGAGGAATCCCCTTAGTGGGTGGTTCCTTTCGGGGTGGGGATGGGTTGAGGCGGATGACCTTCCCCTCGTGCACAAAGGTGCATGTGTTCGTCTTCCCATAGATAGTAGCATCTACATCGTATATCCAAGGTCTCCCAAGTAGGATGCTTCCTACGGCCATAGGTATGATATCACACCAAATTTGCCCTTGGTAGGATGAGAAGGTGATGGGGATAAGACAACATGTGCTGACGGGGAGGGAGTGGTTGTTGATCCATGACACACGGTAGGGTTTGGGGTGGGGTGTTGGGGTAAGCCCAAGGAGTTTGACGGTGTCCGGGGACACGGCATTTACACAACTCCCATTGTCTAAGATGATCTTCCTAACATGATTCCCAATTTTGATGAAAGTATGGAAGATGGAGGTCCTACGCCAATCCTCCTCTTGGGGTTGGGTAAGAGTGCATCTTATCACCCCAAGGTGGGCTGATTGGTGGTCATCTTCTACACCCTCTTCAATGAATTGCTCCTCGTACTCATCTTCCCACCCTATGGCAGCCTCGTACTCCTCCACATTCTCATGAGATTCTTGGGAGGTGGTGGGTACGCTCTCCATGACAAGATTGGACATCCCCTTGGAGGGGCATTGGGTGGCTATATGGCCATAACCATGACACCGGAAACACTTAATCGAACTATTCTCTGGGGCCTTCCCTTTGGAGATTTCCTCTCTTCGGGGATAGGGATTGGGTGGAGTGGGTTTGGTAGGAGGAGGGTTGGTTGATTGTGGGTAGGTCCGGGTGGGGGTACCCCCACTAGGAGTAGGGGTTTTCAACAAGGGCGGAAGGTTGGGTCGTGGACCCATGTTCCTAGGCTCAACCGGACGGGCAGGGGTGACCCTTGAATTCCTAAAGAACCTCTCCGTATCCCGAGCTATTTGATAAGCCATTTCAAGGGAATCCACATCCCTCATAATTAACTCCCTTTTGATGTATGGATGGAGACCATTCCTAAATCGTGATAGGGTGACGGCTAACTCCTCATGTACTCCACATTTTAGAAGATAGGAGTCAAACAATTCTATGTACTCTACCACGGATTTTCCCTCTTGGGTGAGCCATTGCCATTCATCTAAGAGTGTTTGGGTGTAGGAGTGGGGAAGGTATTTGAACCTTAATTGGGCTTTCATGCCTTCCCATGTTTGAATGGGTTCTTCCCTCCTAATTCTCTTCCTAGTTTCAACACTCATCTAATAGGTCTTGGCCAATTTAGTAAGGTGCATTTTGGCTAGCCTAACCTTCCTCTCTTCGGTCATTGGGTACCAATCGAAGATTGGTCCATAGCACTCTCCCATTCTAGGTACACATGTGGGTTATGTGACCCATCAAAGTTAGGAGCGTCAACTTTGATCATCCTAAGTAGGTAGTCATCCGGGTCATCCCTTGGTCGCCTTTCCAAAGCTCTATGTGGGCGGGGCCTCTCATTCTCGGGGTAATAGTCATTCTCTAAGTCCTCCCTTTCATGCTCAACCCGGAGTGGTGGGGCCCTTTGGGGAGTGTTCCTAGGGGGGGTCCTAGCTTCCTCAATCCTATCCAATCGAGTGACCACACCATTCATTCGCTCCGTGAGGGCTAGAATGGCAGCCTCTATCCGTTCTATAGGAGTTGGGGGAGTTCCCCTAGGGTCGTTTTGGTTGCCTTGGAAATTGGGATCCATGGGTGGATCGGAGGTAGTGGGATCGGGTCGGTATGGGGTGCCCCTACGGGTGGACATGCACAAGGTATTGATGAGGAAAATGCAATTGTCCTGGGACCTAGGCTTGTAGAGACAAGTCTAAAACTTGCTCTGATACCACTTGATGTGACACTAAATGCAGCAAGATGAAATGAGACCCTTGGACCTAATTCGCAAGAACACACAAGTAAGAGATCAAGCACAAAACGCCGAACACCGCGCGCACCCGATTCCCTAGGTGACTCGGTGATGCCGAGTAAGATAGTGGGTCTAGCCCCTAGCTGGTTAGAGGACCAGCACTTGCTAAGTCGTCCCTCCCAAAGGTTGAAGGCCCACAATCACGGGCGGCCGGGGTGCCTTGGGACACTAGGACACTCACTCATTAACCACGGTGACCACACGGCAAAGGTGGATCCGGGATCTAGCTCTCCTCCTCACCGACCAGCGGACTAATGAAACGGATATGAAATGAACAGAAATGATGGAGCAAAGTTTTAGAGGCTTACCTAGCCGGCTTGAGGAAGCCGACTTCGCTCGGAGACGAGGGCGAGCGGGGAAGTGTGTTCCCCGCACACTGCGTCGGTGTAGCTTCACGCCTGCGAGAATATCATTACAACACTACTCCTCACACAGGAGGGGTGGCCTCGGGGTGGGGAATTAATAGCTTTACACCCAAACACTACCACCTCACAGGGTGGGGCTTTCAGCCAGCCAAGCGGGGAGGGGAGGATGGGCCGAAACGGGTAGAAGAGAACTAAGGAAGTTGATGCAGCCGGCTGGAATTCTGGACGGGAAGCCGCTGTTGCCGCCGTCCCGAGCTAGTCCGAACTCCGATTTCGAAGATTCCACCTCCTGGAGTTTCCTGACTTGATGCTGGTGATGTCTGAATTTTTGGACGGCCTCTGGAGTCGGAGACTGGCGACACCGGCGACTGAACCGAGGCAGCAAATGTGGTCTCTGGCCGGACCTGTTCTGTAGCAGTAGGTTGCAGACACTTGTGGTGAACTCTCCCGAACTCCGAATGGCACGAAACCAGCGGCGTTGTCTTCGTGGTTGAAGTAGCTAACAGCAGGAAGTGGTGGGGCGACGATCCCAGGTCGGTGGTGACGTGGGTCCTGGGAAGAGTGAACTCTGGTCGATGCAGCCTGAGAAAACTGACCTGGATAGTGCGAGGGAGAAAATTCGTAACTCTGTCCCACGGTGTCCAAATGGTGATCCGTTTCCTGAACCTGAAAGGGGACAGAGAGGAGCAGAACTTTGATGAAGAAACCCGAGCCTGGTTCAGCCTTGGTTGATCGTGGCACCCTGTTCTTGTCGGTTCTGGTGTTGGATGGAGTCCTCTCTGCGCGATTGTGGGAGAATCGCCCTAGCCAGCAGCTCCGATCTCAGAATGAGGTGAAACCACCTCGCCTTCGAAGCTGACGTGGAGCTCTTTCCAGGTATGTAGGATACGCCCTCAGCAGCACAAGGATGGAGCTGTGGCCGTCGCTGCAACTGGAGGTTGATCTGCAGGTCGGCCTGCACACGAAGCTGAAACTAGGATGATGGGGAAGAAGGCTTCTTGGGTGAGTGAAGGTGGGTGTGGTGCGGCCAAGTGGAGTTGTGGGCCTCTTGTGTGGTGTGTAGGGGGATGAGGAGGGGAGGAATGGTCGAAGTCTGCAGAGGGAGGGGGTGGTGGAGAGGGTGGACGCAGCAATGGGGAAGGAAGGTGGGGGTTCGGCCTTAGCAAGAGGGGAGGAGGAATGGGGTGGCTAGGGGCGAACTTGGGAGGAGGGGGGGTGGTATGGTCGACCTAGGGAGATGAAGAGACTCCTTGGGGAGGGGAAAGGGCCCTTGGGAGGTGGAAGGTTGCTTGGGGAAGGGGGAGGGAAACCTTGGGAAGGGGAAAGGGTGCTTGGGGAGATGGAGTGATTAATGATGTGAAGTAATGGGGCCTTGGGAGGTGAAGAGACTTGCCTAGGTGGCAAGTGATGTGGCAAGGGGTGAGGAGAGAGAGGAAATTTCGAACTAGAGAGAGAGAATTAGAGTGAGAGAGAGAATTAGACTCAAGTGGATGCAAGCTTTCAATAATTCTTCATTAACCACAAGAGGAGGGGTTGGGGCCCTATTTATAGGGAAATCCCTTTTACAAATAGGTCCTCGACACTTCACACACTAACACAAAAGCCAAGAGGAAGGGGGGGTGCGCCCATGGGCCTAGCCCAAAGGCAAGGGCCCATTAACAAGCACAAAGACTCATGTGACTCAACTAAGGACAATTTAAAAAAAAAACCTAGGTACAAGACTCAAATAAAAGATAAAAGTACATGATAATGATAGGGAAAAATCACACAGTGACCTAGGTAAAGATACTGAGATCCACTCCGGAACAGGGACGGCCTCCTAGCTGCTCCCGGGTGGGAGGGAAGTGTCAAGCCATAGGGAATCGCGAGTGATGTCCTCATCAGTAGCACCCATGACTTTGCAAGGAGGAAGCTTAGTGGAGTTGACCAAGTGCATAATTTTGCAATAGATGGACTTAGGAGAGGTGGTGGAGCCAACATATTTGCGCTTGTTTCTTTCACACCAAATTAACCATAGCCATGTAAAAATGATGAGCAGAGAGACTATTCCAGCTAGAGTGGATGTGTGAGCAAGTTGTATCACCTGTCTTAAGAAATCTCGGCCTGAAACGCAGGCAGCAGGGCTAATCTGTGAGCAGGAGTGGATAAAAGCCCAAGTATCCTTCGAGAGATTGCTGTGTAATAATAAGTGAGTGGTAGATTCAGTCTTTGCGTGCTGACAACATATGCATTTGGAGCAAAGATAAATTCCACTTTTCTGAATTTCATAGTCCCGTAAGGTGCCATGGATGAGTTTCCAGAGAAAGAGAGAAACCTTAGGGGGAATTATTTTTTTCTCTCATTGGAGAATTTATCGTTTAGATTATGTAAAAGATGTTATTTATCATTCTACCTTCAGTTTAACTTAGAAAAATTATCATTAATTTTTTTAGAGATATTACGGGGAATAAAGTTTAGAATCATATTTTTCTCTAAAAAATTGGTTGGAGATTAATTTTTTAGAAAAAGTAGGGTCCACAGTTAGGGTGTCTATCTATTTCTTTCAAATTAAAAATTAAATAGTTAAAAAGTCTAGGTGAGACAAATTTATTTGTCAACACTTGAACCTCTGCCTAATAATTTCCATCATTTGATTCACTAGAAAAGATATTATCAAATATTATCTAAGACATTATTTGACATTAACTCTTAAGAGTGATTGCAATCATTTGAATTATCTGATAAAGATATGTTCATTCCCAAATAACATATATGAGACTTTCTCATATTTTCAACTATCATATTTTAATGTAGTGGAAAGAGAAAAACTCAATGCACCTCTTTCTTTTATTCTCTCAAAACTAACGGAGAGATTGATTTTGCCAAAAAAGTTGACTTTTTTATTGTTACTTATGATATTCTTGGATATTAATATATAGACAATGTCTCTTTTAGCTAAGAGAAGGTAAGATGGTAAAAAGACAAGTATTGTTAAAATTTGCATTTGTTTTTTGCAAAATATGAAACGAATTATTTGATATAATCATGAAAAAACTCAAATCTTATGTCGCATCCTATAAAATTGAATTATAAAAAATCACTCTATAAATAAAAGCACTCTCATGTAATGTCAAAGATCTAAAATCACTATAGTATTGGTGTCATATCTCTTAGCTACACTCGTATCATAGTTCTACTTGTTACACTACATGTGGTGCAATAGTGTAAGGTGTTGTAAGTAACGTCATAGCCATCTAAGGTATATATCTGTACAGTTCGATTGACAATCAGATGGTTCAACAAATAAAAAAAATTCTAAATAATGGGCAAGCCACCTTTGGCCCACTCAGGGCATATGATCTTTATTTTTTGAGCTGTTCGATTGTCAATCAGATTGTACGGACATATACATTAAGATGAGACATGGCGTGACAAATTATTTTGAAAAAAATTAATTACACCATATGTACTAGAGGTGAACGTGTTTTGGTTCGGTTCGATTTGGGACCATTTTTTTCCAAATTGAATTGAACCGAATTTACTCGTCAAACTGATTTGATTTGGTTTCAAAATGAATTTGCATATTTTTATAATATATATAAATTTAATTACGTATATATAATAAAAAAATACTTATATGTTGTATATCTTTATGTACATATAGTTAAATTTTAATATTTTTTAATATTTTTATAATATATTTTTAAATAAAAATAATATATAAATAATAAATTTGATTTATTCTATTTAATTCGATTTAACATATTATGAAATCGAACCGAACCGAATTCGACTTCAACTCAAATGATTTTTTGATTTGAATAGAATTATGAACAACCCTATGTACTACAAATTAAACTCCTCATATTATTGGTCCACAAAATACAAGTCTCATACTTTCATAAGATATATAGGATCATACGCAATTTAGGAAACTCGTTGTTTTCTCGTAACGTAACACCTCGATTTTAAGAAGTCCAAATACATGTTGAATTCTCTTAAGTAAAACCCAATAGGTAGGTCCACTTAACTAATGTGAGCCCGTTAAGCAAGATTAATTAATATAAACGAGTAATTTAATTATTAATAACGTAACTTTATATAGCAATGTTAGAAGATAGTCAATATTAGATTCATTAAAAAATAATTTAATTATCTATAAGTTTGCACTTTTTCAGAAGGGTCAAAAATAGTAAATAAAATAATTAAGGGGTAATTTGTTAATCGAGCGGAGTTAATACATTCGACCTCAGGGGGTCGAATGTCTTACCCGAGCTTGAACAAGAGTCATGTGTGAGGGGGGGTAGTGGGCTCCTCATCTTTCTCTTTCATCAGGTGGGAAATCCTAAGGGCTATTCGATTATCAAACCGGCCCTAATAGAATAGGACATGACAATTTTAAGAGGGGGTTTTGTAAAAAGTTTCCATCTAAATTCTAGGCAATTCGAGAATGTGGATGGCTTCTCTCGAAGGGGGCTTACGCGGGGGATTTTTGTGCTTCTTGTAGCCACTGGCTGTGAGTGCTCGGGAGGTTATTTAAAACCTCATTATCTCTCTTTCTCTCCTTTCTCTTAATTACCTCTCTCATTTCTCTCACTTCTCTCTCACCCTTTCTTCCTGTTGCGACGAGAATTAGAGTGAGAGTGAGAGAAGAAGAAGAAGAAGAGGAGGCCGTAGATTTAGAAGAAGATGAGAATGAATATGTTTCGGATTGGGTAAATTTGATTATTAGAGAAAGATTTCAGTAGAAAATATTATTGTTATTGTATTTAGGAATTGGAACGTCGTCCCCAACATTTAGGGAACATCAAAAATTTGAGCAAAAATCATTATAGAAGTTTAGAGAATATTTTAAAGTTTGTTTGACGACCTCACACTAAAGGTACACGTGTGATGAACTGAGCATGTGTTATTTTAGATTTGTGTATTTGGTTTTATTTTAATATTTAGAAAGTGAATTTGTGCATGCAAGAGATGTAAAGTTATTTGAGAATATTTGTTTAAAGTTTAATGAAAACAACATATCAGATCTGTACAATATAATATGGATTAGTTTGGGGATGAACCCTATAGCCCAGTCGTAAGCCGTGTTAGACGAGAGGGCTATCCAGAGTAAAGGGTTACCTAGACAAGGAATTCTGAGATAAAGTTATCCCGAGATAGAGCTACCACTACATATGGGGGTTGAGATAAGAATGAACTGAATTAATCCCATATCATAAAACGAAAAATGTTATTGGGATAACTATATAAGTAAGACATGGAACCATAATTGGTGAGGCATCATTTGAAACGTTTTAGTCAAATTTAAATTAAAACAACAATATTGACAGGGCTTAGTTGCATGTAGTCTCAAAAGATAATCATCCATGGTTAGAGTCTAAATTTACATATTAAATTATTATATATACGATGTGATTATGTATGACTGATTTTATGATTTGCCATTAACTATATTTGTTATGTCGTCAATTTGTCCATTTGGCTGAATTAAAGCTATTCCGATGAAAAGTTGGTAAGGTGATTAATATGAAATTAAGTATACGAACAATACCATCTTAAAGGGGCGTGTTGACGATCCGCAGTAATGAGAATGTAACACTGACATGTGAATTAACATGTACCCCCATAAAAATTGATTTTATCAAATATGCCTCTCGTCTGAGCATATTATCATAAATATCTTTCATTTAGATAGAAATATTACGATTATACTCTTTAATTTATAGTCGTGGGAGAAGAATATTCTGTAAAATATGTCATCTATAGTCGTTAGATCTAACATATATTTGACAAAAGTGAATTTTACAAGAATATATATATATAAATCTTACTCTTTAACTCACACTTAACTCGGGTTAAACACACGGGAGTTACGACGATGACATAATCGTGACATTACTCATATTTCGATGATATTTATGATAATATGTTTGTACGAGGAGCACATTTGACAAAACTATACTTTACGGGGATATATATGCAAAGATCTCAAAATTAATCAACACATCACTCGGCGATTGTATTGGTTGAGATAATTTTCTCCTTCGTCTGTCGATCATACGGATTGGATGGGGGAGGACTTATTATTAATTTACATGCCAATCACTTTGGCATGCATTAGAATGGGTGCAGTTTAGAGTAGATCCTACTCCAACATATCTATCCATACTAATTGTGAAGAATAAAATGTATTTATACTACATCCAAACGAGCTTAAATAATGTATACATATGGGCTGTCGTAAAAGATTAAGACTTTTGAAATCTGTTCACATCCAAATGGAAAATGATTGGTAAAGAATAATGAAACAGAAGGAAAAAATTCAGAAGATATCATTAACCCCTCGCATTAACCTGTTTGAATCACATAATCAAAGAGGAGACGGGGTATGAATTTTATGCATCTGCATTAAATCATAGGAGAGCAACAAATTGTACGACAGACATACTCAAATAACATATATTAGATAATGTGAATGTAGATAATTGTTAAAAATATGAATCGAATTTATATCTAAAGATTGAAAAATAAGAGATTCAATTTGATCTATATTTAAGTCACGGACGAGAACCGAAATTCTGGTCACCGCTAACGTGACCCATGAGAAGCGCACGCGGAATGTTTCGAATCAAACGCCATTCTGGTCTGTAAATTTATGGATTTGATTGGGGTTCAAATGAATCACAAACTATAGATTAAATTAAATATTTTTATATATAATGTTCTGTTTGATAATCATTTAAGACGAAGGAGTCGATGAGAGAGAGCGATACGAGTCTCGTCATTTTTCTCATACACATCGTCGCTAATCAGAGTCGATATCTCTTAGAATCCGTTGGGCTAATCGCACCCAATTAATAAAGCGCCCCTAATGAATATATCATGCCTTCGAATATAGAGTCCAAACGGATTGAACACCTGACCCGAGACCCGTTTTCACATGTATCGGATTCACTGGGGCTTCCGAGTTTCGACTCTCTCTCTCTCTCTCTCTCTATATATATAAGAACTCGCAGTGTCGAGGAGTTGGAGACGTCAGCTCGAGAGAAATCCCCAGCGGAGGAGAAAGATCGCGAAGGGAGGGCTCGTAAAGAATACCACGCCGCCGTGAAGAGATTTCTGTTTCTTGCGGCGGTGCAGGCGTTCACCCCGCCTTCGGATGCCCCATCATCTCCTCATCGGAAGAGCCTCTCGTGGATGGTGAGCTCTTCAACTGTATGTTTGTTTTCCTTCTCTTTTTTCATGTCTTCCTCTCCCGCCAGACTCTCTCTTTTTTCATCGCCAGGGCTCTTCGGGTGTACCTCTTTTCCTCTGCAGATGTGGCACATAGCCAAAAATCTGCACCTGGGCACCCGGTTTCTCATCTGCATACCACGGATTTTACAAGAGAAAGGGAATCTTGCAATGCTTCACCTTCTCATGAACCGCTTCTTTTTTTGTTTTGAGCTGTCTTTGAATCTACCAGAGACATTTGTTCTCTTTGTGCCCTCTGTACAGTCCCATGATTGCCCACAGTATTCTTTTTTGCGTTCTTTCTTTTAGGCCACCCACTGGCTTGGTGGCTAGGGGGCGTGGACACACCATAGGGTTGTGGGTTTGAAACTGGAATTGTCCAGTACCTGTTTTTTCGGAATGGACATTCTCTCAGCTTTTATTATCGGGGTGCTGCTGTCAATAACCACGAAGTAATGCTCTTAATCTTTGAACTAGATACTCTTAATTGCACAAGGGACAACTACCCTTCCATATATTCGTCTGCATGTTGTATAATACTGTTCTTTCGTTGTTCTGCCTATCACCTCCAAGCTTTGTCTTTGTTTCAGTTCCTAGTATTCCAAATGCATGCAGGCTACACCATTTGTAGCAGGTCTGGCAGTAGCTGCTGCTGCTCTTGCTGGAAGATACGGGATCCAAGCTTGGAATGCATACAAGGCTCGCCCGGCTGTTGCCCGAATGCGCAAATTCTACGACGGTGGCTTCCAGCCTACAATGACCAGGAGGGAGGCTGCCCTTATTCTTGGTGTCAGGTAAGCATGATTTGCATGTAGGCTCTGCATAGGATCTCCATACATATAGACACTACAATGTTATACCTAACAACTTTATTGTTGCAATGGAATATTGAATCAATAAAGACATGGTTGGTCTTTCTAAAATAGTTGTTATCATCATTTTTATTGCACCATCATGATGTTTTAAGTTCTCAAATTAGGGTTTTTCATCTTTTTGCTCCCCTCTAAGTGGGAAAAAGGCTCTGCTGCTGCCATTTTTGCAGGATTGATGAATTCTGATTGGATTTGACTGATTAAGATAAGGATTGGCCAATGTTGATCTGATTTTAAGGGGACATCTGATCTCTCCTTTATTTTTTTTTAAAGGAGAAAATAGAGGTCAACTTAAATCGGCTACTGGTCCAATATTGGGCAATCCTCGGCTGATTCTAAGCTAATTCTGAATCTGATTCAGATTGGATTGTGCCCAGTTGATCCCAAGGCCTGATCTGATTCCACAATTCTTGGCTGGTGGTGGTGGTGGTGATGATGATGATGATGAAAAACGGCAATCATATACTTCTATGTACGACTGAGACAGTTAGGAGGGATGGATTGAAAGGTATAATTTTGATAATAAGATCTCTACATCTAGAAAAGAAAAAATCATTATGATAAAAACTTATATGAAGGATAGAACCATTCAGGGAGGAGGAGAAGATGGATGGTATTTCTTCATGTGCATTTGTTTCAGAAATGCAAAAAGAATCAGTTGGCCAATGAGAAGAAGGTTTTGGCAGATAAGTACAAGACTTGAAGCACAAAGTGGGAATGATAGTGGGAGTGAGTGTGGATGCAGTTCAAAGAATCCACATATTTTTAGTGTCCCTTCTGCCAGCAGTTAGGGAATGGTAATATGTTTATTTATGCTTTTTAATTAGAAGTTCATAACTATCCTTTTGATATTTAGAGTCTGGGGATATTATTCTACTAATGGACTTTGATTTGTGTATTAAGTTTCAAATAAAGTCTCTCTTTGTTGAGGTCTTTTTTTTGTAAAGGGGAGTTTTTGTTTTGTACATTCTATTTTGTATAACTCTGCCATGGCCGGTCCCCGTCCCGGATGAGAAAAGAGGAGGGTTTGCGTTAGGTCGACAGCCAACAGTAAAATTTTGTCACATCTTCAACATGAATTCTGATCTAAATACATTATGTGCTAATGCTAGGGCGTTCCCCGTAAGCGACGCGTTACATCGGAACCCGGATGGAATGACAAGTGAGCAAGGGTCAGCTAGGGCGTTCCCCGTAAGCGACGCGTTACATCGGAACCCGGATGGAATGACAAGTGAGCAAGGGCTAGCTAGGGCGTTCCCCGTAAGCGACGCGCCGCAATGGCGCCCGATTGCGGTGTCAAATAGGCAAGGGTTCTCGTGTGGGGTTGGACGCACACGGGTAAAGAAGCAAGTCCAAAAACATAGGATCCATTTAGCTACTTGGAATATAGGAACTTTAACGGGTAAGGGTTTAGAATTAGTTAAGCTAATGAAGGACAGAAGGGTTAACATAGTTTGCCTACAAGAAACTAGGTGGAAAGGACATAAAGCTAAAGACATTGATGGATATAAAATTCGGTATACGGGTAATAATAACTCTAGAAATGGTGTTGCTATAATAATAGATAAAAACTTAAAAGGCCGAGTTGTGGAAGTAAATAGATTGGGGGATAGACTAATGGTAATTAAACTTATCTTAGGTGAGAATATTTTGAATATAATTAGTGCATATGCACCTCAAGTAGGATTAGAAGAGAGCATTAAAAAGTAATTTTGGGAGGCTATTGATAGTTTGATCCAAAATATCCCTAGTGAAGAGAGAATCTTTATTGGAGGGGATCTTAATGGTCATGTGGGTATAGATAATAGAGGCTATGAGAGGATTCATGGAGGGCTTGGTTTTGGTAATAGAAATGATATGGGTAACACTATTCTTGATTTTGCTATGGCCTATGATCTAGCAATTATTAATACCTTCTTTAAGAAGCGGGACGAACACTTAATAACATACAAGAGTGGAATACATACAAGTCAAATTGACTATTTTCTCATTAGGAAGGTCGATAGAGTTTTATGTAAAGATTGCAAAGTTATTCATGGTGAGAGTCTAGCCCCTCAACATAGGTTGTTAGTAATGGATGTAACTATCCCTAAATTCAAAAGAAAGATCATTATAAATAATTATTCCAAGATTAAATGGTGGAATTTAAATGGTAAAAGTTTAGAAACATTTAAAAATCATCTATTAAAGGAAAATATTTGGAATTTAGAACAAGAAACTAATGTAATGTGGAATAATGTTATAAATTGTATAACGAGGGTTGCAAAATAACTCTTAGGCGAAACTAAAGGTAAAAATAACTTAGAAAAAGAGACTTGGTGGTGGAGTGAGGAAATCTAAAATACCATTAGAGTAAAAAAGAATGCTTTAAAGTTTGGCAAACTAACAAAAATACTCAAACCCTAGATGCCTATAAAATCGCTAAAAAGAGAGCTAAGAAAATAGTTAGCGAAGCCAAATCAAAGGCATTTGAAGATTTATATAATAAATTAGGAACCCGAGAGGATGAAAAGGACATATTTAAACTTGCTAAATTAAGAGAAAGGAAAACTAGAGATTTAGATCATGTTCGGTGCATTAAAGGTGAAGATCAAAGGGTTTTAACTAAGGATCTTGAGATTAAAGGGATGTGGCATAGTTATTTTCAGAAGTTACTTAATGGAGATTCCGTCAAGGATTTATCTTTAGAAGGTACCCAAGAGTCCACAGTATTTGATAAATATCAATATTTCAGGCTTATTAAGATGTCAGAAGTGGAGGATGCTTTAAGGAAAATGAAAGTGGGCAAGGCCTTAGGACTAGATGGCTTACCTATTGAAGTATGGAAAGGCCTAGGAGATATTGGTATTCAATGGCTAGCTAAATTTTTTAATAAAATTTTAAAGGAACGGAGAATGCCAGAAGTTTGGAGAAAAAGTGTTGTAGTTCCTTTCTATAAAAACAAAGGAGATATTCAAAGTTGTAATAATTATCGTGGAATTAAGCTTATGAGTCATACTATGAAGCTTTGGGAAAGAGTAATTGAAAAACGCCTCCGTTGTATGACTACTGTATCGGAAAATCAGTTTGGTTTTATGCCAAATAGATCTACTACAGAAGCTATTTTCTTACTACGGCAGCTAATGGAGAAGTATAGAGAGATGAGAAAAGATTTGTATATAGTTTTTCTTGATTTAGAGAAGGCGTACGATCGAGTACCGAGAGAATTGATTTGGTGGACATTAAGAAAGAAAGGAATCTCTCAAGGATATGTTGATTTGATTAAGGATATGTACGGTGGTGCTATTACTAGTGTTCGAACTATTGCTGGGGAGACTGGTGAATTTCCCGTTTCTATAGGTTTGCATCAAGGTTCTGCACTAAGTCCGTATCTCTTTGCCTTAGTTATGGATGAAGTAACTAAACAATTGCATGAGGATATCCCTTGGTGTATGCTATTTGCAGACGATATTATTTTAATTGATGAGAGTATTGATGCTCTAAATGCTAAGTTAGAGCGTTGGAGACTTGCCTTGGAGTCTAAAGGTTTTAAAATTAGTAGGAGCAAGTCAGAATTTATGCACTGTAATTTTAGTAATGGGAGAGTGGTTCAGGAAGACATGGTTCTAATTGATGGACATAACATTCCGAAGAGTAGTAGCTTTCGATACTTAGGATCTATCATACAAGAGAATGGGGAGATTTATGATGACGTTACACATAGGATTAAGGCAGGCTGGTTAAGATGGAGAAGTGCATCAGGTGTCCTTTGTGATCGTCGTATGCCTGTGAAACTCAAAGGGAGGTTTTATAGAACGGCTGTGAGACCTGCTCTGTTATATGGTACCGAGTATTGGGCAGTACGAAAGGAACACATCCACAAAATGTGTGTAGCAGAGATGAGGATGTTGAGATGGATGTGTGGCAAGACTAAGAAAGACAAGATTAGGAATGAGCGCATCCGTAAGGACTTAGGGATAGCTCCAATTGATAGTAAAATGAGAGAAAATAGACTCAGGTGGTTTGGACATGTGTTTCGTCGCCCTAACTCAGCGCCGGTTAAAAGATGTGATCAAATCTTAGTGGATGCTGGTAGAAGAGCTCGAGGAAGGCCTAAAATGAGATGGTGCAATGTTATTAGGAAGGACATTAGTTCCTTGAGTTTAAATATGAATATTGCACTTGATAGAAATCTTTGGCGGAACATGATTTATGTAGCCGACCCCAATTAATTGGGATAAGGCTCTGATGATGATGATGATGATGATGACATTCTATTTTGTATAGGGTTTTTTGCATGAAAACCATTGTTATACGTGAATTTACAAAAAAATCACTCATGGAAATGCATTAGCAGACATATCACTCTGTAAACTCTAATTGTGCAAAAATGCTATCCTAGTTAACTTTCGTTGACGGAAAGACGAATATTCCATATAGATTTTGTTATTCCCATCAGTTAGATGTAAAATGACAAGAATACCCTTGAAGAGGGAGAGAGAGAGAGGGAGAGGGAGAGAGAGAGAAAGAGAGAGACGTCGGGGGACTCACAGTGTGGGAGGTCGGGGGGGCTTACTCTAGCGGGGAGGGGGGCATGGTGGGGGGGGGCTTATTCTGGCAGAGAGGGGGGCAGGGTGGGGGGCGGGTTTACTCCGACAGGGAGTGGAGATGCAGTGGTTGTATGAAGATCTGGAGGATCGCCTGCTCGCCCAGGTACACCAGTTGGACGAGGTGCTTCGCCCCGCCGACGCCGATGGTGGCCCGGGAGTGGTCCATGTGGCGGTAGTTCTCGTCGCAGGCGAACTTGGTCAAGGCGATCACCGCCTCCGGGTGATCTCTATCAGGGCCATGGCGGAGTGGTACTACACCTCGTCGGGGCCCTTCTCGCGAAGCAAAGGAGGGCCTTGGACTCGGTGATGCTCTTACAGATCGCGGTGTTGCCCTTGGCCAGCTGCCACAGTGCCCGCGCCGCCATCGCCTTCATCGACGCCTTGGTCCTCGGCCTCCCTTCCCTTTAGGCCCGCCCCCGTCGGAGACAGGTCATGGTAGTACTACTTCGCGACGTTGCCATTCCTGGCGTCATTGGTCTGATGTTGGGGCTTGGAGGAGGCCTTGGCCATAGTGGACCGGATGATGGCGTGTATCTGGGTCATGTTGGCGTGGGCGTGGTTCCCCAGGGGGTGCCAGATCTGGTGTTGCCGGTCGTCGTCGTCGGTGGCAATGCCGCGTTGGAGGTGGTGTGGTTGCCGCCGCTGCTGTCGGGGTCGCCGGTGGTGGAGCTGTTGGCGAGGATGACGGAGTGGATGGACATGTGGCCTTTGGTGGGGATGGTGTACTTGATGTGTTCCTGGACAGTCTTGAAGGCAAGGTGGCCGACGAGGAGGTGGATGGCGTTGTTCTGGGCGAAGAGGTCTTGGCACTTGGGGTTGTTGGTGGCGAGCTCGGAGACGGCCCAAGTGACCATGGCCTGCGCCTTCATGGGGCCTTCCTTGAGGACCTTGGCGAAGATGGAGCAGACGCCGGCATGGAGCATCTGCTCCACGCTCTCTGTGTCACGGCCGAGGAGGCCGATGGCCCGGGCGGCGCTCTCCTACCCCTCGGTGTGGCCCTCTTTGACCAGCTTCAGCAGGGGGCCGACGCCACCCTCCTCGATGATGAGCTTGCCGTTGCGATCGCTATCGCGGGCGAGGGAGACGAGGGAGGCGGCGGCGACAGTGCAGTCGTCGGGGGAGCCGTGGTGGAGCTTGGCTACCTGCTCCCAGATGAGGCAGAGGATGGGCTCGTTGGAGGTGATGGGAGGGAGGCCGAGGTAGCTGTCGTCGTCGTCGTCTCCTCCGGCTACGCGAGGGGCGGAGATGTGGAGGAGCCAGGAGACGTCGCCGATGAGGTTCTCGAGCTGGGAGGACATCTTCTTGAAGGCGGCGGCGGGGTTGATGGTGAAGACGCCCTTGACCAGGCAGTAGTTAAATTATTATTTTATTTTATTTTAACTAGGGATATCTTGGTCTTTTCTCGTATGGGGTTAAGATTAGCCATAGTTAAATTCTTGGGTAATAACAGATAGTTACGGAGATGGCAGTTTTGCACAATTAGAGTTTACAGAGTGATATGCCTGCTAATGCATTTCCAAGAGTGATTTTTTTGCAAATTCACGTATAACAATGGTTTTCATGCAGAAAACCCTTTTGTATATTACAAATAGTTGTACCATCGGCTTTTACTCTGGGTTTTTCTTTACTATTCATTTTTTTTTGGATTTTTCAAGTTTTAAGGATAATTATATAAAATTTTATTTAAGGAGATATTTTTGTCACATTAAATAAAGTACAGGGATTATTTTATATTTGCCCTTCTTTCAAGTCCCTCTGTAAACTTTCCTTTAAGGAGATATTTTTATCACATTAAATAAAGTACAGGGACTATTTTAAGTTTGCCCTTCTTTCAAGTCCCTCTGTGTATATGCAAATGTCTTAGCATTTCACCACCCACACCATTGCATGCAATTGTCATCACCCACCACAAAGGCTGCATACCATCAGGCATTCCTGCACACAATGTCTAGGTTAACCTCCCCCCTTCTCTCTCTCTCTCTCTCACACACACACACACACACACACACACTCCCACACCCCTCATTCCCTCCCCACTCCCCATGTTTGAATGAACCCCATATATAAAAAGATTTACATCCAATGGCTGGATTTCTGCCTTTGGAATGCAGGGATCCAAGCTGAGAGGTTATGGAATGGATACGAGGGATATCTGAATCTGATAAAGGAATAGGCCATTTGTGACCTGTCCCAATAAGACATGAGCATATCTGATTCTGGAACCTGATCCAAGATGACAAGTGGTATTGTATAAACTATTAGAGAATCCAATTACATTTAATTTACTATTTTTCTTCTAATGTCAGTGTTGGACCCCAAAAATTTCTGGTATTTTTCTGATATGTTTAGGGAAAAATATTCATTTAAATCTGGTCCATCATGCAACGGCATAAATCGGTGTAAAACCGTGATTGATCCATGCTTGGACAATTTTAATAGTCCCGGGATTCCCTAGGTGGGGTTATTCCCATAAATCTACCGTGTTTTAATACGCGGGAATTCCGTCGAACACTTGGTGGGTGGCATAAAGCCACATACCCACGCAACAAAAACAACAAAAGGTGGAGACTTCCTACTTTTACGGAATTTTTCCGACAAGCCGATGCGTAATCCTTGCGCTCCGAAGTCTTGGGACAGCAAGATGGCATCAAGGAGCAGTCAAAAAGACAAAAAACATAAACCAACAAAAACACCTCCCGCAGCCACCTCCTCCGCCTCTCTCTCCCTCTCGAATGGGCAGGAAAAATGGAGGAGGGGCCCTCCGGACTGCACAGCAGACCGGAGGGTGGGCCTTCCTCCGGTCATGCAGACCGGAGGGACCCCCCCTCCGGTGCACTACAGACCAGAGGGGGACCTCCCTCTGGTTGTGCGGACTGGAGGGGGTCTCCCTCCGGTTGTCTAGATTGGAGTGGGCCTCCCTCCAGTCATGCAGACCGGAGGGACTTCCCCTCCAATGTACTGCAGACCGGAGGGGGTCTCCCTCCGGTCCCTCCTCTCTCATGCTCAACAACCAAACAGAAAAGAAGAAGAAAAAGGGAAAAAGGAAAAAAGAAGAAAAGGAGGGGAGGAGTCTTACACCTCTTCAACTTCCACCGGAGGAGCTATGCCAAGGCAAGCCACCAGAGGCACCACACCTCTGCTCCACTTTCCAACGCCTATAAAAGGGAGAGAGCGGCCAACACTTGGAGGGGGGAGAACAAGGAAGAAAAAGGACGCAAGCATCTGGAGAAACCTGTGCAAGAAGAGCACTTGGAGCTCTTGAGGGTTTTAGGGCTCTATGAAGAAAGGAGGATGCTTTGTTGTTGAAAACCCAGAAAGGGGGGTATATTGCGTACATGCCCCTATCATTGGGGATATTACACTTGTGGTTAAGCAAAGTTGCTGAAATGATGGAGAAACTATCTAAATTTCAGAAATAGCCAAAGTCCATAAAAAAACCTTGGAAATCATGGGAAGAATCCAACCATGTGCAGAAATTGCAGAAATATTCTACAACTTTGCAAAATTGTTGAAATGTCGAAGAAAGTTGGGAAAAATCTTGATGATTAGAAAATGACATAAATATCCCTTGCTGGTGGGAAACTGCAGAAAAGCTGGAAGGTCCGGAAATTACAGTTAACCCCTTGTTGGTGGGAAATTGTAGAGAAACCCCTGAAATGTAAGAAATGGTAGAAATACCCTATGTTGTCCAGAAATTGCAGAAAAACTTTGAAATACCCTCACTTGTGGGAAAATTATTGAAACAATCTCATTTGTGGGAAAATTGCATAAAAGCCCTTGTTCAGTTCAAAAACTGCACAAAGTTCCTTGTGTGTCCAGAAATTATCAAAATGTCGTTGTTTCGGTTCATGCCATTTGTACGACTCGGTAGAGCGGGACCACGCTACTTCACTAAAGCAACGTGCGCTCTCCTGAGTCTGACTTAAGACTAGCCATCCAAATCTGTGTACCTTTTTTATGGCTAAGGCTTATCTTATCTGGAAAACCCAAAAAGCGATGAAATTGCAAATATATCCTGGGAAGTCAACGAATGACAGAAATGCCCAAGAATGCCAAGGAGTCACAGAAATGTCTTGGAAAGTCAACAAATGACAGAAAGATGCGGGGAAGTCAGAAAAAATACAGAAACACCCTGGGAAGTCAAAAAATGACAGAGAGGCTCAGGAAAGCCGAGAAACTACAAATGTGTCCCGAAAAGTCAAGAAATGATAGAATTACTTTGGATGTTGTGAAATGACAGAAATGCTCTGGAATATCAAGAAATGACTGGGCTACCTTGGAAGATCAACAAATGACAGAAATATCTCTGACAATCAAGGAATGACAGCGATATCCAAGACAATAGAGAAATTACAGAAACGTCTTGAAAAGTCAAGAAATGACAGATAAGTATCGGAGATCAAGAATGGCTTAGAAGTTGCAAAAATATCTAGAAAGGGTCAGAAGCTGCAAAAAATACCCAGAAAGGGTTAGAAGTTACAGAAAATACCCAAAAAGGGTCAAAAAAGGTAGGAATGTCTAGAGTTTTTTTGAAACTACAAGAATATCCCAATGTTTGGAAAAATTGCAGAAATATCTTGATGGCGAAAATTACAAATATATCCCACCTCGGGCAGAAATGTTCTTTTTGGGCATCATATCAACTTAAGGCTCCAATCACAATCAAAAGAGTGATCATGACCGTGAAGTAATTTCGACGGTTCGATAGTGATCATGTTGACAATCCAACGGATCGATCAGGATGAAATTTAAAATCAACGGTCAGATCTCAACCAGACACAAATTAAATAGTTAGAGCATGACCGGAAGTAGCACCTATGGACAATGATCATCTTTGCGATCCAACAATTTGATTGTGATGGAAATCAAATTGAATCGTCCGATCTGAGGACAGAAGCAAATTCACTGACCCGATCAGGATGAAAGCAAATCCAAAGGTCCAAATGCATATTGAAACAAATTAAAAGGCTATTGTTGCAACCGGATGTAATCCCGAAGACTCAATTACATAAATGAGTTCATATATAAAGGTCTTGAAAGACCGATTGTAATTCAAATTACATATGTTTAAGGAAATAAAGTCTTCAAATTTCTTTGCAAGAGTATGTATCTATAAGTCTGATCAGGGGACAGAAACAAATTCAATGAACCGATCAGAACGAAAGCAAATCCAAAGGTCCAAATGCATACTGAAACAAATTCAAAGGCTCTTGTTGTAATCGGATGTAATCCCGAAGACTCAATTACATAAATGAGATCATATGTAAAGGTCTTGAAAGATCGATTGTAATTCAAAGTACATATGTTTAAGGAAATAAAGTCTTCAAATTTCTCTGCAAGAGTATGTACCCGTAATGAGAGATCATCGAGGTCATTAATGCCACAACGTATAGAGGCAAAGGACGTCCTTTGGCAGTTAATCAAAGGTGTTCAGATTTGTTCCGACGTAAATTAACACCAACTCCGGTCGGTGGGGAAAAGTCTAGTACACGAACCCTAAATCGTCTGATAAATCAAGCGCGTGGAATTAACAATATGTCAAAATATACGCATATTTATCCAACAAAATTAGATGTTTTAAATTTCTAATTTTTTTCCGCACGTGAAACAATCAGCTATAGAAAATTAATAAAATGAATGAGATATATATATAATGTTATGTAAATATCATATTTCTAATTGTTATTATATCGATTTATTTATTTGAATTGCTTATTGGTTTGGGTTTGTATATATCTTTTACATCATCATATACGAATGTTGGTTTGATTATGCCATCCATTGACTCGTTAAATTTTGGTTTGGTATTGTTGGAGGCCCGAACTCAACCCAAACCTAGGCATTGGTTGAGGGAATCCTCTACATATGCAGAGGTGAGACTCCCTTGGATATCTAGTATGGGACTAAACCACAACAGGTACTATATCCAACAATCAACCAAAATGCTGATAACCAGACTGGTTATTGGATTATTGGTTAGCATTTGCATCCCTATTGTAATGGCATCAGCTTCTTATGAGAATGAATTCTACCTCTAAGATAAGTGGTGGGCAACTGGTGTCCATAGGAGGCCATGATAACTTCCATATTTTCTGTCCTTGTTTGCCTCGTATCTTGAATGAGGTGCAGAGATTACGTTGAAGTTTTGTAACCCTTCAAAGTGCCCATAGTTGTTAAGGGGACTGAGGTGAGCAAGGTAGCAATCTGTTGCCTTGCTACTTTGCTAGCAAAGCAAGGTTCCAGGGCAAAGCCTAGCTTAGTCATTTGTTTCCAAGAATAGTAGATATCTGAAAGAATATTTTGTCATGTCAATTGGCTGGTATGGTCATATATTATCTTACTTTCTATACAATTTGTTAGTTCGTTGGAGAGTAGATCAGTAGACAGCTTTGCTAGATGGACTAAAATCTTGATTCTGAAGTGACTTCAAAATGAGTGGGTTCCTAATTCTTTCTCTCTAATTTTATATGGCATATCAATGTAGGGCCTACAAATTTGAGTTGTGCATAATGTGAGAAGAAAGCAAGAAAAATAGGGATCAGAGGGTCAAAAGATTAAAAGTTGGAATAAAATTTTTTCATGAAAAAAATAAAAAGAAGAAAAATAATAATTATATTAAAAGAAAGTGGAGATAATTTTTTGTCTTTCCTCTCTGTTTCCTTCTGTCCTCCTTTTGTAAAAGTCAAAGTAGCAAGTTGTGCAACTGTCAGTTTTAAGTGGGCAAGTGAATGCATTCACTTTGGGCTTCTTTTACTCCCATCTAATATCACAAAGTGGATTATCCAAAATATCGCTTACCTGGTAAAAGAATTCCAAATTAAGCATTCCATAAGGTGCTTGTAAGAAAAAAAAAGAAGATTTTTATGAAAGGCTGATTTGGTTTTAATCAAAGTGCAACAGGGCAGTTGGGATTCACCTGACCAGCCAGAAACAGATGGGTCATCTAAAAATTATATTGGTATCAACAGGATGGATCCAGTATTTGATGTAGAGGTCACCTGCATGGCTTTTGGTTCATGACATTGTGTCACCAATGCACCTCTCAGCTTCCAAGCTTCCTGGTTCCGAGGTACATGCGGTTTTGGTGTGTATCGTCTGTCTTCTTGGTCCTCCTTGGCATGTTTGACAACGGTCCCTAAATAAGAAAGAAAGATTAAAAAAAAGTTCTGTCAGAGGCACTACTGTATCTATTTCCGTCACCTGTGTTCATGTATGACTCTGATAGCAGCACCCTCTTGTGGATATGAGAGACGGAACATATGCCATTCAACCTACCTGTCTCTACATTTCTCCTTTCAAAAATTTCTCTCTCTTTCAGTATTTATCAGTATATTTTTCTCTGTATAGACATCCAGGGCATGAATACCGTCAGTGCTTATATGATAATGATACCAGCAAACTTTTTGATGCTATTTTTGTTCACTCAGTTTTCATCTATTCGGTATGAGATTATTATGTAAGGATATGCTGTTGAGCATATTTGCTTCTTATGCTGTTGGGAATACCTTCTTCCTACTTTTAAGGTTAAACTTGTGCAAGGATTGTCAGCTAGTGAAGGTTAAACTTGCTTTTCTTCTCCAATCTAAGCATGCTGCCAACCAGGGATCAAGCAAACTATCATTAATCATTTATCATTGTGTTTTCTTGGACTTGCTGCTGTTGTATGCACAGTGCGTCATGCAATTTCTGATTTTGAAGCCACATCCTCTTTCTAAGTTCTAATTGTTTTCCTTTATTAGGGAAAGTGCCCCTGAAGAAAAGATCAAAGAAGCACATAGAAGAGTAATGGTCGCCAACCATCCAGATGCAGGAGGAAGCCACTATCTGGCCTCCAAGATTAACGAGGCAAAGGATGTGATGCTTGGAAAGACCAAGGGCGGAGGTTCTGCATTTTGATTTTCCCCCTAATCTTACAAACATATTGTATTTTAGGTGAGAGTATTAATAAGTATCACCTCCTTATTTAGTGCAAGTTATGACCTATCTGCTGTTGCAATTGCCACCATTTCATTGTTTAACCAAAACTCATGAAAGGTCGAAGTCAAAGGGTCCAGCCCCCATCTCCATCTCCCTCTCCCTCTTCCTGTGGTATTTCACCAACTTTGTTTTTATTTTCTTGTTAGTGTCTGGGAAGAGGTTTGAGCAATCTAGGCTGCAGTAATTCAAGTGTTATCCGATATTATAATATTGAATTGCCTTGGTACTTTCTTACTCAACGGAAGTGGACTGGCATTAACTTATCTTGGATAAGTGTATGGTGGTTATCACTGTCATTACCATCATTATTGTAACTGCCCTCATGACTATTGTTGTTAACACTATCAACATTAGTATTACTGTTGCCATCTTAGTACAATGACAGCTGTTATTTAATGAAGTTAAAGTGAAATCAATCATCAAGGAAAGCTACATAACAAGTCATTAGTTAGGAAAAAAGTGCCTCGGAAAGTTCTTTCCTAGATCAAAATGAGACAGAGTTGTTCTCTCCCCTTTGCATTTGATGACATTTGATCACGTCTTCTCTGAAGAGATAAGACGGGTGGGCAGAATTATTAGAGAGATTAGTTGTGGATTGGATTGCATCACCAAAGTACTTCACCTTCCCCATCACCAACCACTTGCAATGGGCACCAATTTGGTAGGGTCCGCTATTTCAGCAGGCCCGCCCCACCAACTTGGGGCCGATCAAAGATAGGGGGTGAATGGTTACTTGGTGATATAATCTGATTCCTAGATTATCTGCATTGGGAAGGTGAATCAGGCCAAGATGTCACAGCAAGTCTGTCACTAAACCTGTTTGATAACAGGTTAAGCTCGGGTAGGATCATTTAACCGGGGTCGGATCGGCTATTTTTTAATTGAGGTTGGATATGGTTAAAATAGATTAACTCATTCTTAAGAAATAGGTGGAATAAGTTAACCGACTCTGATTAGGATTAGGGGTCGGGTGAGTCACTCCGGATAGGTCACTCGTCTTTAACTTATTCCGTTATCAAACTCGTGGACCTCTTTGATAATAGAATATGAAAAATTAGGTTAGTTTAAACCTAGGTAAGTTATTCCTATTTTTTTATTTTCATACATATCCGGATTAAGATAGAACACTTGTTTCTATCTTTTGGTTAGAATTAGTTATTTCAAGAAAACTCGAGTTAAGGGTGAGAAAATTTACCCGTCTTATCAAACTGTATTTTTTTTCATTCTTAATGTTAAGATCCCTTATTTCTCTCTTATTCGATTATCAAAGATGCTCAAGTGTCCCGGTGGTTGAGCCCGAAGAGCTTTAATTTGATGTGTCTGTCTGTGGAGATGGACCGGCTGGCCGAAGCCGTACAGCCTGTGTTCAGTGGATTACAAATAGAGACACCTTCCAGCGTCTGCATAAAGTCTCTTTCTCTAGGTTGTTTGGTTGTTGCATCAAACACAGTCGTCGTGGTATGACCACTGAAAACAGCCACTGATAAGTATTTAGTCTTGTTCTGCCAATTTTGATATTCATGTATAAAAGATTTTTATTGGTATACGAGAGGTTGTGTGCATGAGATTGGTGTGGAGGATCCTCTAGTTTATCAATCAAATTTCTTTGTGAGGAGTTGGAGGAGCAGAAGTACTTTTAGGAGTGAGTAGTGATGGCACAACGAGTGCATCATTCTTGTAAGGATATGGCAATTTTAATATGTGTCCGAATTTGTATTAGAAAATTTCAAATTTAAGTTCATTCTTTTCCAATTAACGTGAGAGTATCAAATTTAAATTTAACCCCTAAAAATGTGACAAATTTTCGCCATTCAATTTAAACTACGGCGGCAATGATTCAACTTGACATAATATCATTCCTCTGTAAGACTCTGTTTGATATTAGAATAGGGTAAGTAATCGAAGAGAGAGAAATGTGAGTCCCAACTATTTTTTTCACACTCACGTGACGTTTACCCAGAGGTCGGGTGACGTATTCGCGCCCACCCAACTTCAAAGGGGGTCTAAAGAATGTTCTCCTGCAGCTGTGTGTGTGTGTGTGTGTGTGTGAGAGAGAGAGAGAGAGAGAGAGAGAGAGAGAGAGAGAGAGACGTTTAGCTGCACATGCTCTGCCGGGAAGTCACCTAACGGGCGAGGCGAATTTCGACTAATAAAGTTGCACAGAAGTCTCCACCGTCCAGCTGCCTCTGAAGCCCAACCTCAATAATGCGACATGAAGCGATGGCACCTGCCTGACGCCTTGCAGTCTTTGGGACTGAAAACAGCTCACTTGGAGAAGAGAATCACTTGCTACACTTGAGGTGGAGTCATTTTTTTTTTTCAAAAAAAAAAGTCTCAACAAGTCCCATCCTATGTGTCATAACAATTTGATCCTCGATTAAAAAGTTAAAATATAAAAAATAAAGATCGTACATTATAATGCATCCTAAATAATCGGCTTATTACTTTCGGCGGATTAAGAATGTACAATCTTTTTGAGTGATTTTTGTAGTCATCCCATTAAAATCAGATCTTAGAGACATGTAAGACTGATGGAAGCCGAAGTCTTATTTGACTTATGTGGCTCACAGTCACACAGAAGAATACTGATTTGGTGAAGGAACATGGGCGATGCTGTGGAGGGGAAAGCATCACTTGAAGGGTTGGAAAACATCAGAACTGTTTTTGATTCCGTTTTCAATCAGGAAGATGAGGCTTGGAAAGAAGATTGAAAAAAATATTTTCTTGATAATGCTTTTGACCTTGGCTTTAATCAGAAACAAATTTGAAAATTCATGTTTATCAGAATTTATGTTTTTGTTTTTTATCTATTTCAAAGATATACTATTTTTTGTCATGAATTTTCAGACAATTGATGTTGCAAATGGAGTAGATCAGAATAGAGGATGGTTGTATCCATATGCAACTTATCGTCGATCAATGATTACAAAATTGTTTCAAAGTGCTATTGTAATAGTGGATCAGATCGCATCACATGAAAGTTATTTGACTTACAGATGATCTATTGCCTCTCTCTCTCATAGACACACACGTTCATTTTTCGCACTGTTAGAATATGGGTCGGAGCCCATTAGGTGGGTGCCCATTAGGGCAACCCACTAGGCCGCACGCGTGCATGGAAGGCAGGCAGTGCAGGCCGGGCCCATGCAGGGATCCCACCGCCTGTTGCATGTGGGAAGCGCAGGGGGTTTCCCCCTCAAGACATTCCAAGTCCCACCGGGACTTGCTCTCCGTGGGCCGCCCTTACCTCTTTGGCTCTCCTAGTCCCACATGGATTATACTACTTGTGTGCCCTCCATGTCCAAGTTAGTCTTAGACGTGGCCGCCTCCACACCATTATAAATAAGAGAGTAAGGGTGAGAGGAAAGACATGCTATGGAGGTTCCGTATTCCCCTGGGAGAGAGAGAGGGTTGCGGTCTAGCAAGAGGGAGAGCGCAACACCCCTACTCGATTGCGTCTTGTCCCCTGCTTGTCACCGTCGCTGCTCCTTCCTGTCAGCGCCGCTCTACTCAACCCCGCACCACCGCCCTGTTGCATGTGCGCATGTGAGCAGCGAGAGAAGGAGCAGGCTACCGTCGACCCTGCCTCACTTGCTACTTGAGGAAGAAGGAGAGAGTAGGTTGCCCTACTCTCCTCCGTGTGTGTGAGAAGAGGAAGAGAGCACAACGACCATCAGGCCATTGTTGCTCCCACGCTCGCCCTCTCTCTATGCTCCTCCCGCCTCCTCTTCTCTACTCTATTACATGAGGAGGGCAACGCCTCCCCCCTATGCGTCACGCCTAGCCGTGGAGGAGCCACTACGTATCTACCCCGTGGGTGAGTCGTCATCCCATAATTATCTCGACTTCAACTTCCAGAACGATATCACCGTTCATCTTTGTGTCTTGGAGCGTGAATTTTAAAGAGTAGACTCCAGTAACCTATTTCTCCACCTCTACTAGGTTACGTGGATCCGTGACTTCCACCTTGCTAAAATATGCCTCAACTAAACCCATGTTTGTCATGTGAATTACTTGGGATTTATCAACGCACACTAATTGGCACCACCCTCCATCTCACTCTCTCTCCCCCCGTCCTTTTCAGTTGGAGTTTCACATTTTTATGAAGATAAATACTATGATATTACACTTTTTACTACTCATTTTTAAATGAATGGCTTATGTTTGGTGCTCCTGAAGTTGGAACTTGGAAGCACTAAAGTTTACTTCTCTTGTCGTCTGATTTTCAAATCAGATGATAAAAAATAGTCTTAAAAAGTGTGATACAAATATCACACCATGATATTTATTTTTATTATCGTATGCATGATTTTATCTTTATTTATAGTACTTCACTCGAGTATATGCACATTTATTTCCATACCCTTTACATTTCTCAATTGTTTACGTATCTAGTTTCACAGTTTTGCCTTTTAAGCACTTTGGCTACAATTTCTCGCCTTACTTAATATAGTTTAACTCCATTTATCACTTTTATTTGATTTACATAATCTCACTTAAAATTATATATTTTAACTTTGTTATAGAACTCCCTGCATGTGATACATGTAGGCGTTATTACACTTACACATTTTCATTGTAGTTTACAACTTTTACCTAGATTTACACAATTATTTCACGTCGCATACGAGAGGAAAAAGATTTGCAAAGGGAAGGGGAGAGATGCAAGACAATGAGAGATAAAAGGTCAGAAATAGATAGGGTGAGCATTTAAAGAAGATATTTTTAAAATTAAATTAAAATAGACAAAAACTTTAATCTAAATTAAATCAAATAATTTTTAAATCAAACTAAATCAAATAAAATAAAATTAATTTAATTTGATTTGAATCATAATTATCCAAAAAAGTGAAGAATTTGAATGGCTATTGACATTATTGAGAAAGTATTCACCCTTAGAGAAAATACATCTATATTCACTACACAATAAGAGACATGAATAGACCTCTCAAAAGAGTGAGAAATGTGAATAACTATTTGGTCGGTACCAAATTGACAAAATGTCCTGAAATTCATTTATACATTTTGATTTGATTTTTGAAAAATAAAAATCAGATCAATTTTTTATTAATATAATTTGATTTTAATTCAAATCATAGTTTTAAACTTTCAATTTCAATCAAATCCCATCAAATCTATATTTATTAATATAATTTGATTTTAATCTAAATCATAGTTTTAAATTTTCAATCCTAATCAAATCAGATTAAATCTATCGATCCGATTCAGATTACGAGTTGAACTCGAATAATACTCACCATGGAAAGAGAGAAGAGAGAGAGACAAAGAGATGTGGAAGGCTCTAATCTAAACAGATTTGGAAAATTAGAATTCTAGATGATCATTAAAAAATTCAAGTGACAATGATAGGATTATCTAAACAAGTCAATTGAATAATGAATTTCTATGCAGATGAAATCGGGTTTAAAAACCAGATCAGATTGAATCTTCACTCATTTTTTTTCATTCCAAGGTCTGATCCTCCATCCATCCACAAGAAACACACAACTGAGAAACCTTGATCAAAACACAACTTCAAAACCCTCCAATTGGTAGATTATATCAAATTCACTTGTAAATTATTAATTCAGTGCACTTGCAATACTAATCTTACTAATTCTTATTAAAGAATAAAATAAGAATTAAACTAGAGTGCCGTCTACACCCTTTTCTATTCGACAACATGGATCTTTCAATCGTTGGAACGCACGCATCCATCAGGCAACAGAAGGCGAGACAGAACTTGTCGACAGGGGAGGTCGGCGAGGGGGCGAGTTTTTTTGTTTCTGTGAACGTAATCAGTTTAAGGTTTCTTTGGCTAAGATTATTAAGGGATTTTAATTATTAAAATTTTTATATAATTTTATCTTAATTAAATGATTCAAAGTTATCTCGATTTTTATATTGGGTGAATTTTTTAAAATGAAGAGAGAAAAACATAAAAAAGAGGGGTGTTAAATAATCTCTAAAAAATTTTCTCCTAAGATTATAGGGTAAATTTTGAGATCCAAAATATCTGATATTCATATTCTGACATTTATTTTATACAAAAAAATTTCAAAAAAATCTAGCTGAGGATGGGGTTGCAGGAAACGGATCAAGGAGGACAGCCCTCCTTTTGCTGTCAGGGGACCAACTTTCAGGTGGGGTTTATTTACAAGGGAGCCCCCGCGCTTGACTGTCTGAACCGTGGCGCACGGATTTCCTCTTTGAGTTTTTGTTATTAATGCCCTTACTGAAATGAAGTTATATAAAAAATTAATTTTATCTTCACATTTACATGTATATCCTTCGTGTGCGTGCTAAGTGACAATGTGACATGCGTGTCTTTGCCGTCGTCTTCCCATAATGAGCTGTCAAATTCTCTTATTAGCAAGTGAGATGAAGAAGAATAAATGTTTTATGGATACCTTGATGGAAGTTTACTCTAAGGACATACGTGCGATTAAATTCATGTACAAAAGATGTACATAAAAATAAGAATCTAAGTTGAAATTTTATGTAATTTCGTTCTAACAAGGGTATTGATGTAAAAAAACTCTTTATTTTTTCAATATACTTTAAAAGCATCAAGAATATTCTTCTCATATTTATCTAATGATTTTTGCTGTCAAGCTAAATTCAGAATGTGTTAGTTTTTTATTAAAAAACTGAAACTTTAAAAGAAATTAGGTGATTGAAAGCAAATTATAACCTTAGTTGCCACACTATGGTAGTCAACAATGGCAGAGCTTATGGGGGAACAAGCAAAAGCCCTGGAATCTTTGAAAAGCTCCACATTCATTGCTTTCAAAAGTCATAAAACTCCACATTCTTGTTATTATTGTAACATATCTATTTGAACAATAGTTTGTAATTTACATTCAAGTCCTTTATCTTTTGGATATTTATGAGGGCCCCCTATAAAACGGAGTTTGGCTCTGCCACGTAGCCAGGCTATTTTAAAATTTTAATTTGAAGGTACCCACACAAATTGATGCAGTCGGCTTCAATTCGAGCATGTCTTCCTCAGCCGGGAGCAAATAATCTACTTTGGTAACTATGATGATAATCTACCTCATCATCTAATTCGATTTTGTATACACGGCCAGGATACTTGCGTTAGTTTCAGGGTATCTTTGCATAAGAACTCTTTTACACGGGTTTTGTAATGTTTGAACTTTGAAGTCAAAGAAACTAGTTTCGATGATTAAAGAGATATTTGATCGTTATATCAAGTATTCCAAAAAAAAGTATTTTCATCGGTATCAATTATTTTGATCAAGATTTATCGGATCGCTCATATCATCTGGCCCGATTTTTTATTGGGACGGGATGGTACAGTATTATCCCGCTCCGTAAGGTGCGAAGAACCTTGATATATATAATCTATATAAAATAATACAAAAAAAATTATAGGTTAACTAGTTAGGTGGTTTTTGACTTTCATCGGGGCGTCTCAGAATTGAATTCTGTGAAACGTCAATGGATTTTTAACTTTTTTAATTAAAAATCTTAAAAAATAAAAAAACATATATAATTAGTGGGTTTCAAACTCAAATCGTCACTGAACAATCAAAGACATCTAACCAACTTATTTATAAACTATTTCATGTTAAAAATAAAATATTAAATATATAAAGTGTCCCGATTACGTCTCACAGATCGGTCGTCCCGATCTGTGACTTGGACGATTCGAGACGGACGGTTCGACCCGTCCCAGAACGATTTGTCAAACCATGATTTTGATGTTGTTAGTGATAGAAAGTACCCGATTATACCGTATAAATTTTAATATTGCTATCCTAAAAGATAAAATTTACATTTTGAGAGTCTCGAAATATCATTCCCCCTCTTTCTCCACTTTTAATTTTATTCTCTCTTTAGTTGTCGCTTTTCATAAGATTTCTATATCAATATCGATATTTTATATTATAAGTATTAATTTCAAAACTAACACTGTATTAAAATTAATACTCCATTCAAAGAAGGCCAAACTAGAGAGATGTATCAAGTAGTCACCCTTATGTACACTTCCACATGTGCTAATTAAAACTATGAGGTATGACTACAGAGATAAATCATAAATGGACAATCTCATCTCATAACCTGATCCTGATTTATCCATTTTTACGGCCCTATCCCGGCACGGGCTTCTGGATTGCGGATGGGCCGTTGTCGGTCGTGGGCGGGGGATGCGCTGCGCTGCCAGCTATCGGGGCGCAATGGGCCATGGCCCAGTGGAGAAAAGGAATCCAATTTCGGGCCCCACCGGTGAGCCAGCTGTGATCTCGTCCCCATCTCGCGGAGGCCGGCTCCCTCCTCCCCGCTGGATCTGCGAAGTATTCTCTTCTCTCGTCTCCCTCTTCCTCCTTCCGACAACGGGCGGCGAACCGGGCGCCCGAGATCCCCGGGCGCCCGAGATCCAAGCTGTCCGAAACCCCCCGTCGCTACATCTCCGGGAAGAAAAGAGGGAAAGGAGGGCGGGAGGGTGAAGCGTCGCGATCTCAAGCCGGCTCCCCCTCGTCGGGGGTAGTGATCCACACAGTGGTTCCTCTGTCGTCACAGGGATAGGTGCGTGTTTTTGGCTCCCATTCTCCCTCTTTTCTGGATGAGGTCTCCAAGGTTTGTTCCTTTGGGGCGTGGAGCCAAGTGGCTTCTCTCTATTTGGCTGCTCCTCTCTCTGCTCCGTGCGAATTGAAGGGGACCAGGCTCTGGGTGCTTGCTTCTTTGATGGGTCTCCTTTCGTTTCCGTGCCAATGCTGTTGGGGGCATCCACAATCTCTTTCCGTCTAATCTGTCTTTGTTGGGACGTTCCTGATTCGGATGCTGCGTGGTGTTTTGCCGGGAGCCATGAGAAGCTTTAATTTATTTTTGCTCTTTTTCTCTCGATGTTGTGGGCACTTTTCAACTCTCTGTTTTGTTCGGTTCTCCATAGGAAGAGGAATGAGGTAAAGAGTGGAAGATGGGGAAGAAAGGGAAGTGGTTCGGTGCCGTCAGGAAAGTCTTCAGCCCCGAACCCAAGGAGAAGAACGATCAGGTTGTCATCGATTTCCTTCCCTTTTGGGCATTTTTGGTTTCTTTCAAAGAGTTCCCCTTTTCTCTCCTTTTAATCTCAATTTCTCTTTGCTGGGTTTTGTCTGAGTACCAACTTCTCAATTGTGTTATGTCAGAAAGACCACAAATCTAAGAAGCAAGGGAAGTCGGAGCCCACAGAGCTTGAATCTTCTTCCTTGGAAGCATGTGAAGCCCCTGCTGCAGCAGATCCTCCGCCTCCAATTGCTTCTGAGGAGGTCACACTTACAGAGGGAGACAACGACAATGCACATCCTGCCACGCTCCCTACTGCAACCACAGCAGCTGAGGCCATCGAGGTCGTCTCCCAGGCATCTGCTGAGGTTGTCTGTCCCAAATCAGATGCCGCGAAGTTCCCTGGCAAGACAAGGGAGGAGATTGCAGCAATCAAGATCCAGACGGCATTCCGGGGATATCTGGTACAAATTATTCCCTATTTTTGTTTATATAAACCTATCGAATTCATCCTTGATCCTCAGGGAGGGATTCGTTTGGGAACATGGCTAGTTAGCAAGATATCCTCAATTTTCTCTCGAATAAAATGATCTGCATTTCAAGATCATCAGTCCCAACTAATTCTACATCTAAACTATGGAGGCATCTCTAACTTGGCGATCATCTTTGAGCCACATCCTTGAAGTGATTTACGTCAATTAATAGGAGTCTAGCTGCACATGGTGCGTAAGATTAGCCTTTTGTGTTTCTTAGTTCAAGACATAAGAATTGTTCCGATTAATTACTCTCAGAAGAATGTTATGTCCATCTGTAAGAAATTTAGAATACGTATTTTTAATGTATAAATATTGTTTCAGGTTATATGATTGTTTATGGAGTATTACATCAATGAGCTTCATTTATTCAGGGAAGTAGGGAAAAGAACTCAATGTAGGCCTAAACGATGATTAAATGAAGACTATCATGGTATCAATATTTGACAATCTACCCCTTAAGATCCTTCTATTTGTACATGTTTTCCATGCAATTACTCCTCGGCTCAAACACAACTCCTCAGGAAGTATTGTTGTACGGAGGTTCTTCCTCTTGTTTTTCTCCTAGCAGGTTGGGATCGCCTAGCAGAAATTGATTAAATGCAAACTCTCATGGCATCAATGTCTGACATGGTGCCCCATAAGAGCCTCTCCTTTCTTCCTCCTAGCAGGTTGAGTTTCTCCCAATCGATGGTGCTTATGGATAGTGGGGAAACCTTTTATGGGGTTCTATTTCCTCATAAGGGAGGTGGGAAAGTGGACTACATGAAAAATGGGAATATGGCTATGGGAAGCAACATTGTTGGATGGAAACACGAAGCCAAGTGAAAAACACATTTCCTAGGAGATGTGTTGTAAAATGAATTCAATTCATTTCAGAAAAATGATGAGAGGGGGAAACGCCTTCGAATGGTGAAGTCGGATCCGGACTATGAATGGGTACAAGGAGGAAGAAAGGAGATAGTGCTGGTGTCAACTTACTCACCTGCTTGGACTCGGGCTTAGACAATGGTAGTGAGGCGCTTTGCAGTGAGTGTGTGTGATGTTGACGGCTGTGTGCTCGAGTGTTGCCATGGCAAGCTTGAGCGCAGATGGCGTGGAGGTAGCTTTAAATAGGTAATAACGTTATGCTTCTACGTTTCTTATTATAGGTTTAAACCTTAGAACATGGCTCCCTTGTTTTGTTTGCATGTGAATTATCAACATGTTTTTTGATTGTTTACTTTCTTTTTGAAAGTGGATGGTACATGTCCTTTGATAGTTTACTTTCCATGTGAGCATATTATTTAATTGATGATTAAATTATGATAGTTTATTCTTACAGGCGATCATGTTATGGAATTCGTGGTTAAAAATTTGATACTTTATTCATTCAACCACAGGATTATGAGACATGGGGCAATTCATGTTAAAGCTTTTATAGATTTTGATTTTGATTTTTTTGAACGTGGGTAGTACCACTGATTATATAAAAGAAAAAATATACATGCAAGGTGGGAGTGCTCCCGCACAATTCTTAAATATAAAAGGCGGTAGACAACTCTGTCTTTGGAGCAAAGAAAAGAGACGAACAACCACCTGCCCACTATGCAACAACTCCACTCAAAGACAAGAGGGCACAAAAGACCCAACACATAACAACACTGATTGGCCACACAAACTACTCCCTATCAACAAAGGTATGGGCATGAAAGTGTCCCCACAAAGCTACCCTTATCGACGCAGACTTTTAACCAAAACTATCATCCTCCTACTCCTCTGCCTGCTTTGTCTCTCCTTTTTTCTTTGCAGCATCAGCCTTTGCCTTCTTGGCTATATCTGCCAACCATCGACGCTTGAGCAAGCATAATGATGAGCTCAAGCCTTTATCCACACCTACATTCACAACACCAATCAATAGAGCAGTCTCGCACGCCTGGGTCTCTAAGTTTTCTACCTTTGTCAAAATATCTTTGACCTCCTCCTTGCTTAGACTCTTGTTCCCCTCTCCTTGATAGGCTTCCTCGACTTGCTCCAACGTCAACACTACTCTTTTGATTTGGGGGGGGGGAGAATAAGGCTAATACCTCCTGCTTGCCCAATCCTTCCAGAAGTGCAACTGCTGCCTCCGCCACTAGACCACCGTTCGCAGGGCCATCGGGGTGCACTGCGGGAGGAGGTTTCAGCATCGGAAGACACTGCAAATCCCCTCCTTCCATCTGAAGTGCTTGTCCGAAATGCTCTTCGAACAGGAAGGAGAGAGAGGGCAGTGCCTTGAGCCCTTCCCTCATCTCACTATCGTCCCCACTTTCCGATCTCATAGGCCCATACGGCTTGACGTCCGTTAGACATGTATCTATAGCAACCAAAATCACCTTACCACCATCCTTGTTTGGCTTTCCGAGGCCGACTGTAGTAGCCTCTGAGCTTTGCCACCTTTGTCTCAACCTCGCCCACGCCTTCCTTTGACGAGCCGCACACCGCCTGCACTAGTGCCTAGCACTGGTCTGCCGAAGAGACCCCTGAGAGCCCTGCAATGATGGGGAAGGAGGCCTTGGGATGAGGTCCCTGCCTGTCTTGGGGGTCCCTGTTCACCCTCCCTCCGCACCGAGTACCAGGTTTCTGGTAGGCCGGCCCCCACTGGAGTTCTATTGTAGGGCCAGAGCCGATGCTGGTGGGTCCGTGCCTCGCCTCCCTCCATCCTCAAGTAGTAGCATTCGAGGCAGGAGTGATTTTGATGACACGAACACTAGTGGGTCGGCCCCCTGTAAGGGCAAGGACAGCAAGGGGTTCACCATCCTAACCGCGAACTCCCCTCCACCCTGCATGGGACAAGACAGTCGTGCCTCCAACTCTACTGGCGCGACGGAGAAGGGTGGGACGCTGGTGACTGCCGACGCGTGCGCTCCCTTGTACAGCTTCGGCTCGGCCCGAGTAAGGCCAACAATGGCCTCTATCGGGCGGGGAAGACGACCCTTCCTGAGTCTATCGGAGTTGTTAGCCTCGCTCTTCCTGGATTCACCGAGTAAGTCACGGGCGGGCAGGCGGCTGGGTCCTGAGTCAATAGAGGATGGTCCCACTTCAAAGCGGCCCGGTGGCCCAATCCACTTGTCAGCCTGGCTCAAAGCTTGAAGCCAGCCCACCGGTCGGTCCAAAGATGGCCCATCCTCCCCAGCCAACTCAGGAGGTTGAACACGAACTGCCAGCCCATTCGAAAAAAGGGGGGCGAAACAGTGGGCGGGCGGTTCAAATTTGAACTTCCGTCCACTGTTGCCCTCTCTTCTCCGACAATGGCTGCCCTTGCAGCCCCGCTCAGCTCTACCTGCTGAAGATCGATGCTCCCCGGAAAACGGCTGTCAGCGACATCAATGGTCACGACCGCTGGAACCTCCCTCAAGCTTGTGACCCTGGCCACGACCTCCAACCTTAGTCTCTCCCCGCTAGTGAGGATGCTAACCAGCCCCTCCACAGCTGCTTCGAAGTGGCTCGCGATGAAGCCGGCTCCCATTTCATCACAGAGGATGAGTGGGACACCAGACATGAGTTGCCGGTTCCATTACTGAGGTTCTGGGAATGTGCCCTGGGCCAGCTCCCACTTCACTGTCCGTAGGATCACCTTATCTGCCATGACACATTCTGCATTCGCCACCTGCACAGCTTCCTGCTCACTCCTTGCGACTGCCAGGAAATCGTTCCTGGTCACCCTTTAGACCGTCCAGGCGCTCCTTCCCTACCCCCTTTGGACAGGAGACTCCTTACCATCATTGCATCCACCGCCCCCTTCACCACTGTCACCTTAACACACCGAAGCATCCAACACATCCTCTCTTGGACGAACGGCAACGGTGGGGCGCCGGCATCCAAACAGCCCATACTCTGCTGGAAAATCTCTGTCCCGTCCTGGTTGGCCCTAGCATCCTTCCCGGTACCTGGCACCACAGGGACCTCCTGCTCCCCTGTTCTCCCCCTGACGACAGTCACCCTGCAGTTCCTCTGGAAGTGGCCCCTTTGTCTGCAGCGGAAGCAAGATGGTGCCCTCTTGAAACCAGCGGGAAGACGACAGTCTTCCGTTCCCGCAGTTCTCGGGACCGGCCTCACTACTGCTACGAAGGAGACCCTCCTCTTCCCCCGCTGCAGGCTTCTCCACCACCACGCTACTCCCCAACCCCCTGCAAGCACGGTGAAAGTGCCCCTTCCCCCCACATTGGAAGCAGATGTGGCCCAGGGAGCTCGGGCGACCCGTCGGAAGCATCCCTAAGCCCTTAAACCCAGGACCTCCGAAAGGGGTTTTCCTCAGAGCTTCTCTCTCTAGAACCAGCTAGAGAGAGAAGATTGAGAGCTTACAGATTTTGAATATTATATTCATAAATCTTTCATCAGATGATTTTTTTCGGGGTTCTTAGATAGACTCAGCTTATTGTGTGCCTGAGTTGAGTTAATGAATTCAGTTGGTTAATTATGTGAATTTTAGGTTGAATACTTGGATTGATGCCAAGGTTTACTGGATCGCCGATCTTCGTCAACTCAGTCAGGCCCTGATCGAGTACAAGTTAGTTCGAGTTGGACCGACTCAACTGAGTTGTGTGACCATTTCATGGCATTTTTCATTCCAAAATCAAAATTTCATGAAATTTTAGGTCTTTTTACTATATTTTAACTTGTAAAGGCAGTATTTCAACAAATACATCATTTTATACAAGCTTTGAATGATTTAAACCCGATTATCACTTGTAAATGCCTATGAATTGTGGGGAAAAACACATAATCATTTCAATATGTACATGAGAAAGGGTAATAAAAAGCCCATTCGATGCGCCAAAGGGCCAGGCGATACACATTGGATCTGGGCTCGGTCCGGCCTAAATCCGATGCGAGTCGCTTGACTTGGTGCAAGCTGGTACAATACGGTAAACTGTGATTGATGCTATAGATAAATATTTGTATTGAAATAAGAATGCGATTGCTTAAAAGAGGAGACTCACCCATCTCATTCTCATTTTTAGAAGACATTCTTACATAAATGAAAATATGATAGCCAAATGGCATTTAATGGCATTCTCATTCTGAGAATGGAGAATGCCTTGTTACTTTGAGGAATGAGAAGTAACATCCAAGAATGGATTCCAAAGATAGCCTTGTTGTTTATTGCTGATTTTGGAGTTTGAGAACTAAAATTAGATGTTTCCCAGCTAAAATGTCAAATGTGAGTACTTTTAACACCGGTCTATATTTGCATTTAGTGTCCTGGCAAGTTAATTTTTTGCAATAAACTAACTCTAGCTGTGTATACAATGTGGGATCTTTTTTAGCTGACAACATGACTAACATATCCCCTTCCTACTGCCAGGCCAGGAGAGCATTGCGGGCATTGAGAGGATTGGTCAGGTTAAAATCACTTTTACATGGCAATGCTGTTAAACGTCAGTCTGCAACCACATTACGCTGCATGCAGACTCTGTCTAGAGTTCAAACTCAAGTTCGCGCAAGGAGGATTAGGATGACGGAGGAGAGTCAGGCTCTTCAGAGACAGCTACAGCTGAAACGTGAAAAGGAGCTGGAAGCTTTAAGGGCATCTGTAAGTTGCTTTCTCTTTATTCCTATCATTCATAAAAGTCTAAAATAAGATGGTTTTACATGGTAACAAAGGACATGTCCTTCCTATATTTAACTACAAACATGACATTGAACAGGTTAAAGTGGTGGGACAGGATTCATTTAACCAAACCCATGGGATAAGGCTTTGATGATGGTTATGGCGATGATAATGACAATGACTGCTTCAAAGGCTTTATGACCTTTGAAAAAGGGGCAGCCCTATCCCATGAGTCTCTGACCACTGTGGGGGTCTGGGGAGGGACAATTATATGAAGACCTGTACTTGCTTTTTGCAAAAAAGCTGGTTCCAGTTTTACTATGACCTCCAAATCACAACAGAGCAACCTTATTGTAGCACTAGGGTTCCCCCTCTGGGCTTTATGACTTTCTCTTACATTTAAATTTAATGCAGTTTTAATTTTTAAATTTAACTTTGAGTTTTTATGACTTTTTATATATTTAAATCTAATGTATATAAGGCAGCTTCATTTTTATTCACATCTTTTAGCAGAAATTTAGCATGTCCATTGCATCTATCCTATACATTCTTTTTTTTTTTAAGTGGGTGGTACCATTATTGTTTTAAAAGTAAAGAGGGATGTACAAGTGTTGTCAATGCGTTCCAAAAAATCCCTATACAATCAAAAAACAGTTCACACCAAGGTAGTGTGAGCCTCTCTAACCCCCAACCAAACCAAAATGGAACAACTTTGAGAATTCACATTACAAATGAGCTCTACCCACGCTCTCACTCTCTTACAAATAAAGGAGACCAAGCTGTCCACTTGTTTAGCTTCCTCTCTGAAAATTTTGTTGTTCCTTTCTCCCCATAATGCCCACAGAGTGGCATGAAGGATAATCCACCACATAAGTCTATCCCCTTTTAGGGTCCAGCTTCTGCCCCATTACCCAATTAGCTGATGCACATTCCTATACAAAATGATAGCACCTTGTGTCTTGCTTGCGATCTCTCCCCAAACCTCTTTTGAGTAGGAGCATCTTGTAAAAAGGTGATTCAAAGTCTCATCCTCCTCTCCACACAAGCAATATAAGGTGGGTAAATTCTGTATGAAGGGAGCAAGCCTATCACAGGTTGACAGCCTTCCGTCAGAGATCCTCCAGATCAGAACCTTCACTTTCAATGGACTCGTGGGAGTGAAAAATCTATGAGGTGAATCGGTGGCACATCCCTCGGTCTGAAATGAAGGTAAGCTGATCTAACTGAGAAGGATCCCTCCTTCTTCCACCTCCACCACCACTAGTTCTCTTTGTCTGGCTATGGAGCGTAGTCAAAAAGGAATCCTAGGAGACCCTCTGGCTGGTCCCTCTCCTCTGGCCTAAGATTCCTCTTGAATGATGGTGTCCAAGTTCCTCTTGACAGCTAGAGATCAAAGGTCTGAGAAACTGAAGCCAATGGTGCTGCTGAAACTGCGTGTAGTCTGCGGAAAGGATGCCTCCAGGGTAAAGTCCCCACACTATCTGTCCTTCCAGAAGAGACACTTCTCCCTGCTTTCCTGTTGAACCTTGACACTAGAGCTAATAATGTCCTTGCATGACAAAATTGCCCTGCCAGATGGGTGAAATGTTATGCTGGGATGCTGGTGACATATTCCAATCCTTCACTCTGCCATAATACCTCCGCCTGATGACTTGTGCCTACAATCCAGCCTTGCCTGCCCCTATCTTCCACAACCACTAACACCAAAGAGCCAAATCGAAATCTCTAATATTTTTGATGCCCACACTTCATGTCTTTACTTCTGGTGACTCTGCCCCAAGGGATATCATGCCAGCCCCTCCTCCTCTCAATATTGCCATGCCAGAAGAATCTCGCCTAAATTGATTCAATCTTCTTAGCCACAATGGAGTCCACTACTTTTGCTACTATTTTCTGCTTTTTCTCTTTGACTGTGGGCTTGGGACTTGTAGTACTGTGCAACTGTATTAATGCCTTCCTTTTCTCCAATCCTTATTTGTTATATGGAATTTAGTTTTATGTAGCTTCTTCTTCACAAATGCATGCATGTTTCTTCTTCTATTTTCAAGTCATTGGGGGAATTGTTATGTGAGGATGTTGATGGATGAAAAATATCCAACGTTGCCTTATTTCAGTGTTTAATGCCCCTCCCCCCACCCCGACCCCCCAACACACAAAAAAAAAAAAGGATATGAAAAGGCAGATGATGATATCTCCAACTCTAAAAAAAAATATGTGCAGTGAGAAGGGTCAATATTATATTAGAACAATAATGAATGCTATGACTTCATAATGGTAGCCACATTGTTTTACCTGTGAAGGTATAAACTCTGCCTCAGCACAGTTTTCCCTTTAAAATGGCCCCACCTCCACCTTCTTTCTCAGAGCTGGCCCTCCAGATTTTTCGGGGTTGAAAAATCCTTCTATTCTTCTCATTACCGCAAATCTCTTCAAGGACAGTGCAGAGTTACAGAACTTACAGTGAATTTGGTGGGGAGATATCGGAGAGCACTACAAGGGCCTCCTTCGACCCCATCATGTTGCAGCTCCTGTTCATGTAAACCCTTTTGTTCAGTTTGCTTGTTATTTGCTTGCTGCGATTTTATTTCTTTGCCATTCATCTCTCTCTTCCTCTGTGTGTGTGTGCGCGTGCGCACGCGTGCATTTGCTTGCTGCGATTTTGTTTCTGAAGTTGTGTGTCCTAAGGGGCATGAGGAGTTGCAGTCCGCTGTCTCTGCTTTTGTCTGTTTGCTGGTCTCTGATGTCCACTTTCTTCTTGTGTTTTTGTTCTGGGCCTCTGGCGACTTGGTTTGATCTCCTTATGCTTCCGTGAACATCTCTACGATTTTATATTGTTGATTTCCCTCCTGTTACAGTTCCCTTCTTTTTTTCTTTTTTCTCCAGCAGCCACATTGCCACTGTGTCATACTCTGGCTTATGCTATGTTTTTCCTTGGGCTAGACTGTTTTTAGGAGAGATAATTACACATATACCCTCATAATCTTGCATATTCTACTTTATATTCTTATGTTCTTGATATTGTCATATATGCCCTATATAAACCATGTTTCACACACACACACACACACACACACACAGACACACACACACACACACCCCTACCGTCATTTATCATTTGTTTAACTTAACTTTAGGTGAAATACGACAGGAAAAAAATAATTTACACTTACTTCATCCTTCCATGACTAAAATAATGTTATATATACCTCCTAGAATTTATCATATTTTCTTGTATACCCTTTAAAACCTGATATTTTACATGTTCAAGAGATACTTGTTAACTTTGATGGTAGTAGGACTCGAGGGCCATAACTGAAATAGTTGTACTTAATATGGGGGTATATAGGATAATATAAAGAATATGGGGGTATATGATAAAATATGCAAGAGTTTAGGGTATATGTAATTATCTCTTTTTAACCTGTACTTGGCTCACATTACGTGTTTCTCTTGTGAAGTAGGCCTTGTGAAGATGTGTGTTAGTCCAGATTAAACTAGACTTGTAAAGCAAATTGTTTCTTTTAGGTCAGTCCAGAGTCTCCAGACTAAACTGAGCAAGCTGTTGCTTTCTGGATCTCCTGGCAGTATCCAAGTGTAGCTCCATGATGCATGGCCAATTTATGGTCTTAAAATTCCTTTGGCGTAAGGAAATTACTCAGGGTGGTCCATGACGCTGTAGACTTGCTTGCTCACTCACATGAATGTAAACGTTCATACCCCCATGCATGCATGCATGCCTGCCCATCTACTGTCATACATTTCTAGCATATGTTCTTTGAAACCTAATTATCCTACATTACTATCAGTTTATATGCTCTGGACTTTCTACTTCAGTGAGTAAGGAATAGAATTCTGTTGTCTTTGTGATATCTAATGGACGTCTCAACTTACAGTATTAATGGGTAGTAGGAGTCAAGTTTTGAGCAGCAACCATCTGCCATTTGTTTGATCTAATGTATTATCTCTCCTTCCCTACTTGTTGTCCCATGGCATGTGTCCAGCCTTAGCAAATTGGAAGCGGAAATGGGTCAGTCAGCGTCTCCTTATGTTTTCACTTGTCTATGCATAACCAATATGAACATGGTTTTTTTTGTTTTCCATCTTACCTGTTAAGATAGTTTTTGCTCCCTTGCAACTACTTGGTGATATAGATGTTGTCTGTTATCTGGCCTGTAATTGTGATCTTATAACAGATGGGAGAGGACTGGGATGATAGTTTGCAATCTAAAGAGCAAATTGAAGCAAGCCTATCGAGCAAGCATGAGGCTGCTATAAGACGAGAACGAGCACTGGCTTATGCATTTTCTCATCAGGTATAAGAAAATGTGTTTCTCATTTTCTTTCAACACCTATGATTTTCACCGGACGTCAATCTTCAAATTGCTTGTGCATGCATGTCACAGATATATCTCGTGCCAACTCCTTTCTTTTGCTTTCCTATCTATTCCTCGGCTTACTTTGAATTTTGGTTTTAGTGGTTTGTACATTCTTTTGAGCTTTTCTGAACTATACGCTGCCTCTTGTTGTTTAATCACTGAAATACTCTGTAAATAGTGGAAGAATTCTTCGAGATCAGTAAATCCACTGTTCACTGATCCAAACAATCCATACTGGGGTTGGAGCTGGTTAGAGCGCTGGATGGCAGCAAGACCATGGGAGACAAAGAGTATGACAGAGAAAGAACTCAACAGCGACAATGCCTCTGTTAGAAGTGCCAGTCGCAGTGTTACAGTGGAAATAAACAAGACCCATTCTCGCCGAGACTCTACTAATGCGGATAAGCCCTCACCTGTAATTCAAAGGTTGAACACTCCTGGCAGCCGTCAATCCCCTGCCACACCATCCTTCAAGCCTCCACCTGCGGCTGCAAAGATCAAACTGCCTACTTCAGGAGGTGAACATGAACATCTGGAAGATGACTCCAGGAGCCTGGTCAGCATGCAGTCAGAGAGAGTTAGGCGTCACAGCATAGCTGAGTCCTCCGTGAGGGACGATGAGAGCTTGGTGGGCTTTCCTGTCGTCCCCAGCTACATGGCTTCCACGCAGTCTGCAAAGGCGAAGTCACGGTTCCAGAGCCCGTCGACTGAAAAGGTTGAGACCCCTGAAAGAACATCTTCTGGCTCAGTGAAGAAAAGGCTGTCCTTTCCTACTGGAGATAAGACCAGTTCCTTGCCAGCCATAGCTAGGCGTCTTTCAGGTCCTCCGAGAGTGGATCTTAGCTTGGTGAAGAACGCTGCTGGCCGTTCACAGCATGCTCCAAGCAATGGAGATGGCAGATAGCTGGACTCGAGGCAAGCAATCACTAAGCTGTGTTACATGGCAGCTGATTCAATTATTTGACAAGTCACATTTCACGGATTGGTTGTTATTAATTTGTTTGGTTGGTCATTTTCCTCGTTCTTCTCAGTTCTGTATGTTCTTTTCTTGGTCATTCCAGATTGTTGTGGATGCAAGATGTTCAAACAGCTAAAAATGATATCCAATTGCTATAATCCTAAACTTGTGAAAATTTTCTTATTATTTTCTTCTCTCTTTGTCTGGATGGTGTTTATTTTCTGTTGGCCCATTTTACCAAGCAGTTCCTTAGGAGCTGATTGTATGGAACTTAAGGCTTCATGATTCACTAAGGGCTGCTTTGACGCGAGGTTAGGATAACGCAGCGGATGAGAGAGAGCGGGGCCCACCGCTCTCTCCTCACACACAACCCTCTTAATCGGGGTCGGTTAACAAATGGGGCCTAATGGAATATATATATTTTTATAGACTGTTGTTTGGTTTCCTTGTATAAAGTATAATCTTAATTAGATTCTTTTTTTGATGATGGGGGAAACCTACCCTCGCCACAACCTTCAGCGTATGGCTGCTTTGGACCTATGGATCCTATCACTTACGCATCATAAGTCTTGACTGTTGTGGCAAGGGGCGGGCTTGATAAAATTCCCAAGCGGCGCTGATTAGACCCGAGCTAGGGAATCATCTATAGGTGCAAGCATTGTGGCAAAGGCACACCGTGCTTTGCTGTTGAGAAAAATTGAACCTGTGACTTCGTTGTTACCAACGAAGTGCAACTATTTAACCCATTCATCAGGTTTTAATCTTGATTAGAGTTATTGAAAATTCCATCTCCATCAAAGTGATGTCTCTGATGTGTTGTCACATATACCCCTCTGATTTTTTTTTTGGAAGAGGAACGAGTTAAAGATAGCTCAGCCTTTGATACGGGCTAGTGAATTGTCACATTCAACCTCTGATATTTATGAGGAACAGGGTTAAAGATAGGTTAGTATTTGATATGGGCTGGTTAATTGATTAAGTGTGTTTCTACTCAAAAATTACTTTCGAACGGATGTAACGAGTTTGAATGGTTACACTAATTGAAGCTCTCATTTGAAACTTTTTGGTCAGCTAAGAACTAAATTTAAGGGATTCTTGCATATGAACTGTTTGCTAGAATGAAAATTACAGATTGATCATTCCTATATCTGATTTTACAAGTATATTATTAAAAATAGTGCTAGTGGACAGGAAGACTATATAATGATCTTTTTGCATGTTCAAGTGATCTCTTTGTAGAAACTGGTACAAAGGGCTTATTATGTGGCCTTCTTGTATACAACTAGTATTTTTAATGATGTGTGTAAATTCAAGTATAAGAGTGTTAGATCTCTACTTTGTGTTCTAGTAATAATTCATGTGTAACAATTTATTATTTATATATTTTTCAATATATTGAATTTGTCATCCATTTTTGTCAAACTTCTTTTTGCATAAAACTTGAGTTTAGTATTCCTAAACTTAAAAGCATTGAACTTAAGTATTAGACCGATTTTATCTCAGTGATATGATCACAAAATTAGGTGGTTGAAATGACTCAACGGGAGTAGCAAACTAAGTGGTAAAAGATTGCATTGGACTGACTAGTAATTAGAACGTTCTTTGCATATATTAAATTTTAAAATTAATTTTTACATATGGTACACATTACATTCAAACTGTAATATGTATGTACACGAAGAGAACAATTGGGACCTTACTGACATGGAGCATGGTAGAAAAATGATCTTCTTCTATACACTATTTTAAAACCCAACCCAGCCCGGCCGATCCAACCAGTTAACCCGTGACCCGATCTCAAAATCAGGTTAAAACTCTATAGATAGATGTTAGCAAGTTTATAGTAAGTAAGAACCTACTTAAAATGAAAAACTCAAGAGGCCATGTTACAATCAGTAAAGCAATGAAAGCAACCAGATTACAATGTGGCCGTAGTAGATGAAGATCTTCTGTGTGGCATTAAAACAAATAGATCTTAATACATCTCAACCATAGAACAAAGTTCCACAACATCATATGGACCTAATATCTCATTCCATATGCAGTAAGAATATGAACTGATAGGAGGGTCATATACAACCGAAATATTAAGGGCCGCTTTGTTATCAGAACAGGGGATAGATATCACATCCGATGAGAGAGATAATTTATTGAGACCCACACTCTCCCCTCACACATATGCACCGTATTTGACCTCGGGTGACGTGTTCGACCTCGGAAGGTCGAACACGCTATCTTAAATGAAAAACAAAGAGGGCCTAACGTAATAAATGGCTAAGAGAAGGGTTAAAGAGTTTTAGAGAAAAGAACCAAACCGACAACATGAGAAAAGAACAAAAAGGCACAGCCATCCAATTTTTTTTTCTGGAATAAACCGTGCAAAGAGTTGCTCAATGCACTGTGTTATACTAAACTACCGCAACCTAAAATGGGAATTGCAATTTAGCATCAGAATCTTCATTTTCTAAGATAGTTTTTCCTTATTTTTCTCTTCAACAATCCTTAGTTTGCATCTGTTTTATGTTCATGAAAATCTTCATTCGAGTCGATATGTATTGTGCCTTCAATAATTTAAATTCTAATGCATGTATAATAATTCCCTTTAAATGGACTTTCAACTGTGTTTGTGATTTTTGTTGTCAGCTATATAAGTTACTTTGTCGAACCCCATTCTTTACTTACGAATTCTGTAACTGTAGGTGGATGCGACCTAGTTATGCTATATGAATCGTCCACGTCAGCTAAGGGTTTATGTGCAAAAGACCAATAGAAAAAATAAAAGGCAAGCAACCTGACCCTCTACAAAAGCGGGGAAGCCAAAGCCATCATCGGAGTTCGTGTTATCGGTTGTGGAGAGACGTGGCGCCCGTTCCGCCGCGCTGACGTCAGCTAATTTGTATTATCCGACCCCTTCGTTATCCATAACACCGTCGGCCCCACCTTCCCCTTCAACCCCTCTTTAAAAAAAAATCACATTGAAATTCCAAAACGACGCACGCAAAAACTACAAGTTTCCCCTCTCGTCCACTCACATCCACTTGGCGCATAGGGGTTCCCGCGTCTTTTCATATGTTCTTTTAAAAAATACTAATTTAAAAATAATAAAAAAAACAGGGGCTTGGCAAGCCCTCCTGTCCCGCCCTCGTCCTCGTCCGCCATTTTTTCTGGCCGCCTCCTCCTTTACATGCCACATTCGACACCGCACCATCTCTCTCTCTCTCTCTCTCTGTTCCACGCCTTCTTCGTCTCCACCTCCGATCGCTCTTTCCTCAGCGCGCACTCTAGCCTCCTGATATCTCTATCTGTCTCTCTGTGATGTGTTTGGTTGATCTCTTTAGATCTCTGGAATGTGAAGTGAGTGATGGTGTCCAAGCATGACCCGGTGGAGTCCTTCCTGAACTCGCTGCACGCGGTGGAGTCGGGCCTCCGGCGGGCGACGGAGGATCTCCAGGCGCAGTGGTCGGCTTCCAGGAGCGCCGCTGGCCGCGTCTGTCACTTCTGTGGGCAGGACGGGTCGTCTCGGCTGGAGAAGAGGAGGCAGCGGTCGGAGGTGGTGGCCGGGAACAGGGCGACTCCGGTTTCCTCGGCGCGGAGCGAGTGGGGGGAGAGAGGGAGCGTGGAGGGCGATGGTGGTTCGTGCGTGGGCTGCGTGGAGATTCCAGTGCGGTGGTCCCGTTTGCTGGACGGGTTTGTCCGGGCATTTCCGAGAGCGTTCGAATCAGGGAAGAAGCGCCTCCAGAAGCAGTCGGACTTGGGATATGGTTGTTCAGGTCCGTTCGGTTTGAAAGCGGGGTGCGAGGATTCGCATGGGATGTGCGGCGTGGAGATTCCGGATAAAGCCCGGGCAGCCACGCCGGAACTCTTTGCCTGCTGTGTGTTCGATGGTTTGGTCCAGACTCTTCAGATATTTGATAAGAGCAACAGGGAGAGCGATGGCAAGCCTTCCGAGAAATCGGGTGCTTCTTCGACACCCCTTCCATTTGATCACATGAAGATATTAACAGGTATTGTAGAAGGGAGAAAGGGTATTGTCGATGGGTTTTTGTCGAATATGAAATTTGCTAGAGTTGGGGGGCCACCGGGGAGCCTTGTCGAGGTGACTAGCTCAGTGAAAGATGAGGCCGTGTATCGTGCCTCGGGTGAAAGTAGGGAAGATCCCACAAGCAATTCTGTGCAAAAGTTCACGACTGGATTGTTGAGCATCCCCTTGTCGAACGTTGAGCGCTTGCGATCCACGCTTTCAACTGTTTCACTAACAGAGCTAATTGAGTTTGTCTCTCAGTTAGGACGGTCCCCTAAGGAACACCCTGATAAGAGGAAGCTCATCTCTGTTCAGGACTTCTTCAGGTACACGCAGTCTGAAGGTATGCCATTGCGGCTGCTACATTCTCGCTACTTTATATAGATATAAGAATGGAATTGTTAGATCTGAAGCTACCCTGTCTATTGCTTACCTATTAAGAACAAGTGTTTTGTCATATATTGGTTCGTGCTCATCAACATTGGTCATTTTTATTGATCTTGGGTTTACCAGCATGTTTTAAGTCATCTATGTTAAGTTTCTGTTTCCCTATCATCGATTATCAGGTATCTGCTCTAAAAACTCAAATTTAGACATTTAGTTTTTGTTGCCAGCGGCCACAGAAAGGGATCTATAATGAGGATTGAGGCAATTCCTAGTTTTATAATGGATATCGAGTTTGCATGCTAAGTTTAGCACAGTATGTCAGTTGATGCTTGTGCACATTCTTATATGAGCCAAGGCATCTGTTCAACATTACGTCTGCTTCACCATATTGTATATCCAGAAAGTAGAACATGAGAAACTGTTCTCACGTTATTCATCGTGAGCTTATCTGTGTCATGTTTATGTGTGAGGGGCCACTGTCTCATTGAGCAGAATTTTCTGGAAAGTGTAAAATGAAGAGATAATGTCAAGTTATGTTGCTGTTGTATACTCTGATTTTAATTAAGGTGAGGACATATAATGCTAATGTTAAACATCGAACACACATCCAAAATTTGTAAAACTTGAAGGAAATAACTTTAAAAGATGTTTTTGAAGCAGCGTTTCAACACTCTTTTGTCCAAGTAATGAAAGGACAGATTTCTTCTTTGTTTTTCCTTCTTTCCCACACCCCCTTTTAATTCCTTTCCTTTTCCTTGTTTACAATGTGCGCATTGACTGCCGGATAGAGTCAAAAGGCTATTATTGAATTGGCACTGTGGATGGGCCCTTAAAGGAGATTGCAAAATTTAGTGGCTGAGTCTTCATGCAACTCCATGCGATTTGGGGTGAAAACATTATTTTGTTTATTTGTGATACTGGATGAGAATGGACTATGCTTTTAGGCAATGTAAATGGGGTTCATTTGCCATTTTTGGTTTATTTGAGAGGTTAGTGTTAGAGATACCAACTTGCTCTAGGTTTTCTGTAGAGAGATTTTTGAGAGCTCACTCATACAATACTTCTATAGTCCCTTTCTTCTAAACTTAATTAACTTGTGGTGCTATCCGCTTCTTGAAAAGACTGGAATATTACTTTAATATTATATTCTATATTGTGACACTCTGGAGTCCAAAAATCAAAATATTGTAAATCGTATTCTTGTGACATTATTAACATTTTGGATTCTTATTGATGAAAATTGATTAGATGAAGGAAAGCATTTTTTATTGGTTCGAAAGAAAAAAAGGTTGCTACTTCATAAAATTCTTTTAAAGTATGGTCCTTTTCAGGTGTTGAGAGAGACAAAGTGAAAAGTAGTGAATGATGCTCTCACATAATAAATTTTGACAGTCTCCCTGTTAGATATTTTGAATTTTTTAATCTTAAACAGAAAATTTTGATGTATGTCAGTAATTTTGCCTGTTTCAAATTTGAACGGTGTTGGACCCATTATTTTTCTCGAATTAATCGATATAAATAAAAAATAAATCGGTCCCACAGAGGCTAAAAACGGTACAAAGCCGAAGCCACCGGGAGAGCGGGCCCAATTTGAGTCCCAGAAACCCTCGCCATATTTACGGCATACAAAAATACAAGTTCATAGCAAGTGGACAATCAAAGCGGTGCCTCACCGCACTTACGAAGTGTTCGAGCTAGGAGCGGAAGCAATCCCTGAAACGCGGAACCTCCCCTGCAAGAAGTGGCATCGAAGAAGTCGGAAGGACGAAGCACAAAGTACCCAGGAAGCGTCGTTCTCTCTGCGTGGACAAGACACTATAAAAAACCTACAAAAATAAAATGGGGGGTGGCCTTTTATAGGGCTGCCTCTTCTCCACCCTCTCTCGGGCCACCCTAGATCGGGTGGGGCTCCTGTAGCCCCCACCCGGACTGGGTGGGGCCTCCCCGGGACCCACCCGGTCTGGGTGGGGGTCCTGCAAGACCTACCCGGTCCGCGTGGGGCTTCCGCCCTCCCCCCCCACCCACCCAGTCCAAGTGGGCCTTCCACCCGGTCCAGGTGGGGCATTTTTTTTCCTTCCACCAGTCCGGGGTGGCCTTTTCCCATCCAAAAACCTATAAATGCCCCCAAGGGGGTCCAAAAAAAAAGAGAGGAGAAGAGAACAACAAGAAGAAAGCGATGAAGCGACTACGCAAGCCCACTCAAATAGAGACACAAGCACAAGAGCAACTCTTGAAGCACTTGGAGATCTTTCTCCTTTGGCTTTCTAATGTCTTGAGTGGGGGTATGTTACAAAAACACCCTTGTAACGACACTTAGGCAATGTGACCTCCATCTATGTCATTTCTATGTAATTTTTCTGAGGAAAATTTATGTAATTCTCTGAGAAATTATGAAAACATTGTTGAGCTTATAAGAAAGCCCTTGTAAAATCATGTAATTGTAGAAATGTCCTGCAACTTTAGAAAATTGTGGAGATACCCTGCATTTTTGTAGGAGAGTCTTGTAGAAGTCTACAATTCGTCAAGGGAGAGCTTGTGAAGCCCTCCATGGGCTGAAATATTCTGTATTTTCAAGAATTGTCTAGGGTTACAAAAATACCCCGAGTTTTCTGTAATTATGTAAATACCCTTTTTACATGGGGAGGCTCGCACTTGTATGCCATCTTTGGACAAAAGGACCTGGCAGCTCGATAGAGATGGACTTTCCTAGGCTACTAGGATACCGATCAAGCCAGTGCCAAACTATCAATAAATTCTCACCAGTGTCAAACTACCAATAAACCCTCGCCGGTGCTAAATTGTCAAAAAACTTTAGCCAGTGCCAAACTGTGCCAAAACCTTAGCTAGTACCAAATTGTGCCAAGACCTTAGCCAGTGCCAAACTACGCCAAACCCTAGCCAGTGCCAAACTGTGTCAAAACCTAGCTAGTATCAAACTGTGTCAAAACCTAGCCAGTGTTAAACTGTGTTGAAACACTAGCCAGTGCCAAACTACAACTTAAACCACAGCCAGTACCATACTGCAAATAAACCACCACTATCATCAAACTATTTCTAAACCCTAACCTGGGACAAAATCACCCCCGGTACCCACATTGGCGGCACGAACATCCTCACCCCTTTCAAGTGTGTTTGTTAGCACTGTCGCAAATATTCCCTCAGCATCACGACCGATATTGCGAAGGTATATGACTTCTTCGGCAGTTAATCAAGGGTGTTCGGACTTCGTTCCAATGTAAATAAATATCGACTGCAGTCGGTGGGGAAGTGTCCAGCACCCGAACCCTAAATTGTCTGATAAATCTAAATTCACGGAATTAATAATGTGCACGCTACTTAAACAGCTGCAAATGCACCATCTATATTTCCAAATTTCTTCTGCGCGTGTGTTGAAAACAAATGGGAAAGGTGTAACATCATGTTCTGATCTGATATATATCTTTTGTATGTCTACTACCACACGCATAATACATACTGGATCATGTAAGAAAAAAAGTTCAATTTATATATGGAGAATTGGGGAGCAAATTCGTTTGTGTTTTTGTTTTATCATCTGAAAAGAATGATGATGAGAGCATGCCATCTTCAGGAGCTAGTTAATTTGTCTAGTTTTCTGTAGACTTGAACTATTATTTATGAGAAAATCAGTGGATGTGTAAGATTTTCATGTAGCTATTCTACTGGTAAGAAATAGAAGATATTGTTTCTGTGGCATTTATTTAAGTCAACCAGCCATTCATATTAGTAGGATCTTTATTTTCTCCACTTTGTTTTTATTTAATATTGTGCGTGACAGGAAAGTCATTTGGTATACAATATTTAGCATGAGTAAGTTCCCTTTTAGATGGGGATTGCTGTTTACAGCTTGTGGTTTACACAGCCTGGAATTCATATTTTCTGATATTTAAATGTTTATTTTATGGCAAATTGCTGTTTGTAGCTTGTTGTATTTCACATAGACTGGATGTTTAAAAAATTATTTTGTGCTAAACATAGTCACATCATGACAGGAAGGCGGTTCTTTGAGGAGCTGGACAGAGATGGTGATGGCCAAGTAACGCTTGAAGACCTAGAAATTGCAATGAGGAGGAGGAAACTGCCTCAGAAATATGCTCGAGACTTTGTACAGAGGACTAGAAGGCACCTATTCTCTAAGTCCATTGGATGGAAGCAATTTTTATCTTTAATGGAACAAAAAGAGCCAACCATCCTTAGAGCCTATACGACTCTTTGCTTGAGCAAGTCAGGAACACTGCAAAAAGGTCAAATTATGACTTCCCTCAAAAGTGCAGGCCTTCCTGCCAATGAAGAAAATGCTGTTGCTATGTTGCGCTATTTGAATGCAGATACCAAAGGATCAATCTCGTATAGCCATTTTCGTAATTTTATGCTTCTTCTTCCCTCAGAGCGTCTTGAAGATGACCCCCGGTATGATGATCTGAGTTTGCCAACCGAATGACATCAGCTCTAATTTAATTTCTTATTGGTGAAATACTTTTTGAAGATGTTGACATACTTCTACCAATCTTTTAGATGTTTAACCTATCTCTGTTTCCTTTTCAGTTTGTGAGGTTTTTATCAACTTTAGTTGTATGTACAGTGGATGCATTCCTATGTGACATTTTGGATTTTTACTAGATCACAGACTAACTTGTGTGTCTATTTTGTGATCTTTGGCAATCTGTAGTCTGGCAGTAAAGGCATGTAATTGTTTTATTTTCTTGTTTAGAGCGTAAAACATCCATATTGGTTGCTTTTTTATCCGTGAAACAAAAGGATGATTGATTTATATAACAATATGGATAATCTTTGGGGACCGGGGATGAAATTTTGAAAGTTAAAAAGTTTTCAAGACTTATATGTATGGCCATATGTGGTAAGCAGTATAAGTCATAGGTCCCAGTTCATCTTTGTATGAACAATCTTCTTACGTGGTGGTTGTGCGTAATCTGATTTGGAGCAAACTCATTCATTGTGCTATCCTTGCCACTAGTTTTCTGGAGTTCTTTTTTTCAGTATTATTTTCTTTATATCAAGGCAAACGCGTGGTTATAGACCTGTTGCATCTGTTGAACAAATCATGCACCAAGGTTATTCAAGTGTCAAGTGCCTTTTTCCGATACTGAGTTTTAACAATATATCTGCTAATATAGTGCCTGTATTGCTATAAGACATGGTGCAAAATTAGACATTAATTGTTATGTCACTGTTTGTTTCCTGTGTGAAGGAAGCAGTGTTGCACTTTAGGGTTAGTTTACCCCCCAAAAATGTATATTTACTGATGCTTAACATATGCAATTTTCAATGTACAGGAGTATTTGGTTTGAAGCTGCCACAGTAGTTGCTGTTCCCCCACCAGTGGAGATACCTGCTGGGAGCGTATTGAAATCTGCTTTAGCTGGGGGCCTCGCTTGTGCGCTTTCCACTTCTATAATGCACCCTGTTGATACAATGAAGGTAAAGTTGCTCCTATCTTAAACACTTTCTGTTCTTCTGCATCTATGGCAGATTTTATGTTTCTAACAATTGATGACAACACTAAATGGGAGAGATGCATTGATCATTTAGTAACTGTACTCAGTTCTGATTATCAGCAAGATTGTGCATATTTTACTACTTAGTAGAAGTTCTATCAAAATGGATCCTGTTTCCTCACTGTAGTGTTAGTCTGATCAGCATAATGTGGACAGGAGAGTGCGACTGTGGACTCATCGTAATGCTTCCAATTCATAGGAGTTTTCTACTTTTATTAGATGTGGTCATTTACTGTGTTCATAGGCAGCAATGTATGCTTTTGTAGAATAGGTGAAGTACCTCGTTGCTTTTAAGACTAGCATTAAGGTGTGCAGTTGCTTATAAGGTTGCTTTTAGGAGTCATTTAAGATAAGCAGTTTGGAACCAGGTGTAACGTTGGAATGGTTTGGTTCCAGTGTGAACAAACGTAGTTTCTGATTTTCAAACCTTGGTGCGTCTGCTATCTCTGAGGTGTGCTCATCTGAAAGAAACTGCTTCAGAAATTATAGAATATTACATTCAATTTATCCAGGTGTTTAACCAATTTCTTTAATAGAAATTGGTTTAAAAAAGGACAGGTAAAAAAATGCTGCTGGTGGTTTGGGGTGGGGGGGGGGGAGGAGGGAGGGGTTCTTTTGGACCCCCCACTGGCTGGTTTCTCTTCTAAGTGGGAAGAGAAACCAAACCGGACCACCATTCAAAGGAGATCTTTCTGAGCATTGGAAGGCAGAGAGAAAGAGCTCCAAAGGAGAGTTTGATGAGCCACTGGAGAAGGGGTCTGAGTAGAAGAAGAACAAGAATAGCTTGTGGGGGTTGGGGGGGGGGCAGAAAGAGGCATCTAAGCCTCAAGGATTACATTTCTTTTGTTCATTCATTAATCTTATAGGTTCTTAAAGAACCTATTGTAGCGTAGAGGAGAAACTCAACAAAATCATCATAAAGCTGTCATACTTCGATCCTTTCTCTAAGTTTGCTGTTTGATCCTTAAAGTGATGACATGATTGAGCATATGTTGTTTATAGATCCTTAATGGATCTTTATTGGGCATACTCAATTGGATCCTTATTGGATCCACATTTGATCTTTAATGGGTAATGGTTGGTGTCTACTTGATGTGACTTAAATGATGTTGTTAGTCTGTTGGATTTGGATCCTTGATCTTGTTATCCTTCTTGCATCCATTAACCACATCCTTAGCTCCGCTTTGATAAGGGAATAGACAAATAGAGAGATATCCCTCTAAGATTAGTCTGTCCCTTCACTTAGTCTTATTTAATTTGATAGTCAATCTACTATCCCTTTAGGACAGAAGAGTTAACCCCGATTATATTCTAATTACTTTGACTTGCTCGAGGGATAGACAATGGGATAACTCACTACATTGACTTAAATGCCCCTCTCATCACCATGGTATTAATGATACCTCATATATATATATATATGTATATATATATATATATATGTATATACATATATATTGCACCTCCCACCTTTCAATTTTTCTTAAATGCCCCTCAACGAGTGCCCAACTTAAATAAATATTCGAACAAATGATATACAATGAAGTTAATAACTATTGACAATGTTTACCGGTCATAATTTTTTAGTTTTAAAAATATAATTTAAAAAATATAAAATTATGAAAATTATGGATAAGTTGGGAAAGTATATTGATTGTGGATAAGTATGAAAATATATAATTTAAATGCCCAACTTAAAAATCTAAATTGTGGAACATAATTTCCAACGTGGCCGAAAAATATTTCACTATAAATTAATAATAAAATAAAAAGGCCTGTCCACAACTATTGATTAAACAAATACTTACATACTATATTTGGAAAGAACAATTAAATAATTACACACAAAATTAAACAACTTGTTCATTACAATCAAACATACCTGCATTCGGACAAGTATTTTACAAAGACGCGTTCATCTTATTCTGTATTCGGTGAACTAATGTACAAAGCTTCGTGCATCTAATTTTGACTGTGTATATAAGTCGCAATATATATATATATATATATATATATATATATATATATACACACACATAGAGAGAGAGAGAGAGAGAGAGAGAGAGAGAGAGAGAAGATATGATACTAATGACAATAGAATATATATAATTGGGTCCTCTCATTCCAATCTATGAGAACATTTTCAATTTATTTTAAAAATTCATACAATCAGTTCTGCCGATGACTAACACACTAAACCCACATGTAATATCTTCTTGAATACATATTTGAAGAAGCCAAGACCATAACTTTTACAATCCATGAAAAGAATGATCACTTTGTTGTACAACAACATCGTTGCAATCACCAACTTAAATAATAGCAAACTCCACAATTTTCATACGACACAGTAGCTGTGAACAGTACCCCATAAGACTATTCTACGGGCATGGTACAGCACTGGGCCGTCACACATGCGCTCTGCGTCGCTTGCAACACCAGTCCTCTTTCTTGTAAAATAAATGAAACAACAATTTATAAACATTGCTTCTAATAAATGCTTCTATAATATCAAATGGACAATTTATATCCCTATAACGTTCAGAAATGAAATTATATTATCTCATGGGGTAGAACATTTTCTTGTTTTCCTGTTTACTTGACAGCCCATCCCCAAAGTGAAATTTTCAGTTCGGCTATTGCATAAGTGCAATAAAATATCATCCTTATAGACAAGTAAACTATCTTAGACAAGTTCGGTTATTGCCAAGTGTAGTGCAAGAGCTAAGCAAGTTGAGAAATGTTACAAAATAGTACATTAGGACTAGTTCATTGTCCTCGCTTGTGTTCTTTTCAGAAGCAAAAATCATTTCTCAAAAAGGTATGAGATAAGCAGCATTCATCATATACATTCATGCATTTTAACCGCAGTCTGCAACGTTTGTTAGTATTTCAACAATAAATCATACTATATCACATACCGTCAATTTATAACAAATCACAAAGCAACGTAGTGCAAGAGGAAGGTGAGGAAATGGTTTGGGCTCAGGGATTGAACATATTATTATCATCCATTCATATGGGGTTGCCTTGAACGGACATCCAACCATTGAACATCATAGTCTCCTAAATCATCATTGCCCATACTCCAGTGGGATCATTGCGTGATGTCGCCATGCATCCATAAAACCCAAGTGAAGACAACATGCATAAATGAGGTGGGGTTGCTCGACTGTGCCCTCCACCACCACCAATTGCCCCCGCTATTCACGTAGGTAAATGGGGGCAACAAACAACCTGAAACCCACTAGAGTTGATGCCCACAAACCTGCAAATATATATGGACCATGCATAATTACATTAAACAGTAAACCCTATGCAGTGCAGATGAGTAACCAGATCAAAGGGATTACATCACATTAATGAACCGGGCATTTAAATTTTGATATTAGCAATGGCACTGATCTTAACATATGAACATCAAAAACCAGAAATATATATACATATCGTTGTCATAAGTAAATTGCCAACTGTGGATGTATATTACACATTAATACGGGAAAAGCTGCAGGTCATATATCAGAGTGTATGTATACTAAACAATTGCCAACTGTGTATGTAAACTTAATTCAACTGTGTATGTCTACTAGACAATGAATATATTTGTGTAGAAAAACATTGTTTACAGATTTCATTCAAACCTGCAGGTCATATATCCCAAGAGTAGAGGTGGAATGAAGGCAAAACATGCGTACCAGAAAAGCTAGCTAAGCATATTATATAGTACACCAGATAAATGAGACATGATTTCTGTAACTAGATAAACACTACATACAATAACACATAGTAAACCAGATTTTCACCAAAAACCAATCCCTTATTATTGAGATGCAATAACACATGATTTCTGACCTTTAACCAATATAATGTGATACAATTGAGGCTGCATGCTTGTCAATACCATGTTACAGGTGCTATGTCATATAGTCATGGTATCTGCCTCAATAACAATTTACAGGTGCTAGGTCACTTAACAAGATGGACAACCCTCGGTTGAGCAGGATACAAGCTTAGAATGCACCTATGATTATCAAGGCAAAGTAAGAACAAGCATGTCACCTCTGAAAATGAATGTTGCAAACATATGTCAAAGACAACCAATGTTCTGCTAATTGATGAAACTGATGAATGGCCTAGGTATGTTCTGTCTCCATCCCAAGCTTATATGTTCAAAGAATGAGCATCACGATATAAAAAGGGAAGGATGAAACAGCTAGAAGATAACTAGTAATGCGGAGAAGTATAGTTTGAATCATTTCAAAAAGATAGCATAGACTAGAACTATACCATGGTTGCTTTGCCGAAACGGTTACTTGGAGATATGATGGTGGTAAACTGTGACCCTGGGGTACTTGTATTCACTAATTTATAATAGCTTGTGATGTGGGTTTCCTGAGTTCACCATTCAGCATCAGTTTGGCTATGCAATAGTATCTTTGGTTTCCTATTGGCATGCAAATACAAACCAGACAGATGCAAAGTGTAAAAGGGAAAACACTTCACGGACTTCATGCATCTCCTTCTGTGTATCTTGACATGGAGTTGGTTCTTCTTCTTCAGCTCAAAGAGGCATACATCACCATCGGTTGATTGTTACCAACACAAAGCCAACCACAATAAATTGAACTGCCACGACCTGTGTGGCTAAGCCTAACAGGCCACAAATGCCCATTTCTGACTGTCAGAGGAACCACAACCTAGTCTTGGGAAGGCCATTTGATGCCATGAAATCAGTTGGCATTCCCTGCATTCACAGCATACCAAACTAGTTTATATCTAATGACCACAACAACATTTTTAGGGAAATAACAATAATCGTCATAATAGAATGTTTGGCTATATAAGTCAGTGAAATTTATATATTTCCAGACCAATAGAATGTTAGGCTGCAGAAGTTGTCGTTGGCATCAAAACCCCTTCTTTCTCTCTACATTGTCAAGATACACAGAAGGAGATGCATGAAGTCCGTTATGAATCCCTGGTTCTGAATTTTGATATTAGCAATAGCACTGATCTGAACACATGAACAACAGAGACCAGAAATATATGTACATATCATTGTCAGAAATAAAATTGCCAACTGTGTGTATACTAAACATTAATAAGTACAAACCTGCAGGTCATACATCACAGTGTGTGTATCTGTAAACAATTGCCAACTGTGTATGTAAAATTGTCATCAAAACACTAGCTTTGAAACCAGAATTTATAGAACCAGGTAGAATTAACATATGCATATATATATGTGTGTCTATATATATATATATATCTATCTGTCATCATGGTGTTATAATTGTCAAGTAGATAACATTCCATTACTGTGTCATGCTATATCCAAGAGATGAGGAATAGAGGGGACAATGTGATGTACCTGCAGTTTGCAAAAAACCATGAAGCAGCGTAGTGCAAGAGGAAGGTGAGGAAATGGTTTGGGCTCAGGGATTGAACATATTATTATCATCCATTCATATAGGGTTGCCTCGAACGGACATCCAACCATTGAACGTCATAGTCTCCCAAATCATCATTGCCCATACTCCAGTGGGATCATTGCGTGATGTCGCCATCATCCATAAAACCCAAGTGAAGACAACATGCAAAAATGAGGTGGGGTTGCTAGACTGTGCCCTCCACCACCACCAATTGCCCCCGCTGTTCACATAGGTAAATGGGAGCAACAAACAGCCTGAAACCCACTAGAGTTGATGCCCACAAACCTGCAAATATATATGAACCATGCATAATTACATTAAACAGTAAACCCTATGCAGTGCAGATGAGTAACCAGATCAAAGGGATTACATCACATTAATGAATAAAGTAGCACTAGGACAAAAGCTCTTCACGACAGGTTCAATACAAACATATTCTAGTTCTTCATAGTTCCATGTAGTCAACTTTTTCAGGTTACTTGGCAACAAAGTATTAGTTATGGAGCCATAAGTGAGTAGCAATATTGTCTCTTAGCACCCCACCCTCGTGGATGTCACGAGATGCGACGGGTGCGGTCGGATCAACATCTACATCTCCTGCGTCATTTTGGTCATTCGGAGCATGCAAAAAGTAAAAGTCTTCACCATATTCTCGACGTATGAAGTTGTGGACCACACAGCAGGCAATTGTCATCAGTAGCTGAGTTCGGAAAGGATACATGTTCCCTTTCTTTATAGTTGCAAACCGCATTTTCAACACCCCAAATGCTCGTTCAACTGCATTCCTTAACTGGGCATGTCGATGGTTAAATTTGTCTCGTAAACTATGATATGACGTATTACCACGGCCTTGGTATTGACCTATATGATATCGCTCATTCCGAAACGGTGCAATGAAACTTCCAGTATTCGCGTAGCCCAGATCCACCAGATAGTACTTGCCTGCACAAAAGGCCATGGTTGGGGGTTGTACAATGAAAAGATAATGTCATAAATGGTAATTGTATTTCCAAGGAATGAACTCACCTGGGGGGACCCTAAATCCACCGTGCTCTATTGCGTGCCTCAATATCTTTTGGTCACCAGCCGATCCTTCCCACCCCACGGACAGGTATTGGAATTGTAAATCAAATGAGACAGCTGCCATGACATTTTGTGTGATCTATTGTTTGCGATTCCGATAGCGTGGCTACTTTGATCGCAGTACATTGGCGGGTATGTGGGTCCCATCAATTGCCCCGAGTGTATCCTAAACAAACATTTAATTTCTGCATTTGTAAATCCAGGATTTTGTTTCGTGAATGCTCATTGATCCCAAGTGTACTAAACTACCTTGAAGTACGGGTTGAATTTGTTCTGGTGTCATATGAACGGGTGGACCTCGTCACATGCTGGAGGGAGTTGAATGTAGGTGTGCCTAAGTTCGACAAGCGCCCTCGCCACAGTGTTTACATAGAAACTTATGGTTTGCGATGAATGTTGGAAGTGTTCGCACAATGCTCCTGTTGCCACACCATGACCCATGGCATACAAGAACATACCTAGTTGCTCATTGGCAGTAACAGATTGGCTATCCTTCACCAACCCCCTTTCTAATAGTACATCACGTAACCGTGTAAACATTCCAGGGTTAAGTCTGAACATATTGTAGCAATGTCTTTCGTGACCAACAAGAATATCGTGAATCCAAGCATGGCCACCGTACCGCGATGTATGCATGGGCCTCCTTACCCTTTCTGGAACCTCTTGTTGTTCATGATTTTCATCAAATAATTCATTGCATATTATCTCACCAACTATGCGAAACACATCGTTCTCCTCAGACAGAATGTCCTCCTGTTGAGTTGATTGATTTGTATAATGTTGTCCTACATTGACACAAATGCCGACGTTAATGGATGCAAAAAAGTCAGTTACATAAGCCAGCTTACATACATACAATGACAGTTCTTAAAACAACAATAGCAAAATTTTGACCATGGTAAGGATTGGATTGCTTGACACCCACAAGTGAAGATACATATAGAGTCACATAGTCAATTACACAGTCGATATCACCGACAAACTTAACGGCCTCGTAATATTATGACAATCATCCCCATCAGTACAAACACAACACAGATGAGGATAATCAACAAAAGCAGTATAATGGCCAAGTTTTGGAAGGAAATAAGAGTAGGCACTTGTGACATTGTGGGAGGCCGATTAACATCTTCATGTCCTCCCTGCATCAACGGCCTCGCATGCAATAATTGCCTCCCATGAGACGCCACCTGCATAGGTAATTGCCCTCTCAAAGCCTCCTCGCCCTCTTCAATGGACATGAATCCCTTATATTTCGCCCCTGGATATCCGTTCACTTGCGCATAACACTCTCCCCAACTGTAATACATTCCTGGAGAGCGCCCAACCCACACGACGTAACACTTAAACCTTCCCATTATCAAACTTCTGGCTTCCCTGTATTAGGATAGATGCAAACAATACACACACGTATGGAATGAGTTAACAATGAGTAGAAAACATTCATTGAAATACGACAATGTACATAGAGTAGCGTAGTACATAATTGTCAAAGTACAATACACACATGCAACAAATACAACACAAATTAGGAACAATACAATTTCAACCCGAAAGTAGCAGCTACAATGAGTGGACAAGTAACACAACACCATCCGTAGACATAATGGAGTAAAAGCAAACATAAAACCATGGGAGACAACTTCGATCTAGCAACACCTCAGGGTTCTTCATAAAAGACCCACCCCAACTTGTCTTCGTCTTCGAGGGCCATAAATATTGCTCTGAAATCTGCATCTTTGAAGTGAATGGCTGCCTTGTACAACATGTCATGTGTGTACCCAGGAAGGCTCTTCAGCTTCTGTAGGCACATCCTGATTGAGCACGGATCTTCATTCGTGGCTACCGAAGAAGCTGACGGAACCCTTGCGCTCTTGTGCAATTGCAACCTTTCATCATTCAACGAGCATAGCCTTTCCAAAGCATTAACTGTTCCGTCCATGTTTTTGTTGCGCTTCTGCCGCGTTCTTCTATACGAAGGGGTCGCAGAATCCCTTCCTTTATTTGGGGAGGTTGCCTCATCCTCCGTGGGTCGTTTACCGGGTGGAGACGGGGTATACTCTCCAGTCTCACTCGAGAATTGTTGCTAAGGTAGACGAATTTGGGTTGTATGCTGGAGTCCAAGCTGTGATCGAGATGTGTTCAGATATGGTGTACGCTCCCCTGGGGTTGGCATAACAAAAGGGTCGAAGTCTTCCTCAACATCCAGTGGAGTTCCGTGACCACCAGGGCCCATTGAAGTATGTTGTTCCCAATTCGGAACCCCCGACCTTTGTTGCCTCTGGGGTGACAGATCTTCACCAAATGACCTCCGATCATCTAAATCAACGATAGGAGCATTACTGTTGAATACAAGACTTCCTCTAGCCATTGTCTTCCCACACAATATGTCCATTTGCTCTTTACACTCGAAGGGCTTCCCTAATAACGTCTTGTACTCAGTGTTAGACTGCTCCACAATGAGAGAAGAGCATAAGTAAGGTCGATAAGGACATAATTTTATAATTTACGATATCGTCAAATGAAATTTAACATACCGCTATCGCCTCCGCCCAAGCACCCTCATCAGGAGGCACCGGGAGATTTTTGTTATCGTCCCAACCCCAGCCAGTACGACCAAGCAACTGTTGAAGTAAGTGATACCTCTTCTTCAAGTTCTTCCACCTGTTCATTAAATTACACTTGTCCATGTTTTGATTTGTCGCCGCATTGAACGGACGGAGGATTTCATTCCACACGTGTGCTTTGAAATGGCCTTGTTGACACATGTTCTTGTGATATTCATCCACCAACAGATTGCACAAAATAGTGTCTGAACGCCCACTCCAGTTGCACACACGGCTCTTGCCCTTCCTATCCACATCATATTTATCTAAAAGACGTACATAACATAAAATAAAAACACAATGAGCACAAAGGCCACAAGGATTACGCAAGGCGTACAGCAGCAGACATATCCAAATGAAATCACATTCACTAGTGGTTGGCATTGCCATTGGCCAATAAAGTTACGAGACATGCTAAATATTTCACAGTCCAAGATAGTCCCACGTACGTAATGCACGCACAATAAGTTCATATGAAGGCAATGTCCTCCCCTTAAACCACATAACGAGCGGATTAAACTGCAAAAAAGTCGCACCATGTGAAAGTATGCTCTTATCCAATAACTACGCTTACATTCATGATTTTACCAACCTCATTATAGGCATCCCATGCTAGATCGGTACCAAGTAGTTGCTTAGAGTCCTCGTTCCAAGTGAAACTCCCACTCACTATTAGATCTTGTGTTATAACATGAAATGCTTTGTAGAAGCCAAGCCTATACTTAAGTTGGGAGATCGAAAAATTCCTTTCACATTGTTCGTTGAACAATTTTCGCACAATGTCCCATGCATGTGAGGGACTAAAGTCCCCCCAAACCAACTCTTGTGAAATAAGTTCAAGGAACATTGTATCCATTTCTACCGTCCATAGTCCACCTACTCCGAAATACACAACATAAAGGGGTGAGCCTCTTCAGCATTTACATGTAAACATATTGTATTTTGAATACAGTATGTTACTCCTATTTATTGAGTATGTTACACTTACAAGTGTTTGTGGTTTCAGATTAAATGCAAGTAGGTATCTTAAAGTAAATGTGGAGTTACCCTCTGAACGGTGGGGAGTGCATATTCATCTCAGGAAATCCTCATACGTAAGGCATACATATGTAATTATGGTACATTGAGATCAGGATGATATTTATTTTATAAAGTTTGTTCCTGCTAAAGACCATAACTATTGAAAATACCCATTCCAATCATGCTTAAGAGCATTGAAGCATGCTCCCAATGATGTTGTCTAAAAATTTTACAAGATAAATCATAAGATGTGTGCAATAATAAAGAAGACGTAGATCACCTATATCATAACTGGAATACAACCTCCTAAGCAAACATACAAATTTCTGAGCCGAAATAAATGTTACAGAGGCAAATGACAATACAGTCCATCCCAACTTATCATACATGGCATTGTGATGAAATAGTAATAAATTAACAATCAAGAAAGGTCAATAGTAGCGAATTTGTTGACATCAACAGTAAGTGCTAACTGTGATAACTGTCAGAAGAGGAACAATGTCCAGTGACTCCATTAAACTACCAAAAGGCATTTACATATCTGTGGAAAAAAATAAGTAACTCAACGAAATTGGTTCAAACCTGGAGGCTCTGTGGTTATTTGACTGTGGTTAATGAACTTGGATCTTTACAAAAATCTCAAGAAGGGACTCAAATAGAATATAGAGAACTTAGGTGTAGTTATAACCATGTAGGAACAGTGTGCATGTCCTGGGTTTATTGTTATTAGGCAAAATCTGTACGTGAAATGGATACTGTCATGGTTGATATGTCATGGAGGGTCCTTCATAACCAATGTACATAGATATGAGAAAAAGTATTTTACAAAATATTTCATATTTTTCCCACTTGCACATGCATTCACCATTTATAGAAAGCCATCTTATACTTGATCTGTATAATTGCATGGGTCTTAGTACATTGGGAGTATTCTTCTTGCATTATGCAAAACTAGATATATAGCACAACATCTAGATAGGATTTCAATTTCATATAGCCAGGTAGGTTCAATAAGAAACAAAAGGGAGACATCATGGAGATATATAGCACTGCATCTAGATGACACATTTGGGCCTTCATGATATCATGCAGAGTAATAAGTAAACACTCATCCACCTTGGACCGATACTCATTTTAATGTGAACATATTTCTATTCAGATGTCACTGAATATGAAAAAAGTCAGGGGACAACAGATTGCAGGGGTTTACCTCATGACACACTGCAAGCATTTATCATGTAATGGCTTACAAATTGCAGGGGTTTACCTCATATGCACCAATACACACTTTAATATGAACTTACAACAACCCCAGATTTCACTGAACATGGAAAGAAATGATAATAGAACCCATGAAATGATATGTTAGGTTTTATGTTCCATTGGGGATAGAATTGAAAAGAAATACACTTTACAATCCCAATAACGACAGTAACAACATATGGAGAAATAAATGATTTATGAAAATAATGTGCGGAAGGCAAACTATACCAGCTTGTGACATCCTCTCGTGCACCCCACAAGGAAGACAACGCCCTAAAAATCATCAGAAGAGCCATAGATGGACAAGTTTTTAGTAAGGATCAGATAGTCTTAATAAAAATGTATGAAGTAAATATAAAGCCATCCAAAAAAGGGAGATCGGATACTAATGGAAAATGGAAATAAGACATGAGGGATTTCCTGGAGAGTTATTCAGCCCAAAATATAACACATGAAATGGGAACAATGAGTTGTAGGGAATAAGGAGAACCGTCAGCGAGAGTCACGAAGGAGAAGGGAATGATCCCACGCCGAAGATCGGAGACGGTCTGCTTGAAGAGCCAGCATATGGGAGTTCGAAGAAGATAAACCAAAGCACCAGGTAAATCTTAACAAAAGGAAAAAATACTAGAATGCAAGAGAGGGAGTCTTACCTTAAACACAAGAACAGTCTGCGAGAGCCACGGCAGGGGAGAGAAGAAACCCACAACAGCCAATCTTATAGACCATTCTTTCAATTGTGCAGGCACGAGGGAAAGAAGCTGTTGCGACGTCCATACCCCTGGCATATGGGACCAAGAACAACAGAAAAGGTAAGGGGCTACGGAAACCACAGAATCCCTGCAAGGACTGAGATGGGACGAGACACTGCACTGCGCCAGGGTTCTCGAGTCCCTGTGGCGAACGCTAGGGTTTGAAGCCTGCGCGCTCGACAAAGGCCTTTGACCGCCCGGGAGGTAACAACGCCAGAGATCGAGGTGGGAGAGAGCTCCTGCCCTAATCTTCCATGTCGATGAGGCATCCGTGAGGAGGAGATGGGGGGACGATGGCAGGCTCGAGGTGAGCAGATGGAGGAGACGGGTCGACGACGCAGAGGGAGGATGAGACGGAAAGCCTTTCCAAACCGCAGGGGTGCCACGATCGAGGTGGGCTAGGTTGGCATAAAGTCGGGGGACAAGTGAACCCACCCATCTGGCCGGGGTAATGTAACCGGGGTAGGAGGGGGTTATCATCTATTCTAAGTAGGTTAATTAGAAGTTCCAATCAAACTAAAAAATGGACAAGTTAAGAGTTAACACCGGGTTAAATGGGAGATATCCCCTTATCAAAGCGGAGCTTAATGGATAAGGTCACGGTTTATGAATCCAAAAACTATATCATACCTTTGGTTGACCTAAAAGGATATGCCTTTGGTTGTAATACCCCTTATGCTTCATAATCCACATATTTAAAACTAATATTCCATAAGTCAATGAGCGATTGAGGTAAAGGGTGATTTGAGTCTCCAATCGACCATTGTTGAACATCATCAACATCGTGTGTGAGCTGAAACCTCCATGCCTTTCTCATGACATTAATGAAAACTGGATTTGCATTATTAAACCCTCACATTCATATGATGTGAAGGGCCAAAATATCCCTAGCGTAATAATGATCAGAAAATTCAAAGAAAATTGATAAAAAGGTGAGCAATCTTGTTTAAAATAGTTAAAGCTTCTTTATTAAATTGAAATTTTCCTAAAAATGAGTCAAGCACGGTAGAATGACTTGAATCCCCTCCAATGTGATTGAAGATCATGAATTCCATGAAAATCAGGGAGAAAATGATTTTAATTTTTAATTCATCATGAACGCCAATTTGCTCATTAATGCTCCATGTCTAATCCCAATAACTTAAGATTCACCTACGAATGTGATTGATCTCCTGTCCTTAGTATTTCATGTTAATGATGTTCACTTATTCCTAATTGAAAACTCATCAAAAAGCATCCCTTTCAGATCCCCATGGACCAATTAAGTGCATGATACCGCTTTTGTGCTCAAATTCAAATCACATGACTTCATTTAACTTGCATATGCATTTCCGAGTCATTTTGTTTCCAGGGCATTATCAATGATGGTTAATCAAGGGTGATTGATTATTTGATTTGTAGATCAGAGAAATAGAGGAAGAACAGAGGATGAGAGGAGAAACAGAGGTGGAGGAAGCTGCAGCCTGGTCTCCTGACTTGAGAGAGCCAACCGCAGATCTTTCTCCCCTTCTATATTACTAGGGCACATAAATAAATTACAGGACAGATTTATCCCTTTATAACATGTAAACACCAAGGAGTAAATACATAAAGAAGAAAAAAGAAAACATAAGGGACATAAATGTGGCACAAGTTACTACATTCCCCTCAAGCTGAGCGTGTATGTTGCTCATGTTCAGTTTGCCAATTGCAGCCATAAACTGCTCTTGAGGCAGACCTTTGGTCAGAACATCAGCCAACTGTAGACCCCAACTAACATAAGGCAAGCACAACTCCCCATGATCAAGCTTCTCTCGAATGAAATGTTTGTCTATCTCGATATGCTTGGTTCTATCATACTGGATTAGGTTGTTAGAAATATTAATAGCTGCCTTATTGTCACAATATAACCTCTTAGGCAGTCCAGCTTTCATTCCAAGTCTTTGAGCAGGATTTTCAGCCACATCAATTCAGCTACAGCGTGTGCCATAGCTCTACACTCTGCTTCAGCACTCGATGTACCATAGACAGACTGCTTCTTACTGCTCCAGGTGACTAAGTTTCCACCCAAAAAGGTGCAATACCCTGTAGTCAATCATATATCATTTTGAGAACCTGCCTAATCTGCATCTATATACCCTTCCAACCTGAGATGATCTCTCTTGGAAAACAACAGACCTTTTCTGGGACAAGATTTTATGTATCTCAAGATTCTGTCCACAACTCCAAGATGTGATGTATGGGGTGCATGCATGAATTGGCTAACTAAACTCACAGCATATGCAATATGAGGCCTTATGAGTGAAAGGTACAACACTTTTCCACCAGCCTCTAATACTGTCCCTTTTCTGCCTCAGAGAGAAGATCACCATCTGCTCCACTCAATCTCTGATTTGTCTCAATAAGAGTGTCTACTGTCCTGCACCCAACTTTTCCAGTTTCTTTTGGCAAATCAAGTGCCTATTTGTGCTGACATATGTAAATCCGTCTGGTAGACCTGATGATTTCAATACCTAAGAAGTATCTCAACTGTCCAAGTCTTTGATCTTAAATTCACTGGTTAAATTTTTCTTCAAGAATTTAATCTCTTCTTGGTTGTCTCTAGTCACTACCATTTCATCAACATAGACAATCAGAATAGCAACTTTTCCATCCCTCCACTTTGTGAATAAAGTGTGGTCTGCATTACCCTGGATAAAGTCATATTTGATCATAGCAACTCTAAATCTTTCAAACCATGATCTGGGAGATTGTTTCAGCCTATAGAAAGCCTTCTTTAGTTTGCAAACTTTACCCCCTGTAACAATCCAAGGAGGTGGCTACATGTGTACTATTTCTGCAAGATCACCATTTAAGAATACATTTTTAACATCCAACCGATGCAATTCCCAAGGGAAATGAGCTGCCAATGAAAGGATGACTGTTACTGAATTCAACTTTGCCACGAGAGCAAAGGTCTCTTGATAGTCAACACCATAGGTTTGTGTGAAATCCCTTGCTACCAACCTTGCCTTGAACCTCTCTATGCTGCCATCAACTTTGATCTTTATGGTAAAGACCTATTTCGAGCCCACAAGCTTCTTCCCCTAAGGGAGGTCAACAAGCTCCCAAGTACAATTGTTCTTGAGAGCATTCACTTCCTCTTCCATAGCACCATCTTAGATCTATCGTGGCCTCAGTAAAGGTTGAGGGGATCGGCAAGGATGATACGATTGAGATAAAGGCCTCAGAAGGAGACAAATGTGAGTAGCCAAGGTATCAGGATATTGAGTGTTTGATGCACTCCCTAAGACCTTTCCTCTCAGCAATTGGCTTATCAAGGTCATTAAATGGCAGGCCTGGTTGTTGGTTTTCACATAGAACATCATCAACCAAGAAAGGTTTTGACTCAAGGGCATTATCAGCTTTTTGAGGAGGATCTGTAGGAGACATCTTCAAAGCCTCAGTCCCTTCACTAGGTTGCTGATTTTCAACCTATTGAACCTTATTTTTTCTAACATAGTGCTTACTAAATCTTGCTTCCTCAGTCTGTGATCATCACGCCCCCGTTGCGAGATTACGCTCGTAGACGACCCTAGCGTTGACTTATCTAATGATTAGCTAGCTTTAATAACGTTATTTTGCTTCTATTGTATTTTAGATAATCTCTTAGGGTATTTTGGTATTTGGGTCATGTAAGGGCATTCTTGTCTTTGAGCCCTCTTTGTTGGAGCCTATATAAGGCTTGAGAAACCCTAATGTAATATCAGTTTTTTTAATGAATGAAGAAATAGAGCAATTTGTTCTCTTGTGGTTGTGTGCGAATGTAAGGGGTGTGAAGCCCAAACCCTAGCTGCCGTCGTCACCGCCGCGGCCACCACAATCCCGTCTCTTCTTCCTCTTCTTCCTCTTCCTCTCTTCCACCTGCTGCCATCGCCGCCGGCTGCGTCTTCCCCACCCGCCGCCATCGTCACCGGCTTCCATCCGCCACCAACTTCTTCTCCTCCGACTGCCATCAACGCCGCCGTCCTCACCTCCCTCTCCCAGCTGTGCACAGCCCACGGCCTGCCCTCCTCTTTTTTCCCCTCCTCCTCCCACAACCGCAAAAACACCACGGACTCCTCTCCGCCCTCACCCGTCTTGGCCTCCACGAGCCCTCCACCCTCCGGCTCCTTCCCCGGTCACCACCAACCGCCGACTCCTCTTCCTCACCTTCTCCCGCCGTCATTAGCCCGCTGCCCTCTTCTCCGCCCCCCTGCCAGCAGTCCCAACAACAACAGCGGCCTGCATCGCTGTCGGTCCCGACAACAACAGTGGCCCAAACTATCGCCGGCCATAACCACAGCAGCGGTTAAAGCCCTCGCCTGCGCCAACACCGCTGCCCACCTCCGCCACCAGCCATTGCGGCTGTGGCAGCCCTAGCTGTCCCTGAGCATTCGTCCTCCCGCCACCGCCGCCATCGTCTCCGTCGTCTACTTGTGCACCGTCCCCACCCCTCCACACACTTGAATATTGTCAGTAACTTCACTTCTCACCCGTGGCTATTTTCTATTTGGTTAAATAATATGTGGATTTGATTTGATTCCATTATTGTATGGAGCGTGCTGTCCACCATCTAACTGTGAGCGTGTGCGCATTTGTTCAGCCTTGTATCGACTATCTATACATTACGTGTGGGATGACGTATATATTTGCACCAAAATTTCATCTTTAGTTCTGAACGTGGTAGTAATTTCATGTCGTAGTCGTTTGCTTATCATGTCATTTGAAATCTGCGTGTTCTTTTATTTAGTGCTGATTCTCCTATTATTGCTCGGATCTTGTCACGATAGCACACCATTTTTGGTATCAGAGCATGGTTAGAGTTTAGAATTTTTTCCCCTTTTGCTACACACTTAAAAAAAATCTGTAGATTTAATTATCATTTAGTAGCATGCATAGTTTAGCCAGTTAGGTCCCACCTCCCGTGTATGCATTTGCGTAGTGGTCGAGACTACCTTGTTGACATACCCCAAATGGCTTTTGAGAATCTATCCAAAATTTTAGAAGACATCCTAGCCAGGTTGGGGAAACATCGAGCAGAAGCAACAAGAGACCAATGAAAATCTGAATGCTCGGCTCAAAAGGTTAGAAGGTGAGCATGGAGTTCAGAGACCCCATCGCCAGAATCTAGGTTTAGGGCGTGACCAGGCCCTACCAAGAAGGGAAGGTAGGCAAGGCCTACCCCCTAGAGAGGAGAGCCCAGATGACCGAATTCTTAAGAGCGTAAAACTTGACGCTCCCACTTAGGATGGTCGTCGGGATCCCTAGGCATTCCTTGACTGGCTATTGGCCATGGACTGCTACGTTGACTAGTACAATTTTTCAGAGCGAAGGAAAGTTAGATTTGCAATCATGAAGTTGACAGGCCAATATTGGCAGAATGTGGAGCGCCAAATGACTCTTAGGAGGGAAGACCCTATAATGACTTGGGATGAGGTGAAGGAGTGATTGAAAGTGAAATTTCTTCTCCTCTCTTTTCACCAGAGGATGCTTGACCAATGGAATCGGTTTACCGAGGGCAACAAATCAGCTGCTGAGTATGTTGCTAAGTTTGATGAGTTTCTGAACTGGGGTAGTGCATTGGAGCTTGAGACTCCCACACAGATTTGTCTCGCTTTCGATCTGGGTTGCGAGATGACTATCGTCGGGAGCTCATTGCTTAGGGCACACTTACATTGGAGCTGGCGTATCAGTTGGTCATCGACTTGGATGAATATAGGAGTGCTCCCTTTTCTTGAACTACTGAGGTCCGCGACCCATATAGAGTCTGTGTCTGCGGGCAAGTCTACTTCTTTCTGTTCTGGCCCTTCTTCTTCTAGCAAGTCCGTTGCTAACTCTTCCAGCGTCAAACCTTCTCTTGTTGTTGAAAAGAGAGCTACTAGCGACTCTTCAAGGTCAACCCTAGGACTCAATGCTACCGATGTCAAGGGTATAGCTATGTGGCTAGCCAGTGTCTGAGCCAAACCAAGTCTCTTTACATTGAAGGCGAGCACAAAGATGACGAACAAGAGGATGTAGAGGAAGTTGTTCACCAAGTTGAGGGAGACTTAGACGACTCAGCTGATGAGAGAGAGTTTGTGGGGTGCATTTAGAGTGTCGCCCCGTGCTACCCTGTTTCACCTTGTGAAGATCCTAGGTTGAGTATGGTTAGGGGCACCCTGGCACCATAGATGGCAGTGTCGGTTTCGGAGTCGGTTTCTGCTGGGTCCGAAACCAAAACCGTTTCGATTTCGATTTCGGTCCGAAATCAATTAAATTATTATTTTTTGCCAAAGTGCAAGGTTTTGGTTTCGACCCAGTTTCGGCCGGGTAGTATCGGATCGTTTCGATCCGAAATCGAAACGTTTCGGTCGAAACTGTCATCCATGCCTGGCACAACCCCAGTCGACAGATGATTGGAAGAGGACCACAATCTTCTACACATTCACCAAAATTGGAGAGGAGTTGCAAGGTGATTGTGGATTGTGGTAGTTACATCAATGCTATCTCATCCCGCCTATTGACCACCCTCAAATTGAAATCCAAGCCTCACCCAAAACCCTACAAAGTGTCCTGGATCGACACCACATCTATTGAGGTTAAGGAGCATAGCCTGATTCCCATTGAGTTTGCTTTGTACACGGATAAGGTGTGGTGTGATATCATCACCATGGATGTAGGGCACATCATCGTTGGTAGACCATGGTTGTTTGATTTGGATGTTACCATCTATGGACGCTAGAACATTTGCTCTGCAAACGTGTGAAGCTTGTACTGAGCCAACCTAAACTTCTGAGTTCTGAAAAGAAGGCTGATAACAAGATTGAGAAGAACAAGGGAAAGAAAGTGATCAGTCTGATTAGCCCCAAAGAATTAGAGCATGATTTGAACAAAAGCCAACCATTGTTTGCTCTAGTGGCTCGGGAAGTTGAGAAGGATGCTTCCCTACCCGTCCCTGACTTTGTCAAGAGCCTTCTCGAGGAGTTCGCAGACGTTTTCCTAGAGGACCTACCTAATGAGTTACCTTCTTTGCGAGACATCCAGCATGCCATAGACCTTGTCCCAAGAGCCACCTTGCCCAACCTGCTTCACTATCGAATGAACCCTGCGGACCATGCAGAGCTAAAAAGGCAAGTTGAAGAGTTGTTGTCGAGAGGCTCCATAAGAGACAACATGAGCCCCTACGCGGTTCCAGCACTATTGACATCGAAAAAGGATGGCACATGTCGTATGTGTGTTGACAGTCATGCTATTAACAAAATCACTGTCAAGTACTGCTTCCTAATTCCCCAATTGGATGACATGCTAGAACTTATGGCTAGTGCCACCATCTTTTCCAAGATCGATTTGAAGAGTTGTCACCACCATATTAGGATTCGACCTGGGGATGAATGGAAGACGGCCTTGAAGACCAAGGATGGTCTTTATGAGTGGGTGGTCATGCCTTTTGGTCTGTCCAATGCCCTGGGCACCTTCATGAGGGTCATAACTCAGGTGTTTTGGCCTTTCATGGGTAAGTTCCTGGTTGTCTACTTTGATGACATCTTGATTTACAGCCGGAGCTAGGAGCTACACCTAGACCACCTTTGTCAAGTCTTCACCACACTTCGGACTGAAAGGTTCTATGCCAATCCTAAGAAGTGTCTCCTGTTAGTCCTTGGATTCGTAGTCTCTACTGAGGGAGTCTCGACGGATCCTGAGAAGGTGAGAGCAATCAGAGGGTGGCCTTTGCCACGAAACATCAAGGATGTTCGTAGCTTTCATGGGTTAGTCACTTTCTACCATCGGTTCATTAAGGGATTCAGTGAGATCATAACATCGATAACCGACTGCATGAAGAAGGGAGAGTTTGAGTGGACCGCTGCGGCCACTAGGGCCTTTGTGGAGATCAAGACCAAGATGACTGAGGCTCCTGTCATGCGTTTGCTTGATTTTTCTAAAGTCTTTGAGGTGGCTTGTGACGCTTCGGGGCTTGCCATTGGTGGAGTCCTTAGTCAAGAAAGTCATTCGATTGCCTACTTCAGCGAGAAGTTGAATGACATCCGCCAGTGGTACTCCACTTATGACAAAGAGCTTTATGACGTTATTCAGTTTTTGTGGCATTGGCGACACTACCTGTTGCCTCAGGAATTTGTCACTGACTTAGACCGTGAGGCCTTGAAATACATCAACTCTCAAAAGAAACTAAACTCACGGTGCCCGATGGGTTGAGTTTCTCCGGGAATACACATACGTCCTCAAACACAAGGCGGGTGTTGAAAAAAAGGCAGCCGATGCGCTCAACCAAAGGCTGAGCATTCTCACAAATATGAGCATAGAAGTGCTCGGCTTTGATCGGATGAAGGAAGACTAGACTATAAGGCGTGTCCCGACTTTGGGGATTTTTTTATCAGGCTTAAGGATGGACACGAGCGCGAGATTGAAGGATTCCTCATCTAGGATGGATTTTTGTTTATGCGCAACAAACTGTGCATTCCCTGCACGTCTGTAAGAGAATTCATCTTTTGGGAGTTGTACATTGGAGGCCTAGCTGGCCACTTCGGCCAGAAAAAGACCATTGAAGCTATCGAACATCGATTCTATTGGCCCAGTTTGAAAAGGGATGTTGCCAAGACCATTGGGCAATGTCGCACGTGTCAGTTGGCCAAGCAAGGGAAGCAAACTTCAGGTCTTTACATGCCCCTCCCTCTTCCTAACTGCCTATGGCAAGACGTCAGCTTCGATTTTGTGTTAGGCTTGCCTAAAATCTTGAAGAGGCATGACTCCATTCTGGTGGTTGTTGACCGATTCTCGAAGATGGCACATTTCATTCCTTGTTCCAAAACTTATGATGCGTCTCGAGTGGCCATTCTCTACTTTGACAATGTGGTCAAGCTCCATGGGTTGCCTAAGACAATCGTTACTAACAGGGATGTGAAGTTCACGAGCTACTTTTGGAAAATCCTGTGGCACAAATTGGGGACAAAATTGCAATTCTCTACTGTCTTTCACCCACAAACAAATGGGCAGACTGAGGTGGTGTTGTACCCAGATGTTTCCCCAGCAAAGTAACAAGAAATGAGGGCTCGGGAATTTTCCCGAACACCTTTAAGGCGTTATCCACCAGCCCTTTCTATATCACACCGGGCCCGACCAAGGGTCCTAACCAGCTTGCCGTGACCAACGGCATCATCAACAGTTGATTGGGGTCACCCCCGATCACCCAGCTTGCGGGTTTACCCGCCTTCAACCAAGCAACTTGGGCCAGCCCGCACCCTGACTACGAGCCATGGCACGTGGCACCCAGCAACGAGGCCGGGATCTAACCCCAAGACGCCTCCCTCCAGCCCTCTAAAGTCAAAGAAACATTTATCCCAGCCAACCATGGGCTTCAAAGGTCCGTAGCACACTCATATGGCCCATGCACGTGTGCCGGGAATTTCCCCGAACACCTTATGGGTGTGCATATTCCAGACATTCTACACCAAGCCGGGGTCAACCCGCGGCTCAAGCACCTTAGCCGTGTCCTACGGCAACCCTCCAGCAAGTTGGGGCCACCCCCAACCCTCAGACACACGGCATTGAGCCGTTCATCTTTAGTACCCGGGCCAACCCAGGGCTACCCTGCCAACCCACCCTGCAACGCGGTACAACCCACGAAGGCTCGGCCCCGCGCCTGAAAAGCCTTCTCTCAGCTCCTGCAGGCCCCTACCCCTAGTTCGGGGCCACATCCGCGGCCCGTCGGCCGGACACTCGAGCCATTCGACGACCCGAGGTGTGTCGGGAATTTCCCCGAACACCTTGCGGGCGGCAGCACCGACACCAAGCAACGGGCCCCCACGGGTCAATCCCAGCCCTTCTCCAGCCCGAGTCCTTCAAAGGACATCGTCAAACAATCCCAGAAGGTCGCTCGAGCAAGCCCCGCGTGATGGCCACGCCGCTCGAGGGAGTTTGCCCCGGGCGCGGCCGCGCCCCAATGGGGGCGAACTCCCCTTGGGGGCCGCGCCCTCCACCCGACTTCGTGGGTCCCGCCACCGTCTCGTCCCACTCCCAGTTCGTCAAAGAATCAGTCCACTGTTGGCACTCAAAAGATGATCCTTCGGCGACCAAGCCGCAAAGACGAAAGATACGGCCCACTGAAGTACAGAAGCCGATGAAGATCAACTTACTAAAGGCTCCTCAAGCTGCCAGAGCCCCGAGTCACCTTGGAGTGAACACCGGAGACTTCACCTCAGGAGAGTCGAGATGAATCCACAACCAACCGGCAGTGCGACCAAGCCTACCTAATGATCCGGCATTGACTCCGTCATGCCGCTACCCTGCACCCGTCGCCCGACCAAGGACGACGGTCTACCCGGTGACTCTCCTAAGGAGGAAGAACGTCCTCGGCCGTTCACAACAAGGGGCCGAAGGTTCTGTCAGCAGAAGGCCCCGATCACCCGACACGGGCTCGGCTTCCCGCCATGGTGGGCCCATTAGTGGCCGATTGATCGCCAGTCAAGGCGGAATTATCCCGGATGCAATGCCATCCCGTAAGGAAGCTTCCAGCACGAGTCCGTCTGAGCCAGAAGCACAAATCGTAGTACCGAAGGCCGTACCGGCAGGAGACCCGTATGCTCGGGCCAAACACACACAAGGTTCCGAGCAAGGTCTTTCACCGCGCGGAGAGCTTCGTCAACTCCCGCCAGGGTTCTCCAAGAACCAGGGCGAGAGGAACAGTCAACGGGAGCCTCCGGAACCATCCCCGGGCCCATCGGCTAGCCCGCGTCGAGCGAACAAGCTAAATCGGCGCACAAAAGGACGCCGACGCCCCTTTATCCGGCGCCACCAAATCCGGCGCGCCAATTCCAATTGGGGACATGTTCCCCGGCGCCATTGAATCCGGCGCGCCTCTTTCCACGGCGCCGGATTAACGAAGGCTACATATGCACCGTGGCTTCGAAACAAAAGAAAGGGGAGAGGAATCAAAGCCAAAAAAAAGAAGAGAGAAGGAAGAGAATAGAAGAGAGCCAATACAAAGGGAGAGAAACTGTTTGTTCGAGAGAGGAAAAAACCTTGGGGAAGAAGTAGGGTTTCCACTGAGGGTTCTCGCCGCCGTCTTCCTCGTTTGCTCGTTTGAATATCTCCGGAGTCGGAGAAGAGAAGCCTGTGGTCCGATACTCTGTTATGGAGAAAAGGTTTAGGTGGGTTTCCGTGGTTTTCCTCTCGTCGAATCCCCCCTTTCTGTTTTGTTTCTTTCTCCTGATATAATGTAAGTGAGAGGGGGGAGGGGCTGTAATATCCCGGACCTTTCGGATCCTTCTTCATGGGTCCCGGATCTGATTTTCGGAGTGTCCGGCTCCGTTGTGTCCGAAATTTCGTTTCGGACATCTTTCGTGTTCGGATCGGCGCGATCCGGAGTCATTTCGGAGGCCCGGAGGCGTTCCGCGACTTTTCCGCGTGTGTTTTCCGATTCCCGGCGTGTGTTTCGACTTTTTCTTCGGAAGCTCGCTGCGGGCGAACCGGGCGGTTCCCCCAGGCACGAGTGGTACCGTTGCGATCGGTGTGTTCCGAGGATTCCGGAAGTGTATTTTTCTATTTTTCGGTATTTTTCCGAAAAATCGGATTTCCTATATAATCCCATTTCTTTTCTTTTTTCTTTTCCTCTTTCTCTTTCTTCTTCTTCTTCCTCCCTTCTCTCCCGTGCGTTTCCACCGTGACCGCCCCCTTCTTCCGGTGCTAGCCCCGGCGCCACCCCCTTCGGCTGCGGTTGCGGCGAGGCGACGGCGTCGTGGCGTAGGCGGCGGCCCTGGCGATCGCGGCGGTGTTCGGTGCTCGGTGAGGGCGTGGGGAGTTCGTGAAGCTTCAAGTGATTCTTGAGGATCGGCGGCGATTCGCCACGTTTCGGGCAACCCCGAGGTAGGGTGACGGTCCTCTACCTCTGTGCATTCCTTTCCCGTGATTTCTAGGCCGACGGGGAGCCGAGAGGGGTTCGTTTGAGCTCGGGACGGGAAATGCATGATTCGGGGTTTGAGCGCCGATTTAGAGTTTTTACCGCGCCATTTAGAGTTTTGGGGGCGTCATTCGATGCTCTAGGGCGTGGGGACGAGCTCCCCCTTTGTTTCCCCATCACCCGGGGGTGATTGGGGCGTAGAATGGTGTTTTTGGCCGTTTCCCGCCGTTCTCGGTTTTTCGAGATGATAGCGGTCTACCAGTGGCCGCGTTCACTGGTAGCGGTCGGGTGGGGACCGCCTTCACCAGGGTTTTTGACCGTTGGGGCTTGTTCTGTCGGCAGGCGGTCGCGGTCTTGCGACCGACCTCGACTGCTGGTGGCGGGCAGGGGGCGACCGCTTTCATCATGGGGTCCGGCACGGTCTTCGACACGGTTTTTGACCGTTGGAGTCTGGTCGCGGTCTCCTGGAGACCGCTACCAGGTGAAAACGGTCATCAAGCGACCGCGTTCACGTTTCGTGCACCAGGGTGGTCGCGGTCCCAGGAGGACCGCGACTAGGTGGTAGCGGTCCTGGGTCGACCGCGACCATTGGAGGCGGTCCTCCGGTGACCGCGACTCCTTTTCCTTGCCAACTTGAGTCCCGGACGAGCTAGTCTCGATCCCTGTGCTGATCCGTAGTCCGACTGATGCGGGGCATCATGTGGGGGCTACACGTGGGGGTGCCGTGGGGTCCCGGGAGGTGGTGACTCCGGTTTGTGTCACCGTGCGTTAGTGTGGGTACAAGGAGTGTCCCTCGTACCTGTGGTTGCGACGTTGTTTTCCGTGACTTGAGAGTCTACTCCTTCAGTGACCCTCCACTAGTCGTAGCCCACCAGTACGAGGTGCTGGTCTCACCTGGGAGTGGTGTACGGGCATTCACCTTTGAGACGGTTTGTGGACCGGTTACCGTAGGCCCCTCGTCGGTAGCCAGAGTCCGGCTACGGGGGAAAACCGGTCAGAGGACCAGACCTAGTGACGCAAGGTCTGTGTGTGCACGCGTGGTTGGGGGCGGTTGGACCCACGTCGACGGGCGTGACCCCAGCTAGTCACTTGTTTGTGGTTACTTGTACGGTGTCTGCGCCTCGGGTAGGACCTACCACGTCAGGCGGTTCACTTGCGGTGCGGTGTAAGACGTCAGGGGACGCTACCGGCTGTGCTTCTAGTGGGTGGTGCTCCTGTCGAGTACGGAGTGACAGACTGTCAGTCGTGTGTTTCCGACCTTCGAGTTTTACGGTTCGACCGTTGAGTTTCGGTCTTCTCACCGTGGCACGTGTGTCGGTTGCGTGCCGTAGGGCTTGGTTCTGTAGAGTACAGAGCTTTCCTTTCCGAGGTACTTTTCTATCGCTAGTGTAGTGGTTTCTCGTTTTACGAGGTAGGGTTCGAGTGATCCCTACTGAGTCTTGTTCCGAGACTCATTCCCTGCGTGTTTTCACCGTGTTTCAGGTGAGGCGCCACCTTCGGGGAGCGCGTCAGGAGTGCAGCGTGGTGCGGGTGCCCAGAGGTAGTGCCAGGGGTCAGAGCCGGGGTATGTCCCGTGTAGCTGTACTTTTCTTCCTTGTCACTGTACTAGTCGTGGACTATTGTTATTGTTGTTATTTTCTATTGTGGACCATGTAAAATGTTAATTTATTTCCTGCTTAATATTATAACTGTTTAATTTCTGCAATTATTTCTGATACTTGTGTAGTCTCCACACCATCCTTTTAACCCTTCTGAGTCTTTGGGCTCGTGGGTGGCGGTGCGAGTCTCGGGTTATCGGGCCTTCCCGGTAATCGGATTCTCGGGTCGTTACAGGGGCGATGATACGAGCCTGGCCTCCCCCCCTCACCATTATCGTTGCTCCTTCTCTTCATTTGCAACGTTCTCCTTCTATTAATGTAAACGACGGCCGAGCGACAACGCCAGCGCCGGACGTATGCTGTGTACATCTATCTATCGTTCATTGAATGAATGGAATGAGATTGTGCCTGGTGCCATATCTATCTTTCATGTTCTCTCTAATTTCCTCTCAAATCCGCATTTAATGGTTCCCCGACGTGCATAGTTCCCAGATCCGTTTTTCCCCGACGCTGGACATGCCATTGGGCTATATGAACCGTTCTCTCCCCTCCCCGGGGTTTCTCTCTCTATTCCAATGCAATGGTCGAGCTCTGCACTACGTGTGCTACGGGTTTTGTGGTTGGAGACACACTTGTGTGCGTATCTCTGTCCACCCCTGTCTAGGGATCAAACCCTTCGCCTTCCCTGTGCCCTTCCTCATAGGCCAGAGGGGGGGGGGGGGGGAGATCGCTTCTAACATCCCCGTTCGCCCTGTGCCGAGCTCCTGTTGGTTTTTGCGAACATAATATACATATCCCTTCCCAGATCTGTATGCCGATCGTATAACATGTAAGTGTTAATTCATTCAGCCCGCGGGCTTCACTGTTCTAATGTATGTCTAACAACTCGTTTGTCCACTTGTCGTCGAACGATGTCGTATGCCGCGCTTTCCACTCCGTTCGCATCTCAACATTCGGGAGTCTGCTTTGTAGCATTGCTCCAGTACCCGGGGAGGGGAACATTCCCCCAATCTTCTACACTAGCCACTCGGTCGACAGGGGCTCATCCATTGATGATGAGTGTCCCTTCAGGCCATTGAGTGCACAGTAAAGGGGCTAAGCCCTACAGTTCAAATCCACGGTCCTTAATGGACTTTGTGGTGGCCGTGGGTTGCGTGCCCCTTGTAGGCTAGCCCTCGGGGTTTCCTTCCCTCTATCGGTCGTCCCGATTTGAGCGTTGTGTCGACTTGGGTCGCGTGCCTCTCGCAGGCTAGCCCTCAGGGTTTTCGCTCCCATAATGAGTCGCCTCATTCGTTCACTCTCGCCCACGGACTTGGTGCCCCTGGCAGGCTAGGCCTCGAGGTCTTCCTTTCCGTTCGGGTTTGCCGGCCGCCGTTGGGCCACCCGGCTCTTAGGGGTTGCTCCGCCACGTGAGTACTACCCGCTTGTAATGCCCCGAATTTTTCAGATCCTCGTTCGTGAGTCCCGGATCTGGTTTCTCGGAGCGTCCGACTCCGTTGTGTCCGAAATTTCGTTTCGGACATCTTTCGTGTTCAGATCGGCGCGATCCGGAGTCGTTTCGGAGGCCCGGAGGCGTTCCGCGGCTTTTTCCGCGTGTGTTTTCCGATTCCCGGCGTGTGTTTCGGCTTTTTCTTCGGAAGCTCGCTGCGGGCGAACCGGGCGGTTCCCCCAGGCACGAGTGGTACCGTTGCGATCGGTGTGTTCCGAGGATTCCGGAAGTGTATTTTTCTATTTTTCGGTATTTTTCCGTTTTTCCGGATTTTCCTATATAAACCCCCCACCCTCTCTCTTGCTCTCATTTCTCACTCTCACCCTCTCTCTCTTCTCCCACTCTCTCCTCTCACTCTCTCCTCTCCGACGGCCGACGGACCGAGGCGGGGGCGAGGCGGGGCGATGCGGGCGAGGAGGACGGCGAGGATGGGTCGAGGATCGAGGCTCGAGGGCGCGATGAAGCTCGGCCGTGAGTTCGTGGAGCGGCGAGGCTTCAACGGCGTTTTCTTCGTGGATCGGCGTCCACGGTGCGCGAAATCTTCGGTGGAGGTAGGGTGATGGACCCCCAGCTCGTGCTCTTTCTTTTCCCGCAAGTTTCGTAGGCTACGGTGAGCCGAGCGGGTCAAACGGGGTGATTTGGGCAAAATCCATGTTTTAGGGCTTGTGGGCCGATCTCCTGTTTCATTGCGTGTTAGGCCGATCCGAGGCCATAGATGCATGCTAGGGGCTACTGGGGAGCTTCCCCTATGTTTTCCCCTTCATCCGTGGATGATTGGGGCGTGGCGTGGATTTTTGGGTGTTTTCCCGCCGTTCTCGGTTTTCCGAAATGATCGCGGTCCATCAGTAACCGCGTTCACTGGTCGCGGTCGTGGGAGAACCGCCTTCATCCTTTGTGCTTTGGTCGAGGAGGCCTTCGAGCGTCGCGGTCGTGCGATAGACCGCATTGGTCTAGTCGCGGTCATGGGATGACCGCTACTGTTTGGTCGCGGTCCTTGGGCGACCGCTACCATCAGGCTTGCGCGTGGCTGGTCGCGGTCGTGAGGTGACCGTGACAGCATGGTCGCGGTCTCCGGTCGACCGCTACCATCTGGTCGCGGTCCCCGGTCGACCACTATCTGGTCGCGGTCACCAGGTGACCACTACCACGTTTTGGTTCCTGTTTGCGCTGTTTTGACCTCCGGTCAACCCGGTTGTGACCCAGCGGTTGACTTTAGGTCTCGTGAGTGTCTCGGACACCCCCTGGAGTTCCGTGACCGTGTCTTTGGGTGTCCAGAGGTTGTCCCACTTACCTCATTTTGCGTGTCGTGAGCTTAAGGGTCCGGTTGACCTTTTAGCGTCCCGATTGTGTTGTTTTGGTCTCCGGTTGACCCGGTTGGGACCCAGTGGTCGACCTCCGGCCTTGTGAGTATCCCGGACACCCCATGGGTTCTGTGTCTGTGTTTTTGGGGTGTCGGGAGGGATCGTGTTGCCTCGATTAGCGTGCCCATAGGTGTGGTGGGTCCGGGTAACCCCACGTGTTCCGGGCTTTCGTGTTACGCTCGATCGAGTCACCGTGTACCGATGTGCGTGCGGTGGGGTCTCCCCCGCATGTCGTGGGTTTCCTTTGGAAGGCGATCCCTATGTGGGCCATGTGCTTGGCCTTGGACTGCGAGTCCAACTATCCGGCCTGGGGCTGGAGGTTTCTCGCTTGCTACAAGATGGGAAATCGTCGTGGCGGCTTGTGTGCTGCCCTGGGAATCGTGCTTCTGTGTTTTCCGTGTGGCCCGTGTGGGTGGCCTTAGTCCTTTGCGTTCCCTTCCCAAGGGAGTGGTCTTGGCGACGCGTGAGTTGTCTCGGTACTTGTGCTACCGTGGTTTTAGACCTAGAGATTGGACTAGATTGACGGCCTTGTGCTGTTGCGTACAACGGTCTTGACCCCGAGTCTTGTGACTCAAGGACCGTTGGGTGTAGTGCGTCTGGAGGACTGTCCAGAGTCCAGTGGCTTAGCGCCACTTGAGTTTTCTCGACTCTAGCGCACGATGCGTGCGTGGCCGTGGACTGTGAGTCCCGTTTCTTCTCCGACTGTGGTCACCGTGCGACGGGGCCGGTACGTGGGGTGGTCCCCGTACGTCGTCGGATTCGGACGTTGTTTTCCGTTGAGTTGAGAGTCTACTCCTTCAGTGACCCTCCACTAGTCGTAGCCTATCAGTACGCGTGTGCTGGTCGCACCAGGGAGTGGTGTACGGGCTTACCCTGAGGGCGGTTTTAGACTGGTTACCGTCGGGCCCCTCGTCAAATCAGAGTCCAGTGCCAGGGGAAAACCAGTCAGAGGGCCAGACCTAGGACGCGTGGTCTGTGTGTGCACACGTGGTTGGGGACAGTGGACGCACGTCGACGGGCGTGACCCCAGCTAGTCACTTGTTTGTGGTTACTTGTACGGTGTCTGCGCCTCGGGTAGGACCTACCACGTCAGGCGGTTCACCTGCGGTGCGGTGTAAGACGTCAGGGGACGCTACCGGCTGTGCTTCTAGTGGGAGGTACTCCTGTCGAGTTGGGAGTGACAGACTGTCAGTCTCTGTGTCTTTGACCTTCGGGTTTTCGGTCGTGTTGACCGGTGAGTTCGGTTGTTTCACCTTGACGCGTGTGTCGATTCTTGCGCCGTGAGACTAGTGCTAGTGGCTTTACCGAGGTGGCGTCTTGTGGTAAGGTACCCGCGATCGGATGGTCGGGGTTGCACCTTGGACAGCGTGTCTAGGTTGGCTGTCCGGGGGACAGGCCTCTACGGCGTGGTTACCGTGTGTTTTTACTTCGGTAGGTGGTACTAGCGTGGTTTGGTAGCTTCGACTTCGTGATCGAGGTGTGCCTTCTGGCAGTAGGAGTAGCTGTAGTGCCGAGTTTCGACCGGCCACCGGTTTGCTGTTCCTGCTGTAGTTGTAGCTTCCTTTCCGCTACCGCCGTTGTTTCCGGTTGGGGTTCCGCGGGATCCCTGCTGAGTCTCTGTTTTGGAGACTCATTCCCTGCTTTTCAGGTGTAGCGGTTCTTCCTCGCGGTTCGAGGGTGCGGGGCGGAGGTTCTCAGTTGCCAGCTTGCCGGGCCGAGTGTTCACTTGGCATGTGGTACGTTTTACTGCTTTAGACTGTACTTTCTGTTGGACTGGACTCTGTTGTAGTTGTTTATTTATTTCTGTTAATTATTGAGTTGTCCTGCTTTATTTCCTATTTCTTTGTGCCTCCACACTCCTTTTAGCCCTCCCGGCTCGTGGGCGGCGGTGCGAGTCTTGGGTTATCGGGCCTTCCCGGTAATCGGATTCTCGGGTCGTCACACCGCTTCTCCCCGACAATCCTCAGGGATGGGGAGATGCTGCCGAAATTCCGGCTCGAACGAGTCTGACTCGGAACAATCGCCGCGCTCGAGTATGAACCTCGCGCGAGCCTATGACTCGGCTCCCGGATGACCCGGGGCCGACCCGTTGAATAAGGGACTTAAATAAACCTTCAAAGTTTCCCAAAGTGTTTTAATAAACCCAAGAAATAACAAATAAAACCTCGATTTCCACAAGATTGGGCTAAACCGGCGTCGTTTGCGTCCGGCGCGCCTTAAAACGGCGCGCCCCATCCCGGCGCGCCCCAAAAAGGTCGCGCCGTTTTAACCCCATTGTACACCTACGGGTTGCGTCGTTTTAACCCCTTTGTATACCTACGGTTCCCACGCCGTTTTAAGCCCTATACCTACGTTTTCTTGTGCTGTTTTGAATCGTTACGCTGTCTAATCCCTTGCTCGCCTCCGGAGCGATCCGTCTCCCGCGGTTGGAATTAATAAACTCTAATTAGTAATAAACTGAATAAGAGGAGGGCCTTTCAAGTCCGAATCGTTTCGTTATCATGATTTCACTACCATGTCCTTCAACACTCTGCTTTCGCTATCATGCTTGTGTCACCCTTTTCCCTTTGGCGGGGATTAATAAAAAAATGTGATTGAGCTCTGTTCGTTTTCATAACTCTATTGCCATGCTTAGCATAGTCATGGGCATCATGCATGCATGCTTGCATAGACCCTTGGGTATATCAAATGGCGTTGACAGAAGGCCGGGTTACGCCCGATCGGAAGTCTCCGCAATGCGCGATGGTGGTCTTCGGACCTACGTCCTCCGCCACGTACCAAGGGTCTCCAATTCAATGAACCATGTCTCTCTTGCATGATAGATAAACGCATCTCACATGATCTCGTCATGTCCATAACATCACATCTTTTATTCCGGCCTCAACAGCCCACTATCTCGGCAATTAATCAAAGGTTTTCCCTCCTCGTGGGGATGTAATTAACGTCATGACCTTTATGGTATGACGGACTGCTGGTCCCGACCGAACCTCACTCTCGCCCGACACGGGTCAGAATGAGCGCATAATAAACTTGTCACTCACGTGACTGGCATGCCCGCGCAGTCAATCAGTCAGTTAATTGCCAGTCAGTTAATTGGTTGATCGACACGTGAAATAAATCCCGTCCCGCACAGTCAGGGACCTACTTAATAAGATACCCCCGGGTAGATCATCGTTCTCATCAATAAAGGATCGCAAACATCCACATACCAGCTCACAGGCACTCGCGGAGGAGAAGTCTCAAGACCGTACGGAACCCGGGTCAATCTCCTTGTTCTACGCGTACACGTGGCCAGCCAACTAGAGCTTGTATCCTTTGTCCTCGCAGTCAGAGTGGGCCCAAAAATAAAAAAATGGGGTTTTTATAGGCACTGGGGCAAAAAACCCCGTTTCAACCCGCGTAAACCTCCCTAGGGGGGGGTTAGGTGGACCAGACTAGCCCCCCAGTCTGGTCCGCGTAAACCCCCCATTGGCCCCCCATTCCAGACTGCGTAAACCCCATAAAACAAAAAAAAAGAGAAAAGAAAAAGGGGATTTTTCTTAATGGGTTCCATCCCGCGTAAACCCCCCCCTGGGGGTTTATGCGGACCAGACTGGACCAGTCTTGTCCGCATAAACCCCAGGGGGGGTTTATGCGGTCTGGATTGGCCCCCCAGTCCAGACCTCGTAAACCTCCCTCCCCCGCTCAGAAACAAAAAAATATAAAAATATATATATAAATGTATTTGGGTTTTTTGCATGAAAACCATTGTTAGAGGTTAATTTGTAAAAAAATCATCATCAAAGCCTTATCCCAATTATTTGGGGTCGGCTACATGAAACCTGTTCCGCCAAAGATTTTTATCAAGTGCTATATTCATATTTAAACCCAAGAAACTAATGTCCTTCCTAATAACATCGCACCATCTCATTTTAGGCATTCCCCGAGCTCTTTTACTAGCATCCACTAAGATGCGGTTACATCTTTTAACCGGCGCTGAGTTAGGGCGACGAAGCACATGACCAAACCACCTGAGTCTATTTTCTCTCATTTTACTATCAATTGGGGCTATCCCCAAGTCCTTACAGATGCGCTCATTCCTAATTTTATCTTTCTTAGTCTTGCCACACATCCATCTCAACATTCTCATCTCCGCTACACACATTTTGTGAATGTGTTCCTTTCGTACTGCCCAACACTCGGTACCATATAACAAAGCAGGTCTCACAGCCGTTCTATAAAATCTCCCTTTGAGTTTCACAGGCATACGACGATCACAGAGGACTCCTGATGCGCTTCTCCATCTTAACCAGCCTGCCTTAATCTTATGTGTAACGTTGTCATAAATCTCCCCATTCTCTTGTATGATAGACCCTAAGTATCAAAAGCTACTACTCTTCGGAATGTTATGCCCATCAATTAGAACCTTGTCTTCCTGTATCACTCTCCCGCTACTAAAATTACAACGCATAAACTCTGACTTACTCCTACTAATTTTAAAACCTTTAGACTCCAAGGCATCTCTCCAACGCTCTAACTTAGCATTTAAAGCATCAATACTCTCATTAATTAAGACAATATCATATGCAAATAACATACACCAAGGGATATCCTCATGCATTTGTTTTGTTACTTCATCCATAACTAAGGCAAAGAGATACGGACTTAGTGCAGAACTTTGATGCAAACCTATAGAAACTGAAAATTCACCAGTCTCTCCAGCAATAGTTCGAACACTAGTAATAACACCGTCGTACATATCCTTAATCAAATCAACATATCCTTGAGAGATTCCTTTCTTTCTTAATGTCCACCAAATTAAATCTCTCGGTACTCGATCATACGCTTTCTCTAAATCAAGAAAAATCATATACAAATCTTTTCTCATCTCTCTATACTTCTCCATTAACTGCCGTAGTAAGAAAATAGTTTCTGTAGTAGATCTATTCGGCATAAAACCAAACCGATTTTCCGATACAGTAGTCATATATCGGAGGCGTTTTTCGATTACTCTTTCCCAAAGTTTCATAGTATGACTCATAAGCTTAATTTCACGATAATTATTGCAGCTTTGAATATCTCCTTTGTTTTTATAAAAAGGAACTACAACACTTTTCCTCCAAACTTCTGGCATTCTCCGTTCCTTTAAAATTTTATTAAAAAGTTTAGTTAGCCACTGAATACCAATGTCTCCTAGACTTTTCCATACTTCAATAGGTATGCCATCTGGTCCTAAGGCCTTGCCCACTTTCATTTTCCTTAAAGCATCCTCCACTTCTGACATCTTAATACGCCTGAAATATTGATATTTATCAAATATTGTGGACTCTTGGGTACCTTCTAAAGAAAAATCATTGACACAATCTCCATTAAGTAACTTCTGAAAATAACTATGCCACCTCTCTTTAATCTCAAGATCCTTAGCTAAAACCCTTTGATCTTCACCTTTAATGCAACGAACATGATCTAAATCTCTAGTTTTCCTTTCTCTTAATTTAGCAAGTTTATATATGTCCTTTTCACCCGCTCGGGTTCCTAATTTATTATATAAATCTTCAAATGCCTTTGATTTAGCTTCGCTAACTATTTTCTTAGCTCTCTTTTTAGCAATTTTATAAGTTTCTAGGGTTTGATTATTTTTGTTAGTTTGCCGAACTTTAAAGTACTCCTTTTTTACTCTAATGGTATTTTGGATTTCCTCACTCCACCACCAAGTCTCTTTTTCTAAATTCTTTTTACCTTTAGATTCACCTAAGAGTTGTTTTGCTACACTCGTTATACAATTTGTAACATTATTCCACATTACATTGGTTTCTTGTTCTAAATTCCAAATATTTTCTTTTAATAGATGATTTTTAAATGTTTCTAAATTTTTACTTTTTAAATTCCACCATTTAATTTTAGAACAATTATTTATAATGATCTTTCTTTTGAATTTAGGGATAAAGACATCTATTACTAACAACCTATGTTGAGGGACTAGACTCTCACCAGGAATAACTTTACAATCTTTACATAAAACTCTATCGACCTTCCTAATAAGAAAATAGTCAATTTGACTTATATGTGTTCCACTCTTGTAAGTTATTAAGTGTTCATCCCTCTTCTTAAAGAAGGTATTTGTAATTGCTAGATCATAGGCCATAGCAAAATCAAGAATAGTATAACCCATATCATTTCTATTGCCAAAACCAAGCCCTCCATGAATCCTCTCATAACCTCTATTATCTTTACCCACATGACCATTAAGATCCCCTCCAATAAAGATTCTCTCTTCACTAGGGATATTTTGGATCAAACTATCAATAGCCTCCCAAAATTACTTTTTAATACTCTCTTCTAATCCTACTTGAGGTGCATATGTACTAATTATATTCAAAATATCCTCACCTAAGATAAGTTTAATTAACATCAATCTATCCCCCAATCTATTAACTTCTACAACTCTATCTTTTAAGTTTTTATCTATTATTATAGCAACATCATTTCTATAGTTATTATTACCCGGATATCAAATTTTATATCCATCAATATCTTTAGCTTTTAACCGGATGGAACGATAAGTGAGCAAGGGCTAGCTAGGGCGTTCCCCGTAAGCGACGCGCCGCAATGGCGCCCGATTGCGGTGTCAAATAGGCAAGGGTTTCCGTGTGGAGTTGGACGTTCACGGGTAAAGAAGCTAGTCCAAAAATATAGGATCCGTCTAGCTACTTGGAATATAGGAACTTTAACGGGTAAGGGTTTAGAATTGGTTAAGATAATGAAGGACATGAGGATTAGCATAACTTGCCTACAAGAAACTAATTCGTAAAAAAATCATTTCTAGAAATGTATTAGCAAGTATATCACTGTGTAAATCTGAATTGTGCAAAAATATCATATTTATTTGCATACATATCACTTCTTTTTACCAACAACTTGCAAAAAAATCACACTTAAATGGCATTTATGCACTATTTGAATTAACCCAGTGATATGTCTGCTAATGTATTTATAGGAATGATTTTTTTACAAATCCACCTCTAACAATGGTTTTCATGCAAAAATCCCAATATATTTTTGAAGGGGTTTACGCGGAACAGATCACACCTCCAATCCAACTCGCGTAAACCCCCCTGACCCTTCAAATTCTCTATAAAACCCCCTTAGAAGCTTAAGGGGCATATATGCTAACGGACACACACTCGGACATCCGCAGGCACTCAGCTCGAGGACTCAAGCCCCAAGGTTTCCGGCAAGGACGTAAGGAGATAATCGCGCGTTGGGTGGCTTGCTGATCGGCTCGTATACGTCGAGGGTATGTCATACGTACTCCCCTCACATGGCGTCTAGCCATCTCACTCAAGTCCATCCCCGCCGCGTGTGAGTGTGAGGCGTTATGATAACGGCGAACACACCCGCACCTCGGGTCCGCCCGCGTATGACACGTTATGATAACAACGCGTACGCCATGATGCCACATTTGCCTCCGTCACGGGACCGCGTGCCCGCCGCTCGCCCCGAGCCGACCACCGACCGTCCCGACCGCTGACTCGAGTTAGCCGTACCTTGGCCCGGAAGTAATATTTCCGGGACCGGCCCTGACTCCCCAGCATGTAGACACTTGCCTTTTGGGACCCGTACCCGACCGCTCACCTCGAGCCGCGTCCGGCCTCCCTCAGGCGCCAGCCAGCGTCTGCCCCTGCCATCCAGTCTAGCCCTCCCTCGACGATTTGGGCACGTCCCTAGCTCCCCGAGGAGAGCCCCTGTAAAACACGCGGATAATCTGCTTTATCCTGGAACGACCCGGGGACCGACCTATGAGTCGGAATTGTCCCGCGGCTTGCACCAGTTGTATCTCGGCCCTTTCGGCCCCTTTGTAAAGCCCACGTGGCTCCCATAAAACATGAAACCAGTTGAATATGCATACCCGTACCCCGGGCTCCAGTTTGCCACCCGCACTAGCCAGTGTGCAACCCGTTTTCCCGAGCCCCGGTTTACCAATCCCCCAGCTGCGGGATATACCCGGTCCCCTGTCCTTGGCTTCAGAAATATCCATGCTCTTCTTCAGCACAGAACAAAGGTGTTCAGATTCAATCCGATGTAAATAAACATCGGTTGCTTGCGGCCGGTGGGGAAAGACGTCTCGTACACGAATCCCCGCAATCATCTGCGCACTCGCACCCATGGAGCCTCCCTTCTCTCCACGTGTCACCCAATAACCCGTGCCCTGGTGGCGCTTCCCCCAGTCAACTTTTGGTTCCATAGGTGATTGTCGAGAAATCGACTGGCACGCCCGCTTCCTGTCCGGTCACCCGGTCCTCCCGGAAACCTCTCGTGCAAGTTGACCCTCCTCGACTTTCCGTAAAAGGCGAGTGTACGGTACTGCCGTGAGAGGCATATAGCTACAAAGGAGAATATCCCCGAGATAACATCAATTCCCTTATTTTCCTTTATCGCTTTATTCCCCCTCTCACCGCAGTCACCGACCCAGCTTTCGCCCACCGCGCCGAAACGGCGGCGAAACAGGTGGTTAATCGGAGTTTGGGAAATTTGCTTAGGTGTTTTGTTGGGGAGAACCTTTGAAATTGGGATTTTATCCTACCCACAGCCGAATTTGCATACAACTCATCTGTCAACAGAACCACTGATCTCAGTCCATTCGAGATCGTGTACGGGTTTAGACCTAGACAGCTTGTAGATCTCTTACCCATGTCTCCCCATGCATCTAGAATGTCAGATTCAACATCTGCATTTGCATCACATTTTCATACATTGCATGAAGAGATCAGAGAAATAAATCAAGAAGAGCAATGTTAGGTACAAAGAATTTGCTGACATTCATAGGCGATATTGAGAGTTCCATGTTGGGGAGTACGTCGTGGTCCGTCTGCGACCTGAGCGGTTTCCCCCAGGAGCTGTGAAGAAATTACATCCACGCAGTGCTGAACCCTTTCGGATCCTAAAGAAGATCAATCCTAATGCTTGTGGTAGAATTGCCACCTAACTTTGGCTTCAGTCCCACATTTGATGTTGAAGATATAGTGCCGTACAGAGGCTCGTTGACTCCCCCACATGATCCATTTATGGATGAGCCTACCTCGGACACTTTCGATGAGAGCCCACCTTTACCCCCACTTCTCCCAAATAATCCCATTGTAGCTCAACGCATTGATACTATATTGGATGATCAAATTGTCTTTACTCGAGACGGAGAGGTTCGTCGTTATTTGATCAGATGGAGCGGTAGACCCAAGTCAGAGGATTCGTGGATTAAGGATGATGTGCGATGCCTGGACCTGAAGCTTTTGGAGCGCTATCTCTTCCACCGCTAGTCGACGGAGTCGAGTTTTTCCCATCCCTAGGGAAATGATGAGGACTCACGCCCCTGTTGTGAGTTTACGCTCGTTGACGACCATGGCGTTGATTTATTTAGTGATTATCTCGATTTATTTAACATTATTTTGTTTATTCTAGTGTTATTTTACTTATGTTGTATTTTAGGTAATCTTTGAGGGTATTTTGGTCTTTGGGTAATGTAAGGGCATTCTTGTCTTTGAGCCCTCTTTGTTGGAGCCTATATAAGGCTTGAGAAACCCTAATGTAATCTCAGTTTTTTGAATGAATGAAGAAATAGAGCATTTTGTTCTCTTGTGGTTGTGTGTGAGTGTAAGGGGTTGAAGCCCAAACCCTAGCCTCCGTTGCCGCCGTGCCACCGTCACCGCCACCACTGCAACAGCTCCGTCTCTTCTTCCTCTTCCTCTCCTCCACCCGCTGCCATCGCCGCCGGCTGCGTCTTCCCCACCCGCCGCCGGCTTCTTGTCCTCCGACCACCATTGACGCCGCCCTCCTCACCTCCCTCTCCCAGCCGTGCACACCCCACGGCCCGCCCTCCTCTTTTTTCCCCTTCTCCTCCCATAGCCGCAAAAGCGCCACCGACTCCTCTTCACCCTCATCCCTTTCAGCCACCGCAAGCCCGACGCCATCCACCCTCTGGCTCCTTCCCTGGCCACCACCGACCGCTGACTCCTCTTCCTAACCTTCTCCCGCCGTCCTTAGCCTGCTGCCCTCTTCTTCCCCCCCAGCAGTCCCAGCAGCAACAGCGGCCTGCGTCGCTGCCGGTCCTGACAGCAATTGCGGCCCAAACCACCACTGGCCACAACGGCAGCACCGGTTAAAGCCTTCGCCTGCGCCAGCACCGCTGCCCACCTCCGCCGCCAGCCATTGCAGCTGTGGCAGCCCTAGCTGTCCCTGAGCATTCGTCCTCCCGCCACCACTGCCATCGTCTCTGTTGTCGACTTGCACACCGTCTCCACACCTCCCCGCACTCGAATATTATCGATAACCTCGGTCCTCACCCGTGGCTGTTTTCTATTTGGTTAAATAATCGGTAGAACTTTGAGTTGATTCTGTTATAGTATCGAATGTGCTGTCCACCATCTAACTGTGAGCGTGTGCACATTTGTTCGGTCCTGTATCGACTATCTATACATTACGTGTGGGACGGCACATATATTTGCACCAGAATTTCATCTTTAGTTCTGAATGTGGTAGTAATTTCATGCCGTAGTCGTTACTTTGCTTATCATGTCGTTTGGAATCCGCTTGTTCTTTTATTTAGCGCTGATTCTCCTATTATTGCTCGGATCTTGTCACGGTAGCACATCAGTCTGACCAGTCCCTTTGTTATTTTCAGCTTCACAAAATATTTCAGTAGTGGCAGAGTCTCATACTGAGGAGGATAGAAAGGAGAAGTAATCAGAGGCACAGAAGAAAGGGTATGGATGACATCATGTTGCCTTAGAATATTCTCCCCCTCAAACAAATCCTGGGATTGGTAATAGAACTAAGATTCATGGAAGTAACATCTTTGATGGTGTACTTGTTACCAGTTTTGAGGTCATAACTTTTGTATCCTTTCTGAGTAAGAGAATACCCAAGACAAATGCCACAATGGCTTTGGGATCCAGCTTAGAGGAGCCCGGAGCAATGTGATGCATTAAACAAAGACAACCAAACACTCACAGAGGTAAAAACTCTTTACAGATCTCACAATGGTGAACTCTTTACATCAACAACAGGACCATTGCTGTCCACTCTACTGCCTTGCGTTTTCAAAAAGGATGAGAAATCCTGTTACAGAAGATACCACAGGGTGAAGAACAGAGGAAAAGAAGCAGCAGAAGCAAGAGGGATGGTGCAAAGCATTGGAGAAGATGCCGCAGGCGTAGGAGATGAGCTTCCCCTGCAGACGAGACGACCAGGAACACTTCCCTATCCAGGTGGTCACAGGAACATCCAGAAAACCCTAGAGGACTCAGCGGAAGGGCTGGAGAGAAAGGAGACCACCGACCTGTTCTCCACGGCATTGTAGCGCATGTTGTTGCAGCACTGTAGCACGGTACTGTAGCGTCGCTGGTCACTAGCAGGAGAGATGGAGAGAGAGACCACCCATGTTACTTCTCTGTCTATCTTTGCTTTGATACCATGTAGATCAGAGAAAGAGTGGAAGAATAGAGGATGAGAGGAGAAGCAGAGGTGGAGGAAGCTGTGGTCTGGTCTCCTAACTTGAGAGAGCCAGCTGTAGACCTCTCTCCCCTTTTATGTTACTAGTGCAAACATAAATAAATTACATGACAGATTTACCCCTGTATAACATGTAAACACCAAGGAGTAAATACATAAAGAAGAAAAAGAGCACATAAAGGACATAGATGCCCTTCACTGTTTGTGGTTCAAGTTACTACATGATTGATGTAATTAACATCGGTAGAGGCCGGTGGGGAGGGGTCCAATGCACAGGTCCACATGCTTGATCCAAATCAGCATAGGGACTAATTTCAAGTCCCTGAAATCCCCATCTGACTTCTCTCTCCATTCCCATGGAGGGCAGAAGTCCAAGTTCCAAAAAGATAGTGAATCATTCTGATTCAATATCACAGCCACTACCATACCCAAAATTAAAGCAAATAATTAAGAAAAAGAATCACTCTGATACCAAGGCAATTGGAAAGTCTCTGGGATGGGTTTCTTAACATCTTCGTTGATATAATTTTGGCAAAAGTTACCCATTTCAAAATAAAGGTTAGACTTTTGTAAAATCAATCAATCTGAAGGGATTTAGCTAATTAGGAAGGCGTACCAACTGAAGGATGCTGCTTTTGTTTGGAATCCTGGCTTTGGATGAAAATGCTACTGGTAGTTGGTGCCCTGAACTGCAGTTGCTTTATCATAGACAAAAAGAAAGAAGCTTCGAAAGACAACTGGTATGGCTCTGGAATTGCGCTGATTTGCAGGTGTTGGTTCTCGAACAGACTCTGCACTAGTGGGGATTGGCTACTGGTTATTCATTGAACTTAGTAAAATGATCCTGGCCTGAAGAGAGAATCTGATGTAAAATCCATGCTTCAAATCCTGTTATTTCCTGCCAATTTGTAGTAGATAGTGCCCTATTGACTTTTTATGGCAAGATTGGCAAACTTGGACAATAACTATTACGTTGATCCTTTGTTGAGATATGAACTCAAAATGAGCAGTCTGAGCATCAAACGAGTTGAAAATAATCCCTTGTTAGGAAAATTGTGTTTTCTTATCTGAAGACATTTTAGATTACTATGATTTTTACTTGTCTTAGTAGTTCTTGGTGATTGTTTCTGAGTAGATAGCTCTTATGATTTTGTGCTGCTGCTTTTTTTCTATGAAATGTATCATATGTAACTTTAAATTTTGATGACAACTGTTATTTCATATAAGACCTAAAGTAGTGTTGTTAAATTTTATCAAGAAGACATAGCCTATTTTTTTATTCAAGTGGAGGATGTTCAACTGATTCCATATCACGGTAGTGCCAAACAAGGAATTTTCTTCTGACAGCAGATCCCGATTCATCAGGAGTTTTGGGATATCAAACACTTGTTTGATTTTGTAGGCCAACTTTTTAGTTTCCAGGGAATGGGGGCAGCTGAAGAGGTTTATGACATTAGCTTGCTAGGTTTATGACATTAGCTTGGAGTTGACAATTTCCAAGTTTCAATTAAAAATCCAAGTGTTGCATGTTCATATGAGTCATCGGAAAATATATATTTAATGAACTAGGACATGATTTCTCCTCACACAATCAACAAAGCATCTTGCATGAGACACTGGATATTCAAACTTTGGCATGAAGATATTGGGAGTGCCTGTTTCATACTGTTGTCTGTGGATGGGCATCTGGAGTGATGCTTTGCGTAGAATATGCATTAATGATTGCTATGCTGATTTAAGCTAGTGTCTTTAACACTGAAAAGCAAAATTGTAGAAAACCTAGAGTTGGCAGTGTAAAACTAATGAGCATTGGCATGTAGCCACCCTGCCAAGATCAGCTATTTGTTTGATGTGGATGCCATTTCACGAATCATAATCATTACATGGCTGATTAGCAGTTCATTGACATTCTGTTTACGTATATCAGACTAGGGTACAAGCATCTACACTCTCGTTCCCAGCTCTTGTTGCAAAACTTCCACAAATTGGGCTTCAAGGACTATATAGGGGTTCTTTGCCAGCAATCCTTGGGCAATTTTCAAGGTTTGCTTCTCAACGATCAATCAGCTTTATCTTCTTTTTTTGTTTTTTCTTTTAAACTCCCGAAGTTACATCTTTTCCTCTCATATTGATGATAGTCATGGCTTACGGACGGGAATATTTGAAGCGAGCAAACTTGTCTTAATAAATGTTGCCCCAACACTTCCAGATATTCAGGTAACAAGTGATGGAACATCTCTTTTACCTCATGGGTTTTATGTGATATTCTTACATACATACATGCATTGTTACATAGATACATGCATACACACATGTATATGCACATATTTCATGTCACAATTCTTACCAAATTTTTAGATGATATTTATTTGTTTGACTTTCGTGATTTCCACAAACTTTGGCATGAAGCATTCATGTATTCAATTGAAGGCAAATGTTCTACGTTATATCTGTTTGTGGTGTAATTTTTGTTGGCAAAAGCTAAATTCTAAAACTTGGCATGTTTGTTAGGTGCAATCTTTGGCATCCTTCTGCAGCACAATCCTTGGAACAGCAGTGAGGATCCCTTGTGAGGTTTTGAAGCAACGATTGCAAGCAGGCATCTTTGACAATGTGGGAGAGGCAATTGTGGGCACACTTCATCAAGATGGTTTCAGAGGTTTCTTCCGTGGCACTGGTGCAACACTTTGTCGGGAGGTTCCTTTCTATGTTGCCGGCATGGGCCTCTATGCTGAAGCAAAAAAGGTATTTGTTAATGTTCCAGCCTTTTTAATGTTGCTTTTGGTGACATTTTCTCATGATTTCATGTGTAGATGAAACTAGCATCCTGGGGCGGGGCGCAGGATATTTCTTTAGGGGACCAACAAGACTACACAATATGTCCAATATTTTTAGATTAAAAAAGTAATAAAAGCGTGCTTGACATTCATTCGTACAAACAAACTCATATGGTATTGACTTTACGTTGACTTAAAATTGTGCTTGACAAGGTCCAATTAATATACCTTAAAAGAAAGCAAAAATAAGACTATAAAAATGAAAAATCATAATGGCATACTATACCATATGCATGTGAGGCAGAGAATTTTGACGGGAAGGCACTGTGAAAAGATGAAGTGGCATACAATAAAAGAGGAGTCTCCCCAAAAGAAAAAAATTGACTACAAGAGGGACACAAAATAAGAAATTCATTGAAAATCTGATTAGGACTCTATTAGAGAATAAAAATTCCATTCAAAACGTTGGCTTGTTTATCATTGTTTTAGAAACTTATTTAAAAAAATGAAGCCAGCAAAATTGGGTAACAAGTTGGAAAAACAAAGTAGGGAGATAAAAAGGATTTTTTTTTCTTCCATGCAATTTGACTAGAGGGGGGCCAGTTGGGCTGGGGATTAATTTCCAGGAAAAAATTGGGAATCCCTTGTGTGGGATTTTGAAATTTCGGGGGGCCATGGCCCCACCCTGAGCTCTTCCTAGGTCTGCCTCTACTAGCATCAGATTTCACATGAGTTGGAGATTCTCTCTCTCTTTTTTTTTGGGGGGGGGGGCAGATGGGAGGTGGGTGGGGTGGAAATTAATGCGTGTGCATGGGCAGATGACCCCCACATGCCCTCGCTCCGCTAAATCAAGGTTTTCTATTGGGTTTCAAAAAGTTGAAATCGCTTTTACGACGGGCTGGTGTCGGCATATCTTCGCCCTTTCATGAGCCTGCGATTCACTCCACTTCCCCAGAATGGTTACTCCTCCGACTACCGCGTCACCTGGAACAATCCTTTCAGGAGTCGAAGGCGTATTATCTACAGCACCCTTCCCCGGCCTTCGTCTATATAAGGGGGTCTCAGTGACCTCCATGTACTCAAGGGGGGCAAGGCCACACTAAAACATACCATCACACTCTGGGAGAAATCCCCTGAGCAGAAGCCAGTAATTGTGCAAGTTGGGGCTCGACAAGGTACACTCGAGGGGGCACACGCTTCTGATGGTCCAGTTGAGTTCGGAAAGGCACACTCACGTCAGACATGCTGCGTGAGGAGGTTGACTAGGCCCTCGGTGCCCAACAGATCCAGGTCCCCCAAGATAGAAGGTGGCCACCGAATAGGCTAGGAGTCATCAATTGAGGCTCCAGGTGCTTCGCCTTGGATCACACCCTCTGTATATATAGCTGGTGCGATTGCGCGGGTCCTCTTTAAGGAGGCGTCGCCACATGCTCAGTCTAGAGTCCCCAATATGAGTGGACACCATCACAACGGCGTTATCTTAGGAATCATGGGCCAAGTATTATTTCCCTGCTTTTATAGAATCAAGTCCCATGCAGGACTAACCAAAAGTAGGCATCATCGGCCCACGGGGGAGCAGCCAATTCCTCCATCCTTTCCCTTAGACCACATATCCGTCATCAATGGGAGGGGTAAGACAGCGGTGACCAACTCCAGACGAGCGTTCAAGGCTCACCCTAGAAAGCTCCAAAGCCCAAGAGAACACGGACATGCAAACCCGAGAATGATCCCCCCTTGTGCATACAAGCAACATTCCCCCGAAGCACGTCGAGTTCCTATGACGATTCGGAGGCTTGGTCTTGAAGCTTGGCTCCCCCTTGGGTATCCAGGCCGCTCTTTCTCAGGCTCTATATCCGAGCCTCACCTCTCTTTCTCAGGCTCTATATTTTCCTGCTTCTGGCATCATGTAATCAGTTTCCTTGAATACTAAAAATATAAGTGTTTGAAGCTTACGCAACAGAGATGTTGTAATTTTTTGGCATGTTCTTTTTAGCACTTTCACTTCTCTGATGTCATGCTGTTTTCTACCAGCAAATCTGGACAGCTTGACCTTTGCATTTTCTGATTGTTTGACATGGACTGCTAGGCTATACCTTTAAAAATGGTTTTTTGCATGAAAACCATTGTTAGAGGTTAATTTGTAAAAAAATCATTCTTAGAAATGCATTAGCAGGTATATCACTGTGTAAATCTGAATTGTGCAAACATGTCATATTTATTTACACGCATATCACTTCTTTTTGCCAACAACTTGCAAAAAAATCACTCTTAAATGGCATTTATACACTATTTGAATTAACCCAGTGATATGTCTGCTAATGCATTTCTAGGAATGATTTTTTTGCAAATTCACCTCTAACAATGGTTTTCATGCAAAAATCCCTAAAAAAAAAAAAGAAAGGTACCTTTCTTCCTTCCCTTGCATGTGCCATGAAATTGTATCATCTTACCAAAATAGAAATACTAGAAACCTGCCTAATTGTCCAAAAAAGAATATAATTAGAAAAAAATATAAAGGTATGTGTTAGTGATTGCAATTTGTCAGAACATATATGTTGGATTATGGGGTCCAGCGTCTCCCTATAGATTCGCTATCATTACGTGGATTATGGGGTTGAAATAGTGGCATTGGTGCTTGACAGCCCATCCCGCCGCAGGGACTAATCACCCGGTGTGAATCCCCTTAGGCCTACCCACAGCATGTATAGATGTGGGGTTCTGCACTACCAAATAAGGAAATACGGCCCTCCTTCGGTATCAACTCAAGCTTTTGGCGCAACGGTTGTGGCTTGATCCTAACAATTGGTATCAGAGCGAGGTTGCGGGTTCAAATCCTAACAATTAGCCCCTCCAATGTAGATATTTTTTATAAGCTCTCACAATTACACATTTATTTGCTAAACACATTTTACAAGGGCTTTTTCGTAAATCCATGAGGGGCTTTTTCGTAATGATACGAGGCACTTTATTGAATAACTTGAAATTTTAAGGACTTGTAAAGAAATATCTGGATTGAAAGGACTAATCTGTAAATATGAAAGATCATAGGGGCTAAAACTAAAATCCCATTTCTTAGGCCATATTATTAATCAAACGATTCACTGCTTTACCCTGTAAACTTTTGATCCAGTACCTTATCAACAGATTGCCTTAGAAGAGCTAATTATTTTAGGAGATGACTTCAGGGAAGTAGTTGCATTTTGTGTTTCTAAGGTTGATCAGAGAAAAACCCTAATGGCCTCATGAATATTGTTCATGTCATGGTCACCTTAGATGACACTGTAATGCCTGTCTACGACCTTATGCTTTTCTGTAATAGATCTACTCGGGGCTTGCAATTTCCGAAGTGGCGCATCTTTAATCTCTTGATTCTTTTTATTCCTCAACTGCACCCTCATTTTGGTGTCCCACCATTGTCATTGGTAAGATGTCTCCATGACGAGTCTCCTAAGTCTGGTAGAAAGCAGTTGTTAGCCAATCATTATTCTCCTTTTAATTCTTTTGAGGTGAATCCGTAATTGAATGATATGTTTATCTTTGCAAGATAGCACCTCAGCATTGAGTTTTGGATAACAAACCTCTGTTTACTTGTCCGCTTAGGCTGCTCAAAATGTTCTCAAGCGGGATTTAGAACCTTGGGAGACTATTGCTGTTGGTGCTCTATCCGGAGGGCTTGCTGCAGTTGTTACTACTCCTTTTGATGTGATGAAGACTAGGATGATGACTGCTCCTCAGGGACTTCCGGTCTCCATGTCGATGGTGGCCGTCTCGATTCTCCACCAGGAGGGACCACTTGGTCTCTTCAAGGGAGCTGTCCCGAGGTTCTTTTGGATTGCTCCACTAGGTGCCATGAACTTTGCCGGCTATGAGCTAGCACGGAAGGCGATGGACAAAAACTGAACGTCTGCATGGTGAAGGACTGAAAGGATGCCCAATTCCATCTTGTGTGTAATTTGTTGTGGATTACTGGAAGTATTTGCACATTTTATCAGCCGGCGCAGTCTTTCTTTTTTGTCAATGTTGGCATAAGAGGTGGTTCAGACCTGTCAATACAATTTGCTGATCTTGCTGCATTTCCCAACCTCACAATTTGGTTACAGAAGGGAATTGCTTATTTAATGGCTTTTGCAAGCCCAAGAGAGCATGATTTTGTAAATATCCCATGTGAAATCACATGCAAAACTGTAGATATCTAGCTTGCCCGGGGAATCTATTCGTCACATGGCAAGAATCAGCTATCACAATCATTTGTCTTATTTTGTGTAAATACAGCCTTTATCATCTTCTTGTCAGATATCTGTGCCTGTTCTGGCAACCATCTAACTTGATTGTCTTTTTCCCTACGTCTCTTCATATCTCTGTGGAGCTTCATTTTTGATGTACATTCGGTGAAAGCAAGACTACTTTGTGACTGTTTCCATGAAATTTCACCTGACAAGAACTTTGGTGGTTATGACGATAATCTATTTCTATCAGTTAATCTGATCCCTGTTGGCGATGTTGTCTTCATTTCCCGTGGGGAAGGCTTGTCACATTATATACTTGGCCTCCATCGGGCCCATCCCTGTATGCCATCAATTAAACACAATGAAAAATCCAACGAAACTTTGGGGATGGCGTACTGACTGTTTTTTGTATCGGCAAGTGTCTCTCTACGTGCCCCCTGCTTGAAAAGTTGTGATTCTAGCTGTACGAGACTATTAGTTGACGCCAATCTCACTCTTCTCCAGCAGCTCTTGTCTCTTGTCAGTGGAAGTTTCCAATTCATAAACCTTGCCCCCCCCCCCCTCTCTCTCTCTCTCTCTCGGTTATGGCTAGCTATTCCTGATCTTTTGCATATGGTCCTGAACATTTAGAAAGGCTTATGGTTTATCGTTTCAATATCAACTTACTTTCCCTTCATCGAACCTTCGTTAGCTTCCGCATGTACTCATCCATGGACACGGATGTGACGTTGTCATTGGAGGTTCGTCGTCAAGAATAGACGGCCAATGCCGCCTCGCAAGTTCCTTCCTGCTCTAAGGATCTCATTACGTCACAGATCAAGAGTTTCAAATGTACGATTCGAAATCAAGCAATGGCACGGTGTTATGTTGATCATGGTTTTGGGGGAATTGGTCGGAATCCACCTAAGATTCCTTCACCATAAGAAGAGTCCTTGCATATATAAAGAGAAGAAGAATCTATACGACAAGGGTCGGGGTTCAACCTTGAATATATATATATATATATATATATATATATATATTAATGGAATACAAACCTCCCCAAAATCCGAAACAATTTACACTAATTTAAACATGTTCTCTTCTGATCATATCTTTATTGACGATTCTGCCACTACCCATTGATGTTCATATAACCACGGTGTGAAGGCCAAGGAGATCCATGCCCCCTAAGCCAGGGATTGATTTGCTACGAAAAAAGGACCATTGATGATAGTTCTTGGCCATCCTCGATCTTTAGGTATTCAAGAGCTACAATTTGATTCTTTAATTAGTCAAATATTCGTCTAAATTATTGATATTGTTTCTGGAGTAAATCTTGATAGCGAGCAAATCCACAAGTGCACGGGGGCTTATTTGCTTATTCTTCTTCTTCTTTTTCAGAAAATTTGATCAAAATCTCTTTAGATCTCCTGAAATTTAAGCATGCACGCTCTTCACACATTGATATGCCTACGTCTCTGTCACGGCTGCGCATCCTCTTAGTTGCCACATATATAGGCCGAATTCAATTAGTATTTTTCATCTACACGTGAGAACGTCAGAAAAATACACAAACTTTAATTTCTTCACAACTAGTCTTCCTATGCGAAAGATAACTACAACCTGTTAGATACTTGGGCAAGTACTATCGATCAACTTAGTTTAGTCACACCCAAAATCGAAGGAAATCTGTACGGTCACCCAGCGAGTCCTAGGAGGCAAATCTTGACAAATGCCTTCGACAAAAAGTTTCAACAGGCGAATCATTCCATGCAAGTAACAGTCAAGGGGGATCGAGTATTACTTATTAGTGGCCGGACATAAGAATGCCGACAAACCCTGCAGGCTCAGGTAATTCTGGGTATGCAATGGATGAAAGATTTAACGCTGGCCGCCCTCCTGCTCTCCACCACCGATATATGATTCTGCACTGGGCCTGGCATATATATATATATGCTGCGATATGAAATCGATCCATGGGGATTAGTGCCTCGTCGAGTTAACAGGGGGAACGTAGGGATGTGCGTGTGCTTGATGGGCCTGCATTGACTGCGCCATGCTAACGAAAACTAATTATTAGGAATATTCCCCGGCCCTGCTGACTTTGGGGACACCCCAACCCCCCCAATCGTGGAGCTCTTACCAACTTATTCTTTAAACAGTGATGTTGGGTTCTTTTGGTTGAGATTGTTCACGCGGATTGTTTTGAAAAATCTCTGCATAGGACGAATGTCAGAAGTGTCAAAGATTTGGATTTCGAAATTCACCTCAAAATTTTACGAGAGAAATTTTTATAGATTATTTAACATCTCTCTTTTTGTATCTTTCTCTCTCCGTCGTAAAAAATTCACCCGTCATAAAAATAGAGAAAATTTTAGGTCATTTAATTGGGACGAGATTATACATGAGACTCTAATCATTAAAATCTCCTAATAATCTCAACTAAATGAGCTCTTAACTCACTAGTTTGTCGCGGGGAAAAGTTTCGACGATGCAATAATAAAATAAATACATGCGAGTAGTTGTGACACAAGGTGTATCTCTAAGTGATGCTATTCTTACTCCCTTGTGCCCCTCGATAACTGTAAAAATAGGATTAGACAGCTTGGGTGGGATAACTAGATCTGGAAAATTGTATTTTTTTGATTTGGTGAAAAAGCTGTGGCTATCCAAACTGAGGCCGGGTGGTCATTTTGCTCGAAACAGTTACCCACTAAAACTGAGTTAACGTCGTCTGGGATATCCTAACCGAGTTGTCAAAGCATTCCTTTTCACCTATTCGACTAAATAACTCAATCTTATCCGGGGCTTATCCTGCTATCGTTAACCTGATCCGTTCCTCGATCATCTCTCATATCTTACTTTTACAGCCAGCCGATGTGCTGCTCCGTTAATTAATTTCTCTACATTAATCAAATTGCTCCTTCACGTCCTTAGATGGATGAGTACAGCTTGATCACCAATTTTTTTTTTGTTTTTATAATTTCGATAATTAAGCTAAACCTCATGCGTGGAGAACGTCTGCATCAAGATCAGTTTAGACTATATATATTCCTTAATTTTTCCCGCCTGGAACTAATAAGGAATGGATTTAATTGCCCATCTCACTATATCGATCGTACAAGTCAAATCGATCTTCAAGATTAATTGAAGTGGTCTTTGTTTCCTTAATCTTGTCATTGCAGATCGGTACCTGTCTTCAAATTTAAACGCGTGAGCTGCACATGGAGATGTCCATCCACGTCCCCTGTCGATCACTTCGTCGCCAAGACCGAGTACTGCTCGGCGGGGGCTGACTATTGCTCCCTTGATAATTACCTTCCTTTCCTACCCCCACCGGGAAGGGAAAACTATACTAAAAACTTGACGGGATGATCACGTAACCATGACGCACACTTGGCGGGGAAGAATCCACCAGTGTCTTCTAGAAATTGAAGAGCTACATAGGGAGTCCGGCCCCACCGTTAAATAATTAAGTAATCAAGTCCCTCCTCCATCCTCCTGTCGTCCCCCACGTCGCATGGGGGGCCATAGATAGACTTCCCCGAGCTAGGCAGGGTCTCCTGATCTCCTCTCGTTCCACTGGCTAGCTAGCTTTGCTAGTGTGGACGTCAAAGCAGCTTGTCAACGTAGGAGGAATCCTAGCAACACCCATGGAATTAATGGCAGGGCAATCAGATCATATATAAATATATATATGCATAGCTAGGGATCGATACACAACTTGGGGATTCCTCATTCGATCGGGATCGATGCTTGTCCTTGTTAACTAGTACTACTACTACTACTACTGTCAACTTAATTTCTCTGGGTCCTTCTTCCGGTGGGGATGGGATGGGATGGCATCCACACACTGCATGCCATATATATATATAGTTGACACCTCAGGCAGCGTCGATCTGTACTCTCCCTCTCTCTCCTAGACATGACAAATGGGTTCATGATCTAGAGAGAGACTTAAAAAAAAGAGTGGGGATCGAAAAATGTCAACTAATTAAGTGGGGATCGATGGAGGTGAGAAGAATTAATTGGAAGCATGTGTCTGAAGATCGAAGGGAAGCAAAATGAAAAAAAGGCGGTTTAATTTGTTCTATACGTGACAGCATGCATGGAAGAAATGTATATAAAAAGGCCGATTATTTATATATAGTCTTGATTAATACACCCAATTCAATTGATACCTACTTAAGCTTGATTGAGCTACGTACGTACGTACGACTCTCGATCACCGCCTTAAACTCGATCGATCGACTTTGGGAGAGAAAGACCCTTTTTCGAAAATGCTCCGATCGATGAAAAGGGTACTCATGCCTCGACTTGATGATATATATATATGCCGGCCTACCTAGAGCCAAGCAAATTAATACGTGCACAAAATTACAAGAAGGAAGGAAATGAGTGCAGAGATTAATTAATTAATCAGTCTTGATTTTTTTTTCTTCACTTGGCTTTAGCAGAAACTGTGGTGCACAAGAACAACGTTTAATTAACGAACAACTGAGTGGAAACAGATCGAGATGGGAGGGGAGTTAGCTGTCCCCTCATGGGAACCCGTCTCCTTGCTCTACCAGCACGTCAAAGTTGATTGTGTAAGGCGTGCGTCAGCATGCACTCTATATATGTCGACCAATTAATTAGAGGACAGTCTTCGATATATATATATATATATATATATATATATATATATATATATATATATATATATATATATATATATATAGGTGATCACTTTAGGTCAACCAATCCTATCATGCATGCAGCAAGTATATATGGATGGATGGATTCTCTGTCCTGCTAGCTAGTGTAAGACCCTTGTTAATTAGTTAATAAGAGCTCGTCACAACCTCTAACAATTTATCAAGTACTTACAAATGAGAGGATACAGACACCATGTGTAGAAAACAATGATCCTCTTTTATTGACCAGCTAGATATCATAATCCTCGATCTATAAGATCTTATATATATAGTAGAGGGATGAGCAGCGCAGTCGAGACATTGAGAAGAACACCATTAATAGCCACAAAAAACAAGCAATTTGTTTCCCAAGGAGTCAGTTCGCTAATCAACACCACTCTCACTACATACCTCTTTGGCATCACCAACCACAAGGAGGTCAAAGTGGTGTAGCATCAAGCCTGCCTTCACACACTCCCACATTGCTTAATTTCCTCTCTACGTGTACTCCTCCTGCATCTGTGACTGTAAGTGGTATATATGCTAGCTGCCATTAATTTGAAGTCCATCTCGATCGTCATCATCAGGGATCACGAAGGCTGCCCCAGCTTAATTTCTTCCTGGCGGCACCGGAGATTCCATCAAGATCAGGTTTAAGTCTTCCCTTATGGGGAACTTCCCATTTTCCCGCGCCCATCTAATTGGGATTCCATGTGAAGTTTGTCCAAGCCCCATTTCTGCCGGATCCTTCGGTGAGGTGTTTGTATGATGATATGGACGTTTAATTACTATATATGCTGAGATAGCCTCCAAACTTGGGTATAACAGATCTAGGATGCCCCAATGAAGCTCTTTTTGGATGCGACTAATTAGGAAAACTTGAATATTAGGTTCATCATAAATATATTTATCAGTATTCATAAATATATTATTTGTCATATATAAACTCCCTTTTTATTAACTAATATTTGACTGTTGTACGTAAACATAAGTGGGTTTATGATAAACTCAGTTTACATGCATGGAGAGTCTCTCTAGCTTGCTTGAATCAAGTGATCAGAGTATATAGGCCTATGAAAAATACGTTTGTGGGGAATTTTTGAGTTCATGGCAACTTCTTGAAAATAATTTCAATAAAAATCACAAAATAGTCTTTTTGCATTATTTTTTACATAGAAAAAGACTACTCAAGCTTATGCAATTAAAGACTATTCCATCAATCCTTCTGCACACTATTAGCATAAATTCGAACATGCATAAGAGCAATAAAACATGCATGTAACGTTCGTTCTTCTAACAAAATTTTTTATATAAAAATCTTCATGTTAATTGAAAGGATTAACCATTTCCGTGCCGTCCCAGCACAAAGAGAGGGGTATATGATATACTTTGGGGAGACCGAGAGAGACGCGGTGAGAACTGTTGCCTAGTGAGCGGGCAATCCCCCAACTCACCCCCCCCCCCACCCACCCACACACACACACTGACTAGTCTCCCTCCCGTCAGGAAAGTCCAACCAGGTGGTGCCCATGGTCTCTCAGTCGTTCATGACTGAGTTCATGGACTAGTAAGACCCCAGGAACTGGCCGGAGAGAGAATAGACATAGTGGGGCCAGAGAACAGACATATATACCCGGTCCAAAGTCCCTCCTTCAAATTTCATGTGCCTAGGTCTACACGGCAAGGATCTTTAAGGGTTAAGAAAGAGGAAAGGGCAAACAGAGAAAGTAACAACATGAACGGAGCTACGTACACTACTACGTACGTACTAATTGATCAACAGGGAAACTATTGGGAAAATGGTTACGTACCTACTGACGGGGTGCTAGCTAGCTCTACCAGTGTGATGGTCCCACTCTACATTGGATACGACTTGGCCATCTACGCGTTTCCTTATGCAGACGAAAGGGAGACCTTGTGGGAAGAATAAGAGCACCTTTCATCCAATATGGTTAGAGAAGAAGAGGAAGAAGAAGAAGAAGAATGTGGTGCTTGTAATGCGGATTGGCGGGCGATGGTGCCAACGTACTGTGGATAAAGATTTTGGAAGGGGATCACATGCCTAGCTAGACTTGTTTGAGCCAGCTTTAATTAATTTGTAGTGTGCATGGATTGCTAGGGGATGACTCCAAATATATATTTTTGGTATACGGATTTGGTAAGGGGTACTGATCTCCGGATAGACTTGTTTGAGTACCGAGAGATATATATACTATACCCCTCTCCGGTCACCATTCGAATCTAATCTTCCACTTGCTTTTATTTGATCATCTGAGGCGGATTAATCGATCGTCGAGCCATATTAATCAGTTAGGCTGGGTTTTGACCACATCAAAGAAGGAAAAGAAGAAGAAGTACGTACGTGGACATAATACGGAAGAGTGATTGTCCTTTGGTTTACAGTGGGAGGTTCTGTACGTATTCAAAAGATGGAGGCACAAGTACAAGTACTCTTGGACCTATGTACGTACATTTTTGGCGTTAATTTTGAGTTCGAGTTTATTGGCCACTAAGGCCCTGTGTGAAAACCGGGTGGGACAAGGTTATTTGCCCGTCTCGCCCGAACAAGCCCGGATAAGATTATGTGTGTGAGAGAGGGAGAGTGGGCCCGTCGCATCCGGAGTCGACAGCCAACTGACAATTCGATTATCAAAGGACGTCTAAGAGTACTTAATTAACAGCGAATAGTCTATGTATATATTCTCTCTCTATATATATATACCTTAATCTATTAATTATGTGATAGAATTACTCATTTAGAAGATGAAAAATTAATCAAGAGTAAATTTTAAGTCTTACGCATTAATCAAGAGTATGAAGAAGTGGGGAAGCAAAAGAAGGTAGCGGGGAAGTAGAAGAAGGTGTGGCTGTCACGTCCACAGGGAGGAAGACGTCATTTTCTCGTGTGCAACGAGCGAACCGGCATTTCACCAAACCACGGCCCCACGAGACGGAGCGTCCGTCCGAGGGGATCAGCCCGCTGGAAGAGAGAGCGCGCGAGCGCGCCATCCTCTTCCCCAAGCCACACAACAAGCGAGCACGTACTCTTTTCAGACCTTGAGATCTAGCTAGCAGTCCCTTTCCAGACAGCATAGAGAAGCTTCAACTAACAACAACCGCAGCAATAACGTGTTTGACGTACAGCAGAGTTATATATAATAAGCACCCCTCCACAAGGGGCAAGAGAAGGAAGGAAAGGGTGCACGACTCCACCGATCGTCGTCGTAGGTCTACAGTATTAGGAGTACTGCAACTGTTCCTGTACTTTTGTGTTTCTGTACGTAGGTAGTTCCACCGCATGCTCGGGCTTGGCATCAACATATATATATACGTACATGTACGTAGAGTAGGACCTTATATCCTCGATCGTGCCTCCGTGCGTATATATTTTACCATAGGTTTTGGTGGAAGCCTTGTACAATGAAAATTAAGTGCGTGTTTGATAATTAATGTGAGTTTTATTTTTTTTGAAAAAATCTTTAGAGAGAGAAGAAATTCTTTTATAAGAGTTTTTTGAACTTTTTAAAAGATGATTTTTTTATTCTTATATCTCTCTAAAAATTAAAAAGTGATTTTTAAAAAAATGATGTGACAGTAACTTATTTATTTTGACTTTTTAGGATATGATTTTCAAGATCAAAAATTACTCCCTAAAAGTCATTCCAAACGGACCCTAAGACTCGCATAAACTATACTTGTAGCTAGGAGGCCAGTAAGCTGCCTAGCTAGAGTACGTAGTTAAGGTAAGAAGAGATACATAGGTAGCCAGATATATGGGTGAATATATAGATAGACAGATAAATAGATGTACGAATGATAATAGATTGGGTTAGATCATATATAAATCTAATTAGGATCAACTCATATTGATCTTAATTTAATTTGACTCAACCCCAAGTTTAAGTCAAAAAATATAGCTCATACGAGATAAAAGTGAGTTTGGATCAAATTTTATGATCTTAATTAATAGACCTAGTGGAAATAACCTGGCCCAAAAATAACCAGGTCCTTGAATCTTATGAACATATCCTTTTTTAGGGTTGGATCTACCAATGTTTTAAAACCCGACCCGGAGCTTGACCCGGTTAAGTTAGTGGGTCACGGGTCAATAGTTTAACCGTCCGGGTTGACCCGCGATCCATAAGACTAGAACCGTTTATATTAATATTATAAATTATCATAAGATTTTAAGATACCTTGAATTAGAAATATGAAACAAACACTTAAACATATATTGTAAAAATTAAAACAAGTGTATTAAACAACCACTAAGCTAGTCTAAAAAAAGAATAAAATTCATATTAAATAAACATTACATATGACCATTTATCAACTATAATTAACATCTCATGAGACACAAGTTTAATGACGTGTGAACTTAAATTTCTTGTTCATCTAAATTTTCATCTTTTTCCTTGTCTTCATCTATTCATTTCCCTCTAATTTTTTTTTCAACTTTCAAAAGTAAGAAAGTTAGAGTCTCAAAAAGACTATACATCTATAACTTTAAAGAGAGGAGTTAGAAGACTCTTCGTCTTCTATATTTTTCATGCTAAATTAAATAATAAAAATTAAATAATAAAAAATATGCCTAGGAGTCGGACCCGGTTGGGTCACATGGGTTTTAACGGGTCGGCCGGGTTGCACCGGGTTGACTGGGTTTGACCGGATTTTGGGTCTAAAACGGTCTAAACACTATTCTAACCCGATTTTGAGACTGGATCACAGGTTAACCGGTCAGACCAGCCGATCCGGGCCGGGTTTTAAAACAGTGGGATCTACTTGATAAATCAGGTTACAGTTTCATGTCACACACACACACACACACACACACACACACACACAGAGAGAGAGAGAGAGAGAGAGAGAGAGAGAGAGAGAGAGAGAGAGAGAGAGAGAGAGAGAGAGAGAGAGAGAGAGAGAGAGAGAGAGAGAGAGAGAGAGAGAGAGAGAGAGAGAGAGAGAGAGAGAGAGAGAGAGAGAGAGAGAGAGAGAGAGAGAGAGAGAGAGTAAGCTGACGTCATGTCTCCTCGTGACGCGGCTATGTATGCACCATCATCTCTAATTATCCCACCATTCCTTCCCATTCCAAAATGCCAACCGCCCTCTCTATAAATATTATCCTCCCTGGCCTTGAGAAGCAGCACACACCCCTCTTCAAGTTCCTAGTTCCTCCTCCCAATAATTCCACACCCATTCCCTCTCGACCCGGGGGCCTTCAATTCTCCTCCTGTTGTCCGATGGAAGGGAGCGACACCACCACCACCACCACCAGGGCCACCTTCCCTCTCTCTTCCTCCTCTTGCTCTTCTCCCACCTCTTCTCCTCCTCCCCTCCTTCAACCCCCTTCCCCGCCCGTAATCCTCAGCCCCTGCGCCGCCTGCAAGATCCTCCGCCGGAGATGCGTCGAGAAGTGCGTCCTCGCTCCCTACTTCCCGCCCAACGATCCCATCAAGTTCACGACTGCTCACAGGGTGTTCGGCGCCAGCAATATCATCAAGTTGTTGCAGGTACGTAATAAGACAGGAGGCCGCAGTACAACCCAGCCCCCGCAAAAGTGCCATTCTTCTCTTGCTCTCACATCCCTGTTAGTAGCCTTCTCTCGCGCGTTAATTCTCCTTCAAAGAGTCCATTAGTAACCAGATTGCAGCAGGAGCTTTTGTGCCTTTGGCTTCAATGATTACCGAGCTAATTAATGTTCGTCCGAACACAGATGTTTACCTCTGGACTCTTTTCTGGAGTAAATCCTTTTTATAACACTAAATATATTGTCATATAAGTGTCACGTCCGTACATCTGATGCATTTAAATGTTTATCTCCAATCAACTTTCTTTGATCTTTGTTTACTAAATCCATGTCATTTTCTTTATGAATGACCCTGTCAAGAAAGTACTGCGCTTTTCAAACGTCCCATGAGCAGTAGGTCACGGGTAACTCTCTGCATATCTGGTCCGTTAATAGTCTACAAGTCAACTGCGTCATCTATCATTAATATTTGTTCACTGCCTGATCGATGATACACGACTTGCAATGGGCGGCAGACCATTCATTAACCTGTTAATCAGAATTAACCCTTTCGCTTCAGAGATATTAAACCATTTCGTGGTCTTGTTCAGGATCTGCCGGAGAGCCAGAGGGCAGACGCGGTGAGCAGCATGGTCTACGAGGCCAACGCCCGGATCAGAGACCCCGTTTACGGGAGCGCCGGGGCCATCTGCCAGCTCCAGAAGCAAGTGAACGAGCTGGAGGCGCAGCTCGCCAGGGCGCGGGCGGAGCTCATCAACATGCAGACGCAGCACGAGAACCTCTTCTCCATCCTCTGCATGGCGCACTCCCAGCACCTCTCCCCGCCGTCGTCGGCCCTCGACGGCTTCGCCGCCGCCGGCACCAGCTTCTTCCTGAACGACGCGTGCTTCCTGGAGGACAACGGGCAGGTGCCCATGTGGGAGCCCCTCTGGGCATGACCACCCATTAAATGTATTAATTAACTGCATTGGCTCGCAAAGGAGATGCTCTTGAAGGGGACGTCTCATTTGTGTAACAGTTAGACTGGACTATAGAGGAGAGGATCAAGGGAAGAAGTTTGCAACAACAATATTATAATAAGCCTTAGGAGTCCTTGTCGCATACAAGTATATATATATAGGAAATCCAGATACCTTCCAAGAGAGGATGAAACTTTTCTGTGCTTTCACAAAATACGAACTCAAGTGTTCGATCTTCGATCATGTGCGAAGGGATGAGGAACCACTGAATAAGTGTACATCTTTCTTATATTTCACATTACGGAAAGGATATTTCTAGCTACTACATATTTTGCTCATTTCTTTGTCAAACCATACGCGAGACTTTTTCTCGTATGCATGGTTTACTCTCACACAGTTCCAAAGAAATCGGTGAGAATCCGCGTATATATGCGTGGTGCTTGTCAAGAGAGAGTGAGTTGTTAGGCTGCCAGAAGCCCAGAGAAGGCGACGTGGGAATGAGTATCTTCCGCATGGGGTTCTAAGCAGGATGTAGACATCAATCTAACACTTTAAAAAAGGTTCAACCACCATCTTTGACCCGCGATCTTATTCATAGCTTCCACTTCCATCTGTACTAAAAAGAAATCTGTCATAAGTGAGATTAATCGGCTGCCAACACGCCTGTGCGACAACGGTACGAATTACCACAGCTCCTTTTGGGGGATCAGATCGATCCTTCTAGCTGTCGGACGTTGGGGAATAGATTTATAAGGTGTTTGGGTGTAATTTTTTTGTTAAGATTATTTTTTTAAAAAATATTTCACTATGATTTTTCATAATTTTTAAATTTATAAAATTCAACTTTTGACATACTTGATAAAATCTAAATAATATTTAAGAGAGGAATGAGTTTTCTCGTTAGGGAGGTGGTTGAAAAGAGAGAGAAAGATGGTAATGCGTGTGTGTGAGAGAGAGAGATCGATAGAGGCGGTTGTGGGAGGGAGAGAAAGAGAGGTGACGCATGTGTGTGAGAGAGAAATAGGTGATTATGAGAGAGAAAGAGAGAGATTGACTATTTTGAAAAAAAAAGAGTAAGAAGTTAATTTTTATTTAGAGAAATTTAATGAAAGGTTAACTCCTCTAAAAATTAAGATGTTTCAAATAAGATATAGTTCACGTTATTTCCTCAAAATAAATTTTGAGAGAGAAAATATCTAAAAAAATATAATCAAACACCCCATTGTCTCCTGAGCTTGTAATATACCTCAATATATATGATGGGACTTAATATAGTGTTCAAAATGTATGTCCAAAGGCCAAATTTATCACGACATTTGCGAGTGACTCACCATTTTCCTCAAAATAGTACGATAACTTCCTCCTATGCTTATGCTGACTTTATTGTTATGTATTCTTGAGAAATATTTGCTGCAAATTTTGTCTTGCTTCTCCTTTCCATCCATCGATCTAAGTTAATTAGGCTAATAAAAAAGAGATGTGTAATTAATATAGATGCACTCCAACGTATGGTGTGCAACAAGTATTACTCATGAATTTATTATCTTTATTACATAAGAATTATCAAACCAGATTGATTGCTCTCGCTGCTCCTACCCGCCGCGGTTCATTCTGCTGAACTTTGATCTCACTGTCAAATGAACTTATTATGGGATTTCAATTAAAGAAAGTTTTAGATAGAAGTTCGGATTCAAACTCTTGCCATTAAAGAAGGATCATAAATATTTGACTATTGCAATTCCTTATGAAAAAGGGCAAAGATCAGCTTGAACTCAGCCGCACTGATGATGATGGGACCCGTTAGGTAGAACCCCAATTCGCCTCTTGACCTGGGACACCCGGTCCTCGACGATATGTGTAGGCTGTAGCACGTACAGTTGTGATGATGACACCTTCGCCATCGCCATGTCATCAGAGGAAAGTTCCGTTGCCAACCCTAAGAGTGAGACAAATCAAGGGAGAAAGGTCTCTGCGCCATACACGACTATGCTGCATTTGTTGGGCTGCACCTCCCCTACGGCAATCCAGCGACGCGTGGAGGCGACGGCGAACCGGCCAGTCTCATGCAGCCTCAGTGTAGACGCAGAACCTGCTAGCACTGCTGGTCTCCGTCTCCCTTCCTTCCATGTGGAGACGAGCCTCGTGACATGGACACTTCTTCAGCAAAGATAAGTTTGAACGTCTCATACTCAAACCCGGATTGATTGATTGTTGTTAGCCTGTTTTAGAGCGTATGAATCTCGGTGGGCATTTGCGTGTATGTATGAACATCTCATCAGAACTCCCTTCGATTAGACAAGGCTAGCTTAATTAATGCGGTTACTGTTGATTAGTTAATTTAGTGCAGAACGTGGGCCATGTGCGTCTCATGCGTGTGGATTAATGGTGGAAGAAACGACACGTCTTCTCAAGAAGCCACCAAAAGACTGGCTCTGGAATGCATCTTTGTACAAGCAGTTCTCGGGTCGCTTGCTAGCAAGCTATAATGAACACCGAGCAACAGCTTTCGTCCCCGTGGGGGCCGGGCTGGGAGAAAGTGCTAATTATGTGCTCGATAAGAGATGCTAATTAACTTCAACTTGATGTAGGAGCGAGGGGGAACAATATTAGGCACGAGAGTTCTCTTCTCACATTTGAGGCATGATTAGCGGATGCTAATCCTTGGATGAGATGATGTGAACGATTTTACTAAATTATTGTGGACTCCAGTTATCTGCAGTTGTCAGTAAAGACTAATTAACGTTGATTCTAGATGTCAGTTTCGAAGTCAGCCAAATAGACCTCCGCATTATTCTGTTTTTCTTCATCCCAGAGCTGGTGGTGTCCCTCTCGGCTTCTATCCACAGCACGTACGTCCTAGTTTTCTAGTACATTTGGGTATGTACAGTGTTTGACAAATTAGCGAAGAGCACCAACTGGTTTCTTTAAGACTTGGCCACACCAGGATCCCATGCATAATGAAAGTCACAGCGTCTTTTAAGTCAATGCAAAGTGCCAACTCTTGGCGCAATTTTTCTCTCGTGTGTCCCGAAGTCACCCCATGCACAAGAAGTAATTAAGAACATGATATTCTATGTATGACTTAGTGGAGATGGCAGTTTTCTAGTATTTGAGGTGGCATGCAGTTAATTTATTGGTCTTATAATAGAGTACCCTGCGCCTTTCATCAAAATTCCCTGGGAACTATTTCAAAGACAATCTTTGTAGAATCTAAACTATGAACATTATAATTGATCATGCAGGAGGAAAGTGAGAGGCAAAAACAGAGCGAGGAGGATATATAGTGTTAAGAGTGGGAAGAAATAGCGGATATCAGAAAGTCTTGACACCTTTGAGATCTAACTTGTAATATTTTTAGTCTCTATATATTAACTCATTTACAATATATATATATATATAGTGTTAGCTTTTAAAAAATACATGTTTAATACAAACATAATCAATACCTACTACTTAATTGTCATCAATATATAGTAATAACGAAAATGTCATTGATGTAGGTATTTAATTACTTACATAGCACAAAACATGCCATAAAATCATAAAAAATGTACTTTAATGTGGTTGTGATGAGTAGAATTGCCCACTAAAAAAATTTGTTCCACCAAAAAATAGATGGCGAGTAATGCTTTGTGCAACAAATCCGTTGCAATTAGGTCACGACAGCGTGCAACGCTCCATCGGATTGGATCACGCAGACATGATTGCGCTTCCTCGAGCATAGAACACGAGGCCATGATGAACTTTGATGGATGGACGTGTTAGGAGCGACATAGACGTGACGGGCATGTCAAGCGCGTACAAAGACGTGTCTTCCCGCGCAATACCCTCAATTTTTACTTTGTTCTAGGAATGAAAATTTTTGCATATAAATGAATTATTTTGTTAAGATAAGGAATAGTTTGTTACAAGAATGAAATATTTTGTTACTGACATAAATTAATTTTTTTGTTAGACACATAAATTAAATTTTTTTGTTACATGAAATATTTTTTTATAAAAATAAAATATTTTATTATAGGAATGAAACAGTACATTTGACTACACCAATGAATTTTTTTTACGGACATAAATGGAATTTTTTGTTACCATACATGAAATAATTTGTTATAAAAATTAAATATTTTATTACAGAAATAAAATAATAAATTTTACTATAAAAACAAATAATTTATTATAGACATAAATATTTTTTATTACAGACATAAAATAATATGTTACGTCAATGAAATAGTACATTTCATCACAAAAAATGAAGTTTTCCCGCCGAGAGTGAGGATGAGAGAGCGTCTCAATGCACTCTTGACACGCTCGTCACATCTCTGCCATACTTGACATGTGCCCATTTGTCAGCCTGATACGTTCATACGTCAAAGGTCATCATGACCTCATGTTCTATGTACGAGAACTCCCGGTCACGTACACCTACATAGTCCAATCTGATGGAGTGTTACACGATGACGTGACCTAATTACAATGGATCGTTGCACGATGGCACGTACGTAATTGGTCAATTATTTTCTTATATTATCATTGGAAACAAATTAATAGATTCAATATATATCGGAGGAGTGAGACGGCAATTAGCTAGCGCGTAATTTGTACCATGCATGACTTAACATAGTAATATGCCAACTTGTTGCAATTAGCCCTTATTTGGAAGATAGATAAGCAATAAGGCCATGGCATGACCCGGAGAAGAACGAAAACTATATATCCATTTACACGGAAGGCTAATTGGTAATTGTGCACGCACGAGAGCTCTTATATGATAGCGTGCATGCTTGTATGTTAATTAAAAAAACTGCAACAGGAAATAGCACCAATTCAGGACGTACGATTAGAGCAGAGTTTGAGACAAAAATGTGACAAAATTTAAATTATCCCGTATTGAAAGAGATATGTATGAAAATAGTTTTATATCCAATAATCATAAAACTAAAATATAGACATATTAATACGACGTGCCCACCAGCTAGGCCGGCCGGGATGCTACAGAATCTTGATCAACTTACAACATGCTTTTCTCTTGTTAAAATATCCATTATGACATTAATTTCAGCCCGACTTGATTGACATTCACTCCAGACTATGCCACGTGACGAGACAATTTTAAAAATTTGAGAAAAACTTATCTTAATTATAATTATGATTACGTTTGGAATGGATGTTGAAGAGAGATTTCAAGAATTCCGGTGATTGGAATCTCCACCATCCTAAAATCATTTCCAAATTTAACTTTAACTTGATGTGAATTTTAAAATTTAGAGAGAGAGATAAAGAGACAAAGAAAAGGATTTTAAAATATCTAAAAACTGTTCGGAGATAACTTCCTCACTCTTTTAAGGCCACTTTGATAATATGTTAGGATAAGTTAACCCAAGTGAGTATGGGGTGGACTATTCATGGGTTTTCATATTTTTAATTTGATACCTACCCTACTCGGGGTCGGGTAGGGTACGTATTCATGTGAGAGAGGTGGAATGAGTTAACTCCGGGTAAAGGGTCTTCACCATATCCGACCCCGAGTGATTCCGGCTCCCAAACTTGAATAATTCACCCACTCACGAATATATAATTTATCTTAACCCACCTTATTCCATTTGTTGGAATTTGTGTTTAAATTTTAAAAAGTTTGAGTCTCTCTTTATATTGTTTAGTCCCACATTGAAAAATGGAAATAGTTTCCATTTATTTTTAGTTGGGACTTGTGTCTTTATTGTGTATACTTTTGAGGAGACTATGGAGGTTGGCCCGTGTGGGCTAGTGGGCTCCTTGGCCCACATCCTCTATTTCGTGCGTGCGTGTGTTTCTCAATAGATTATTTTTCTTTTCTTTTCTTTTATTTTTTGACCGTTTGACTACGCGTCTCTTGGATTCTCTCCGCGTCTCTTCAGATTCCTCTCCTTGGGCGGTTGTGTGTGACTCGGTCTAGGGTCGCTTCCCAAGGAGGTATTTGAAGAGAGTCGTTTTCTGTGAGAGGCACGGTTTTCGGTTCTCTCTAACCCGAAAGCTATCTCTCACGAACTCCTCTCTCCCATCGTCTTCTTCCTCTTGCAAGAGCCGTCGGTCTCTGTGGTGTTCGCCTCCGGCAACGCGAGTTGGAGTGCACCTTCGCGTCGCCACCGGTTCTGGGTCGTCGTATCTTGGGGGAAGTTCCGTCGTGAAGCCTATCTTCACCGGAGTAGGGGCGGAACGACTCTAAAGAAAGCGAATACGCGCTTCGACCTGTGTTTGATCCTCTTGATCTTAATTCCCGTTGATTTCTGTGCTTCGATCTAGTAGAATATCTCTACCCGTGCAATATTATTTTCTATCACCATTATCAAAGTGTTAAAGATTTTAAAAAAATCCTCTCACTCTCGGTCCTTTTCAAATGCATCTTAAGGGCGCGTTTGGGAGATCCCTTTGCACAGACTTTTGAGCCATAAAACTCTGACAAGGTTTAATTTTTTTCAAACGTGCAAACGTGTCTGAGCTTCTGCGCGTGGATTTGCATGTTTAGATTTTCGAGCGCAGAGATAAAACCGGCCAGACAAAGAAAATCTTCGTAAGCAAATAATAAGAAGATTTTTAATCATTATAAATCTTGACATTGATATGTGCCGGTAGGATTGAAAGATTTTTGTGCGAAGTTAAAAAGCGTGAGACGTTCTCAAACGCGGTCTAAGTGGGGCTGTCCTAAAAACAAAGGGCGGAAGAGGATCTGCCCCTGCTTTGGATGTCCGTAGGTTAGCTGCACATTGGGGTGTCTGAAATTTTTGGCCCCTTGCTGCCCTTACAGTGTAGTAGAGTCATGTGAGTGTGTTGGAGTCCAAAATCTCCACCACGTTAATTCACAACCGAGGGAGTAGGATTTGATCCCGATATTCAGAGCTCTACGCCACTAATAAATAAACCACAGGCTCATGGAGAGACAGGCCCCCACAACATATCAGCCGTACTTACGTACCCTGCGGCCACACAGGATTCTTATGCTGCATGCATGTTTTGGACGGTATTAATTAACATGACCATGTTCCGTACACCTGAATGCTTATAGAACGTGCATATATAGACAAATAAACACGACGCGAAGAACTGCAAATTAAGGAGGATGTGAGACTGTGGCCAGCAGCTTTTCTTTGGGAATGAAACCCCACACTCCACACTCAAATTTGTCTACATCTCACGTGAGTAGAGAGTCCAAGGCAGCGGTCTCATGGCTCCCAAAGGCGGGCACGTAATTGGAAGAATGTCTCGTTAAAGTGGCCGGTGTTCCCTGTCGGCAAGCTGTGTATCACGGAAATCGTACAACGACGATCAATGCATAGACATTCTTCGGATGGGACCAGAAAGGGGCAGATGGATGTCGAGATGGAGATTGAACAGGAGATATGTCATTTCAGTAACGCTTGATATCTAGAAAACTCGATTATTGGTAGGTGGCCCGTCATTTCGTCTCACCCACAACTTCCGCGTTATTCTAAAAAAAGTCATTCAAATATTCTCGTGCGATATTAGAATTATCATTATACTCACTTTTATGAAAATTTTCCGTAAACACCTCATAACCCTGAATCAGTGTAGCCGTACCCGTCATAGATAACGCCCAAGAAGATTAGAGCATTTTACCCCACTAATATGTGTGAGAGAGAGAGAGGGTAGGAGAGAGGAGGGGGAGAGTTAGAGAGAGTCTCCCTCTCGGACACCGGCAACCTTAGTGGGTGCATAAAGAGAGGATAGGAGAGGGAGGAGGTCATCAGAGGGGGTCTTCCCCTCTAGCGTCGGCACTCTCGACAGGTGCACACACACACAGAGAGAGAGAGAGGGTCTTCCCCTCCCGTGTTAACACCCTTGGCAGATGGAGAGAGAGAGAGAGAGAGAGAAAGAGAGAGAGAGCAGCGGAGGGTGTCTTGCCCTCCTACGTCAGCACTTTTGGTGTGTGCAAACAGTGGACGGGGGGGAAAGTCACTGGGAATGGGGGGAATTATTTGGGCCGACCACATCACCGATGAAGGGGTTCACAAGTGAGATCATTGTGCGAGGTTGTCGTCGCCCATGGTGAGGTAGCCATGGGAGAACCCGAGGAGGGACACATCCTTCTAGCCGACCCCGTTGACACTGTTCTGATATAACTTGCCACAACAGAGGGTGTAGAAGTGAGGCCCGTCAGTGCTGTCGAGGAGAGGGGGCAGGACCTCTATGAACCCTGGTGGCGGGCTCAAAGATGGTGCGCTAGGCCTTGCAGATGCGGTTGAAGGTGAAGTAGTCCATAAAGTCGGCCAGGTGTTGCGAGATGCATAAGAGAGCTATGTCGGGGACGCTTGACCATTTTCTCTGTTGCCTCGCCCACTACTGCTTCCCCTAGGCATGCCTCGGAGTCTAGATGCCTGCTTCACTCGTCATCGACTTCTTCGAGTGTAGTGTGAAGGCGTTGGATGTCTGTAACGCCATCCGGGATGAGATCGAGCAGGTCCCGCAGTGGCGTAAGTACTTGGAGATCATGCTCCGACATCGCACGGCCACAACGGGTGGCCCGTGTCTGCAAAGACCCAATCCCTTGTGGCTCCAATGCTGGCCATCACGCCCCCCGTCTCTTTGTCGACTTTGTTGGCGAGGGGGAGGGGAGCTAGGTCCAACGAGGGAGAAGGGAGGGGAGTGTTCCAGCGATCGAGGGGGAGGGGAAGCGCTAGCTTTACTGGCCGAAGTGCCAGCTTCGCTACCATAAGTGATGATGAGTAGAGATGGAGAGAGCGAGAGAGAGAGAGAGAGACTTAACTAGGAGCTGTAAGTTAGTCGTCTGAACCTTGTTAACTCGTTTAGGGTTAACCACTGTGAGCAGTCATCGATGGTACGGATATAATGAGTAGTTGTTTGAGATTTTGAAGGGTTTACGAATAAATTTTTATAAAAATGAGGATGTAACGGTAATTTAGATATTTTGCAGGGACATATTGATAATTTTCTCTTATTCTTCTACGTGACCGTGGGCTTAGAGTAATTATGAAGAAGGTGGATAAAGAAAAATAATCATACTGTTAACATCAGGGACTGAATCAATGTGCATTTCGAAATGATTAGGACAATAGAAAGGAGTTCGGATTATTAACTAATATCCTAATTAGGCCTTTTGTGGGTCGGTCTCCAATCTGTCTATGTTAAAAGATATAGCTTTGTCCACGGCTTTGTTGATGCTAAAATTATTAGGTTAGATCGAGTTTAAAACTTTAAAATAGAGAGGGTGGAGATGATGTCAAATCAATTATATATATAGGGTAGGCAATCTACTAGTTATAACTTTGATATATGCCATGTTAAAAATTTTTAAATTTTGTGGCACAAAATAAATTTTAGAGAAGAGAATGGAAGAATGGACATCATTATTAATTTTTACGCATATTTTGTTTTGTTCCTCAATAAGTATGGAATCGTTACTCTAACATATATATAAAGACATTAAAGGCTGTCTTATATATATATATATATATATATATACACTTTGTCAATGGACAAGAGGAAATATATATGGGATGCATGGGTAGCTTAAAAATATCTATGAAATTCGGTATTATTACGTTGAAATTATTGAATCATCTGTCTCAATTAAAATCTCAAAACTGTGCCAGCAATGAGAGTATCGCTGCTCTTTTAATCATATTTTATTTTATTCTTTATTCAAGAGAATTAATTCTAACAGTACTCCAGTGGACTGGAAAGGAGTATTAATTAGTCCACTTTTATCCCCACCCTTCTCCTCCCGACAACCCCCCCTCCACATCTCCCGATCGAGTGAGATCCATCCAATATTCCTGGTCTCTCCACCTCCACCTCCACCGCTCACGCTGATATCTTCTACCAGTGGCGGAGTTAGAAATATTTAAAATAGGGGTAAAATTAATATAATAAAAATTATTTATTTATATTTAAGTAGAAGATATTTTATAAGTGAGTTGTCTACGAAGAGTCTTCATATTCTGAAAGCGTTATATTATTGTCTCATTATCAATACTCTCGAATATCTCCTTCTCAATATATGTCACATGCAAAATTATCATTCATCCATTGATGATCACAAAAATTGATTCACCTTCAAAATCAACTGTAGTGTTTCCAACGAGTGAGAGCTGCCTTTATATTATATAATCGAGATAATAAATCACAAATAAGAATAACTGAGAGGAAGAACCAAGTTAAGCTACTGAGATATGTAAAATCCCAGTGATTTAAAATACACGAAATAAGAATTAAAAAGAAAGATAAAATCAAAGTCCTGAATGAAATGTCTTCCCCAAATAAAGTCCCATAATAAAATCTTACGATTCAGCAAAACTCATAAAATAGATAACAAGAGAAATGAGTAAGGGGAAAAACTCATCGTATTGATAGAGAAGCTCCTCAAAGTGGAGTGGGATGTGGGGGACCGGACGTGCGGATCGGAGATACCTACTACAAGCTTACAAATCAATCTTGTGCTCAGCCCGATAACCTTTTTTTATTTCTACTCAACCATCAAAAATCAACCTTACATAGCTACAGATAAAGTTTCTCAGCCGACAGTCGTAATACCCTTTTACGATTCTACTATGATTCTTTTGTCCTCTTTTACCTCTTTTAAGTTTCTATCTTACAAAAGAAAATCTCCATTGTCGATTTACGATTAAACAACTAACCAATGAATATGGGTGATAAATATCCATCATCAGTAGATATTTAACTTAATTGTAAAACCTATATATCATCATGATATACATCTAATGGTGCATAACCACAGAGATGAACGAGGACAAATCAACAATTTTACCTAGCAAGGGGGTCTTCTCGATTATGAGTAGGGTTTATTGCACGTACATGTGTGTTGCATATTTAGAGTGGGTAATATTTTTAATTTTTTAAATAATTTTTAAAATATTTTAATTTAGAATGTAAATTATGTTAATATTAAATTATTTAAAAATTAGATTAAATAAATAATATTAGACTCATTTTTTAAAACTAACTCATTTTATTTTTAATTTATTTGGACAATTCAATAGTGAAATAATTTATATTTCAAATTAAGATATTGTAAACACTATTTTAAAAAATAAAAAAAATAAAAATGGTATACATATAAAATTTACACACACATCTGTATGTACAACAAATTAAACTCCTCCGTTAATACATATAACGGGAAATTGAAGGGGAGGGGGACACGACTTACCTCGTAGAGAGATTAAAAACACAATCCAGAAGGCCCACCCCGCTCCACGCCTTGGTTGTTCGGATGTGGGAGTTCGTCTCCGTCCTCTTGCGGCAGACGGCGTCTTGCTGGCTGTTGGGCCTCTCGTTCCCTCCAGCGGCTCTGCTCTTGCCTCTCCGGCGGTTCGTGCTCCGCCTTCGTTGTTCGGATGTGGGAGCTCCTCTCCCTACCTCTGCTGCCGTCCGGGTCCTTCCTTCTCCGGCGACGGCGGTGCTGGACGTGGCTAGGGGCCTCCTCTCCGGCCCGGTGATGCTCTTCGTTCTCCCGCGTTGCCGCCTGCTGTCGCTCCGGTCGGTGCTGCCGCCCTGACCCCAACCAGCGCAGTGGTTTCTCCGTCCGCCGCTGCGAGTCTGCCGATGGCTCCTTCTCCTTCCGGTGTCCCTCCGGCCTCCGGTGGTGGTGCTCCGCCGCGCACGGCGGGTCAGGTTTGGAGGGCCGTTACTAGGCTCTTCGATGTCCCTTGGTGCGCCTGTTGGTGTCCTCCAGTCGGGCCCCTCCATTACCCCTCTTGCTATTGAGAACTTGCCATGTTATCATGATGCTTTGGACTTGGGCACCACCCCACTTCACGGGTGCACCTTCCCACGTCTGTAATTTTCACTAATCTAGCCCCACCAAGAAATGACAACCTGCTATCCTCCTCCCGTGATGCTCTGCCACCCTCTTTTGGGCTGCTTTATTTTGGTTTGTTTGGGCCTGGCCTGGCCCACTTGTTGTATTGGGTCTTTTCTCTTGGGCTTACCCCCTCTGTTATAATGGGCTCATCCCTCCCCTTGCGGGATGTCTTCCCTCATACCTTCGTGGTCTCATGTATCCCCTATTCTCTTCCTTTATGCTTATTATATATAAAAACTCTCTTGTAAGATGGTCGGGGTCGAGCCTCTCTCTCTGTCCCTTGCAAGTATGGCCTTAGTGAAAAAAAAAACGTTGGAGGAGGAGACGAGGGAGGGAGATCTACTATATATATTGGCATTGGATAGGATGGGGGAGACGTACGGATGGGTGAGGGTGGTGATCATTCTTATCGAAAGTTTGATCGTTAAGCCATTCTAATTTGAATCCAACTTCTCACATCCTCTGTCTCCTACGTGCGTACGTACTCAATCTTCAATTTTTAGATTCCCCACCTCAATTATTATTACCCATACATTGTCTTCATTTGGTGGGAGTCACGTCAAGTTGTCATTAATTTCGGTAATAGGTACAACTAATTATTAAGGTTGAGAAGACTATAGAATTATTCTTTTATTCTTGAAGTCACACGCAAGTTCAACTGAACATGTTAGTTGGAGTTATGAGTCAGGTTGATGTGACTCCGTTTTGACAGATTCTGAGCCGACACAAGTCACCGATGAGCCGGCGGAAGTTTCATAGGCCACCCACCATGTATTCCTCATGATTTCTCAGTCTATCCATATTTATCGTTACTAACTCGACACGCACGAAGATTTTTAATCGTTGCCCACTGCCACTCTGCCACAGGGGAAACGTACTTGTTAACCCCGTTTCACATTTTGGAAATGAGCTGAGATTATAAATTATCGGTGTGATCTCAATTTTATAAACAATTTTAGGAAGTATAAAACTTATTAATGATAATCTATCTCGAGACCCTTCGCGTAAGCCCTTCTCAGTGCACTAGCGCTGTCTCCCCTGTCGGTTAAAGTCCACCGTCCTACGTATACCTACAATGGAGGGGAGGCGACAACTTTCTTCTCGACTAAAGAAATCAAGAAGCCGACCATCTCTCTCATCTATTGCACAAACTCCTCAGGGCCAACCGTAATTTCAAGACATCTGATCTCACCTCTTGCGTAGATTCATCTTTCAACGAAATTTTGTTATTAGCTCTTTTGATCCTAAGCATCTGTTGACTAGGCTTCATACGTGTAACGATTATCTCCAGATTTTGTTGAATGAGACACTCTATGTGCAAGGGCATTTATCCTATTTCTTCCGATGGTCTATGGCGTTATCCCCTGAGACGGATTCCCCTATTGTTCCTATGTGGGTTGAGCTATCTGGTCTCCCTGTCAATTTTTATCAAGAACCCATGCTCCGATCCATTGCCTATGGCATGGACCTTGTGCTGAAAATTGATCATGACACACTGTCGCTGACCAAGACGAATACAGCCAGAGTTTGCATTGAATTGGATGTCTCTAAGAAGCCCTCTTCACGTGTCTAGATTGGATATCCAAGTGGTGGTGGTTGGCAATCCGTCTCCTACCCAATATTGCCCTCTTTTTGCACTTCTTACCTCTGCCTGGGTCACGGTGAGGTCGCCTATAAGAATAATCCATAACAACATGATCGGCCTCCTGTCGAGCCGCTTGCATTGCCTGCACTTGAGGAGGAACGTTGTGATCCCCAGCATACTCATGCTGCACAGGGGTAGGATCGACGTGAGAGTGACCCTGTTCTGAAGCTGGTTGTTTGGCGCCCTATTCTCCATGCTCCAGATGCTGGTTGAATGGCATCAAAGGATGATGGGATCATAGTGAGTAAACCTTTTGACGTCTTCCAGTCTACTGAGGATGATCCGGTGTTGCCTGAGGGTGGTATGCACCCCGCTCCTCATAACCCAACCCTGTACCCGGCCATGCATGCATGGTTGATGGCCTTCCACCGGCTTTGGACTCTTGCACCGGTGATTCTCAAGTTTTGTGATCTGATGCACTCCCATCTAATAATGATGCCTCTCGGCCTACGATTCTTCTACGTGGCGAGGCTTCCTCGTCCATGCCGGTTCCCTCTCTCCAGGATGCTCATGTCATCTCTGATGTTCACATTACTACTCCATTGGATGAGGAACTTAAAAGTGTCGATGCCGCCCAAGATATTTCTACTATCCATCTGGTCCTTTATGTGCCTCTAGCAGAGACCTCTATTTTAATGGTTAACGAGGCTGATTCCCCTATAAAGGTTTGCAACCGTATATCACAACCTCTCCTACATGCTTGTAATGATTTTGTGGATATATCTGCTTGCCTTTCTGTAGAGAGTACATGTTTTCAGGTTATTGATGGGGAGGGCCATCCCCCACCACCTGTGTAACCTGACCTCGCCCATCTTGAGGTGGAGCCCTCAACTATGCCTATGGGCGTTGGCATCTCTTCTGATAAGGTGCAATATGCGGCTCAACTAGCTAATTGCTTCAACTCGTCTCCAAGTCTTCTTATTTCTTTCTGGAGCTGTTCAGGACAATACTTTGGCTCCATCAGACTCATCTCCTATGGCGGTTAGCTCTTCAACCGTCTCTTTTGACTATCAGAAGTACATTTCTCAACCTAGTCATAAAGGTGGAGTTAGAATTTATATGTTTGTTCTTCGAGCTCCTTCTCAAGAGCTCAACAACCCTCCTCGCACTAGCCAGGCACATGATTTGACTTCTGATATTTTTTTGCACAATTCTAGAATCGAATGTTTCGAGGTCCAACCGATCGACTCTCATTTTCCCATGGGTGCTCTCAATGTTTATATATGTGGCCCTCAGCATTTTCCCATGGGTAATGTCACGTCTTTCCTTGGATGTTTGATCTTTGACGGATATCTTTCGTGAGTTTTGGCCCTCAGCGAATGTCTTGCGTGGGTCTAGTCTTTAATGGATGTCTCCCGCAAGCTTAGTCCTTGATAAACGTCGTCTTTTGTGGGCTTAGTATGGAATAAGAATATAATATGAAGATTAAAATAAAAAAGAATATAATATGATATCAAATCAATAAATTCATCAAAATTATTAGTTTTAGGTTATTACAAATAGTTTAGAAGCATGTGAAGATTAAATAAAATAAGAATATAATATGATGTCACTCTCTGATATATATATATATATATCTCGATACTTAATGCCTTCACATTTATGAGTTGAATGACTCAATAAACTTTGATACGGTATCAAACCATGTTGATTCCAATCCGGCCTAGCTGATGTCCCTCTCCAGTACTCAATCCCTTATTAGATATTGAGTTGGATGACTGGCCCACCTCACATGCCTATGCACGCCCACCATTTATTTCATTCCATGGCACCGTCACTTTCTCTAGATCGCTCATGTAACGTGCATCCTACCAACTATTTCCTTCGATCCAAAAAAAAAAGATTTGGAAAATTCCATGATTAATAACATGCAATCATAAATGATAATTGGCCCTCAAGATTAATTAACTCTAGATCAGTTAATCAAGTATATATGCGCTCTATATCAGCCCCCCATGCATCAAATTGACACCCTCACAAGCAAAGAAGAAAAATCTGGCTGTCTTGTAGTTCCAATAAAAATCAAGATTAATTTAGGAAGAATCGCTTTCAAAGTCTGCCAAGATTGGCCCCCTTGCTCCCTGACTATACGGCACAAAGAAGCATTCCACGTTTGAAAAGGTGGAGTCCATATATTGACGAGGAGCAGTCCGTTGCCCAGTAGAAGAACTACGTATGTATATGTTCCTTAATTCGAAGCTTGGCCACAGAACCCATGTGGGAAAAACTTCACATTGTCTTCAAGTCAATGCGAGGTGTGATTTCTCTGTCCAATAGTTATCAAGTTCTGTGTGTGTTCCAAAGTCATCTCGTGTGTGAAAATAACATCCTACCATGCAGTACGACTTACAGATATGGCAATTATATTTACTGGTCTAAACGTAAGCTCTTGGGAATTATTGCGAAGATAGCTTAAATGTTTGGCCTCTGTGCAACGGCAAATAATTAAGCCCTTCTTGCTTAATATACACGTTTGTGATCTCATCTATTTTCTCAACTCAATCATGTTAGATTTAAGTTCCGATTGTAATTTGATGGCAGATGGTTGGAATACTAGCTTTCATGTAATAGAATTTTTCACATTGATAGTTTTAAAATTAAGTATTATCATCATGGTTAACATAGGAGGAATATGGATGGTGTCAATCATATACATATAGAGAGAGACGGTTGAAGAAGAAGAAGAAGAAGAAGAAGAAGAAGAGAATTCGGAGTTAAAAGAGTGGCTGGGACTGTTTTGATGTGGTGTTAAGAGTCACATCCAGTTATCATGATAAATCCCACAAATGGATGAAATATATCTTGAGTCGGCCTATAAACTATCCTTTGGTGGCATATAAAAGTTCAAGTGACACCTTAGTTTGAGTTCCGAGGCAGTTTGGTGTTGACTCACTTGATCAGGTTTCTAAGATTTTTGAGTTATAGCGTCGCGGCGACACAATCCAAGGCAGCTAACAGTTCTACGTAGCACTTAATTATGTTCATGATCTCCACTTGGCATTTGTCGATCTCTATCTTCATGTCGGATCAAGTCCCGGTTTGTATACCATATGGATGATTCTTGTAAAAGTAGTCTCTTTGCGTCAAATTTAGCACAAAAGAGTTTTTTTATTGTTGATTCTTTCATGTAGAAACTCGTTCAAATTTGATCTACCTAAGATCACATATAGATGATCTGCCTTCCATCAAATGTATGAGATTCTATAAACCACGTAACAGTGCTACTCTGTTCTTTTATCAAAGAATCAATTCCATACTCTTAACTACAAGAAGGGCCCAATGAGAGAATCCCGAGTGAGTCGAGTGATAAATGATTTTATCTGGTGATAGGGAGGTGTTCGACTCCGGGGGAGATGATGTGGAGAGATTATTTATCTCACATTTAATTCTCGAAAGATGTGAACGTAGGATTTGTCAATCTTATTAACTTTTTCATCATCGTGAGGACCTCGAGTGAGTCCAATGATAAATGATATTGTCTCGTGATAAGGAGATCTCAAATTTAACTCTCGAAAAGACTTATTAATATTATTTGACTCACATTTAATCCTCGAGAGATTGAGTTTAAAATTTGCTAACCTTATTAGGATGTCCGTCGTCAAAATAAAAAGCGCCCAATGGGCCCACTAATTCTTTTGTCAACTCCTGTATCAATTTTCTCGGAGTAATACGCTCTGCACATCTTGGACGTGCGATTGCAACTGTGCACCCATCTTCTATTGATCTATATGGGATGTATAAATGGGACTTGAGGACAAGAGAAGATCTTTTAAAAAAATCATCTGAATCTCACCGCATTGTTCATTTTTTAAATTTCTTTCACGCCTAAATCTTATCAATCCTATGCGAAACAATAAGAAAAACATATGTAATCATGACATACATTTAGTATGTTTAACAAGTATTTCTCATTTTCGCATTTGTCGAAAGCGACGATTGTGTTTGGAGTATTCCTTGTTTTGGACCAATATATGTACACTGGCTCCCTTGTGGAGAGATGGCAATGAGCTTGTAATTAACGAAGCTTCCGAAATCCAAAACATATATCTTCAGTTGTTGGATCCATGACCTTAGAGAGATTTTTGGCGGAACCAGGGAAATTTGGGTGTCAAAATCCACTTGCAGAAGAATGAGGGTAGAAAGGAAGAGCTAACTTTAATTTGTTGTCCTAAAGGGTTTCATGTTTATGGTTTCACCATATATTTATTATTTATACTAGTATATAATACTGTGCACTTTGGTCAATAATTAAATCCAGCTCTGTAGGTGTATATAGTTTTACCAAGCGTATAATTAATCATTGTACGTACAGTTTTAATGCTGTTATCTTGTTCAATGCACTCGTCTGGCGTGTGGTTATACAATAATCCAGCAGGGAAAGACTTAACGTGAGAGCAATTGTTTTGGCAGAAGCAAGGAAAATGTTCATTACTTTGAAGCACAAGTGGCCTAATTGCCCACGATTTTTAACAGCAAGTTTGGTTACTGTATTGGATGCATGGTCGAGCAATTTTGATACAAGCCCCTATATATAGTGGGTAATTAATTAATTATATATGCTTTATAATGAGTTTTTAATATTCATGTGTGTTAGTAAAATCTCTTAATTATCATGACAAATTTGACAAAGGTTCTGACACATCTATTAAAAATATTATGTTTCATTTTCCCGTGGTCTTAAAACTCCTTCCCCGGCCTCTCTCTTTGATCTCCAACGTGTTACCATTTCCTTTTTCCTTCAATTGTTGTCCTACATTCCTCCACTATTAATCTTAAAAGCAATATCTTAAATATTAAAATAAGCATTATATTTAAATATTATTCCAACCTAACAAAGCACAAGATAAGAATTAGGAAGGAAAAGATCGCAGCTGGGTCAGCTTACTAAATAGCATTGTCGAATGGATTAGCTTAATTAATTAATGTCGACCTGTTACTAGATATGCATGCCATTATGGTTAGGATGTGTGCGTGTGTGCGCGCGCGGGCGATAACCTTCATTTGATTTGATTCAGAAGAGTATCATGGATAGTAATTTACATGAAATAGATATTGTCAACTGAACTAAACCTAGTTATCATAATCCAAATCCGACTCAATTTATGACTGAAATAACATTAAAAGTACGTTACGCGCGCTAACATTTTTGGAACAATATTAACATGATCATATTTCAAAAGTCTGGATTCTCATAGAATATTGTGTATAGACGGACAAACAAATTAACACAACGTGACAGGCAAATTCAAAAGAGGACGAGTCTCTAGCAGAGGGGTTCTTCTCATTTAACAATCCTCAAGAGTTGTGAGTTCAGAGTGTACTAATCTAGTTAGATTTTTTGTCTTAAAAAAACAACATATTTTGGGGATGAACAAACAGTCCACACTTTGACTACATTCACGTGAGTAGAAAATTAAGTTCAAAACAGCGTTCTCATGGCTCTCAGAGCCAAAGGCATGCATGCATGGATGGATGCAGATTGATGTTGATGTATATGGGGAGTGAACTGGAGAGAGATCTCGTTTGAGGAAGTCATAATAGAAACTCTTTTAGTAGGTGGCCGACCATTAATTAATTTCGTGACGTCTCACTCACAAACTTCCCGGCCCCTTAATTTGTTCCCACTGTATTGTAGGTTTATAGACTAATAATTAATTAATTGAGTTGGACGAAGAACAATAATCGTGTTGACATCAGCGGCGCCATCAATCCAATGTGCATTTTTTTTTTTGGAAGCAAGAGAGTTCATTCAATTCACGAAAGCAACAGGATACAAAGGGGGCAAAGTCCAAACCATAGAAACAACTCACACTGGCCTAAGAAGGCAACGGCCCAACGAGCAGCAAGAGATGAAAACGGAGAGACAACAGCAACAAGCCGAAGGCGGGAGACACCTGACGACGTTGGGGTAACTGGCGAATCGAAGGCGAATGATGCCAACCTCGAGGAGCACAAGGCATCCAGACCGCATACACCAGAAGCGGTGAGAAAGAGAGACCCGGGAGACAAGTAACCGAGGGGTGCTTGGAAGAAGCGCAGTATCTCCGAGTTCTGAAAGAATCGAGGGGTACCCGTCACCTGCAAGAGCAACCAGTTTGCATTTGATCACTAACATTGAGACGGTAGAAAGGGTTTGGATTAATTGACATCCTAAACAGGCCATGTGTCAATGTAAAAAGCTATCTACATATCACGCGCTTGGTCCGTCATTTCATTGATGTTAGAGAATTGTTAGTTTATTGATCAGTTTAAAAACCTTGGTCATGTTTTGTTCTACCTTTTACTCGACGTGCCACTATTCTCATATGTTCCCTCCTATTCACATTAACGAAAGTTTGTTTGTGGACAGCGACAAATTAACATGATCGATCAGGTGCACTAACTTAGCGAATATAATTAATTATGAACTTTGATATATATCGTGTTAAAAGTTACTTGACTGTCCAATGTAAAATCTTAGGGCCATTTTGATAACGGGTTAAGGTGGGTTAGGATGGGTTAATCGGGGTCGCGTGACTTATTTCCTGTTTGATATTTTTTACTTTAACCCGAGTCGGATAGGGTTAAAGTGGATTAACTCATTTCACTTAAATAGGTGGAATGAGTTACTCCACCCGGGTTAGGGACACTTTGGTAATGGGTTGGGTTAAGGAACGGGTGGACCAACCCAGGTAGGCCACCCCCTTAACTCAACCCATTACTAAAGTGGCCCTTAGAGAATTAATTAGATCGAAAATGGATCGAAGAGACATCATTATTTTAAGCATATTTTATTTTTCCTTTCCTCAATAAATATAAGATTACTCTAATATGTTCCACTAACATAATTAAAGGCTGACTTATGCCTCGTCAAGTGGATAATGACAAACACGGGATGGATCGCCTATATATAAATAACTAGGATATTTGATCGATATGATATCGAAGAAGTTATTGAGTCTCACCAAGCTCATTTATATTTTTTTCTCATAGATATCTTTTATTCAAAACTTGATAGGACTTTGGCTCATCTGTGAGTGATTATGAGAGGTGTAAACTTCAATGATTAAAATCTCTCCATCTACCTAACAACTTCAATATCCAATCTTTCACATCCTCTTAAGACCGAATTCAACCTCATGTATGATCAATTTTCAAAGTTGTTATACCCTAACTCAATTATTAACCATGTAGAATCCGAGGGACTGTTGGATTTGGTACGAGTCACGTCAATTTAATTATCGAGTAAAGCTTGAGTAGACTTTTAATTATTCATATTCTTTACCCAAACGCAAGTTCAGCTGACATGTTATATTAGTAGTCCGAGTTATGGGTCAGGCCGACGTGACTCGATTTTGGAAGATTCCGAGCCGACTCGGAGTCCACAGAGCCGGCAAACGTTCCATTATGTATAGAGCACCCACCATATTAGGTTCTCGATTTCCCCTGCCACGAAAGAGTGTTGTAAAAGCTCATCAATTGGGTAGGGGTGATTATTATTGCGGTTCAACTTGAAAATTAAATCAAATCGATAGATTTAATTAGATTTAGTGTGAGTTAAAATTTAAAAAAAATAGTTTGAGTTCAAATCGAATCTTATTAAAAAATTTAATTTAATTTAGTTTTGAAGTTCAAGAAATCGAATAAAATCAAACCGAATCTAATAACTCAAATTTAAGAATATTTTTATCAAATTAATATAAATATATATGTAATTATAAATCTCAATTTAAAAAGTCCAATTCTCGCCATCTTAACGGGGTTTCCAACTTTATGAAATAAGTTTCAAATCACCTTCTATTGTACTGTAACTCAAGTTATTATTTTTTTATGTAAAAATATTATGGAGTTTGTTCTTACAAATTATAACATTTTATGTTATTTTTTTAATATTTACTTTATTTGGTAGAAATTCTTTTACCCTATGATGCGGGACGGACACGCGACCTGAGACTCTAGCTCGCGATCGTCCCTATGCGAGGGAAGACGTGGACCCTGCGCATTTGAGAAACCGGCGGTGAGTCTCGGGTATCAGCCTTTCCGCGTTAACTCGGATCGAGTCGCGGGACGGTACACTCAATCTCGCTCTCTGGTAGCGGTGATAATAGAATAACAAGCTAGAAACCTACACTCGCAGCGGCAATCAAAGTTATACAAGATAAGCAAATGCGATAAAGAGTGGCGAGCGAGTGTACCTCCACGCTCCGGGCGTGGGGAAGACGTTCCTGGCCAGTTACGGTAACTCCCGGTAATAACAGTTAAAAATTTAATTACAGCAGTAATTCCATTGCCCACTCCACGCAAGGAGGTAAAGGGCTACAAGTGAGGCCCGGGAGGACCGACCCTGGGTTGACGGGCAGCAATCTGGAGGCACTTTTGGGGCGAACTCGGCCTGCTGGTCCGACTCGGCACTTTTGCAACTCGGTGCTGCGCCAACTCGGTTGCTGACTCGGTGGGCAGCAAGGTATGAATTTCAAAGGAACGCTACCTTCCTAGGATCTTCTGAAGGCGCCGCTTGGCTGGGACGGTGGCGGGATGTCCCTGATCGACTCCGTGAAGGGGCGGCTCCTGAAGTTGACTTTGATATTTATTTCTGAATTTTCTCCCGGACTGAGTTGTGCTGGCTGAATTCGGATCTGCTCTGCACACCTTCACGAAAAGAATTCCTACGACCATATCCGATGTCGGATTGAGGCACAAGAGATACCGATGGATAGAGGACTCAGAGATCTACAACATATATTTTTGGTGACTCCATCCACAGAATGGATTGAAATTAAAAATGACTGCAAACCGCCTTTTTTTTGACCCGGACTGACAGACACACATGGCAGAGATGAATCTGCCTGAAACAGACCTTTGACCGAGGGCTAAATGATTTTTGTTGACCCAACGAAAATTATGGTGGAAGGGGGAATACGTGAGAAACACTAGATAATTTTTGTGAATTTTCTAAAAAATTTTAAGTGGGTGGGGAAATTACAATAAGGAGACTCTGTCCCGTAGATCTGTAAAAGGGCAGATTACTGAGAGAACAAACAAAAATACGGGAAAAATATCAAATGAACTCCAAATGACACGAAATTTTAACTGGAGATTAGGGGAGATGGACAGAACAAACTCTCAAAATTAGGACTCAATCAGACAACACGAAGTAGAGGTACAATTTTGGAGGAGAGGTTCTGTCCTGATTTGGACAGAACTTCGATGTAGCGGCGGTGGCGGCGCGACGGCGGCACGAACGGCGGCGGCGGCGGCAGTAGAAAGGGAATATAGAGGGGCTAAGGAGAAGGGGATTCACTCCCTGGAGGGCTGGAGGTAGAGGAAGAACATCAGGAGGAGGAGATAGGGGCGCACCCTTCTTGGAGGCTCCAAGCATATTTCTGAAAATTTCACTTCATTAATTCTAACTAAATGGAAATACAAGCCATTTATAGTAAATATAAAAAGACTCAAAATGACCCTAGATCTAGAATTGGGAGGGGCAAATAAGGGATAGAACTAATTAGTTCTAATGGGCTAATTTTTCAAAAATAAAAATGGATAAAAGGGAGGGGGGCGCCCCCTTGACTATATGGTAAGGGTAGGTGGCCTACCCTTGACCATTTAACCCACTTATCTCCCATGTGTTAATTGACCTATCAAAGCTTCTAGATGGCCACCTAGGATGGTTGACCAGCCCCACATGGATGACGTGGACCAATGGGGAAGGGGAGGGGGCCCCCTAACTGGACCTACTACACTTTTGCACAAAAACCCACACAATCCTAGGGAATGACACATTGGCTTACAAAGTCTTACAATTACACATATACTTTCCCAAGGATATAAAAGTAAATAAAAGGACTCAAATGTAAAATAAAAAGTCAATGCTCGGCGTCGATTACCATCAACTCTCCCCGGGTGGGAAGAACTCGACCCCGTCGAGTAAGGGGTGCGGCTGCTCGAGTAGCTCCGGCGGATCCGTCACCGAACCTGGAAGCGCGGAGTACGCTTAACTCCAGGTAAGCGACACCGGCTCATCCCGTATAGATTCAATATGTACACGCTACTGGGAAATGAGGCTAGAGGTGGACACTCCGGGGTGGGGTCACTCTCAAAGGAGGGAAGGCGGCTCGAAGACTCAGTAGGAATCACCGCTTGTCCCTTATGTGACTAGATCCGATATGTGGAGTAGAACCGATCCCAATAGTCCGACAAGTCTCATACTCGAAAGGGTCTAACAACGCGAGCGTACAAAACTGACTCGACTCAACGTACGCACAGACACACAATGCACTTCGACAAACAAACCAGATGAAACAAAGACTCACACAGACCCTAAACAAACCGAATGTTAGTCCAACCCGTACGTTTTTGACGGTGGACCAGGACACCCGAATATGTGCCATGCATACACTAGATGTACTCGATGGTTGACAGAATGGAGGACTCCTAGATACCCTAAGATGTACCACTCATGCATTGGCGACCTATGGGATTTGGGTGGGGAATGACTAGGAGATCTAAAACTTCCCTCGTCATTACCCCTAGACGTAAGTATGGCTTGTCAACTAGACCGAGGGGTAGGGGTGGAATAGTGAACTCCTTGGAAGAAGTGGAGTAAATATGATAGCTCGGGAGGTTCACTAGTGAAGGGGTTAAAAGGGTCAAAGAAGGTATGCCCCCATGAAATGAGTTCCCCCATGACTCGGTCCCAAGTTAAGAATTCATAATCATCGTCATACATTGTGATCGGTGGGACGACGGTCATGTTTAGAAAATAGGATTCCTCCCTTGGGTAAAAGGGAATGAAGTCGGACTCGGACGGCATCGGGAGGAATAGAAGAATCTCCGTGGTGACACAACCCACGGTGCACACGGAGGTAATGGACCCTATGGCTGGATGGGTGAAGCTACGACTAGTGGGTTGGTCGAAGCCTCGGGCCAATAAGTGCGTCAACTTCCATTGTGAATCTAATCCCATAACAAGATCATCCAAGGTATCAACATGGTGACTAGACCGAAATGTAGTGTGGAATGAGTTGACCAGCACTAATGGTAAGGTGGGGTCTATGGATGGATAAGGAGGTGGGACCAAGCCATCCTTGAGCCAACTAAGAAGCGACTCGGCTATGTATAGCGTACCCATTAGAAATACGGGAGGCTCGGACCTTGGTGGCTCCAAATAAGATGGTTCCGAAATAAGATCGGAAGATGAGGTTGACGGTAATAGAGCTCTCATGGGTGATGAAGGAATGTCCTCCTCGTGGAGAAGGGGTCCTTGGTGTGGCACTGGGATGTACCCTTCCATCCGATCTACCCCGTTAGTCAACCGATCTACCCCTGTAGTCAACCGATCTAGGCGTGTACTCAACCCCTTCATTGCTCCCATAATGGCTCAGAACATTCCGGCCACTTCATCGGGACTATGGACTCGGGGTGTGGCCATGGTGGCCAAGATGGGGTTGGACCCCCTAGGAATGGATATGCAAGGCCATTTTTTTTGTTTTTATTTTATAAGCGAAATGTTATGCCAACTAATGCAAGCCCCTAGACACGACTTAGAATGTGATGCAAATGTAAAGTTGAAATGAGACTCGACTACACACCTAAACACGACCAAGATTCGGTACGCGACGGAGTTAATCGACCCGAAGATCACTCGCGCAAGTGAATCACCTCTCCGATAGGCATAACCTAACGGTCGGGCGACACCTTTTTATATACCGAACAATGGTACGTGGATGCAACCTTAGACCGACTTAGACGATGACTAGACGTAAATGACACTTTTTTTTTATTTTAGACACCCTAGACTCTGGCGCTCTAATACCAAATTGATGCGGGACGGACACGCGACTTGGAACTCTACCTCGCGATCGTCCCTATGTGAGGGAAGACGTGGACCATGCGCGGTTGAGAAACCGACGGTGAGTCTCGGGTATCGGCCTTTCCGCGTTAACTCGGATCGAGTCACGGGATGATACACTCAATCTCGCTCTCTCGCAGCGGTGATAATAGAATAACAAGGTAGAAACCTACACTCGCAGCGGCATTCAAAGTTATACAAGATAAGCAAATGCGATAAAGAGTGGGGAGCGAGTGTACCTCCACGCTCCGGGCGTGGAGAAGACGTTCTCGGCCAGTTACGGTAACTCCCGGTAACAACAGTTAAAAATTTAATTACAACAGTAATTCTATTACCCACTCCACGCAGGGAGGTAAAGGACTACAAGTGGGGCCCGGGAGGACCGACCCTAGGTTGACGGGCAACAATCTGAAGGCGCTTTTGGGGCGAACTCGGCCTGCTGGTCCGACCCGGCACTATTGCAACTCGGTGCTGCGTCAACTGGGTATGAATTTCAAAGGAACGCTACCTTCCTGGGATCTTCTGAAGGCGCTGCTTGACTGGGACGGTGGCGGGATGTCCCTGATCGACTCCCTGAAGGGGCGGCTCCTGAAGTTGACTTTGATATTTATTTCTGAATTTTCTCCCGGACTGAGTTGTGCTGGCTGAATTCGGATCTGCTATGCACACCTTCACGAAAAGAATTCCTACGACCAGATCCAATGTCGGATTGAGGCACAAGAGATACCGATGGATAGAGGACTCATAGATCTACAACATATATTTTTGGTAACTCCATCCACAGAATGGATTAAAATTAAAAATGACTGCAAACTATCTTTGTTTTCTGACCCGGACTGACAGACACACAGTGTAGAGATGAATCTGCCTGAAACAGACCTTTGACCGAGGTCTAAATGATTTTTGTTGACCCAAAGAAAATTATGGTGGAAGAGGGTATACGTGCGGAACACTAGGAAATTTTTGTGGATTTTTTAAAATTTTATAAGTGGGTGGAGAAATTACATCAAGGAGACTCTGTCCCGTAAATCTGCAAAAGGGCAGATTACTGAGAGGACAAACAAAAATACGGAGAAAATATCAAATGGACTCCAAATGACACGAAATTTTAACTGGAGGTTAGGGGAGATGGACAGAACAAACTCTCAAAATTAGGGCTCAATCAAACAACACGAACTAGAGGTACAATTTCGGAGGAGAGGTTTTGTCCTGATTTGGACAGAACTTCGATGTAGCGGCGGTGGCGGCGCGACGGCGGCACGAACGGCGGCGGCGGCAGTAGAAAGGGAATATAGAGGGGCTAAGGAGAAGGGGATTCACTCCCTGGAGGGCTTGAGGTAGAGGAAGAACAGCAGGAGGAGGAGATAGGGGCGCACCCTTCTTGGAGGCTCCAAGCCAATTTCTAAAAATTTCACTTCATTAATTCTAACTAAATGGAAATACAAGCCATTTATAGTAAATGTAAAAAGACTCAAAATGACCCTAGATCTAGAATTAGGAGGGGTAAATAAGGGAAAGAACTAATTACTTTTAATGGGCTAATTTTTCAAAAATAAAAATGGACAAAAGGGAGGGGGCGCCCCCATGACTATATGTCAAGGGTAGGTGGCCTACCCTTGACCATTTAACCCACTTGTCTCCCATGTGTTAATTGACTTGTCAAAATTTCTAGATGGCCACCTAGGATGGTTGACCAGCCTCACATGGATGAGGTGGACCAATGGGGAAGGAGAGGGGGCCCCCTAGCTGGACTTACTACACTTTTGCACAAAAACACACACAATCCTAGGGAATGACACATTGACTTACAAAGTCTTATAATTACACATATACTTTCCCAAGGATACAAAAGTAAACAAAAAGTCTCAAATGTAAAATAAAAAGTCAGTGCTCGGCGTCGATTTCCATCACCCTACCTTTCTCTACTGTTGTTTGAATCTCTTCTAAATTCTAAAAGGGGAGATGAATATGGTTTAAATCGAACCAAACCGAACCAAACCGAATTAATTCGGTTTGGTTTGATTTAGTTTCAAATTAATTTGGTTTGATTTGATTCGGGTTGATGCCTTAATTCGGTTCGATTTGATTTGAGAAAAATTCTCTTCAAATCAAACCAAATCAAACCGTGCTCACCCTTACCAGTGGGGTATCCATTGAATTATGATTATTGTCAATCTCAACACAGGAAAAATTTCGGTTGACCACACTTTCTGATTCGTACAGGGAAAATGCACTTAATTAATCAGTGCGCGTTTTGAAGTGATTTGAGATTATGAATTAATTATTTGCATAAGCTCAGTTTTTTATTGAGGTTCTTAAAAATATAAAAGTATAATGACGACAGTTTATGTTGAGAATTTTACTGGAATACTCTATTTGATTATAGATTATTAGAACTATTTCGATATAATTGTCCCTCTATTAATTAGAAAAGAATTTTTTTTTAAGAAATCTAATTTTAGCTTTTCGATTTTAGCTATTTTTTTAATCTTAAAATTTGCGACACCTTTTCAGAAGTTCACAGAAGATGACTTAATCTGGAAGATAATTCATCCTTTTAATTACACCGGATGATGTATAATTCATCTATTTTTTACACAAGATCGATGACTTTTGAAAGTAATCCATCACTTAATTTCTCTCTTTAAATCTCTCTCTCTCTCTCTCTCTCTTAAAATTCCTCTTCCACGGAATATTTAAGCTAAAACATCCCAACTCATTTAGACAAGAATTATTGAAAATTCGAATGATCAAAATATCATCTTCCATATATAATTCTTTTCAAACGCGCCCCTCTTTAATCTGAAAGAAGACCGTTGGTGTCAGCGGGTTCATTTGAAAGTCAGACTGCCAGCTGTCGGCGTCTTTTGCTGCTCGGCAGCTCCCTTAATTTCTCACGTCTGCTTTAGTTAGGTGCATGTGTACGTGAACAAGAACCCTTCCGGGCATGGTTTGCCGACCCGGTGCATCTCGCACCGACTCGCACGACCCGATCCGACCCAGGCCGAGACCGGGTCGGTCGGGCCGTGGGTCGTGGACGGGTCGGTCTATTATTTTATTATTATATTATATTATATTTTATATATAATATATGTTTTTCTATTTTATTTTATTATTTTATAATATATATATATATATATATATATATATATATATATATATAGTTGTGTTTTAGAACGGGACGGACCGGGTCAGACCGAGACGGGAGCGACTCGATCCGACCCAAGCCGAGACCGGGTCGACCGAGTCGACCGGGCCGGCAAACCCTGCTTCCGGGTGCTGCTCTTCCCCTCTTTAATTATATGTAGGTTCAGTCCCGTTCAGATCTACATGTACTTCCCACGTTACCAGCAGTCTGAACTGGATCCCGCGCGTCTGACCATTTCAGACAGAAAAGTCCCTAGCCAGTTCATTCATGTACTGCTTGGCTGGAGCCTGGCGTACGTATTTTGTTTTCAATAAAATACCCATGTTGATACTAATAATGGTTTTAGATTCTAGATATTGAGATTGCGGTTGCTACGAGACAAGCCTGAACGACGCCAACTGGAGGGGTAGGCACTTACCGTTCGAGAAGATTTCGAAAGGAACTTTCGATCGTTAGAAAGTCTAGGAAAATATTTAATTGTTTCCGAATGCATCTCTCTCACTTAGATTTTTGTGTTAGAAATATAACAATGATCATGAAATAAATTTCCGCATGAACAAATATATAATATGACGGCACAAATATTATATACACGTCGTCCACCAAGATTAGGCAAGATCCGATCCAAATCCAAAAGGAAATAGCATACAAGATAGTGCAACAAATAATAAACAAGAAGATTAGATTAGAACACTTAGCCGAGCCGCCCGCAAGGACTGTCCTTAGAGAAGTTATCGCCCCCGTCATACCAGTGCGGCGGAGTCCACGATCTTCCCCCAGGATAGAATGGCTACAGGGATGTATGTCCGCACGAAGACGATCCCTCCTCGACGATAACCTCGGGAACAAGAATTTCTTTGTCAATCCGTGAGAAACAGTGGTACAAGGATTTTAGATCTTCCGTGTCCTCTCTTCTGCTGCCAAAGAACGCTGCGATATTTTCTCCAAAGAAAAACCTGCAGCCCCCAAAAACGCAGCCGCCTCTAGTTATCCAGCGAAAAAACCGTTTTAACACGGTTCCTTCACCGAATAGCCAAACCCACAGTAAAAACTCACGTGGGTTACAAAGCATCAAAGGACATTTACAAGAAAAACCCACAAAGTCTTTGGGTTTAAAACTAAGACCTTATAACAACCACAATTTCTCCAACATTCCCCCACAAACCCAAAAGAATTTGTGAGAAAACTAAGATTGACAAAAGATGAGCATATCTTGCTTTCAGTGAGGGTACCTTTCGGGTTTGAACCATCACCTGAGTTTCCAATTTCAACCCCCACAGAACCGAAGTGAACTAAGTCTTGAACCTGGCTCCTTTTGTGAGAGTTTCAATTAGAAACAACAAAATATAAGTTCTGGTTATCATCTTCAGGGTTGGTGCTTTATGGCCATGCACCCTTATCCTGATTCATGAGTGTTGATAAGGAAGAACCCACTTCCCTTAACTGCGGCCTCACAGTCACACTCACATAGGTGGGCTTCTCCAAGGATGTGCTGCAAACATCCTACCAATATAGGCTCGAACCCATTCAGAGTTTCACAAAACTCTTCCTATCTTGCAGTACAGGCACTTAGAACAGATTATCAGGGAGAGACACACAGGTACAATAGTACCAACTGAATATTAAAGTGCCACATAATTCTCCCTATAGCTTGTTGTTACCACATTGAACCTACTTCGTGGGATCTCCACTTAGTTAGGTTGGGTTGCTGCCATAGTAGAATCTTCAATGGGTTTCAGTCCCATCCCCAATCTGATTTTTGAACTTGATTTCTATCAAGTCCCTTGGTCAGTGGATCTGCTGTATTGTCCTTGGTACCAACAAAATCAACAGCAATCACACCTTGAGACACAAGTTCCCTTACAGATTTCAATCTGACTTGGACATGTCTCCTTTGTTTTTGGTTGTACTTTGAACTTTTGATCTTGGCGATTGTAGTCATACTATCACAATGCACCGAGATCGCAGGAATGGGCTTTCCTATCAGTGGGAGCTCAGAAAGAAGTCCCCTGATCCATTCAGCCTCTGTTCCAGTAGTGTCCAGAGCACACAGCTCAGCCTCAAAAGTAGACCGAGATAAAATGGTCTGTTTTGCAGACCTCCAGGCAACAGCGCCACCTCCCAAGGTAAAGACATACCCCGAGACACCGTTACTCCCTGAGTTTTGGGCTATCCAACTCGCATCACTATACCCTTCTAAAACAGCAGGGTACTTCCCATAATGCAAGCTTAAGGATATAGTACCTTTTAGGTATCTTAGTATCCTATCCAAGCCCTCCCAGTGAGTACGATCAGGACAGCTAGTATATCTACTGAATCTAGTCACTGCATATGAAATGTCAGGCCTAGTACAGTTAGCAAGATACATCAAGCTTCCTATGATTTGGGAATACCTTAGTTGAGACACTGGTACACCACTCTTGTTCTTGTAGTATGTTTTAGATGAATCATAAGGAGTGCTAACAGATTTACAATTTTGATAACCAAATTTCTCCAAGACTTTCTCAACATAATGAGATAGAGAAATTGCTATCCCTTCAACTGAACGAATCAGCTTAAGGCCCAAAATCACATTCGCAACTCCCATATCCTTCATTTCAAACATTCTACTCAAGAAGGATTTAGTCTCATTCACAATCCCAATAGAAGTTCCAAACAATAGTATATCATCTACATACAGGCACACAATGATACAAGCATCACCTTTAACCTTGGTATAGACACACTTATCAAATTCATTGACACTAAAGCCAAAAGACAAGATAGTCTTATCAAACTTTTCATGCCATTGTTTGGGGGCTTGCTTCAACCCATAAAGAGACTTAACAAGCTTACAAACTTTGTTTTCATTACCAGGTGCCACAAAACCTTCAGGCTGATCCATGTATATCTCTTCTTCAAGATCACCATTTAAAAAGGCGGTCTTAACATCCATTTGATGGATAGTGAGATCATACACAGAAGCCAATGCAAGAAGCACTCTAATTGTGGTCATCCTAGTAACAGGGGAATAGGTATCAAAGAAATCTATTCCTTCCTTTTGTTTGAACCCCTTGGCAACCAATCTGGCTTTGTACTTGTCAATGCTTCCATCAGGTTTTAATTTCTTCTTAAAAATCCACTTACACCCAATAGTCATAGAACCAGGAGGTAAATCAACCAATTCCCAGGTACCATTAGAGATAATGGAATCCATTTCACTCTTAATGGCTTCCTTCCAATGCTTTGCTTCAGGTGAAGCCATAGCATCTCGGAAAGTAGGGGGATCACCCTCAATCTGGTAGGTGATAAAATCACTTCCCAAATCCTTGGCAATTCTTGGTCTCTTACTCCTTCTTGGTTCCACTAATTCCTCTCGATCAGTAGATTCAAGATTAGTATTGGAGGTCTCAACCCCCACATTGGAAATCCTTTCTACATGATCAGGAATAGAGATAGAGGTGCAGGGAACATCTTCAGAAGACACTAGATAAGGTACACCAGATTTCATGGGAAACACGTCTTCATAGAACGTAGCATCACGAAATTCAACTATAGAGTTAACAGCTATTCCAGATATCTCAGATTTGATCACTAAGAATCTGAATGCATAACTGTTAGCTGCATAGCCTATAAAGACCGCGTCAACAGTTTTCGGATCTAGCTTCTTTCTTTTGTGTTCAGGGACTAACACTTTTGCAAGACAGCCCCACACTCTAAGATACTTGAAGCTAGACTTCCTACTTCTCCATAACTCTTCTGGACTAGTGTCATTATGTTTCAAGGGTACTTTGTTCAGAATATGGCATGCCGTATTCAAAGCATCTCCCCACATATAACTAGGTAGTCCAGAGTTTTGGAGAAGGGAGTTGACCATATCTATAAAGACTCTATTTTTTCGTTCAGCTATCCCATTAGATTGAGGAGAATAGGGAGCAGTAACCTCATGAATTATGCCATGGCTTTGACAAAATTCAGAAAACAGGTTAGATGTGTACTCTCCCCCTCTATCAGACCTTATCCTTTTAAGAACCTTGGAAGTTTGTGTTTCTGCTTCAGCCTTAAAGATGATAAATTTGGATAAAGCTTCATCTTTAGACTTAAGAAGATACACATAACAGTATCTACTACCATCATCTATAAAGGTGATAAAATATTTCTTATGTTCCCACGTTTGTACACCATTAAATTCACAAATATCTGTGTGGACTAAATCCAAAATCTCAGATTCTCTAACAACAGAGTTAAAGGGTCTTCTTGGTTGTTTAGCTTGTACACAAATATCACACTTATGAGTTTTATCAATGGCATACTCAGGGATCATATTCAGATTCATCATACGTTTCAAGGAATTATAATTTACATGTCCTAGACGTTCATGCCACAATGTAGATGATTCCACAATATTCACAGAATAAGAAGTAGAACTATTATAAATGTCATCCACACACTTGTTCAGAATATTGACTACATGAAATTTAAACAAACCATCTGATAAATAGCCTTTTCCAATAAAAGTCCCTAAATAAAGAAGCACCACTTTATTACATTTGAATGTCAATTCATAACCCTGTTCTACTAAAACAGAACCACTCAAAATATTTCTCCGGATCGATGGAACGTGGTGCACCCTGTGTAGAGAAAGAACACGTCCTGAAGGCAGTCTCAGGTCCACGCGCCCTATCCCCAACACCCTGGAAGCAGTAGCATTCCCCATGGTCACGGATCTGCCATGAATGGCCTGGTAAGACACAAACACGGACTTGTCAGCACATACATGCACATTAGCCCCAGTGTCTACTATCCATTCATTTGGTTCATATATAGTGAATACTTGAGGGTTAACAGAAACATACAATCCATTGTTGGAGCTCGAAGCTTGCTCAGTCCCCCCAATCACAACATTGACTTGGGGACCAGAAGAGTGCTTTTCAGCCTTCTTAGCCTTCTTTGAAGGACAGTCCTTGATGAAATGACCAACCTGTCCACACTCCCAGCATGGTTTCTTTTTGGACTTTTTCTGGATCTTGCCTTTGATGTTTGATTTGTTTTTCAGGTTTTCTAGTTTTCCTTTTCCTTTAGGATCTCTTGCCTTAGAAACAGTCATCACATTTGCATTCAGTTCTACAGGCATCACAGGCTTCTGATTTCTATGTTCTTCTTCTATGGCTATAGCAACAAATAAATCATCCAGAGTGAGAGATCCCTTGCGATGCTTGAGAGACATCCCAAAATCCTCCCAAGACTTTGGAAACTTCTCAATAATCGACATCACTTGGAATTTTTCTGGAAGTCTCATATCTGCTTCAGCTAAGCCATGAAGTAACAGTAGAAATTCATGTGCCTGTTCAGATACAGACTTACCCTCAACCATTTGAAACTTTAGGAACTTGGCAACAGAGTACTTTTCAAGGCCTAAGTCCTCGGTATTGTACTTTTTGTCAAGTTCCTCCCACAGTTGCTTAGCAGTTTGAGAGGAAGAACCACTATATACATCAAACAGCATATTGGACAATGCCAATAGAATGCAGCCATGACATATACGGTCACGTTGCTTCCACTCATCGACTACTTTATGACTGTTGGGATCATTCTCATCTAGTTTAGGGCAGTCCGACTCAAGAACTGAAATAAACCCGATTGTGGTAAACCAAATCTTCATACGGTGTTGCCACCGCTTGAAGTGCTGTCCCGAGAACTTCTCGGGCATGCCGGACATATCCACACGGGGTGCGAGCACAGATGACATAGACGACATAATCGATAACTTCTCTAAGATTGTTAGAAATATAACAATGATCATGAAATAAATTATCGCATGAACATATTCATTATATGACGGCGCAAATGGTATATACACGTCGTCCACCAAGAATAGGCAAGATCCGATCCAAATCCAAAAGAAATAGCATGCAAGATAGTGCAACAAATAATAAACAAGAAAATCAGATTAGAACACTTAGCCGAGCCGCCCGCAAGGACTGTCCTTAGAGAAGTTATCGCCCCCGTCATACCAGTGCGGCGGAGTCCACGATCTTCCCCCAGGATAGAATGGCTACAGGGATGTATGTCCGCACGAAGACGATCCCTCCTCGACGATAACCTCGGGAACAAGAATTTCTTTGTCAATCCGTGAGAAACAGTGGTACAAGGATTTTTAGATCTTCCGTGTCCTCTCTTCTGCTGCCAAAGAACGCTGCGATATCTTCTCCAAAGAAAAACCTGCAGCCCCCAAAAACGCAGCCGCCTCTTGTTATCCAGCGAAAAAACCGTTTTCAACACGGTTCTGTTCACCGAATAGCCAAACCCACAGTAAATCTCACGTGGGTTACAAAGCATTACAAGGACATTTACAAGAAAACCCACAAAGTCTTTGGGTTTAAAACAAGACCTTATAACAGCCACAATTTCTCCAACATTTTGTGCAACACCAGATCTTTTAAGCTCAGTTTGTTATTAGAAATTGTCGGTTGGATTATCTATATGATGAGAGAGAATCGATGTGGGACCCACATCTCTCTCTCACACCCAATGCCCTTTATTTCACCCGACAAATTTTTATTCGACTCAAAAAGGTCGAACGTATTACTCTAATTTAGAAACAAGTAGGGCCTTACGGAAGAGAGATACCGAGTGAAGATAGAAATCACGCCTTCGCGAGAAAAAGCTACGATAAAAATATTTTCAGACTGTGAAAGAGATTCTATGGGCGAAATTGACATGCATGCCCTCCTTTTTACTCGTTATTATATTTTTTACCACATCGTATAAGTTTGCCATGCACGAAAAGTTCAAACCCCATTTTGTAAACAGCATGCGACAACATTTGATGTGCCAATTTTTATCCAAACGAAGCACAGAACTCTTGAATGCGGGGGAAGAAGACCCCACAAATCTCAGAGGCCATTTATTACCTGTACGATAGAGGTGCTTTTGTAATTTTTTAAAACTGAAGAAGTAGAAACAAACGCGACCTAGAAGCAGGGAAAATTAAGTGATTTAAGAAAGTGTCGAGAATCCTAGAGTTTGAGTGGTGGTGATATTTGTAAGGATCTTTTACATAAAAATAATTGTCAAACGAGAATTTATGAAAAAATTATTCTTAAAAATATTTTAATATGTATGTTGTTATGTAAATCTAAATTGTGTAAAAATGTTATTTTTATTTACAGATATATTGATTATTTTTGTCAAAAAATTATTAAAAAATATATTTAAATGATACTTATATATTATTTAAATTAACGTAATGATATATCTATTAATATATTTACAAGAATAATTTTTTTAAAAAATACATCTTTAACAATAATTTTTATGTAAAACTTTTTATTTTTAATTATAAACTTAGTACAATATCAAACTTTTGTAGTACGTACGTACCAAAATCGATAAACGTAATCAAACATCTGCCATTAGCAAGAAGCTTCATGCATATTTAATACAATAACTCGACACCGTACCATTTCCTATCGAAGACGGCCCTTGATCGACCGACGTTTTTGCTTGTCAGGGTTGCAAGCCTACAAGGGCCATGGTTACGTCGACATCCAATTAAATACAAAATTAGTTCAAAAACTTGGATTTAGAAACTTGATTCAATTCTTACATATCCTGGAGGTTGATTAATTGTTGATTGACTTAATTAGGAGGGGGGTGATGTTTTGGTGAAAAAAAAGAGGGAAAACACAAAGAAAATCGAAATAAGAGTGATATCATACTGGAATATCTAATTCGAAATTATTTGTCGATGAAGATTAATTATTTGATGCGGCATGCAAAAATAACATGACGGTAATTAATTTTTAGATTCTGGAATCAAAAGCTCTAAACGATATTGGCTTTTGATTTTCAATAACTCTGGACTAAAAACAGAACTGGGTAAAAGAGGCACCCCCATATATATATATGTGTGTGTTAATGGGAGTTTGAAACTTAAACGATCTATGATATGCTTGATCACTGTATTGGACGGTTGAATAGTTTCAATAAAGTCCCTACAGTGGGTATTCAATTATGCTTTATAAGTTTTTATATTCATATGCTATTATGAGAAATTTGATATAGGTACGAACAACTGTTAAAAATGATATAATTTCACATTTTTGAGATCTTAAGACTCCTCCCTCTCTCTCTCTCCTCCACGTGTAACCCTTTCATTTTCCTTCAGTTATTGCCTTCTACATTCTTCCAATATTAATTAATATCTTAAATCTTAAAATTTTTAATATTAAACATTATATTAAATTATTATTCCAACCTAACAAAACACACAGATAAAAGGAAAAGATAAGTACCCAGGCCAGCTTACTCAAATAGCAATGTCAGATGGGTCAGCTAAATTAATGCGGACTTGTTGTTATATATAAAAATGAGTAATATTTTATGCACCAAATTTGATGTACAAAGTCATGTCAAAATGTAACATTTGTTCTCGTTGATTCAAAAAAAAAGTGAAAATGATCATTTCTGTGCAAATAAGGGCATCTCGCGTCAAACCCGTACGATATATACTTTCACGCATTAAACACGAAATACACTCGGTGGAAAAATATAACAATATAATATTTTGTGAAAGAATGAAATATTTTATTATATAAATGAAATATTTAGTATATAATTGAAACATTATGTTAGATTTCGTTCTTATAACAAAATATTTTATTTCGGTAAGATTTTATCCTTATAACAAAATTTCGTTCCCGTAACAAAATATTACATCTGTACAAAATATTTTATTGATTTATTTTTGAAGTCAAATAAAATATTTCATTCCTATAACAAAATATTTCATTCATATGTAAAATATTTCAATCTTACAAAATATTTCAATCATGTGATTTTCTGTCAAATGCGTTTTATCTTTAACGTGCGAAAAAATGGACCGTACGATTTTGACGTGAGATATCCTTTTCGACGCAAAAATGACACTTTCACTTTTTTTTGGGAGTTAACGAGAACAAAATTTATATTTTGACGTGACTATGTGTACCGGATAAGGTGCACAAAATATTACTCTATAAAAACGATTGTGATCAGGATAAGCACTTTTCGTATACGTGTGTTAACCTTCATTTCATTAAGAAAAAAATATCGTGGTTAGTTTACATGCAATCTTGTTCAACAAAACCTAGTTATCATAACCCAGATCTCACTTAATCTATGCTGAAGGCATTTCATAACCATGGCATGGTTATGACTCTCACCAGCCTCTCCTCCGAGGGGTGGAGCAGGTTAAAATGGGGCTTATAATGGTTAGAGTGCGTCTTGAATTTACAAGGCGTCAGATTCTTAGTCTTGGGACTCAGCTAACTAGGTTGGCGTTCAATTAAGACTCAAATTATGTTGTTTCTGATAAGTATTTTTTTAACTGAGAAAAGATAATGATATTTAAACCCGAGACCTCCTCCAAGTAAGTTTGATGAGACCCAACTGGATGGGCCAAAAAATTGGGTCGAAGATGGCCCATTATTGAGACGCCTACTACACAGCAACGGGGTCGGCTTAAATATTTTAGTTCAAGCTGCTTAATGGTCGTTTTGTTTGACGTGAAGTATCGCCAACATTTTTTTAATGAATTTGACGTCTTAAGTACTTTACGGTGTTGTATATCAAATGAAACAGTTCTTAGTCGGTAACAACCGAAGCTGGAAGGTATCAAGGGCAAGGGATCATCGCATTCTTCATTCTGAATAGTGTTTTTTTATCAAAATATCTAGAAAATAATTTCTATATCCAAAGGAGATCTTGATTCTAATTCTTATATTTATTTTTACTCTTTAATTACGATGTCTTACTCTTTAATATCTAGAAAATAATTAATTGTCCATTCCAATTTCAGATTCCCTCACCATTTAACAGAAGGGGAGATTCAACATGTTCTCCCAATCCTAATTTTCTTACTCTCTGTTCTGAAACGAGCCCCCAAGTACTTTCAAAAACGTGATCAAACTATTGTTTCAAGAGAAACACCTGAATTCTCAACAGTGCACGCGAATGAGGAATTCGCGTGGGGATTAATTAGTCGATTCAAGAGTTGATGTTATAACTTCTAACTATGATATCAAAAGATAGCGATGAGCCTATCTGTTTTCATTTCATTTCATTTCATTAATTTGAGATAATAAAACTTGTCCAAGTTATGATTTCTGTGAACCTTAATTAATTTCTCCCTCATCTTCGAGGAGCTTAGGGCCCAACCTATCTGGACAAAACTGACCTAATGGGCCTCTTGTGGGCTTGGGTTATACGCAACCTGCATTCTAAAGGGCAATATATAGTCAATGAGTAATTGTGGTGCGGATTTTGGTTTGCATACAATTTCTCCACATGTTTTCAATATGATGTAAAAAGAAAAAGGCCAACCAATGTAATGTAGTGTCACGACAGGATTGCCCGACGCCAGAATCAACAGGGTGATTAATTTCGGATTGACATGCCAGAATTTTAATTGATAATAAAAACTGACACCATGAGGTGGCTCCAAATTAATCAACCGACTCTGAAACTGAGTAACTCGATCTGTGGTTCAGAATCCACATTTTCGTTAGAGATTTTTATCAAATATACAGACACATACATCAAGTGTAAGTTAAAATAAATCAAAAGTACCACGTGGTCTCCCTCTCCACTCTCATTATCTTGACACTCAGAGTTAGATGATCTGATAATTTCATTATGAAATCAAAACTCATAATTATATATATGTTTATCACAATTTACGTAACAAAACTTAAATCAAGCTACAGCCTAACATGCATCAAGGGTCAATTCGATAATAACATATTAGAATATGTTATCCGGGTGGGTTCGGGTGAGTAATTTCTTAGATTTTTTTTTTGAGTTCGATAATTTATCCTTATTTTGAGGTTAACTCGTACTGTGTGAAATGATCGAATAAATTAACCTCAGAATAAGGGTTTTAACTTTAACCAACTATGAATAATTGAACCCTACTGTCAAACTCGATTAAAGACAAATAGACAGAATAACTCACCTCATTCTATCATTAGTTCGGTATCATATTTATTAAAATAATCTCGTAATAAACCGGGGATAACTTTAAAGAGAGGACAACATAAAAAATATATGTGTATTGAAAGAGTGGAGCTATCTCCACAATGGATCGATGGCCTAAGAAAACATCTATATATATACTTTAAACCCCCGACAACGTAAACTAATAGACTGATTTTAAGTTGACATGCATGGCTGCCTGTAATAATAAAACATGACATCCTTGAGGTGATTCCCTTCCCAATCGATCAAAAATCCCAAAACGATCAGCTGACCACAATTCGGTCCCACCAGAATCTACAGTTTCCGGTGTGACATCGACCGACGGGCATAATAAATATGGGGTCCCTTGAATCAGAGTCTCAGACAGCTCAGTATGGCCGATCTTTAATGAGTACTGAATGGGCCACTGCATTAATTCAGCATGGCATATCCTTCACCCATATCTACCTCCCCACCCCCTGGCGTCTCATCATCAATGTTGTGATGGCAGGGAATATTGGAATCAGAAAGCGAAGAAATTAAGAACCCAAATTAAGCCACTTCTATACATTAAACCCTCTCACACTTCATCCCCGATTACCCTCATATATGTGAAAACCACAAGAACTAAAAGCACTCACATATGCTTAATCAGTCAGTACAAAAACAATCCAATTGATACAGGACTTCCCCAGCTCCTCCAGCACTCTGCGACTTAAAGATCACAAAACAGTTGTCGCAGGATATATATTTATACATATATATATATATATATATATAGAGAGAGAGAGAGAGAGAGAAATTCCTCCTAATTCCTCCTGCTCCTCTTCTTCTTCCTGTCTTTTTTTCCTGGGTTGGAACAACTTACACATGCATGCATGCATGCATTCATGATACACAGGCGGATGAGACACTTTGATCATCAGAACTGGAACCTGCTGGGGTGGGACTTGGTCATGCGGTTCACCCCGTAGGGCTCGTCGTTGTCGATCCGGCGGTTGTTCCGGAAGGCGGCGCAGCCGATCACGTAGACGATGACGAGGAGGATGAGGAGGACGATGTTGATGACGGAGACCTTGCGCCAGCTGCGCTTGAGGCTGGCCAGCACGCCGGCCTTGCAGGAGTCGCAGCCGAAGCACAGCATCTGCTGGTCGTTGCTCCACCGGTTGCAGTCCAGGTCGTCCATCACCACGCCCCCGCCGGCGTTCCACACCGTCTCGTTCACGTATACGAACCCGCACGATGTCGGCGGCTTGCAGCACCCCGACTGCAGGCAGCCACGGTATGGTTTATAATTGCGAGAAAAGGGATACCTAAGTAATTAAAAAACTTGGCAGGGTGAGATCTCGTAATGATCCATGACTACGTGTCATAAATACCCATGTTCAGTTAGCCCCATAGTTACCTTCAGCATTTAACCTTAACCCGAGATATATATATAATATATATATATATATATATATATATATAACTGTTCAGTGTGCTGTAAAATTAAGGATGCGCGCGAAATAGTGTAAAACATTAATTATTGTTTTCATATCTTGTTATGACGTCATAAATTCTTGAGTTCAGAAAACGGTAGTCAAGAAGATATCTCATCGGAAGATGGAGATCAACTTTGCATCGGCCGGCCGGGGAAAACAACTTATTAGTTTATATGCTGCTGGTGCACAAAGAAAGAGTGCCGCAAGAAAACAGCTTAAGATTAAGAGAGTAACGTTATTGTCACTCCAACTAGGTAGAGCCATTAATTAATTGCGCAGAAAGACTAGTTAAGTCGCCATCATTCATAGTGTGGCCTAATTAACATGCCTGACATCTTGTCATCAGGGACCAGCATGATCAGAATTATATATATATATACATATGCTGTGCGCACATGTCGTCACAGTAATCCTATACTAATTTATGGTTAAAATGGAAAACATGTTCAAATAATAGAACCTTTGCTTTACTCACAGTGAATAGATTTCGTAACGGAGAGATCAGTACATCATTCACAGTCGCTAATTCCGACTTAATTGCAGGGTCCAATTCTTCAAAACAGTTTAATCAGGGTACAAGAAACATAACCCACATGAAACACTTCAAATCTAGTCTTTAGATTTGGCTTCCCTTTCAACTATTGGGAAGAATATAATATGAATAATATCCGAAGTTTTTTGTTTTTTTTGCTTCCTTTTAACCCAATCTTCTGGCCTCGATCCTTCTGGGGTGGTCTTTTCATACGAATCACAGTATACTACACACAGATGTTCCAATACTCTCCATGAAAGCCCGTCCCCGGAGGAATGGGTGCATATGTAGTGAGGACCCCCCAGAGATGACAGCTCTCCCCCCACGCGGGGACAAGATTTTTAGCCGGAAACGCCGGGGACCCTACTGATTAGACGGCCGAAAGAGACTTCTCTCCTTTCCTCCTCTATCATTGCCAGGCATCTCCTTCCTCTTTCTTACCTCCTCCGGAACCACACAAATCCCTCTTAGGAACATGGATGCTGGCTTCTGCAATTCCCACTTTTATGCATGATGGGATCCAAAATAAGATCCTACCACTCAATGATCCTTAAACCACTAACGTGTACAGGCGAGAATTTAAAAAGTTTTACACCTCGCTCAACCTTCAGAAGCACTGCCTTGTCAAGAACTACCAAAAGGGCGTACGTAGTGGGAGCACAAGGCATAGTGAAGTAAAAGGGGATTTAAGGGAGAGAAGTCAGATAGCAACCAGCTGCGTTCTAATAAGAGATCAAACATATATGTTATGGAATCGCAGTAATCTGGCTTTGATCACTACCGAACCTAGTATCAAAGACAGCATGCGCATGGCTTACAAGTTAATAAGGGGAGCATGAGCCAAGGAACATGCAGTTGGATCAATCTGACAGGAAGGGGGGGAGAGGGAGAGAGAGAGAGAGAGAGAGGTTTGATGGTCTACCTCAATGGGGGAGAGCTTCCTCTGGTAGAACATGTCGGCAGACTCGGGCACCATCAGACCGGGGACGCCACCTGCGGGGACGTCGTACCTCGCCATGTTCCTGCAGACCTTGGCGTCCCGGAGGCAGGAGCTGATCTTGGCCCAGTAGCCGGGGTCGGCCACCCGGTCCCGCAGCCAGCCGGAGTAATCGGCGAGGTGGTACTCGAGGTAGCCCCTGTTGAGGACGGGCTCCCCTTCACCCTTGTCGGTGACGGCGAAGGCGAAGATGACGAATCCCACCAGGGCGGCGATGACGAAGAACATGGCGAAGAGGTAGAGCCAGAGGAGCCAGGAGAGGCGGTAGCAGGCACCGGCGAAGCCCGCGAGGGAGAGCACCATGAGGGCGACCCCGATGACGATGAGTGGCCACTGGAGGAAGCGGAGGCAGTCGGTGTTGGCCTTGTTGCTGAGCCAGATGCCCCCCGCCAGTATGGGGATCGATATCAGGAAGGTGAGGAAGTTGATGATCCCTATCAGCGCGTTGCTCCCCTTCATCTTTCTGTCTCTCTTCTCCCACCTTCTTCACCCGCGCGCTGCTCTCCTCTTCCTCTTCCGTTCTGCACTGGGCTTCTGCGCTGTTCCTTCTCGTCTCTAGCTAGTCTGTGCTTTCTCCTGCTCTGTCTCTTCCTCGCCTTTGTCTGGGTTCTGGGTCTCTCTCTCTCTCTCTCTCTCTCTCTCTCTCTGGGTCTTGCTTCAGATGTGGTTTGCAGCAGCAACAGTGAAGGGGGTTTTCTTATGACTTGTGAGGTTGCCAGCGGCAACTACTTTGTTTGGTGGTTTGCTGGTAGTAGGTGGAACTGGCAGTAATCGCTGGATGAAGGGGCGGCGGCCCACGGTCACGTACCCTTATCCACACATCAGCGACCCTTTTGTAATTAAAATGGTGAACTTTGATAGCATGCTTTACTCAGTTCCAACACTTTAGTGAAGTTGGAATAAGATTGTATGTTTGATTGGTAAAATTTAAATTTAAATCTAAAATATTTGATTCCCTTATAATTATGGATAAGTGATACTAAAATTTGATTATTTTATTTCATGATCCAGTTTTTATATGCAGACCATTATTAGAAATGAAAACTACAAATTTATCACCATTACATTTGAGCATACATATAAAGAATGCCATTAGAGTGCATAGAGCTATTCTTGTGGTCTTTTCACACGTCCAAATGTCCTTCATGTATTTATCTACATCAGCATAGAGATGATGAATACACAAATTACGTTCTTAACAATAATCTATATGTAAAAGGACTCCTTTATAATTTATTTACATTTGACTAGAAAGTATTAAGAATTCATTTATATCTCATTTAATAGCTTGATCAATGTAAAAAGAAAAGAAATAGTCATATCTTTTGGCTTTTGACTTCTTTAAACCGTTCATAAGTGTGTGAGTTTCACTTGACACTTAACGAAGTTGTAGAAGTTTGGATCAGATTTGATTATTTTGGATGAGTTGATTTATTCATCTCTCTCTCTCTCTCTCTCTCTCTCTCTCTCTCTCTCCTCTCCAAATGGATAATTTAGTGCCTCTCTATGATCTTAATTCTCATCTTTAACTTTTAAGAATTTTTGCATGAAGATCATTGTTAGAGATGAATTTATAAAAAAAATTGATGGGGACATCCCTTACCCTTTCACTCCGTGGGGTCCTGCTACTCGCCACTTTGTTCGCCATCATTTTCTGAGTCTTGCCATGTAATTTCCACATTTTTCTTGAGTCATAATCATGTAATTTTGCCTTTTATTGAGTCTATTATCTAAGTTAGTTAGTCATTCACCTAAGTCCAAGGATTCATTAAGTGGTTTAATAGGTTAGTGGGTTGTAGGCCTTAATGGGCCATTTCATTGGGCCTGGCCCATGGGCGCCCCCTTCCCCACCCCTTGGTCTTCTGTTATTAGTCCATTTTCCAGGGACTTCTATGTAATTGGGGATTCCCTATATATAGGACCCCAACTCCTCATTTTGAAGCTAATTGATGAATGAATGAAAGCTTGAAATCCACTTGAATCCCCTTGAGTCTATCTCTCTCCCTCTCTCTCTATCTCTCTCTCTCTCTCTAAATTTCGAAATTCACTCTCTCTCCTCCCTATTCTCCCCTAATTAAGACCCCTCCCCCTTCCCCATACCTCCCATTTAATCCCCCTCCAACCCCTAGGTGGAAGCCCCTCTTCCAAGGCACCCCTTGGCATTCCCCATACACCCCCTCACTTCCCCAAGCACCCCCTTCACCCCTCCCAAGCTAAAATTCGAATTCTCCTCCCTTTGGGACTGCACCACATTCATTCCCAGCCCCCCTCACCTCCCTAGGTCGCAGCCCCCAACCCCCCTCCCCATTGTTCTTCCTTTGGCCACCCAAGCTCTTCCACCCCTCTCCCCCCCTTTGATCAATCTGCAGGTAACAGAAGAAGGCACATCTTGCAGAAGCTCCCCCGAGTTCATACGGAGACACCTGAGGGCGTACCTTACCTTTATGGAAAGGCCTCCCTGTCCTCTTCACAGGCGAGGTGGAATCACTCGATTCCGAGTTCGTGGCCGACCGTGAGAGCTGTTCTACCCCGACTGCGCCAGACTCCACCTGCAGAAAGCCTGAACCCGATTGGAAGCTGCTTCACGACCAACGGCGAAGGAATCAGGCTGAAGTTTCTTCTTCAAGTTTCTTCCTCCATCTGTCCACGACCAGAAGCACTAGGCGGAACTTAATTCGGCATTCGAGACCCAGAGTTACAAACATTCTCCCTTGGTCGCGCCGGTCTGCCTCCTACAGTCTGCAGCGACCAGTGCCTACTCTTCAGGGCACACCGACCATCCACGGCCTCAGATTGCAGCCCCGTTGACTCCTTCTGAAAGCCACCTCAACCACGGAGACGACGCCACCAGTTTCGTGCCATTCGGAGTTCTGGAGTGCCCGGGACAGCATCTTCAACCTGCTGCTACAGAACCAGAACCCCACGGTGCAGCATCTGCAGAGAATCAGAACCAGAAAGAGCAACGTGCCACGATCAACCAAGGCCGAACCAGACTCGGGTTTCTTCATCAAAGTTCTTCTCCTCTCTGCCCTCTTTCAGGATCAGAAGGCGGATCGACATTTGGACACCGTGGGACAGAGTTACGAATTTTCTCCCTTGCACTGTCCAGGTTTGTTTCTTCAGACTGCAACGACCAGAGTTCATTCTTCCCAGGACCCAAGTCACCACCGACCTGGGATCATCGCCCCGCCACCTCCTGATGAAAGCTACTTCAACCACGAAGACAGCGCCGCTAGTTTTGTGCCATTCGGAGTTCGGGAGAGTTCACCACAGTGTCTGCAACCTACTGTTACAGAACAGGTCCGGCCAGAAACCACACTCGCTGCCTCGGTTCAGTCACTGGTGTTACCAGTCCCTGGCTCCAGAGACCGCCCAAAAATTCAGACATCACCAGCATCAAGTCAGGGAACTCCAGGAGTTGGAATCTTCGAAATCGGAGTTCGGACTAGCTCGGGACGGCGGCAACAGCGGCTTCCCGTCCAGAATTCCAGCCAGCTGCACCAACTCCCTTAGTTCTTTTCTACCCGTTTTGGCCCACCCTCCCCTTCCCGCCTGGCCGGCTTACCGCCCCACCCTGCGTGGTGGTAGTGTTTACTGTAATTATTCAATTCCCACCCCCGAGACCACCCTCCTGTGCGAGGTGTAGTGAATGTAAACTTAAACAGGTTTTTGAAGCTACATCGGCGCAGTGTGCGGGGACCACACTTCCCCGCTCGCCCTCGTCTCCGCCCGGGATCGGCGTCTTCACGCCGATCAGGTGAGCTCCTGGCCACTCTCCCTTGCTGGTTTTTACTGTTGCTTAGCTTAGTATCGCTCTTAGTTACCGTCGGAGGTGAGGCGAGTGTCCGATCCGCAATTCAATCCAATCGAGTGTTCACCGCGGGGCGAGTTGAGAGAGAGCCATTACATCCCACGCCCTCGGCGTGCCGACTACCCGTGAAATCGAGCATCCCTGGCCCATTGGGATCTATCCCTATCCGGCCGACCCTTGGAGCCGCAAGGTCCAAACTCGGACCCTCACCACCATCGCCGGTCCTCCTACGGATCCGAGCGTGCTTCCGCGAGTGAAACCGCATGTGTGACGTTGCCGACTCATAGTGTTGCTTGCTATCCTAAGTCCAAGGGAGTCGCGTCACATCAAAATTTGGTGTCATTATCCTCCGCTGCATTTGGTGTCACATCAGTTGGTATCAGAGCAAGTTTTAGACTTGTCTCTACGAGTCTAGTCCATGGGCACGCTTGCATTAGAGTCCCCGACAGACCGTCCCATGTATTGTCCACCACCCACTGTCAATGAGTCTACGGACCAAATGATCCCTCTCCCAATCATATCCCTTGCATACCTACCCAATGGAGAGCCTACGGAAATTGATTTCATTGACTTAGAGTCCGATAATTGGGTATCCCCCGATATCGTTGCCTCTCTTTCTAGGACCGGACAAATTGTGCATGACGGAGACCAAGTCTTCGTTGAATTCCATAAAAGGTTTGGAAAGACCACCTACTGTGATGGAGCTTGGTGTCAAATTGGCACTTTGGCGGGCCCTTGCATAATCCTAGGTAGGAGATGGTTAGATGAAAGGAATGCCAACATTGACCCGACACGTCGGACTTGCCTAGTGCATCCGCCACACCTTCCGGGAGCCTTCCGATTCAACAACACCCATGTCCTCTCCCATCCACCGGAGTCCCCTCCTTGTTCACCACCCCGTGTGCATCACACACCGGCTAGCAACACCCCATCATCAAAAGACCTCCCCACCCCGTTGGCTTTAGAAGAAGTAGTTACCCCTACCCAAGGGGAACTTGAGGAGGTGATTGAAGTCCATGAAGCACCCCTTAATTGGGAAGAAGAATATGAGGCACAATGCCAAGAGTCGGGTCGAGGGGAACCTGACCCCATCAACCTACTCCCACCCCAACCCACAATTTCCCATGAAACCCATACTCCACACTACCCTTTAGCCCCTATCACTACCCCTCAACTTTCCCCTGTAAGGGACACTCCACCCATGACTGGCCAACCCAAGCCACCCCACCCAACCCATCTTCCACTGTCAACCACAACCCTACCCCAACCTAGGCCTCCACTTCTTCCCCTACCGATCCTGAATCAAATTTCCCTTTACCTTCCACCCCGGGGGTACCATACACCTACCCTCATCACTCCACCTTCAAAAGACCATCTCACTTCCTTGGTAGAGGAACCCATGACTCCCACACCCGACATCATAGTGGTGGACACCCTAGAACCACTCCCCACCTTGGAGGAAACCCTTGCCCAACCCAAGGAAAGAACTTCACCTTTTACACCACCCTCTCTAAATAGGAGTGAACTTTTCATAAGTGAGCCCCTGGCTAAATGGTTAGAAGAAAATCTGGTTCACCCTATCTTGTCCCATGTTTGCCCTCCTATGGAACAAAACCTCCCTATAGTACCCTTACCCACCTACCACACCACAATCCAATCATCCTATCAGGTGGAGACACTAGGGGACTTTCTTAAGGGTATAGCTTGGCAAATGGAGCTAACTGACCTGTTGACCACTGTAGCCGACCAACCTAGGAGCCTTGACCTCCTACACTTATGTGTCGGATCCATCTCCTCCACTTACACTATGGGTTGCTACACTAGTGACCTTCTGTTATTCCTCCCTACACCCGAGGAGCCCGATGCTCTCCACAAATTAGAGTTGCTTATTTCGGGTAGGATGCCAAGCCCTCCATTCATGGCCAACCAACCCGCCAAGGACTTCGGTTCAAATACCACATTTGAGGAGGAGGACTCCCCATCATTTGAAGACCTTGAGGAGATAGAATACCCCTTCCTTGGTAACACATTCCATGACCCCTTTGATCCCTCCCTATGGAAGACATTGAACCCATGGGACCTAGCCGCCTTACCCACCACCCACTCCCTCCTACCCTCATCCACCATGTTGAACCCAACCCACCCATTCCACTACTTAGTTCACACTATGAGAGCCATGACCAAAGGTGACATCCACCTAGGAAATGAGGAATCAACCCATCCCAAGATGTCCACTTTCTGGGACCCCTTCGAATCCCATGAGTGGAGACCCCCAAACCAACCCTCACCAAAAGATGGGACCATCTTGATAGGAATGCATGTGCCACAACATTTTACCCCACCCAGTAGGGCTAGTCATCTCATTTGTGTCACATACACACTAGGTCCAGTGCATGGCAGGTTCACATTTGGATATGTAGGTCCACCCCTATTCATCATCCATCTTATGCAAGTTAGGAGCATCCATGGTTGTCCAGGTCCTCCATCATTCATCGCACTCACTCACAAGGGGGACACCTATGGATGCCCCGGTCCCCCCAAATTCTTCAAAGACATCATAACATCACTACATGATATGTCTACTTTTGGTTGCCCTGGTCCCCCTTTGCATACCACATACTTCCCACCCCCACCGCACCATCACTCAGAGCATTCTCATTCAAGCAAGCATCCAACTATGGGTAGTGACGATCATAATAAGCGGGCTAAAACTCACGGGTGGTACTCTGAAATCCAAGGAGGTAACCTCGCGATGGTGGCATTGGAACGACTCTATCTTAGGGCCACCTCCAAATCGAGGGCACGAGGACTTGCACCTTTCATGTTCCAAGTGGCTTTGGCAAACCTGGCTTATGGATTAGATTTACTAATGGGCTATGGGATATACCCCAATTATCATGTGGCTGATCCGGCACCCTACATGGGCACCGCGGTGAATCCCAGTGAGTGTTTTGAGCATATGCCTTCCTTTAAGAGGGACACCCCGGAGTGCTTCCACAAAATAGCCTTGAGAGTCCGGCGTGTACACAGAAGAGCAATACTATGCAAGCAGGGTTCCAACGCCAGCATGAGGGTATGTCCGGGCCGCCTTGAGAGGATGAAGAGCTGCCCCAGGTGCAGGTTGAGTTTGGAGATTGCGGGTCGTCCTGAGCTGCTCCCCCGGTGGGCCCTTAACTCGACGGAATCGAGTTCTCCGCACCCCGGGAGTATGATGGGGACATCCCTTACCCTTTCACTCCGTGGGGTCCTGCTACTCGCCACTTTGTTCGCCATCATTTTCTGAGTCTTGCCATGTAATTTCCACATTTTTCTTGAGTCATAATCATGTAATTTTGCCTTTTATTGAGTCTATTATCTAAGTTAGTTAGTCATTCACCTAAGTCCAAGGATTCATTAAGTGGTTTAATAGGTTAGTGGGTTGTAGGCCTTAATGGGCCATTTCATTGGGCCTGGCCCATGGGCGCCCCCTTCCCCACCCCTTGGTCTTCTGTTATTAGTCCATTTTCCAGGGACTTCTATGTAATTGGGGATTCCCTATATATAGGACCCCAACTCCTCATTTTGAAGCTAATTGATGAATGAATGAAAGCTTGAAATCCACTTGAATCCCCTTGAGTCTATCTCTCTCCCTCTCTCTCTATCTCTCTCTCTCTCTCTAAATTTCGAAATTCACTCTCTCTCCTCCCTATTCTCCCCTAATTAAGACCCCTCCCCCTTCCCCATACCTCCCATTTAATCCCCCTCCAACCCCTAGGTGGAAGCCCCTCTTCCAAGGCACCCCTTGGCATTCCCCATACACCCCCTCACTTCCCAAGCACCCCCTTCACCCCTCCCAAGCTAAAATTCGAATTCTCCTCCCTTTGGGACTGCACCACATTCATTCCCAGCCCCCCTCACCTCCCTAGGTCGCAGCCCCCAACCCCCCTCCCCATTGTTCTTCCTTTGGCCACCCAAGCTCTTCCACCCCTCTCCCCCCCTTTGATCAATCTGCAGGTAACAGAAGAAGGCACATCTTGCAGAAGCTCCCCCGAGTTCATACGGAGACACCTGAGGGCGTACCTTACCTTTATGGAAAGGCCTCCCTGTCCTCTTCACAGGCGAGGTGGAATCACTCGATTCCGAGTTCGTGGCCGACCGTGAGAGCTGTTCTACCCCGACTGCGCCAGACTCCACCTGCAGAAAGCCTGAACCCGATTGGAAGCTGCTTCACGACCAACGGCGAAGGAATCAGGCTGAAGTTTCTTCTTCAAGTTTCTTCCTCCATCTGTCACGACCAGAAGCACTAGGCGGAACTTAATTCGGCATTCGAGACCCAGAGTTACAAACATTCTCCCTTGGTCACGCGGGTCTGCCTCCTACAGTCTGCAGCGACCAGTGCCTACTCTTCAGGGCACACCGACCATCCACGGCCTCAGATTGCAGCCCCGTTGACTCCTTCTGAAAGCCACCTCAACCACGGAGACGACGCCACCAGTTTCGTGCCATTCGGAGTTCTGGAGTGCCCGGGACAGCATCTTCAACCTGCTGCTACAGAACCAGAACCCCACGGTGCAGCATCTGCAGAGAATCAGAACCAGAAAGAGCAACGTGCCACGATCAACCAAGGCCGAACCAGACTCGGGTTTCTTCATCAAAGTTCTTCTCCTCTCTGCCCTCTTTCAGGATCAGAAGGCGGATCGACATTTGGACACCGTGGGACAGAGTTACGAATTTTCTCCCTTGCACTGTCCAGGTTTGTTTCTTCAGACTGCAACGACCAGAGTTCATTCTTCCCAGGACCCAAGTCACCACCGACCTGGGATCATCGCCCCGCCACCTCCTGATGAAAGCTACTTCAACCACGAAGACAGCGCCGCTAGTTTTGTGCCATTCGGAGTTCGGGAGAGTTCACCACAGTGTCTGCAACCTACTGTTACAGAACAGGTCCGGCCAGAAACCACACTCGCTGCCTCGGTTCAGTCACTGGTGTTACCAGTCCCTGGCTCCAGAGACCGCCCAAAAATTCAGACATCACCAGCATCAAGTCAGGGAACTCCAGGAGTTGGAATCTTCGAAATCGGAGTTCGGACTAGCTCGGGACGGCGGCAACAGCGGCTTCCCGTCCAGAATTCCAGCCAGCTGCACCAACTCCCTTAGTTCTTTTCTACCCGTTTTGGCCCACCCTCCCCTTCCCGCCTGGCCGGCTTACCGCCCCACCCTGCGTGGTGGTAGTGTTTACTGTAATTATTCAATTCCCACCCCCGAGACCACCCTCCTGTGCGAGGTGTAGTGAATGTAAACTTAAACAGGTTTTTGAAGCTACATCGGCGCAGTGTGCGGGGACCACACTTCCCCGCTCGCCCTCGTCTCCGCCCGGGATCGGCGTCTTCACGCCGATCAGGTGAGCTCCTGGCCACTCTCCCTTGCTGGTTTTTACTGTTGCTTAGCTTAGTATCGCTCTTAGTTATCGTCGGAGGTGAGGCGAGTGTCCGATCCGCAATTCAATCCAATCGAGTGTTCACCGCGGGGCGAGTTGAGAGAGAGCCATTACATCCCACGCCCTCGGCGTGCCGACTACCCGTGAAATCGAGCATCCCTGGCCCATTGAGATCTATCCCTATCCGGCCGACCCTTGGAGCCGCAAGGTCCAAACTCGGACCCTCACCACCATCGCCGGTCCTCCTACGGATCCGAGCGTGCTTCCGCGAGTGAAACCGCATGTGTGACGTTGCCGACTCATAGTGTTGCTTGCTATCCTAAGTCCAAGGGAGTCGCGTCACATCAAAATTTGGTGTCATTATCCTCCGCTGCATTTGGTGTCACATCAAAAATATTCTTAGAAATACATTAGCAGATATATCGCTAGGTTAATCTAAATAATGCGTAAATATCATTTAAGCGTGATTTTTTTACAAATTGTTGATAAAAGGAAGCGATATGCATGTAAATAAATATGACATTTTTACACAATTCAGATTTACATAGTGATATACCTGTTAATATATTTCTAGGAATGATTTTTTTTATAAATTAACCTCTAACAATAATTTTCATGTAAAAAATCCGAACTTTTATGCTTAACAGTATCTCGTGCATTTCTAACTTTATTCTTATCTTAAATTTTTGTTGGAGTTAATCAAACAAAAGTTAAAATGGTCCTACACAACTTTTGGTCGCATGTTAATTATAGGACTCCTACATCTCAAAGATCAATACAAATTGGAAAGCTTTGTGTCGTATATATCCATGAGCGTATAATTAGTGTATTAATCAATATATAGACTTTTTTTCTACCCTCTAAGATTTCCTTGCAGGAGGAGGGAGGGAGTCTGCCAAATTAAATTTAGGGATTTAGAAAAAAGATATTTTTGTCACATTCGAGTTTTCAGCTATACCCTCATTAAACAAGAATCTTGCTCAACGCTAATCAATGATTTACATCATTATGTGCATATATTATATATATATATAATAATTATTGTTCCTACATGAACTGAAAAATAATTAACAGAGTATTCTTATCCCTTTACCCAATATTCAGAAATACTTCAGATTAACATTAGCCATGAGTTAACAGCAGAGAAGTGTAACCATATGATTATGGGTTTAATTGTAAAAAATAACTCTCTTAGATGCATAATTACAGAATTACTCACTTTTAATATTATTTTCATAACCTCATTGTATTATAATACTTGAAAAACACATCTATTGTCACCAATTATTAACATTCTACTAAAATCTCTTATTTAATCCTAATCAATTTTTAACTAAAATTAAAAAAATGATCAGAATGTCCTTGATTTCTCCTAAACCCTGGCACAATGCTCCAATCTAAATTAATTATTTTTATAAGAGTATTTTTTATCAAAGATTTGATTTTATAAATAGAACCAAAATTAATATTCTTTTCATATTGAACTAAGGTTAGTCGGGGAGACACTTTTGTAATTATTATAATATAGTGTTATTATTAAAAATATTTAATTAAGAGATCATTTTTAAATTTTAGTTTTATTGTATCGGTGCAACACAGACTGAATCAATTGCATCAGATCGTACCAAGATAGGACCCTAAATCAATCTAAGAAAGTCCAAATCAGATAGTATCATATTCTGCATTTGAAAAGATTTTTGAGAGGCCACCCCCATAAGACTTTACAAATATATTATATTCACGTCAAATTTTTTAAAAAATAAATTTTAAAATAAAGAGAGAGATTTAAAGAAAAAAATTAAGATTTAAAAATCTCTGGAATCTATTCAACATCAACCTTTTCTTTGCTATTCTTTAAATTATAAAAAGAAGGCATAATTTGAGGCGGACTCGCCAAAGTAGACTGCGAAATAAGGCAAATCTTGTTTGGTCATCTGATTTTTTTTTATTTTTATTATTTTTGAGGGGAGTGGGGGGGGGGGGGGGCGGAGAGATCGCACAGCTTCCGGGTGAAAATCTCGCACCGCCCAAGCAAACAGAGACTCGCATGGCATCGTGCTTCGCCCGCTGGCCTTCTCTCGATCACCGGGCCGCCGCGTGGGCTCACCGGCCAGATCCTGTAGCCCGAAGTGCCCAAGTTTTCCAGTTCCAACACCTGCCCCCACCGACCCCTCATATCTTTTTTTTAATGATTCCATGCTTTCCGGCATAATACCCGACGAGGAAAGAAGCTGACACGTGACCAACATATGATCCTCTTTTTAAAAGAAATTGTTTATCCATGACGAGGATTTGAACATGATCACTTTCTTATGATCGAAATTGAGTATTATCTTATCATTAATCCTAATTGAACAGAACGTATATCTAGCTGATATCACTAACACCAACAAAATTAAAAACAAATCATTCACAAATGAATGGTATTTTTTTTTAATGATGAGAAATTGGATAGAGTAAAAAATCTCGAGTCACGTATCTCTCGAAGATTGAGTACAAGATCAGATAAATTTCTCTCGAGATGAATCGAATTTAAAACCTCCTACTTCTTTGATAGAGATCTTTTATCATCTCATCAACCCCGAGTCCTCAACGAATGATACAGTTGTCCATCTCTAGAAGAAAAAAAATCATTTTTTATGTCAAGTGATTCAATTAACCGAGTATTTACATGTCTCCCATAAGATTTTTCTCTGCACAATTATTATAATGGTATGATTTTTTTCTGGATAGATCTCGTTTGAGACCTGAATTCTATTGTAAGAGCAATATTATCTATAAGACTCGCTACTTTGCAAAGAAGACGTGAACATGGGCCTATTGAAACCCGTAGAAAAAAAAATGTTATAAGTTTGATTCCAAAATCCTTCTCACATGGCTCATAATGAGTTCAAACAAATGGAGAAACATCGGGACTCTCTTCCCCCAAGACACCTAATAAATTATATAAAAATGTCGAAATCCTTCGTTAGGTGACAGTGACACACACTGCACACAGCATTCTGGTCTCCTTTCAGCCCTTTATCCTCCCTCTTCGCTCGCTGTGACCCCCCCCCCCCTAAAAATACCTGCATGTTTGCAAATATAAAATTACACAGAGAAAAATCTGACAACATCATGGAGTCTTCTGGGAGCTCTCCATTTTCCAAATACAATATTCTTAGATTTAGATTTCTTCCCCCTTGATCCACATCTGACGGATCTTGGCTGCAACACAACGTCGCCTACTGATGCATTCGTTTATATACTCTTATTAAGTGAGCATGCACAGTTTCAGAATTATCATTTCACTTAAGAGATAGTTCTTGCGCATTAGACTATTCCATGGATACTCTGTTTGTGTACTAATTAATCAACCTTCTAATTTTACTGAATTACACCGCCTAGCTATCTTCAGGTATTCCATGGATACTCTGCTTGTGAATTGGGCGTCGTTAGATTTGAATCCAGATCTCTCACTTCTGTGTAAACCGGAGTATACATCATTGTGCTATATTCCCCGTTGTCAAAAACAATAGAAAGAGATGATTCCATCGATCAATTACTTTTTAAGAGGAGTGTTATCTGAAAACAACCCTAATGGAAAAGAATCCCCAAGGAGCACTTGCTTTCCGAAGCTGCAATGGACCTTGCATGCCCTGAGAATGGTTATCTGAACAAAAGGGGTCTGATCACTTTTCTCCTTCCCCGCATCCCTCCTTTCCATGTGCTTCCAAAGAAATAAAGTCGTAATATTCAAAGAGGGCCAAGCTTACTTGATCCCTCCGGCCGAAGTAATCTTCTAGCACCCAACGTGGATTCTTCTCTAAAAGCTGGTTCAACTCGGACGTGCATGGGATGTAATGTATGTACTATGTGTATTCTTCTCACCCGGGAAAGCAGGCCCAGAAAGGTTGGTTGCAGGGAGGGGCGGGCAAGAAAAGGAGATTCGCTTTGGAACCAACCTTTCAAACCTTCGGGACCTCCCCATATTCCTCCCTGAAGTCAGGGTGGTGAGCTTTCGCACGTCAAAGAACATCTTGACCAATTAGGTTTGAGGCAGTGTTTCCTCAGGGGTCCCCCCCAACCCACAAGTTCCCTGTGGTTGGACCGGACCGGACCGGACCGGATCATGGGGTTATTAATAAGTTCACCTGTCACCCATGTTTTTAAAGAGTGGGACTCACTGAAGGTTGCACCGAAAGATGCCATCTGGTTTTCACTCTTTTGAGGTCGGCAGAGGTAGGGGACAAGGGGGGCGACCACCAACCCTTCAATTCTTGCGGGTGGGGGAGGGGGGGGAGGGTTTAGGGTTTTGGGGAATGGAGGATGGCTGTAGCATTCTTGAAGTGGGCCTCCACAGCGTATGATTGTACTACGATGACATTGAAACAGATCTCCTTTAAAGGGGTTTTTGTTCTTCTCAACTCATTTCAAAGCATGGTTTACTTATATTTTTACCCATGCAGTTTATTCTTAAAGTAATAATCAAATGCCCCTTAGTCGACAGAAGGAAATTTCTCACTCTGCCAGTGGCAGCATTCTACGAGTTATTTCTAAGAACCGGCAAAAGCTGCCGGATGATCAGCTAGAAAATGGAGATACAGCAGATGACTGATTTTGAATTATTCGGTTAGGCTCTGTTTGAAAATGGAGTGGGTTAACATATTCGAGGAGGCGGTTGCGAATATATTACCCGTCCCTGGTTAATTAGGCAGGGTTCTTTGTGTCTAGTGCAAGATGGGGCTCACTTTTCTCTCACATTATTTAACTATTCTCCCTTATCCTATTCATAAATCAAAGAGGGTCTTAAAATTTTGGATCCAAACAAGGTTTAGAGGAGGGGTTCCAAGCGGGCCAGGCCAGCGAAAGGGCCCAGATGACCCAGCCCAAACCAATCCCGTGTCACAAAAATTTGCCCATTCTTTAAATTTGGCTCCGCCCGACCTGGCCCTACTAGGGGTTTATAAGGGCGCCGGACCCGGCCTGGCTTGGTTTTTAAAAAATTAAATTGTACTTCTTACAATATATAAAATGTATGTTATTAAATGAATTATATCAGTATATTCTATGATAACTTTATTGGGAAGGAACATAATCTCTTATAAATTGATAATATAAATATATATAGGTAAAATATATTTTTTATTGATAGGTTTTTATGTATGAATATGTTAGAGTATATATAAGTGCAAGTATATATATATTTTAATTATAATCTGGGTCAAACTAGGACCAAACCTAGTCCATTGACACTCCTAGTTTGAAGTATGTTTGGCAAAAGAATTATTTAGAATTCACATTTAACTTCCACTTTCAACGTGAAAATATTAGTTATTAACATATCAAACTAAGTTTGGGTAGTCATACCAGTCAGTCTTTCTCTTGCGACCTTATTTGTCAATCTAGAAAAGCTCCAAGTTAAAACTTTTGGTACACCGAGTCGAAATTACATCCAAGTAGACAGGTTGGTTTATTTGTACCTCAGCAATGGTCTATGTAGACTAGCCACGAGTCTTCATTGGCAGAAATTATAGGGGCTGACGTCAATTATAGCCACGAGTCTTCTCATCTTTGATCGGAAAAAAAATTAGACACAACTATTTGCCCGAAATCATGGGCCGACTATTGTAGGCCCATTTAAGATGTTCAATTTTTTAATATTTTATGAGCTGTCCAATCAGAGATGGGTTGGTACGGACATATAAGTTGCATTTTTTATGTGGAGAAGAAATAGCTATTATTTTATGAGCTCATCAATTTTTTAATATTACTCTCTCCTTCCATATGTCTTAGTGGAGAAGAAATAGCTATATTTTCCCCATAGCCTTCGCCAGTCGCCATAATCATGCCAAAAGGATGATTTGTTTTATGATTTTTCTCTAGCTAAAATGTTTACTTTTCTAATTACTCTGAAAACACTCACACTTCTTTCAACCCATTCTGCCACACTCTTTTTTTTCTCTCATCCAAATAGAATAATTTTCAACAATTAATGTTTCTTCCAGACACAAAGAGAGAAAGAAAATGTTAATTATGATGTCACACCTTCTTCCACATATAGTTTGTCACACTCTTTTCTTATTATCTGATCCACAGATTAGAAAACATAAAAGTTGAATTTAAAATCAACACTAAACTTAAAGTTCAACAGTGAACTCACTTCTGACTGTCTGGATGCTCCTGAAAGATAGTGTCATATAAAAGATGACTTTAAAAAATATTTTAAAAGAGATTAACAAACAACAAAACCATCCTATGTTTAGCAAAATAAATAGAACAATGTGAGAACTATCTGATTAATGATGAACCTTTTTTTTCCGCACAACAATCTGGTCCATCAAACAGTACCCAGATACTAGCAGCGATGCCCTTGCCGACGTCTCCACTTGGATGCCCTGAGGACTCCAAGAACCATGCAACTTTGCAGCGTCCTTAACGTGGACGATGACGACGACAGGCCCGGCAGAGGGTAGGGCAACGCCGCGTCCGATACGTGGCCGCGAGCCGCAGCAAACGTGTCGCCCTCCCCTCCCCACCCCTCGCCACCTTTAAACCTTCCCACAAGGCACCTGTACAGCTCGTTCGTCCCAAACCTCCTCCTCCTCCTCCTCCTCCTCCTCAGTTCGCGAGTCAGCGGAGTCGCCGGCGAGATGGGCACGGAGGAGTTCCTGGAGGTGCTCCTCGCCATCCTCTTGCCGCCAGTGGGGGTCTTCCTTCGATACCGCTGCGGGGTAAGGTTCCTTCCTCGACCTACGGCCGACGTCGGGCTTCTCTGCTTCCTCTTCCCTGCTCCGGGAACGTACGAGATGTTAAGGTGGGTTTTTTGTGTGGCCTTGTCTTCTCGGTTTGCCGTGCTCTCATGCAGGTGGAGTTCTGGATCGACCTGCTGTTGACAATACTGGGTTACATCCCCGGGATCATCTACGCCATATTTGTGCTCGTTGGATAGCACGAGTGACAGGGAGCAGGATTGTTTAATGTTTGTTCTCCCCCCGCTGCCTTCTTGTGGAGATGCAGTGGGTCTGTCTTCGATCGGTCCCCATGTTTAGTGCTGCCATTTTACGTTAATATTGACGTTGGATCAAGCGTCTCCTCACCTTTGAGAAGTTGTTCATATGTTTGATGTAACTGATCTTTGGAGATTCAGCAAGGATTTCTTTAGATCCTACGGCGGCCAGATCTCAAGTGGGTTCGCCACAGAAAGTGTAATGCTCTAGTTAGGGGCAACATGTACTTCTTTACTACGGTATTCTGCGACCCTTCTTACTCGTGACAGTTAAGAAGATTAAATGCATCAAATTCAAAAAGATGAGATGCCAGAAATTGCACATGCATCTGCAGTATGGCTCTGCATAGGGTGTCTGTCTGCCTCTTTATGATGCATACACCTCAGATGAAATGGGTCATTGGGAATTCAGTCCAGGATTCATATCAACTTCTTTTGAACTCATCAAAGAGGAAGAAAGTATTCAGCACAGGAGCCCACCGCTATCCACATCAACTCCTCAAAGACCTCCAACGTTATTTACATGGTATAATGTTCGATGTAAAGTAAAGAGGTGGAAAGGGAACTAAAAGGAAGAGAAAGATTCCCCAGGTACACCAGCATTTGCCTCACATCCGGTGGAATTCAAGCCTCCTAGTCAATTCCTCTCGCATTGCCTGGGTCTAGAGCAAAAAGGGTGTTCCTGCAATGTGGATATATGAATAGGAATTAATAGCTTGCAGGGCATACACATAAATAAAGTAGAATAAACATCAGAGGCGGAATGGAGGTCATCAACAGGCCACGATCCACAAACCATACCCTCGGTCGTCTACTTCTGCCCCTTCTTCCAGAATAGCTTCTTCAGCACATTGTTGTTCTTCTTCCTGGGTGATTCTTCGTCCATGTCATCCGAGTAAGGTGAGCTCATCAACTTCCCACCAAGTTGGGCATAGCTGGAATCCATGGATCCAGTTCTCTCCATCAACTTCCCGTGGTTTCCAGTTGTGAGGATTGCAGCTGCAGCTTCTGCGGCCTTGCGCCACTGTTCTGATTGGATCCTTAGCCTCCTCAATTCAGCCTCCATCTCGCTGTGTGTTGCATGGGCAGCCTCCAGCTGTTCAGCCACCTTAGCAGCACCCTTGTTCTTGTCTACCTCATCAGTCGAGAACCCGGGCTTCGTTACATTGTCCTGTTGAAACCCCATTGTCGCGTATGGTTTAGCTGTAGCTGATTCACTAGATTTGCTTTCTGTTTCCTTCTTCTGCAACTCCAGTTTCAGCGTCGCGTTCTCCTCTGAAATTTGCTGCAGCTGGATCTCCTTGTTCTGAAGCCTTGCCCTGAGATCTGCAATGTCTGCCATGGATACGTTTAGCTTGGATTCCAAGTCAGACATGGGTAAAGTTGTCCTGAGCTTCTCCATATCTCCCTTCAGTTTCTCATTTAAATCTGAAATCTTCTTCAGTTCATTTTCCTTGTCCATTAAAGCTGCCTTCATCTCCACAATTACGGCGTCAGTCTCTTTGAGTGCCAGATCTCTTTCAGCTTCTTTCAGCCTGCACTCAGCTTTAACACGTTCAGCAAATTCCAAAGCAGCACAGATCCGCACCGTGCTCTGGACCTGTTCTTCCTGGAATCTAATCTCAGCTGCTTCCAAAGATGACTTTAACTGCTCAACCTCTGATTGCAAAGATCTTAAATCACTTTTATGTTCATTATTCTCACATTCAGAACCTGATAAAGTCAAGCTGCGTTTATCATTTGAATTATCCTCCTGAAGTTTTCCCACCGTCTTCTCAAGCAAGTTTATCTGTGACTTGGACGCCTCTAGCTCAGCACATACGAATTTGAAAGATTCCATTACTTTTGAGCCATCAGAACGGAGTGTTTCTATAGTAGAATTGGCTATTTGCAATTGCATTTGAGTTTCATTGACCAGTCCCTGATACTCGGCTTCCACCCTCTCGCAGTCATCGTGCTCAGCCTTCAAGGCCTCCATGAGAGAGAGTGTTTCTGCCATGTCTTGTTTTAATGCCTGTAGTTCAGAATGTGCTAATTCCACCTTCTTAGCTTGAACTGCCTCAGAGTTCACAACCATTTCCATCTGTAGCTTCAGCTTCTGGATCTCATTCATAGCAGAGGCTAGAGCAGCTGAGTCAACTGAGTTTTGTTTCTGGACAGCCTCAAGTTCAGACTGCCATGCTCGATCACGCTCCTGAGACAGTTTCCGAAGCTCCAGAATCCTTGCATCTTCAGATGCAGAAAGCTCCAACAGCTGATGCTTGGTGTCTTCAAACTTTGAGGCCATGGCCAGGTAATGCTTCTTTGCCTCATCTACCTCCTGGAGAGCACGCCTCTGGTTTGACTCAGATGAGCTTAGCTGCTCCTTTGTCTTCTTCAGGCCCTCTTGTGCTTGAACCAGCTGAGATTCTAACTCTGAAACCCTGCTAATACGTTTCTTCTGGACTCTCAAAAGGAACAATGCAAGCCAAATTAATGGCATACAATTACAACAAGAAAACTATGTTAGATTGCCAGACAGAACAGGATGAAAATGCCAGGACATGAGAGAGGAGGGGGGAAGTGCGGGCATAGCTACAGGAACAAACAAAAGCATCTCAAGTTGTGCCCAGTGTGCCCATATGTTACAAAAATGTAGACCTAATTCTGGATAAAATAACATTAAGAAATTTCAGTAGAAGAGGCAAATGACATTGTAAGATGTTTTTCAAACTCCTGAGATTGTAAATTAGTTGAGAACAGTCCACTTTCAGATTTCAGAAATGAATTATCACTATCATCGAAACTTTATCCCATTATTTGGGGTCAGTTACATGAATCGTGCTCCGCCAAAGAATTCTGTCAAGTGCAATAATCGAATTTAAACCCAAGAAGTCAATGTCTCTCTAATAACATCACACCATCTCATTTTAGGTCTACCATGAGCTCGTTTACTAGTATCCACTAAGATTTAATCACATATTTTAACTGACACTGAGTTAAGGTGACGATGCACATGTCCAAACTATTTGAGCCTATTTTTTCTCATTTTACCATTAATTGGAGCTAAATGTAAATCCTCACAAATACATTCATTCTCAATCTTATCTTTATTAATTTTACCACGCATCTGTCTCAACATCTTTATCTCTGTCACACACATTTTACAAATGTGCTTCTTTCTTACTGCCTAAGACTTCGTACAATAAAACAAAACAAGTTTCACAACTGTTCTATACAACTTTCCTTTAAGTTTCACAGATATATGGCGATCACAAAAGATTCCTAATACGCTTCTCCATTTTAACCAATCTATTTTAATCTTGTGTGTAACATCATCATAGATCTCTCCATTATCTTGAATAAAAGACCCTAGGTATCGAAAACTACTACTTTTAGGAATGCTTTGTTTATTAATTAGAATCATATCTTCCTATGTTACACTCCCATTACTAAAATTGCAGTACATAAATCCTGACTTACTCTTAATTCTAAAACTTCTAAACTCCAAGATATACTTCCAACGTTCTAATTTAACATTCAAACTATCAATATTCTATTTCAGTTAAAACAATATCATCTGTAAGTAGCATACACTAAGGGATATCATCATGCAAATATTTTACTACTTCATCCGTAACCAAGATTACGAGACAGAGACTTAAGACAGAACCTTGATGCAAACCTATAATAATAAGAAATTCACGTCTCTCCAGCAATAGTTCTCACACTAATAATAGCAACTTCATACATATCATGAATCAAAATAACATGTTATTGAGAAACTCCTTTCTTTCATAATGTCGACCAAATCAGTTCTCTCGGTACACGATCATACACCTTCAAATCAAGAAAAACTATATATATATCTTTTTACACCTCTCTATACATCTCCACAAACTGCCGTAACAAGAAAATGACTATTGTGGTAAATCTATTCAGCATAAAATCAAACTGATTTTCTGATGCAGTAATCGCACATTAATGGCATTTCTCGATTACTCTTTTCCAAAGTTTCATGGTATGACTTATAACCTTAATTTCACGATAATTATTATAACCTTGAATATCTCCTTTGTTTTTATAGAAAGGAACCACAACATTTTTTCTCCAATCTACCGACATTCTTCGTTCCTCCAAAACTTTGTTGAAAAGTTTAATTAGTCACTTGATATCAATATCTCTTAAACCTTTTCAGACTTCAATAGGTAAGTCATCTAGTCCTAAGACTTTGCTCGCTTTCATTTTTCTTAAAGCATCCTCCACTTCTGACATCTTAATACAATTGAAATATTGATATTTATCTAACTTGAGCCTGGACCCTAAATAACAAATAAAAGTGAAATTGTAGAAAGCAAGTAAAGTTTGATTCAACAAAATAGCTCTAGAAATGATTTTCTGAAAAAAAAAAGATATAAAACCTCATTGCCAAATGATAAATGACATGAGTTACGGCAAGAGAAGTTCACAATTAAAAAACTATTAAAGCCAAACTCGAACCAAGTATCTCGATGCAAGATGTATTCACCAAAACATTAAAGCAGTAAATAACAGCCACAACTCAAGTCTACAATGCCATGTACCTCAGATGCAGGGCTTCTTGGTGATCTCCGCTCAATGACCTTGGAACTCCTATCTGTTGGAGTCCTTGCCGCAGAATGTGTGGATGTGGCCGAGCCAGATTCATGTCCAGCCACCTTCTTCTGATGAGTGGACCGAGGGGTGATAGGGGAAGTCTTTTGAGGCATGTCAAAGGACCCACTCCTGCTCCAACAAACTAAAGGTAATTAAAAATGGAAAAAAGAAATATGAGAGCACATTCTGCACAGGTATATGAGAAAAGCTATATATTACGGAAATACCGAGATAAACTCTATCTTCAAGAGGGGTAAACAGAAGTGACGCGTAAAAGATTTCAGTAACAGCAGAAAGAACAGTGGGATGCTATCAAGAACTTGCTAGGCTGAGTGTCCGGGCATATAAATGAGATTCCGGTCACCTGTGTCGGTGAGATATTTTTAGCACTCCAAGTCAGCGGCAGTATAGAAAACAACAAGCTCTGGGCATTAGGTACACTATCCCTGATGCTTTAGTATAATTTTCAAATGTACTCTTTGAATAACCAGTATGTTAATTCCCTGAACTTCACAAACATCTTGGTAAATATAAAAACAGATTCAACACATTTGGATGTTCACAAGTGGCTGTTGACCACAATTTCGAATGTTCCAGTCTTCCGAGTATCTTCAACTACCAAAACGAACTACAATTTAGGAACCTGGCCTTTTGTTTAACAGAGAGCCGACAAATCAATGTTGCACACAAGCCAAACGTGAAAACTAGAATATGTCCAAAATGTATAGCTTAGTTGCATCACATGACAAATAAGCTACATAATTGCTTCTCTGGAACATTACTTTGGCTCACAGAACCACTTTGTAGGGGGCAAGGGAAACCACAAAGCCACTTCATAATTGAGACACAATATTTATAATGGCCATAAAACAACTTAGTAAATACGAGAAATTTTGAGAAGTATAGCCATTACAAGGCAAGATGGCATGTGTATGTGAGAGCAACAAAATGGGCTCCGCATGTAAATAAGCTTTCGACATTAATCATAAATAAAGCCTACAATCTCAAAGAAAAGAAAACTCTGTTAGCTCTGCCAGAAAACCAAACAAGCAGACTTGACACAAATTGATGGTTCATCAAACGTGTGCGCAGGGGGGAGAGAGAGAGAGAGAGATTAATAAGATAAAGTGAAAGGATTGCACTAGTTCCAGAGCTACAAACACACAGGAATTGATACAGTATTCCATGGTTAAGCCTTGCAGAGAACATTCCTAGGGAGAGATGTGGGAAAGACAGAATCAGAGACACTCTTCGTCGACCTTCTCCAAACTAGATTTGTCTAAAGAAGGAAAGGACAAAACTGTTTGGACCTGAGCGGGAATTGTCTAGCAGCGCGTGATTAGCTCAAAAAGAGAGAAGACATGAGCTTGTGGTCCCGCAATTTTTCTAACAAACAGACAAAGATGGGGTAGTAATAAAACGGGGGCAGAGTAGAGCGGAAGATTCCCACGTTCAAAAAAGTCGAAGAAACTAGCACTGTCACTTTTAGGTGGAAGCCAGGCATAGGAGTAAATGAAGCAAGTGTTCCACACGCATGAGCTTTTACAACGTCCCAGTTCAGTCCAAACCTAAGAACACCCGCCAACAATCACACCCAAACAGGTCCGGGAGTTAAAAATCTTGGAGTGTCAAAAAGAGTACAAGAGAAACAAACAAACAAGAAAGCGTTGGTCTCATCAACTTCCCTTCATGCATCGAGGATTCCACGAAGAGTAGGGGGAACAGTTAAAAAGGGAAGATGCGTGTGAATGAAGGGGGAAAAAACCAAAGCATGTCAACAGAAACAGACGATGCCACAAAGCAAAGCAGCCCACCTAGACTTGGATGCCTGCATCATTACAAGTTGTGCGCTGCCCTCTTCCTCCAGTCCAAATCTGCTCCCTGCAACACAGGAATGAAGATTAAGATCAAAACTAGAGAACCAAAACACGTATCAGAAGCTTTATTCTGGGCACATAAGCAAGCCATCTGGAGACAACTAGACCCACTTCCCAAAAGCATATCACAAATGAAACCACAAGCACAGAAAGTTGGAAATATTCCTACATCTCCAAAATGTGCTTCCTTTATCCCACATATACCAATCGGAAAACAACACTGCATCCTGCCCTGCCACTACCACCGCCATGAAAGCGACCATGAACAGAACAGGAGCTCAGAATCAAATCCCAGCGTTATCCACAGAATGCCATCTCCGCTGGGCCGGCCATCAGGTCACGGTAAATAAACCCAAGGCGGAGGGGCACCGAGGTCAATCCAGGGTCCAAAACCGAGAGGCCACCGAACGGCGCGGCGACTGCCCCTATCCACATTCGTCCCCGCCGAAGAACACGGGACAAATAATAAATACATATATAAACAGTGAATAGACCAGACTTAAAACGCATTAAAATCACAACCCTAGTTCTGATTCAAACGGTGCTACAGTGAGATTAAAAACACTATTCCAACACGGACATCTTAGAGCTGAAGCTCCGTGATCGATTTCGCTTTTTTTCCCAGGTACCAAATCGGAACGGAAGCTACGGATCCATATATTTTTCCGAAAAATGCGCAAGCAAAGTGACGCCTACTGGATGGAAGAGCAAATAGAGGGAGATGGTCATCTGGGAAGGAGCTGCTGGTTATAATGTCTATCTCACTTCACCTCCTTTGCTTGCATCAACTCCTCCTTCAGATTTTTTTCCCCTTCTTCGCAGAGAACAGACGGTTTAAACAAAGGAAGGAAGAAAAAAAGGAGAAAAAAAACACCCGCACTGCTCTAGAGCAAGAAGGATGAGGAGAACAGGAAAGGAGAGCGACGGCATTATCGTTCCGAACTCCCACAAGGGAAGCTCGGGGAAGAAGCGAAACAGAGGCAACAGAGGGGTTCACAGGAGGAAGCAGACAAGTGAAGCTTCTGCTGCCCCCCCCCCCCCAACTGCTTCCCGCCGCCCACGGGAGGAAGCAGACGAGGGGGCGCCACCGCCATTGGAGGGCTTGAGAAGACCACGGGAGATCAGGAAGAGGAGAACAGAAGAGCGAAAGAGAAGCTCCAGCTCACCCTTCTGGGTTGGCCTCCCGGGGCGGGGGGGCGAGCGAGCTCCCTGCCGCCTCCCCTGCTCCCCCACGCTTCCTTCGCCTTCGCAGCTTCTGCTTCTTCCTCGCCACCACACCTTCCGCTTTCCAAGGAGGAAGTGTAGAGAGAGAGAGAGAAGTGTGTTGTGAGGAAGGGGGGAACCAGTATTTGTTGCTTTTGTTACGGTTTTAGGGTTCGATTAGCGCGAGGAAAGAGAGAGGGGGTGGAGGGCGGGCTCTTCCGCTCTTGTCTTGACGCGCAAAAGTTTTGAGAATCGTTACCGTAAAAAAATATTATTTTTACTATACGCACCCATATTATTCACATTATCATACATACCATCATAATTAATCGTGTATTTTCTTGTGCGAACGATTGTTAGAACGTTGTATACGCTTACCGCTCTTGCGTTTGAATTTTACTATTGCAAATATTAGTAATAAATAAAATATTATTTTTTGCGTGGAGACTTTTTGTACGCCACGTATATTTTCAACTATGTATTGTAATAATTCAAATGTAAGAATGATAATAAAATCTATTGTAACAATGATTTTAGATGAAAAAAAAATAGACATCATAGTTATTTCCATCCATTTTTATTAATTTTAAGTGGGTTAAGAGAGGAAAAAATAATGAAAGTTATTAATAATCCTAGGTAGATTAAACTTAGGCTAATCCAATAAGAGTAAAATCAGATACCCCTCACACAAGGAATTTTTTTTTGCATGAAAGAAAATTTGCCGCGTGGGAAATACAGAACTTGACTATCACTTTCAAAAAAACAAATACGTAGCTTGATTATAGATGGATATGGATCAATCCCAATTCGTCTAAGATTATAGATGATCTCTATTTAACTATCTCACTTGATCACAATAACTATATAATATAGATGTACATATACGAATTTCTATTATTGTGTATCTCTTCAAAACATTATATTTTACGGAAGTGTCTATTCAGTTTAGATAATACTAGAATGACAAGGTCGTGGTCTTAAAATAATGTTGAAAGTATATTACTAATAGAATATTAGAATGAATATGAGAAAATGTAAGTCAACCCGGTGCGGTCGTCTCCACTCGTATGATTTGACTCGATTTAGATTGTGGGCGAGTCAATCAGATCGTGGGTCATCACCGGGTCACTCTATTATTTTAATATTATATTATATTATATTATATATATATATATATCTTTTTTTATTTTATTTTATTATTTTATATATATTATAAATATATAATTTTTTTAAACCGAGATAAATTGAGACGGATCGAGATGAGACGTATCATACCGTTATAGCATCGGTAAGATGGATACATGTAACACCCCAATTTTAAGAATTTGAATTATATTAGGTTTTTTTTGGTTCAAAACCCATTATGTTAACGGTTAACAGGACCGCATTAGTAATAGAAATCTAATTGTGTAAATAATTCACTAATTTTGATATGATTTTGTTACACCTCGTAATTTTATGAAGTATATTTGGAATATGTGTGATGGCAATCTGAGTGTAAAAATATTACGTTTCGTTTAGAAGAGCCGGTAAATTGGTTTATTTAATGATAAATTAGAGTGTGTTCAAAAAATATAATTGACACTGGTAAGACTTAGATGATAAGAAATATATGGACAGAGGAAGAAATGTAGATGGAAGTAATTAGGTGATTTAAGTTAGACAGAATAAGTTATAACCGAATGAAATAATAGACGATAAAAATTGGACGGTGAATTGTCTAAATGTGAAAGATAGATGATACAGGTTGAACGAAATAAGTTGGGTAAAGAATCACCTAAGTCTAAAAGTTTAGAAGATGGATCGTCTAAGTTATAAAAATAGATTATAGATTCAGATGGAACAGAGAAAATTAAGCGAAGTGACGTTGACGATAAAGTTAGACGGTAGAATTGGAGGATGGAGTTAGACAATGAAAGAGTAGATAATGGACTTAAGATTTTAAGATTTTGAGTGATAGAATTAAATATTATAAGAATTAGATCGTGCAGGATCTTCCGGAGATCTAGGAGATATGACTTAACGTTAAGTGTGTGTCAGGGCACGAAGGACCTCTCAACATTGAAAAATGGATGTACCAATGGTATGGGGGTGTTCAACGGGCCGTCCAATGGACATAAGATATGGGGGAGCTCGGGCATGGGTCAGAGTTATCTAACGAGAGTCAAAGTATTCTGACGGGGATCAAAAATGAGTGATAGGAGTTAGCGATTAAGACATGTGTACATGCCAGATGATAACATCAAACAAAGATATTAGATCATGTGGAAGATCATCCATGACAAATGGAGAGCTCTTGGGAGATTAACGAGGGGATATAATAAGTGGAAGGATTTTTAAATTAAATAACTCTCCAATAATTAACCTTACGGATAGCCTATTTAATCAATATTATCTCTCAGGTTACCTTTTCATCAATAGGAGACCCCAACATAGGATCCGGATCGAGGAAATGCGAGAGCAACAAAGGGTGAAGGAGGAGGAGGATAAAGGCATCAAGTGGATCGTCTCCGATGTTGGTCTTTAGCTCTTTTCAGGAGACTAGTAGATGGCTTGTGTCTAAAGAAGGTCCAGCGGGTAAGAAAGAGATCTTAAGAGCACTTTTGGAAGTCGGCGGAGCTTAGTAGTTTAAGGTTTAAATCTCTTTTGTGATGCAATATTATGATGTCTCAATGTCTGAGATGTAAATAATATTTGATCAGAGAGTAATGTAATATTGAATATTGTCGTAAGTAGAAACTTGTGCAGTGGCATGTAATATGGATTTGGTGTGTTACATTTCGTGAAAACGGTACGTGTGTTTATTTTTGAATTAGCCTAGTGATTTGATCTTGGAGTGTCTGTGAGTCTTCAAGACTCGCAACGTAAGGAAACTAGAATGTAGTCGTCTCTGGACCGACGGGTAGGATCCAGGGAACGGAGTGTCACGGTACCGGCGATACGACGAATCTCAGCCATGATCAAGAACTCATTTTCTTAAAAGTGAATTAGTTTTTGCCATCCAACTTAGAGATCGGACAGTTCACTACGTTTAGATTTGTACAGTAACATATAACCAAATTTTATAAAAAGATAGCACAGTTTACTATTTTTTAAAAAAAAGTTAAGGTTGTAATGTCACATTGTTTGCCGTTCTGAAATAAATTTTAAAGACCATGTAAAAAGAGCTAGGAAATTATATATCAAAATTAGTATCTAAATACACGACAAGATGACACACATGTAAACATCACGTGGGGGAGTCTTCTCCCTTTTTTTTCTTTTTTAATTTCTTCCCCCCTCTCTCAAAATTTTGAAAAAAAAAAGACTCGACATTCATAACAAAAATAGGCAACCCCTCTGTCGACTTCAACTTTGTTTTCTTAAGAAAGCTCAAATTTAAAGATAGATAAATCTTAATTTTATAACTCTTCTTTATGAAAGTTTGACATTAAATATTTTTTTAAAAAAAACTAAAAAGAAGATGAGAGTAGTGAGAGAGAAGATTCAAAACTTGGAGGAGAGAGAGAGAGAGAGAGAGATTTGATATGCATGGAGTTGGAAAGGATTCATAATTACTGGTGGCAGGGCATGCCGTATGAGTTCAGTATGCTTTTGAAGTTGATTCAGGAAGAGGGCAGAGCAGAAAGAAAGAAGGCGTGTCAGTTCATTTATGAGAGTGAGGGAGAGCAAGCTGGTGGTGGACCGGTGGTGGTGGGCCTGGCTGGCGGCGGCCCAACTGAGTGGAAAAGGGCGAGTTCCGATTTGGTGCGTGCAAGATGGAGGACTGGACCACCGCCCCAAGTACCGAGTTCTTTTGTTGTTGTTGTCGTCGTTGACCTTAACTTTGTTGTCATTTAATCACATTCTTGTTCATTTTGCCACACAAATTTTTAACACATCCATTTCATGTGTACGTTGGATTTAGGTTCAAATGTTATGGTAAACAGAAGGATAGATGCATGGAATGTAGGATTATGTTGACCCACATCATAATTGATGAGCTATGACATTATCATATGAAAGTTAATTGGAAATTTAACTCAAAATCTTAAGACGGAGGGTGGACATAATAAGCTGTTCAGCTCAAAGCTTTAAGTGAAAGGTGGGCATGGCACCATCAATTTAAGTCATATTATTATTATTATTATTATTATTTTTGTTATCACCTAATCAATGTGGGATTACCATTTTTATAGCAAAATGTCATCTTTATTTTTTTAGGAGCGAGACTATTAACAAGAAAAATGTAATGAATGAGATGGATGACTATTGTAGCGGTCTAAATTCGTCACCTGGATTATAAACTACGTCCCTAATGATTTATTTGACGTAGGAAGGGAGAGATGTTGCCCTGCGTGCACGAATAAGGGTCGTAAAGAGTCTTAGGAGATACCTCAAAAGATAATCCGCATAGGGACAAATTTATTACCCATCTAATTTCTTACCCATCTAATTTAAACTTGTCAGAAGGGACAGGAGGATCAAATTAGGTAATCGAGATAAAACGCTACGTCAATCATAAAAAGAAAGGTTTCTTTGGCTCTAATGTCATATATTAACGGTAAGATCAATCCAATTCTCAGAGTGAGCTTCGTACAACTGGACAAAGGCCAAGAACTCTCTTTTATATTGATCCAAAGATATCATCCATCTCCACCGTCAAATAAAGGGAAGGAGGGGAGGGAGGAGCTGGCGGACGAGGGGACCAGGCTGCCCAGTAGAAGGCTCGTGTAAACAAGGTTAGATCTGGGGCGACGGGGTTACTTGATTTGCAATGAAAGAAACACTCCGTGACCTTATGATTATTTTTGTGAAAGCACCCAACCAACCATTAAAAAAAAGAGGGGGGGGGACTGTGGATGGATTCTCTATTAACTTTTAAGGAACTGATGTCGGGAAGGAGAACTCAAAAGCTTAATCAAGCACACACTAACTAACTTGCAGAACACTGCTACGACAAGAACCTTTTTATCCTAATTTTAAGTCCCCCACCAGACAGGTTGTCTGGTCCGGTGTGCTCAAAATGGCCCCCTTTGGTACCAATTGCATTGCATCACCTCAAATCTCTGAGGTAGTAGCATGTCATTGTCAATTTTAAGTGTCTCAATGATCCAATCCGAAACAAGTAAAATGTATTCAATTTGAAAAGAAGAAGAAACAAAGGTGTATGTTACACCACTCCAAGATGGTCTTTTGGGGATGGCGGGCATACAAAGAAGTTTCTAGAACCTTGGGGTATAATAATAATAAAAAAATCGTATATGAGAGACAAGGTTGGCTTAACTGTGGGCACTAACCGTTGGCAGGTACTGTGCCGATGATTAGGTGATATAATATGGTACCATAACGTGTCGACACATGAGTTCATTTTTTTTTAACCTCTCCCACGACTCATCATCTCCCTCTCTCTCCAACAGAATGGGATTTCTAGAGTGTATTTAAAAAAAAAAGATTGAATCCTATAGGAATGATAAAATTGAGGAATGAACGGTGCCAACATTGTTCATTCCTCCCTTTGATAATCCCCTCTTCCCTCCCCCTCTTCCGCCGACCTCTCCCACCCTAAGTTGTGTTGCCATCACCTCCATCTCTCACTGTGACGTCACCATCCCTCCTCTATCACTATCGATGTGCTACCCTACTCGATCCACGGTGATCTAACACCTCGACCCAACTGGTGCACGTCGCCCCTCTCTCTCTCTCTCTCTCTCTCTCTCGCTCTCTCTCTCATCACCTCCACCAAGACGTGATTGTGATTGAGTGTCTACCAATGTACTGCCGTACTAATTTTCAACTGGCACGATCACGTAAGTGCGATACACATCGATCCGATGGGGCATGGCAAATGCTGACTAACGGAGGCCATGCGCTCCACCTCCCCCTGTTGGCTTCAAACGCTTGAATGGAATGGATCACTTGGAGACGGAACAAACTACAATGGCTTTCCATACTTAAAAAGCTCTTGTAGAAGATAAATGCTATTATGCACGAGATTAGGGATTCACGGTTCTTTGCCTCAATGATCTCCATGTTATGAAACAGCCGATGGACTGGGCCTGGGCCAGACTAACCCCAACTAATCTACGACCAAGTATTTTCTTTTAGGAGTGGTATCTGCTTCACACACTTGGTGTTGCAGCTTTCTTATACCACAAGATCTTATGGGTCAACATGGGATTGACAATACAGCAAAGTCCATGTTAATTACATCCTCAAATCTTCCAGCACTACCGGGGATGATTGAACACATCCAGGTGTCCACATGCACCGAAGAGTATACAAATGTTCTTGATGGCAGATGCTCGAATGCCCAAAAAAATGTGCCAAGTGTATCCAAAAAAATTTAGATGGACAAATTGTCTTGAAAATGCACGCTCCTTTTGGTCATGAGCAAACGGCATGTGCACACATTCGAGTTGGATAACGGAATAAGGGTCGGTTAAGATGAGTTATTCTATTTATTTATTTTTATTCTAATTTGATAACAAATTTATTGTTATCAAGATAGATTAGGGTTAAAACTTTTAACTCGGAGATTAATTCATTTCACTCTCTCTCACAAAAAATATTTTACCTAACTTTAGTTAAAATAAATTATCAAATTAATAATTACTCCAACCCAAGAATAAATTAATGGGATCCGTCCCGGTTAACTTATCCTACCCTGTTATGAAATTGGCCATATGAAATAGGCAGCTCTCCCCTCCACCTTCGACACCCCTTCATTCTGTTACTGTGATCAACTGACTAGATGCAACAAGTACAACTGTTTCCTTCAAGGTCCAATCTTGGCTCCCTCTTCCAATCGTTCGACAAGGCCCAATAACTTTTCAAAAGGATGAGGGTGGAGCTGATCCAGGCACAACCTAATATGTCAGAAATTATAATCCGTTATAAAGCCCATAGTACTTAATTTTAACATTTTTTGAAGATTTTAGTTATATATCAACGTCAATAATTATTTCTTAAATCTATTAAAATATTGTACTAAGATTTTTACAAGGATAATCTTAGTAAACTTTAAGTTACTTAAAAATATCTCTTAAATCATAATGCTATGGTTTCCTTTTCCTAGATAAAATATATCATGATTGTTCTTATTTATATCATAAAATATGTTCTTAGTAATAAGATAGTTTACACACCTCTCAGATAAAGAAAATTTCTAGAAAGGGATAGTTACATTACACCCCTAGAATCTGGCATAGTTTACTCTGTGTGCCTATATTCTACGTATTGTCATGTATGTGCCCATACGTTGCCAATACTTACCGTTTGTTTAATTTTAATTTAAGTAGATTGAGATAAAAAATGACTAATCTACCATTTTTTAACCTTCTCACATGATTAAGATAACAACATATACATACCCCTATTAATCTATAATTATCTTCTATACTTTTTTAAAACCTTAGTGACCAGGGAAAAATTCACCGGATCTAATAAAAACTCATCTCGACGGCCCAATTCTAAGGCCCATCTCTAAAGTCACATCAAACTAGTATCAATCCAACGCGCGACCTGCCACGACCTGTCATGTGACTGGCTCATTTCTAGGGTCGTACAGCATGTGCATCTCCGTCATCCGGCACCAGCGACACGTCTCCGACGAGCACCACCACATTAATGGCAGAGCAACTCTCAATCCGGCAAATAAACAGACGGTGCCCATGTTGCCCCCTTTTTTCAGGTGGAGCAAACCCCACGTCTTCGATGAGTCCTACCACATTAACGACGGAGCAACCACCAAATTGCAAGGAGCGTCGGGCCAGACCCCATGCCTCCGACGAAGGAACGGCAAGTCAACACCACGCCTCTCATACCTTGACAGGCGAGCAAGTTGGCAGCTCATGTCTCCACGATCAAGATAATCTCAACAATCCTAAGTCAAAATTAAGACAAAGGTCAACAGTAACTCCAAGAGGACATTGCAAATAAGACTCTGCTCCGACGACCAAGGAGGTATACAACACTAACTACTCTCCTGTTCTTTCTCTCTCTTTGACTAATCTATACTCCTCCCTCCAAGCACTCGACCTTCGCCCCCCGAGTGCTCGCCCCTTACTCAATCGATTGTCTGACTTAGACATCAGAATGTTATCTCCCGAGATATCTCTTGAGCGTGACTGCATGATCCCTCCAATGACATCCTCCTCCTCCCTCACCTAAACAAATCTTGAATATATAACTCGTAAATGGAGGTGACGAATCTCAACCTGTACACTTATATTTTATACGCTTAGCTGAATGTTCCATCACCTTTGATAGTGTCCGAGCATGAAGAGTATAACTGAACAATATTCCCTAATATGCAAGCATTCATGATAATATCAAGAGTATGAAATTATAGAGTAGAATGTTTAAGATCCAAGGGTATATATGTCATTATTCCTTATAAAAAATGTACCAATGATACTGATTTTACATAAAATATTTGCATGAATAATTTTTTAACAAAATGGTTCACGTAAGTATCTCAATTTTTTTACCGTAAAAGACAGTTAACAATATCAAAGTTTCGTAGATTATTCATATATATAATTTGAAGGCTCATCGGGCCTTGTTCGGGAATAACCGACGCTTAGTAATGCTGCCAGAGAAAACCCTCATGCCTCACCTGAAAGTCATGTTAAATCTCCCCACTTTGAAGCAGATCCTCATTAGCTCTGCTGTCACAAAATGATTGGGGTCTCCCTGTTTGGGGTTCATTGTGGCCAGTAAACAACAATTGAGAGAAAGATAACAATGTCTTTCGTGCTTTCCAACAGGTAGATCTTTGCAGATACTGACCCTTGAGAAAAGTTCACTCACAATCAAGTATCAAATTCAAGTTTGTACCAAACTACCTCCCAGGCATCATAATTAGGTTCTAAGACTGGGAGCCCAACTCCAATTTATGAACTGCAACGTGGAATTTCCTACTGTACAAGAGGGAATCATACTAGACTTTCTAGTTTTCCTTCAGCAAATGGTGCAATCTCTGGAGCTTCCAGTGAAACCCACTTCAGAACCACCATCAGAATCTGAGAACCTCAGAACCAGGGCCTCCCCTTCACCTCCATCATCGTCGTCATCATCATCATCATCACTCTCTGCATCAGCACCAGATAGTCTACGTTCAATGTAAGCCAATGTTTGTCTTCTTTGCAACCTCAGCACATGCATTATGACATCAGGAGAGAGCGTTATCCGTTCATGGTCTTCCCTACCCCGCTTGTTTAATTCCATTATCTGTCCAAAAGAAAATTCTCATCAGACATAATAGGCAGCATAAACTTCAGGTAGAGAATGCTACTGTACTATACTTTTTGCAACCGTTTTGTCTACACTCATTGGGAGTCAACTGGTTGTCTGTCTCATTGAGTGCATAACTTACAGAGAAATGATGTTCTAGAAGTGTCCTTTAATAAAAGCCATCTGATTGATGGATCAGATGGCTCCCACTAAGTGCACTGAAAAGGATATGGCAAGAAGTGCCTAGAGAAGCATTCCCCACTTCATGTGATAAACTGAAAACACTGACCTCTTCCAAGTCGCTCGGCAGTGCAACATGCTTCCTGGCTGTCGGCATCCAGAGCTTCACATTCTTCTCTAAGCCACTGGTGGCAAGAAAAGGAGCATGAGGATGGGGCTCAATGCAGTTCACAATTTTTTTATCACCCACCATCAGACGCAACAATTCACCGTCTTTTTTCCTCCAGATGAATACATGTCCACAGTCCGATCCACTCACAACATATTCATCATTGGGACCAAAGAAACTCACTCCTTTAACCGTTTGTGAATTCCTATGCCCTGAATAGACCTGTGGTTGTTCAAGTTCGGCCAAATTATCAGTAGATGACGATGGATCTGGACCAACACCCATGTCTTTCTGAAAGAGGTAGACGAGCTCATCATTGTATGAAACAAGCACCTCACTGGTGTTGGAATATGCAAGGCCAGTAATGTGGATATCGCCGGAGCCGATAAGATGGCGAGGGCAAAAAGTATTTACAGGACAATCTGCATTCCCTGATGAATCCCACTGAAATTTTCTTATGTCATAAACACGTGCATATTCGTCAAAGCCACCTACAGAAAAATAATGAGGGTTGCGTGGGTCTATGGCAATTGCATTCAATCGTATGGGTTGCCTGCTTTTTGTGAATGATGAGCACAAGAATAGCTTGGTAGCAGTAGTACTTCGTAGATCAAACTGCAACAATCAATTATGAAATTATGAACAGCTAGCGACAAATGGAACAACGTTCATAGGAAGAGATTCAAAATTGAGGATATGCATTGCATAACCTACATGCTGTACAAAGCCATCCTCCCCACAGCTGTAAAATATATGCGGACTTCCAGGCTCGACGGCAAGTTTGTGGACACGCCCTCGATGTGTCCCAAGTCTTTTAGTGTTTACCTCCCCATTCTCTGGTATTTGTCCAAGCCTAACCTGCATGGACAAGGGGATAAAAAATCTATAGGACTAGGGCCTTGTACGGTGGCCCTGGTAGGGAAGCTTTAAACCCTAATAAAAGTAGTAAATCAGGTTTGACCAATGATATTGCTTGATAAAAATAATCTGAACCAATGTGACTGATAAAAAATGTTGAGCCTCATTCAATAGCCCAATGTATTAGTTCAGGAACTGAACACCAGAATTCCACCTGTCATCCAGCCTCTGTAAGGTTTGTAACAGAAATCTACCAAATGCACAGTTTGCAGGTGAGACGGTTTATGAAGGTTCTCATTTTCAAATTTCAGTTGTATGCTTGGTTGGCGACGAATGTAGCATACCTTGTTAGTGAATAGATGGTAATGGATATACAGCAAAACAGAAAAAAAAACATGAATGCAATGATATAAATGATAAGGACTAAACTGACATGGCTTTGTCATCTTATCCTCAAAGGTCACACAGAAGTGCATGCTTTTAAGTGCATTGGATCCAGAAGCCATTCCTTCTCAGAAAAAAAATGCTTCAAGAAAGTTAACCTATGAATGAAACAACTATGACAAACCATGAAATTAAGAATTTCATATGCAACTTGAGGCCAACCGAGAGACATAAGGTCTATATATGCAAAGATAAAGAGTCATGCTTCAAGAAAACAAAGATTCCCTAAATCTTATGTCCTAGGAACAAAGCAAAATAATAAGTATCATGGGATTACAGACCCTGTACTCAGCATCCCCTTAATCTGAAGTAGGTTGGAACATGGAGAAGAAAATCTCTAAAGATTTTTACCTGTTTCCTTGGCTAGCAATCAATATCTGAACCCCATTTGTTATGCCACAAGTCCACGTCAGTTAGCAGGATAAGTCAACAAATACCCTTGTGTACTTGGTGCCAACATAGGATAGCTTATGGACAATGAAGTTTAGTAAGAATATACTGAAATCTGTTAGTTTATATTTTGTATAATAAATGCTAAACAAGATCATGGTGAAATTAATTAGCCCACTTTTCCCATCTTTTTCTATTTAGGGAGGGGCAAAAAATCAAAGAACCTGTGCATGGTGATGGAATCTATCCAGAGTTAACTCATGCAGAAAGTACTTTACCTGAAAATTCATGCGTAGTTAAAGTACTTCATATGAACATCCACGATCACTACATTGCATGAAATTGAGGCCATGAGGTGGAAACTGAAGGAAAATATACAATACACTAGGTGCATAGTTCAAAGAGAAATGGTCCCACAAAGTCAGTAAAGACAAGATGATAAGAATAGAGGCATGGCAATGTGAATTGTCCAGAAAGCGGTCACCAGCACTAGGCCAGCAGTCCTTTCTCAAGTATGCACAATCCAAAGGACTACAACATGTCCAATGAAAAATAGTGACAAGTTCGTAGCTCTGAAGGCATCGAGTGGGCAAATCAGTGTCCCAACCTATCAGAAAACTAGTAACTTGGTTTCAATATGATCATCTTTTCAGCATCCACAGAAAGATAAGAATTGGTAGGATTTCATAAAGATTTCAATAAGAAAGCAGGTTCGTTATGAACCATTGGTTACTTTGTAAATCCAAAAAGATCTTAAGCATGACAACTACTTTAATCTTTAGTCAAATGATATAGGAAACAGATTCCTCAATCTGTAAGAAACGAACATCCAATCATGGATGGCAGTTTCGGCCGAAACCGAAACGTTTCCGCCGAAACATTTCGGTTTCGAAACGTTTCGGTTTCGAATCGAAATGATCCGAAACTACCCGGCCGAAACCGGGCCGAAATCAAAACCCTGCAGTTTGGCAAAAAATAATAATTTATTTGGTTTTGGACCCGGCCGAAACCGACACTACCATCTATGCATCCAATGCCATGAAGAATTTGTGCACACTCTAAAATGAGAGTTTCGAACACAATGACCCAAAGGCGAACCTTGAATGATGGGGTCAGCATCTGATGAAGGAATCAAACAAACTGTCACTGAGAAAGCAATAAATATAAGACCAGTCACCAACCTGTCCATCAGCAGCGGAAGTTATCACAGTTCTATCATCAGTAAATGGCATAGCCCTTGCTTGAAAGATGTTATCACTATGACCAGAGTGATATGAAAACCTTTTACTCTTAGCTGCCCAATTCCAGAATATGACTTGTTCATCATCAGAACCTGAGAGAAGGAGGTCGCCAGAAGGGTTAAAATGTACAGTATTTACACAACCCCTATGGCCAACTAGTTTTCCATACAGACTAAGCCGCTTCACAAGAGCCTGTTCAAGAAAATAGTTTTGATAAGCCCATCAAATCATTCATCATTGTTCATTCACAGGACACATGAAATAGGTATCATGAAGAAGATAATGTAAGAGTCAATTGCCAGTTTCATTCCATTACGAGGTCACCATTCTATGCTGCACAAATATATTGCTTTATGCAAGAAAGGAAGTGGCACCATTTTCAAAGGTTAAATGCAAACAAAACTACAAGATTTAGTTTTCATACTGCTCCAAATGTTTAGAAATATCATATATTGAACTTTGCAGTCAACTGAATGCAGTTGTCAAAACACAGGTGACTATGATAGTACAGTTTCCATATTGCGACTCTGTAGAAATCATGCTTTTAACGTTCCATAGTAATTCAAATTGCCGTGGTTGACAGAACATGGTTCCAAACAAATGGCGTGAGTCTATATTATGGCCAAAATTCTGGTTCAGACAAGGGTAATCAGTTTTTGTGGTTAGAAACATCAGTTTTCTTCATCGGCCAACCAATTACTATTTTGACTCAACAAGCAATGGGAGATGCGACCTACTTTTCCTTCCGTTTTTTTACTTCCTCATATTATGGGGGCAATAGTTAGTATGCACAATTTTAGAAACAATCTCCAGCCAGCGAATTCAAGAATCCGAACACTTTGTCAAGAAAATTTCCTCCAAAAATGAAGCAACAAATTGCAGAAGAGGATTCTGCTCACCAATCAAAGCATCTTTCTAGACGATCATGCAATCTGCCGACAAAAACAGTTTCTTACACCCTCTGACCTTGATCCACCTCCTTAGATATATGGAAGGATTTGTTTCTTCACAAAGAAGCTTCTAAGATGCTATTTTCATCTATATAATTTTGTCTTCTCACTTTTTCCCATTTCCAGATTGACTAGGAGTTGGATCGAAATTTGGATGCCATCCTATGTTGAACCTAATATTTTCTCATTACGTTATTTAATAGCCTCATGTAAATTTCATTGTGATTCTTAAGACAATTACTTGACTCTATGCTATCTATGAATTTCAGACATTCTTTTCCTCCAATTAGCTTCGTAGCTTCCTGTGTCTCTCCTTTAAAAGTCAATTTGATTCATGACAAGTGTAAAATATTAAGGATCAATTTGATTTAAAGCAATCTTCACTACCTGTGTTTCTAGCAGAACCAAAGTTTGATGTTCTCTGATATGCAAATTGAGAGAGTAAAAATAAATAAATAAGCTTATATGGACAATGGAAAACCTGTCAATCTGACCCAGAGTTGTATCAAGGTCCCACTAGATCATTCAATATGTAGAACACTTGGAATCAACATTATGGAAGGAAAATGTCTTTCGATAAACTTGCATTCTCCATCACTCTCCAAAGACACACAGGTAAATGCCTCTAACTCCGCCTTTATGGTCTTATATATTAGCAACTTAAGTTGTAAACAAAATTGAATATGTTGAGGAAAGCCATTTAGTTCAATATGAGGTTTCACAAGCCACCATGTATCTATATTAGTTTTGAACCTCTTCACCTACTGACTTGGGTTTTTATATTGGCAGTTTGGTTTAGTAACATAGTACCAGAGCTGGTTCACTAGTTGAGCTTGTCCCATCTGGCATTACAATGTCAGGGGTGTCACTTGCCAGTTGCCACAGATTCCACCCAGGTTCCTCATAATGGCAGTTCAATTCAGTAAGAAGGCACATTTTAGAGCTATATTTTTTCCTGAAATGAAAAAAAGTAATTAAATCAATCCACAAGTTGATACAGACTTCTTAGACATTCCTTCAGTCCTACTTTGTTTAGATACGTGGGTTGCAACTGAAGTCTGACATCAGGAACAAATATCTAAGACAAAAATAAAAGGGAGTCCTTTGATTTGCACCAAGCATACCGATGGCATTTGCTTGGACTCTAATACCAAGCTCAATATTTTTCTTCTTTGAAACAGAGCTCCTACAATTTCTTTTCCTGAAATGCACATACTTCATGCGATCAGTATGCTATAGTTGATGCTGTCTCCTCAACTAAACTCCATCTGTCCATGTTGGCCATGATTTGTTAATCGAACAGAGATATCATCCACCCACCATATCTCTGTTCTATTGTTGAATCATAACAAAAATGGGCAAATGAATATATCAGACACTCTTTTCTACGGACTAAGCAGTATCCGATGTCTCCTCTCCCACAAGCTAGACTTTTAATTCAATCTTTTACTTGGTTTCAGTATACATTCATCTAAGCATCGGTGCATCTGTCCATTCATCTTGTCAAAATTGGAGCTTCCACTCACTTGACTACAAAAGTTAGGAAGATGTCATACATCATTACTATTGTCACTTCCGTGGTTGTTCACCAGGGATGTAGTGCTTGTCACATCTAGTTCAACACCACAAGCAGGTCAAAAAGATATCGGCTTATTACGCATACAGAAGGAAAACAAACTTTCGTAGTTATTACATATTGTTCCCTCTCTCTAGCATATGTTTTCCGTCTAACCACTACCAGGCACAACTAAGAATTAAAAAAAAAACTTTGTAAAAAATCATGTGCTTTTCCACCTAAAATTTCTTCAATAATATGTAAAAAGAAGCCTGATCATTACACAATAATTCCAAGCCTGACATACTGAAGCAGAACCTTGCACTTCAAGTCGAGACTAAGACATGTAAGCAGCCATCAGGACTGAAAATTAGCGCACACAGAGCATGCCAACCGATTGAACTCATTGCCCCAAAACTATCACCGCCACCGCAGCGGCAGCAGCCCGCCGCTGAACGAATTTCGCAAATCATCAACAACCCATCACCCATAAACACGAAATCGACACATGTTAAAGAAATTAGAATCTAACGAGTAGTGTGATATCAATTTCCGAGAGGAAAACGCAGCATGATGCAGGGACTAGTGTGTCGGAGACTTGGTAGACCTCGGAGCCGCCAACGCGGCGGGTGAAGACGACGGGCTGGAGCAAGCCCAATTCTCTCCGCGCAATCCCCTGGAATCCACTTCCAAGGAGCCTCCTTTTGGAGCTCTCCATTTGGAGGAGGAAGACGAGAGCGCACCAGTTCGCAGCTGGCGGGAGAAGAATCGGAGAGGAGAGAGAGAGAGAGAGAGAGAGGCTCGATGAAATTGGAAGATTGCAGTCACCCTACAAGCTGCAACAGCAGCTAATGGAATTGATTTTTATAAATAAATTATTATTAAATATTAATTTATAAAAATCAATCAAATATATGTTAATATCTATATCACTGTATAAAATTATATTGTATAGATATTCTATTTTTATTTACTGATATATCATTATTTTCATCAAAAATTTAAAAAATCAAATTTAGATATCATTACATGACATTTATGTACTATTCAACTTTACATAGTGATATATTTATTAATATATTTTTAAAAATAATTGTTTATAAGTATATTTATAATATTAATTTATTTGTAAAAATCTATTAATGAAAAGAGATATTTTATGATAATTATAAGGAAAGGTGCAAGTCAAAATTTTATTACTGTTTATTTTAATGACCGACAATGAGTCCACGTTTCAATTGCCCAAAGAGTCTTTAGCCTAGTTGGCCTTTAACTCCTCTTTTTTTAATGAGAAAAGTTATATGTTCAACAATAGAAATGATTTAACGCACATGTTAGTGAAGATCAATGTTTGAGTGCTCCTCATGCGGCGGGATCAGTAAAAAACTTATTCTCTATAATGAGATCTCCGAACTCATAATAATCACTCGGACAAGCAAATTTTCGCGAGATTGTTCAAAACACTCATGATTAAGGGTAATACTAAGATAGATTACTAGTAATTTGTAAATACTCTAATAACACACATTTTATTATAATATATATGTGGAGGATGTGAGAATACACCTAGCCCCACTAAGATAGGCCCAAGACCCAAGCCGATGCCTTCTGCACGTTATTACTCTACGATCTACGTAGCACATGATTTGGGCACCGTTATGGCGATAATGGCAAAGTAATGGGTGTCAACGAGCAACCTATGTCCCCTCACCTCTTGCACAGTGAAAGGTTGAGCATCCCACGCTCCCATGCTTCCACGATCCCACGATCCTACGATCCTAGACAACCGCTCCTCTAGTAAGCCAGAAGACGCAGACGACAGGAACGTGTTTGAGGAGGGAGACCCTATAAGAAGTGCCCGAGCCGAACGGCCATGGGGTAAGCATTATAAACCTTAAGCATTCTACACTCATTACACTCTCAGTACTCCTTGCTTTACACATCTTCCGAGCACTCCTCACACATTCCGAACACTTGTTTGATTTAGGCATCAGAGGGTTATCCCGTGGGATCACACTCAAGGCTCTTTCCAACGTCCTTCCTTTGCTCACAGGTGTTTCCCTCAGAAAAGCTCCCCCTCTTCCCTGACGAAAAAATCTCAAAGGTGTAGCACGTGGTTCTAAGGGCCACTTTCGACCTCTACACTTCTTGACGTCATCTGTGAGAAGAGTACAGAAAGTCATGGCTCCCCAAGGGAACTACCACAGTGCAAGCAACCGCTGGAGTAAGTCTGCCTCTCGGAGGGCATCCCAGGATGGCCCAGGGGGCGACTGCCAGTCTCATGGGGTTCGCCATCTACCTCCAGTGAACCCTGCGGTTGAGGAGTTGGCTATGATATGAGAGCAGCTCTAGATGCTAACGGAGGCATACCAGGGCCTCCTGCACTAGCAGGCGGAGCAGGAGCATGCCGCAGCAACCCCTCCTCTCAATGGAAAGGGTAAGGTGGGGGCCTGCTCCCATCGTGAGTGGACACCATCGGTGGCTTCTGCCACCCACTCATCTCGCCAGCATGACAAGTCTCTTCATTGCCCAGGAAACCCACTCCATTCCAATCCAAGGATAGCAAGGCGACTCTAGCAGTACAACGATGTTGAACGCGAGCCGGAGAGAAAGCTGCGCTACATGGATGAGATCATCCAAGAGGCCAGGACGAAAAGCCTGGTCAACGAGAAGATCAACTTCCATGCCCCCTTCTCCTCGGAGATCCTAGAGGCATCGATCCCCCCAAAGTTGCAACCGCCGTTCACGCCTTACGATAATATTATTGATCTAGCCAAACATTTGCATAGCTTTGAGTCCAACCTGATCTTCCATCAGGCGTCAGATGCTATGAAGTGTTTAGCCTTCACTACCACCCTTCGGGAGAACGCCCGAGCATAGTTTGAATCCCTCCCGGTGGGATCCGTCTCCTCCATCTAGCAGATGAAGATGATGTACAAAAAAAAACTTCTTTGGCAGCAAAAAGGAGGCGAGGACTGCCATGAGTCTTCTTGCTATTAGGCAGGGACATGATGAGCCCCTATGGGACTTTGTCTCTCACTTCTGCAAGGAGGCACTCCGCATCCCTCGTATGGACATCAGCATCAGAATGACAGCTAACGCAGGACCCCCAGGACACTATCTTTCAGCGAACCCTGGGGGTCCAAGACCCTACGATGCTCTAGGAGCTTTTTGCGCTAGCCCAAAAGAATGCCAACTACGAGGAGAATGCTACAGTGCTCAGCCGAGCAACTGGAGGCGACTCTTCAAATAGGAAGCGCTCGACTGAGTACCCCGAATGCTATCATGGCAAGAGGGAGGGCCATGACCATGACGCTCCAAAAGGGAAAACTACCTATAGGCAGTACACCCCCCTGACCGCCACGCCGGATCAAATCCTCATGAAGATTCAGAACGAACCATTCTTGTGGTGGCCCGAGAAGCTGAAGTCTCACCCAAAGAAGCAAAACCCGAGGAAATAATGTTGCTTCTACCGCCACCACGGTCACGACACTGAAGATTGCATCCAACTCAAGGATGCAATCAAAGACCTCGTTTAACGAGGCCTCCTAAATAAGTTCATGACCCAGGCATGTAACGATAGTAGAGAAGGGCGGATACCCCTCTGCACATCGATAATAGGCCCTTGGAAGAGAGATCATGATGATCTCCGGAGGAGTAGCTTCGGGAGAAGATAGCTCCAACAAGTGTCACTCGTATGCAAGGCCGGTGAGTCAAGTCGAGCGCAATGATCCTGGTCATTGTTGCTCATTTGTAAGGATCCCCGCTAAGGATCGCCTAAAAGATCACGTTGTGTTCTCGGATGAGGACCTAGAGGGCGTGACCACTCCCCACATCGACGCTCTGGCTGTATCTGCCACTATAAACCAATGTACTATGTCTCGTGTGCTGGTTGATAATAGAAGTGGTCTAGATGTGATTTCTTACGACTGCCTTCATCTGATGGGTGTGGACTCTTCTTGCATCAACCCTTTACACACCCCATTATTTGGATTTTCTGGGTCTACCGTCTATCCCGAAGGTTGGATCTCCCTTCTGATCACCCTGGGAACCGCTCCGCGGCAAATCACCTTCATAGCTGACTTCACGATCATGAAAGGAATGGCCAAATATTATGTCATCATTGGTCATAATATCCTGGGAGTTCTAAAAGGAGTCCCCTCCTCATATCACTAGAAGATCAAGTTCTCTACTCCTCACGGGGTGGGAGAGGTCCGAGGAGATCAGAGGGAGCATCAACGGTGCTACCTGATCTCAACAAAAGAGAAGCTGATTGACACACCTCTACCAGAGAAGAAGGCGAATGTGAACGATCTCGGGATCAGTGGAGGAATCTCGACCGAGAACCTCTGCGTTATTCAAATTAGGGAGGACCTCGATCGAGTTCTGAGGATTGGTTCCCTCGTATCCGAAGGCAAAAGGGAGGAACTCCAGCACTTCTTAGAAGACAATGAAGATGTGTTCGCCTAGTCGATGGACGACGTCCCTGGCATTCCTCTGGAGGTAATCACTCAAAAGCTCAACATGGACTGCAACTATCATCTGGTGTAATAGCAAAGGCATCGCTACAACTTGGAATGGCAGGCGGATATCAGGGAACAAGTGAGGAATAAGTTGCACTCTAGATTACTTAGGCCTACCTAATACCTCCAGTGGGTAGCCAATGTAATCCTAATTCCGAATAGCAATGAGAAGTGGCGAATGTGCGCCGACTACAAGGACCTCAACAAGACCACTCCCAATGATAGCTTCCTCATGTCGCGCATTGACTACCTACTAGACACGACAACCGGCACAAGATGCTAAGCTTTCTAGAAGGACATTCCGAGTACCACCAGATAACCATACATAAGCCCGATGAAGACAAGACTGCCTTCATCACCAACCACAGGCTTTATTTCTACACGCAGATACCCTTCGATTTGAAGAATGTGGGGGTGACCTATCAGCAGTTGGTCAATCACATGTTCGACTCTTAGATTGGTCACAATATAGAGGTGTACATTAATGGCATGCTAGTCAAGAGCCTCGGAGCATCCGAGCATCTAGCAGACCTCGCTGAGACGTTCACCACTCTTTAGAGATTCAACATGAAGCTCAATCTGAACAAGTGTATGATCAAAGTTCGCTCGGGTAAGTTCCTCGGATTCCTAGTTATTCTAAGAGGGATAGAATCCAACCTTGAGGAAATTAAGCCGGTGCTGGAAATGAAGCGACCCGAGAGAGTGTGCAGCACTCGACTGCTTCTTGGCTAGGGCTGTCGAGCACTGCTTGTTGTTCTTCAAGTTGATCTGACAAGCTCATTAATCGCTGGACAAGAACAGACAGGTGGAATAGGACCAAGAGTGCTAGGATGCCTTTGAAGAGCTCAAAAATATCTTTCTTCGCCTCCTATACTTTCCAAGCCCCGAGCAGGCGTGCAGTTATTCCTCTACTTGTCCGTGACTCTGAGCACGCTTAGCACTATGCTCACTCGCGAAGAGGAGAGAGTGATGAAGCCGGTGTACTACACCAACAAGGTTCTCTAAGGAGCAGATTTGCACTATTCTCGAGTAGAGAAGTTCACCCTCGCCCTGGTGACAACTATCAAGAAGCTACGGCCATACTGCCTCACTCATTCCATAGTAGTCCCCATAGACCAACCCCTCCATCAGGTTCCACAGAACCTTGATGCTTCAGGGAGATTGATCAAATGGGCTATTGAGCTCGGGGATTGTGACATCCACTTCCCCCCGAGGACCACTATCAAGGCCCAGGCCTTGGCCGACTTCATCGCTGAGTGTACACTCCCTGAGGAAGAAGTGCTCGGGGGTTCCCCTACTGAGCCTTGTTAAGAGTTGTACGTTGATGGGTCATCATGCTCCAGTGGTAGCGATGCAAGTCTAATCCTCTCTTCACCTGAAGGGATCGAGCTCTAGTATGTCGTGCGGTTCCAATTCTTGGCGTCAAACAATGTCGCCAAGTACGAGGCACTCATCTTCGACATCCGTATAGCAAGGCACCTTGGAGCTCTCCGCCTACGAGCATATAGTGACTCCCTCCTTGTTATTAATAAGGTAAATGGGAATTATGAAGCCCAAGTGCTCGTCATGACCCGCTACCTATAGAGGGTAAAGGAAATATCTACGGGTCTCGCACATTTTGAGTGGTGGGGACACCACCGGTTCCACTACCGAGCCCACTACTCGGAGCCGACGCCGCACCGCACCGACTGCACCGAGCTTATGGCTCGGAGACTCGATTGAAGACCCGGCATACTGAGTAGTTATACTTGTGTGTATTTATATCTTTGAGTATTGAGTATTTGTACGTGTGTCAGTATTGAGTATTTGTACGTGTGTAAAATACATGTTTTACTACATGTATTCACTTTTGTTTTATTAGGCAAGGTTGGTCAAAGTTATTTGTATTTTAAATTTTGTTAAACCCACAAAGTCTTTAAGTGGGTTGGTGGGTTGTCTTGTTAGGCTATGGTATAAATCAAATTAGTGGAAGTTATATGGTATTCATGTAATAGGGCCTTTACTATATAAGGAGGCTAAGGTGTGTTACGAGGGGGGATGAATCATATGTGAATGAAAGAGTTGTGAAGGTGTTCTGCCTTTATGTTTTCTCCCTTCTCTCTTTTCTCTTTTGTGAGGATTGAGCGTCGCCCGGTGTGAGACCGTCCGGCGTGAGATCGAGCTGTGTGAGATAGTAGTTATCCGTTCCCGTCCTGTTCGCGTCCCGAAGTGCCGTCGATCCATTCTCACGTCGCTGCCGCATCAAATTGGTATCAGAGCCTATAACGGCGCCTCCGTCAACCTGACGTCCTCGTCATCTTTCCTTCTCTCTCTCTCTGTTGTTAGATAGTGAAAAAAAAGAAGAAGAGAGATAGAAAGATCTTGATTGAGAAGAGTTTTTGTGAAAGAAAAATAAAAAAAAGGAGAGAAGCATCAAAATCTCAGTTGAAGAAGTTGAAAAATTTTTTGAAAAAGAGAGAACATAGAAGCTCACGGTTGATAAAGAAAAGAGAAAGAAAAAAAAGTTGAGAGAAAAAAAATATTTTTTAAAAGCACCGAAACCCCCGTCTGTACTCTCTCTGTTTCTCTCTCTCACTGTTACTCTCTCTCTCTCTCCGTCAGACTCTCTCTCTCACTATTCTCTCTCTCTTCCCCTCTCTCTCCCATTTTTTCTCTCTCTCCTGTGCTCTTTTTCTCTCTCCCGCGAGCCCTCTCTCTCCACCTCCCTCTTCTCTGCCAACGACCTGAGCCCCTGCGCGGCCGCTCGTGTACCGACCGCGCCGGCACCCCGCCGTCGCCGCGCCCGAGCACTCGCCTCGCCTGGGAGCTCCGCTCCTCCCCCCTCCGCGATCGTTGCAGCGACCGCCCGCGGATGGCTCCGCCCAGCCCGCCAGCGACCGCCCCTGCGTCGTCTTCCCCACCTCCGGCACCCGCCGGAGCCCGGCGCCAGCCCGCAGACGCGCCTAGGCGCACCCACGGCCATCGCGCCCGCCTGTCACCGGCGCCGCCCCGGCCCCACCGCCGTGCCTGCTCCTCGGCGCGAACCCCCCCTGCAGCCACCGTCTCCCGGCCACCCGGGCCCGGCCCTGCTCCCACCGGGGCCGCCGCGGCCGCCCGCACCGGCGCCCTGCGCCCGAGCCCTGTGCCAGCCCACCTGGCTGCCAAGCGTCCGACTCCGCATCCCTGCGCGCCCGCCCGCAACTGCCGAGCCCCGCCCACCGCGCCTGCACACCCAGCCCGCCTGCCGGACGGGTTATCCGGCCGCGTAGGCCGCCGCCCTGGTTGACCCACCAGCTGCGTGGAGCACGCAAGCAAGGGTTTAAAAAAAAGAGAGAGAAAGTGGGTGTGAAAAAAAAGTCAAAAAAAAGTGGGTGAAGTGTTGAAAAAAAGAAAAGAGAGTTTGAAAAAAAAAAGGTGTGTTAAATATATATATATATATTTGTGTGTGTGTGAGAGATATATATAATATTATATATAATATTATATAGCCATATATATATATATATATATATATGTAATTTTATTTAATTAACTTATTGCGGCACCCGAAGTCCACAACTGCGGCTCGACCGGCGCCCGAGTCGTCCGGTCGCCGACATAGAGTCCATAATTCACGGAGTGTGAGTGCCCGAGAGTCTCTCTGCGCGGAGAAAATTTAAATTGATTTCTTCCCCTGCGCGGGAAATTTTAAAGTGGTCTTGTAATAATTCAATCCTCCCTGTGTGGAGTGAATTTTTGTAACCAGACAAGCTTCTTCGACGCCGTGCGGGCACGCACGTCCCCACTCGCCCTCGTCTCCGATCGGAGTTAGACTTTTCAGTCTAGCCAGGTACGTGCTCCCCTCACTTACTCATTTAATATCTTTTCAATTGCCGCGCGAAGTGTGAGAGAGCCCGATCCATGCAGCCAGTCTCCTGAGTGCATCGATGTGGACGGAAAGTGAGAGCTTGTATGTATCCATCCTTAGGCTCTAGACTGTCGCATTAGGGCACCCTAATTGTCAAGAGGTAGTTCCACAACTACTTCACCTACGGGCGAGCAACTCTCCCTGACCGATCCCTTCAAATTGACCCTTTGCATATCAGCCGGATCCACACCTTGCTAATTATCGGTCCCAGGACTGCATCATTTAGGTCCGAGGTCGTGCATGCCACGTTGGTCTAGGAATTCATCCGGACGTCTAGAGCGCCCCTCAACGCTACCCATGGATCAAAAGAGCGTGACTGCTATGCTAGTCCAGCTCGAGCACAATCTCATGGCCCACTTTGAAGAATCCATAGGCCAACTACGAGTGGAACTAGATGAGAAGATCAGAGCCTTAGAGGATCGACTGAAGGGAGAGGAAGGACGAGTGAATGGCCACGGCAGTCCCGTAGCCAATCCTAGGGAGGATAGAGAGCAAGTCCGCCCGAATCAGGCTCCCCAAGGTAGAGAGCAAGAGGCCCGTATGTCTCGAGAGAGAGACCACGATGATGAGGATATTATCCTACGGAGCGTCAAGATTGACGCTCTGAGTTTTGATGGGTCCCTCAACCCCGCTACATATCTTGATTGGGAGACCGGGATAGACCAATATTTTGATTGGTATCGCCGCATGACCCCTGCTACAAGGGTGAGGTTTGCCAAAATGAAACTCCTGGGTCAAGCCAAGACCTACTGGTGCAATGTTGAGAATCTCCTAGCACGGAGACGAGAGGAGCCTATAGCACGTGGGAAGAAATGAAGGAGAAATTGAGGGAGAAGTATCTGCCACCTTCCTACCATCAGCGTCTTTTAGACCAATGGCAGAAACTCACCCAAGATGGAAAGTCCGTGGACGAGTACATCACCAAATTTGATGACTACTTCCTTCGGAGTCGAGTCATGGAGGATGCCTCTGTCACCCTCTCTCGGTTTAGGGCTGGCTTACACGAGAGTATTCAGCGGGAATTATTCTTGCGGGAGGTTAACACCCTCGAGCACGCCTACCAGGTTGCACGAGATGTTGAGAGGTTTCAAAGGGTGGTCCCACCTCGGGTTCCCATCTACCGCCAACCTGAACCCCGAAACCCCATAGTCCGCTATACTGAGAGAGCTGGCCCCTCCACCTCCTACGTCCCTACTGCTACCCCACTTAGGGCCGTTGCCCCTACTGCTCCTTTCCCAAGGAACCCTTTACCTGCACCCGCTGCTGTGCCTAGGCTGGAGTATACTCCACCAGTTGAGAGGAGAGATGACAAGGGAAAGGGAGTGGTCCCTAGCACCTCCCAACCAGCCCCTATCTCGGGAGTCCGATGCTTCAGGTGTCATAACCTAGGGCATATTGCCACCAATTGCCCCACCCGAGCCTTGGTCATCACCGACCCCCAGTCTATGGAGCTTCCATCTCAGGAAGGAGAAACCCTTGAGAGATATGAACCTGACCCTGATCTCATTGCCCAGTTTGAGGAATTAGATGCAGGATATGATGGAACGCATGTCGAGTACATGCAAGTGGGAGAAATTGCTGAAAGTTCAAACCAGAGAAGACTAGGTGTAGTTCGATGCATCCTCGCACACCCACAGGAGGACGACTGGCGTCAAACCTCCATCTTCCAAACCTACATCATGGTCAAAACTCAACCCTGCAAGGTGATCTTTGACAACGGGAGCTGTATCAATGCAGTCTCTTCAGACTTTGTATCCCGTCTAGGTCTACCTACACATCCTCATCCGAGGTCATACAACGTGGCTTGGGTTGACGACACGTCTATCCCAGTCACCACTACATGTGTCATTCCCATCCAGTTCCAGTCCTACCAAGGATAAATCCTATGCGATGTAGTGCCTATGAAGGTCGGGAGCATCATCCTAGGACGGCCATGGATCTACGATGTAGACCTTACTACATTCGGTCGGTCCAACGAGTGTTCCTTCTCCCACAATGGGAAGAGGATTCAGTTGCTCCCAACACCCCCAAAGGTGCCACGGGAAAGAGTCCTACCTCCACACCCGCTGCATCCCCCAAAATTCAGGAGAATGCCCCAACCCCCACAAAGGGAAGCTTCCATTCCCTCTCTCCTACACCTGTCACTCTCATCCCTAAGGCCCCTAAGATTGACCATGACCCGATTAGGCGCCTTAACTTCATAGGTGTCCGTGAGCTAAATAGGGAGGTTGCCGAAGGTGCCCCTGTCTGGGCTGTTATTGTCACCATCACCCCCGAGGAGTCTCGAGTCTCAGTCCCACCCGAGGTCCAGGCAATTCTGTAGGATTTCCCAGACATTTTTCCAGAGGATTTGCCCTCTAGACTCCCTCCCATGCGTGACATTCAACACGCTATTGATCTTGTCCCTGGGTCCACCCTACCCAACCTTCCCCATTACCGATTAAACCCGAAGGAGCATGCTGAGCTCCAAAGGATTATCGGGGACCTTATCCAAAAAGGTTTCCTCAGGGTGAGCAAGAGCCCATGTGTTGTCCCTGCCTTTCTCACACCCAAGAAGGATGGCACCTGGCGGATGTGTGTTGACAGCCATGCCATCAATAAGATCACTGTCAAGTATAGGTTTCCCATTCCCCGTCTTGATGACATGCTTGACATGATGAGTGGAGCCACCATCTTTTCCAAGATTGACTTGAAAAGTGGCTACCACCAAGTCCGAATCTGACCAGGGGACGAGTGGAAGACAGCCTTCAAAACTAAAGAAGGTCTGTATGAGTGGCTTGTCATGCCGTTTGGGCTATCCAATGCCCCCAGCACTTTCATGAGGCTTATGACAGAAGCCCTTCGTCCTCTCATTGGTCGCTTTGTTGTCGTCTACTTTGACGACATTCTCATCTATAGCCACAACCCTCAGGATCACATCCACCATTTGAGGGAAGTTTGCGAGACTTTGAGGAGAGAAACCTTGTATGTCAACCTTGCTAAATGTGAATTCATGACAGACCGGGTCACTTTTCTCGGATTTGTGGTTTCAAGTCATGGAGTGTCTGTGGACCAATCCAAGGTCCGAGCCATAGTAGACTGGCCAGAGCCCCAGAATGTCCATGACGTTCGAAGTTTCCACGGGCTAGCCACCTTCTACAGACGCTTCATCCAGGGATTTAGCACTATTATGGCACCCATTACGGATTGCATCTGTAAGGGGAATTTTGAGTGGACTAAAGCCGCCTCCCAGGCTTTTCTTACCATAAAGGAGCTTATGACCAAAGCCCCTATCCTCCGCCTACCAGACTTTTCCAAAGTCTTTGAGGTTTCATGTGATGCATCTGGCGTAGGAATAGGTGGAGTGCTTAGCTAGGAGAGCCACCCTGTGGTTTATTTCAATGAGAAGCTTTCTGATGCAAAGCTTCGATACTCCACATATGATAAGGAGTTTTATGCCGTGGTCCAAGCCCTCAAACACTGGAGACACTATCTCTTACCACAAGAGTTTATCTTATACTCGGACCACGAGACTTTGAAATTCCTTAGCTCTCAGAAGGGCTTAAACCCAAGGCATGGTCGGTGGGTAGAATTCCTCCAGTCCTTCACCTTTGTCCTAAAACATAAGGCTGGAAAGGACAATAAGGTGGCCGACGCCTTGAGTCGAAGGGTCTCCCTTCTTTCCACTGTTCGGGTAGAGGTCACCGGATTTGACCGCATGAAGGAACTCTATGGAGAGTGTCCTGATTTTGGCCCTGCCTACTCTGCTCTGTCCGCTGGACCCTCGACAGTCTTTTCTGACTATCTACTCCAGGATGGTTTTCTATTTCGAGGGCAGCAACTCTGTGTCCCGAGGACTTCTGTTCGGGACTTCCTGATATGGGAAATACATGCTGGAGGTCTTGCTGGTCACTTTGGCCGCAACAAGACCATCCATTCTGTGGAGGAGCACTTCTATTGGCCTGGCCTGAAGAGAGATGTGGCCAAGATTGTAGCCCAGTGTAGGACATGCACGATGGCCAAACAGGTCAAACAGAACACTGGTCTCTACACTCCTCTCCCCGTTCCTGGTCGACCATGGGTTGATGTGAGTATGGATTTTATCCTTGGGTTACCACGCACTGCTCACAAGCATGATTCCATCTTTGTAGTCGTTGATAGGTTCTCTAAGATGGCCCACTTCATTGCATGTTCCAAAACATTTGATGCATCTAGAGTAGCCCATTTATTCTTTGATGAAGTCATGCGTCTGCATGGTCTCCCCCAAACCATCGTGTCTGACCGAGATGTCCGGTTCACTAGCTATTTTTGGAAGACACTTTGGCACCTAGTTGGCACCAAACTGAAGTTTTTCACTGCCTATCACCCACAAACTGATGGGCAGACTGAGGTCGTCAATAGGAGTTTAGGGAATCTGTTGAGGTGTCTTGTAGGGGAACATTCTGGCACTTGGGATCTTCTTTTGCCTAGAGCCGAGTTTGCATACAACAGTTCGGTCAATCGGTCCATAGGTATGAGTCCATTTGAGGTCGTGTATGGATACAAATCTAGGAAACTTGTGGATCTCATTCTCCTTCCCCTCGAGTCTAGGATATCCAAGTCAGCTGAAGAGTTTGCACAGCATGTCACGAGTCTGCATGAATCAATTAGCAAGCAAATCAACCTCAGTAATGAGACTTATAAAAAATTGGCTGATTCGCATAGGCGTCACCATGAATTTCAAGAATGTGACTTGGTTATGGTACGGGTCCGACCCGAACGACTCCCCTCGGGAGCCGTTAAAAAGTTGCAGGCTCGTAGTGATGGACCCTTCCCAGTTCTGCGGAAGATTGGCTCCAATGCTTATGTTGTGGACTTACCTCCCGAATATGGGATTAGCTCGACTTTTAATGTGGCAGATCTAGTGGCCTACAAGGAACCCACAGCGATTCCTAGTGACCCTTTCGAGCCTTCTCCCCCCATTGAGAGTGAGCCCACCCATGTGCATCCCACAGCCTCAAGAGTACCGCGCGAGCACATTGAGAGGATACTGGATGAGCAGGTGACCACTACACGGAGCAGGGTGTACCAGCGCTACCTTGTCCGCTGGCGGGACCGTCCACCTTCTGATGATTCCTGGATCAGCCAGGAAGATCTCCAGCGCCTCGATCCAGATCTGCTGGAGCACTACCACAGTAGTGTCCCCCCTTACTCGACGGAGTCGAGTTCCGGCCACCCAGGGAGGGTTGGTGGGGACACCACCGGTTCCACTACCGGACCCACTACTCGGAGTCGACGTCACATCGCACCGACTGCACCGAGCTTATGGCTCGGAGACTCGATTGAAGACCCGGCATACTGAATAGTTATACTTGTGTGCATTTATATCTTTGAGTATTGAGTATTTGTACGTGTGTCAATATTGAGTATTTGTACGTGTGTAAAATACATGTTTTACTACATGTATTCACTTTTGTTTTATTAGGCAAGGTTGGTCAAAGTTATTTGTATTTTAAATTTTGTTAAACCCACAAAGTCTTTAAGTGGGTTGGTGGGTTGTCTTGTTAGGCTAGGGTATAAATCAAATTAGTGGAAGTTATATGGTATTCATGTAATAGGGCCTTTCCTATATAAGGAGGCTAAGGTGTGTTACGAGGGGGGATGAATCATATGTGAATGAAAGAGTTGTGAAAGGTGCTTTGCCTTTATGTTTTCTCCCTTCTCTCTTTTCTCTTTTGTGAGGATTGAGCGTCGTCCGGTGTGAGACCGTCCGACGTGAGGCCGAGCTGTGTGAGATAGCAGTTATCCGTTCCCGTCCTGTTCGCGTCCCGGAGTGCCGTCGATCCATTCCCACGTCGCCACTGCGTCATCGAGGTTGTCCACATCCTGAGGATGAAGAATGCCTAAGTGGATGGGCTCTCTCGCCTTGCTTCCTCAACGTCCTTGGTCAGCTCTCAATCAATACTAGTTAAGGAGTTGCAACGGCCGAGCATCTAGGAGGCAGATCTCTAGGTGAATGCCACCGACTACGAGCCTTCTTAGATGAATCACATCCTAGATTTTCTGTGCAAGGAGCAACTCCCCGAGGACCGCTTGGAGGCGTGGGGTGTGACGACCCGAGAATCCAGTTACCGGGAAGGCCCGATAACCCGAGACTCGAACCGCCGCCCACGAGCCGGGAGGGCTTGGAAGGGCTAAAAAAGAGTGTGGAGGTACAAAGAAATAGGAAATAAGGCAGGACAGTTCAACAATTAACAGAAATAAATGAACAACTACGACAGAGTCCAGTCTAACAGAAAGTACAGTCCAAAGTAGTAAAACGTACCACATGCCAAGTGAACACTCGGCCCGGCAAGCTGGAAACTAAGAACCTCCGTACTGCACCCTCAAACCTCGAGGAAGAACCGCCGCACCTGAAACGCAGGGGTGAGCCTTCTGTCACTGGCCCAGTAGGGATCCCGCGGAACCCCAACTGAGAAACAACGGTAGCACGGAAAGAAGCAACTATGAAAGTAGGAAAGTAACTACGATGGCCAGTAAAATCTCAGCTCTACAGCTACTCCTACTATACCAGAAAACACGACCTACTCTCCCGTCGGGGGACAACCACGCCACACACCCGACCACCCGATTCCACGATCGGGGACCACCAGACACGAACCGCCCTAGCTACGCTACTAGGAAAATGCCACGATACCTCCCTAGCGTAGGCATGCCCTCACAAAAAGGACCCGAGCCAAAAACACACGGTCAGGGAACACGGTCACGACCTCACCGTCATGAACACAACGTTGTCTGGGAAAAGACCCTCGGTGCCGCTCACCGGAAACCCCGACCTCGACTCCGATAACACTCCCGAAACCACTCACGAAGTCCCGTCTCGCGGACAGAAACAGAACCCGGTACCCGACAACTCACATCACGTGACAGAAGCACCGCCCACTAGAAGAACGACCGGATGCATCCCCTAACGTCTTTCACCGCGTCACCAGTGTCTAGCTACAACGCCCCAGGCGGAGACTCAGACACACATAGTAACCAGTACCACAGAACAAGGACTAGTTGGGGTCACGCCTGCCGGCGCCGTCCGACGCCCCCAACCTCGTGTGCACACTCAGACCATACGCCCTAGGCTTGTCCTCTAGCTGGTAATTTCCCCTAAGCCCGGACTCAGCTGTACGTGTGGACCCTACGGTAACCAGCCTACTCACCGTCTCTCTCGGGTCAGCCGCTCCACCACTCCCAGGTGGGTCAGCACACGCGTGCCATAAGAAGGCTACGACTAGTGGACGTGTCACAGAACGTGGACACAGGAAACCACACACGCACCCATTGCGAGTAACACGAAGTAACAGGTGGCACGATGCCACCAGACTCTAGATGGTCCACTAGACCTACTAAACTCAACGGTCTTTGAGTCACAAGACTCGGAGTCGAGACCGTTGCACATGACAGCACTAAGCTATCAATCTGGCCTAATCCCAAGGTCCAAAAGCACAATGCGATAACTCACGAGGCAGTTCACAACTGCCGAGACCCATCCCTCGAGGAGGGAACTTAAGAAACCTCCAGCCCCAGGCTGGGAGACTGGACTCACCGCCCAAGGCCACACGCTTGGCCCACTCGGAAGCCACCTTCCAGAGAAGCAACGACTTGCGGGGAAACCTCACCGCACTCACACCGATACACGGTGACTCGATCTAGCAAGAACACAGAAGCCCGGAACACCTAGGGTCACCCGGACCCGCCAAGCCCACGGACACGCTTATCGGGGTAACACGGCACCTCCAGACACCCCAAAACACGGTAACGAAACCCACGGGGTGCCTGGGACACTCACGAAGCCAAAGGTCGACCACTGGGTCACAACTGGGTGGACCGGAGACCAACACAACACAATCGAAACACTAGAAGGTCACCCGGACCCTTAAACTCATGGGCACGTTAATCGAGATAAACGGGACCTCCAGACACCCAAAGACACGGTCACGGAACTCCACGGGGTGTCCGGGACACACACGGCCCAAGGGGAGCACGAGACAGCAGGACATATCGCGCTAGGATCACCTAGCGCGACAAGACAGAACGCGCTAGGATCCCCTAGCGCGACTAGACAGGTCGCGCTAGGAAGCCCTAGCGCGACAAGGAAGAACGCACTAGGATCCCCTAGCGCGACTAGGTAGATCACGCTTGGAACCCCTAGCGCGATAAGGCAGAACGCGCTAGGACCCTATAGCGTGACAGGAACCACCTAACTGTTCATCTTCTCCGATGAACGCGTCCCATCGGGGCGGCGTGACCCTCAAGAACACGCTACCTGAGACTAGCGCGTTCTCAGTCCGCGCCCGGAAGAACGGGAAAACGGCGGGAAATCCATTCCACGCCCCATTCACCCCCAGGTGAAGGGGAAACAAAAGGGAAAACATTCCCCAACCTCTCCAACACCGAGAGGACCCATTTAAACCCCAAAAATACGATCAAAACGCAAGATTCGGCTCACACACCCAAAAACATGCATTTTTCCCAAAACGCCCAAACAAGCCCGCTCGGCTCACCACGGCCTACAAAACTCGCGGGAAATGAAGTACGCGGGTTGAGGGTCCATCTCCCTACCTCCACCGAAGATTCGACGCGTCGTGGACACCGATCCACGAAGAAAATGCCGTTGAAGCCTCGCCGTTCCACGAACCCACTGCCGAGCTTCACCGTGCCACCATCGCCTCGATCCTCACCCATCCTCGCCTATGCCACGCCCGCGCCGTCCCCACCTCACCCACGCTCCACCCCGTCGGCCGCCGGAGAGAGAGGGAGAGAGGAGAGAGCGTGAGAAGAGAGAGGGAGAGAAGAGAGAAATGAGAGGGGAGAGAGAAAAGGGTTATATATATAGGAAATTCTGGAAATTCCAGAAAATACCAAAAATAGGAGAATCATGTTTCCATGATCCTCGGAATGCACCGATCGCAACGGTACCACACTCGCCTAGGTGAACGGCCCGGTTCACCCGCAACGAGGTTCCGAAGGAATTACCGAAACACACACCGGGAATCGGAAAACACACGTGAAAAGGCCGCGGAACGCTTCCGGGCCTCCGAAACAACTCCGGATCGCGCCGATCCGAACATGAAAGATGTCCGAAACGAAATTTTGGACACAACGGAGTCAGACACTCTAAGAAACCAGATCCAGGACCCACGAACAAGGATCCGAAAATCTGGGACATTACAACCCTCCCCCTTTAAAGAAATTTCATCCTCGAAATTTAGGACTGGCACCACGCCACAGGGGAAGAATGCCTCAACCAACTGACAACGCTGTCACGGCCCCAGCATAGAAAAACCTCAATTCTCACAAAAGCACCGATCATGAGGGATACGGCCATACCATAATCACGAACGACGCCACGCTCCGCACACTGCACACACATCGGTCACCAGAGCAGGCATAACACAAAGGCACCAGTTTGGTATCACCTCAGACACAACGGAAACCACTCACGGCATCACTGCCACCCCCTCGCCCACCGAGGGAACGCAATCCTCGCCACAAGAACCAATCCACCGGTCAATGCCCACGCTCGGCGGACCCACCAAACACCAGCTTCTCTGCCAGCTGACCACCACAAATTTGTCGGCTCCACGTCGAGGACCACTCCACACTCGGCAAGCCGAACGCCACAACAGCACGGGACCAACTCTGTCAGAACTCAAACTTCGACAAAGCTCAGATCCCATCTGGGAAAACACACCTCAGAAACGGCCACCAAAAAGGCCTCGCTGGCACGCGGCTCTCCCCATTCTCGAGCCCCTACAATCAGCATCTTCTTTCCATGAAAGACCATCCACTGGTCACCAGACATTCATCAACGGGAAACCTCCGCTTGCTCAGGTTCTTCCTTCTTTCTTGGTCCTCCACCAGATCCGAAGGGAACATTCCAAACCTCGGCAAGCCATCCGTTGACTCTCCCAGAGACCACCACTACATCCAGATGGATCCCCGCGCCAACTCTACCCTTCAGGGGAGCACGGCGGGACCCAAAGACTCCATCTCCCCTCGGTCTTCACGTCACTCGGCTCAGACTTACTGGGAATCCTCCCTTGCTGGCCGCAGACTGAGGATCAATATCCCACGTCAACGTCTCATCAGAGACCCTCACACACAGGCATCGACCACCGTCCTGTCTCATCGAATCCTATCTCATCGAAACCTCCATCTCAATTAATCCAAGAGGACGCCTGCCAATCCCGACTCCCGCTCTTATCACAGAGCCACGAGATACACAACCTCTTACAATCTACGACACACTTCTCCAAAACATGATCTCATCCGCGAAACCAACCTCCAACGCAAGAATAGGGTACTCATGCGGCAACCTCGCCAGCATGTTTCCCCAACTCTCCATCTGCCAGTGCCATGAACCACAATATCTCAAGCAACGGCACGGCAACAACACGCCTCACACAACTGGAGACAACGCACATCGAGGAACCAATCCTCCACGGCTCTACACTTCCTCAGAATTCCACCCGCAGCAACCAACGCTATGATCCACATACTCTGATCCACATGCACAGCCACCACATCGACAACTCGAGATCCACCATCCCGATAACCATCTGCAACCCCGTCGACTCCGATCCTCCGCACCTCGGGAACCACAACACCAACCGCAAATCTCAAAAACACCGCCCAGCCAGAACTCGTCCTTCCGGAATAGCGCCAACACCCTTACACATCAGGGAACGGGCAACGCTTCTCACAGGCAACCACCTTGCCAAAACGCGGGACGCATCTCGCACGAACCTCATGGCGCACGAAGGCCAACCAATCCGGACACACAGTGCAAGACGATGAACCTTAGCCAAACACGATTCTCTCTAACCAAAGGAGAACCCAATCACACCTCCGACCAACGGAAGGAAAACTCCACACTTGACCTGACCTCGAATATCGCACACGCTGGAAACAACACCTTCCAGCACCAAGAAAACCATCACTTCCGTCAGGTCAGCTCCTCCGACAACACTCACCAAGTGTCACGTCGGACCACAATCATAACATCTCTCGATGCACCAACGTTGCAATTCCTCAAACTACAACACGTCACGCAAAGAGCCGCAATACGAGCCATAACCGACAACCGCCAATGCTCATCCTCGAGTCCCGAACTCGCCACGGAACCTTCACATCTCGAGCCAAATCCTGGGCGAACACAACCCATTCGCACACAGAAGCGCAGGAGCGAGAACTTACTGGGACACCATAGCCCAATCCTGCCTCGAAACTCGTAAGAATAACCGGGACCGACAGGTCATTTCTGACGCCATTGAGCATAACAAGGACACTGGGCTCGACAAATCAGCAGCTGAACAGAAAACCTTCTGCTCACTCGAGTACAATTCTCGACCAGAGCACCCGCTCCATCACCTCAAAACACAACCTCAACACCGCAGGGGCTGGGTAAACCTCATGCTAGAGTGGCCAACCCTATGACAACTCCCTCAGAGCACGCTCACGACCACTTAACGATGAACAATCCTCACCATCCACCTGACCTAGCTGTAGACTCCTCGAACGCAGCACCGCAGCAACACACCCGCCGGCAACCTCTGCCCAACTCAACATGACCAAGGCCACCACCCAAGGGAGAAAGCTCTCGACCTCGATCCGCAGACCCCACGCCGGCACGAAAGCCGCGAACAGCAACCACCCTCACCACGCCGCACAGCGCACTCAAGCTCTCAAGCGAGAAACAAAGCGGAAAACAAGCATGAACCCTTATGCCAGCTGCCGACTGTACTAGACCTTACGGACTCTGATCACTGCAATATCTCGAATTCCCATGTACGTCCACAACCACGCAATGATACCAACTGTGACGACCCGAGAATCCGGTTACCGGGAAGGCCCGATAACCCGAGACTCGAACTGCCACCCACGAGCCGGGAGGGCTCAGAAGGGCTAAAAAGGAGTGTGGAGGTACAAAGAAATAGGAAATAAGGCAGGACAATTCAACAATTAACAGAAATAAATGAACAACTACGACAGAGTTCAGTCCAACAGAAAGTACAGTCCAAAGCAGTAAAACGTACCACATGCAAAGTGAACACTCGGCTCGGCAAGCTGGCAACTAAGAACCTCCGTACTGCACCCTCGAACCTCCAGGAAGAACCGCCACACCTGAAACGCAGGGGTGAGCCTCCTGTCACTGGCCCAGTAGGGATCCCGCGGAACCCCAACTGAGAAACAACGGCAGCACGGAAAGAAGTAACTACGAAAGCAGTAAAGTAACTACGGTGGCCGGTAAAACCTCATCTCTACAGGTACTCCTATTGTACCAGAAAACACGACCTAGTCTCCCGTCGGGGGACAACCAAGCCACACACCCGACCACCCGATTCCACGATCGGGGACCACTAGACACGAACCGCCCTAGCCACGCTACTAGGAAAACGCCACGATACATCTGTAGCGGAGGCCTGCCCTCACAAAAAGGACCCGAGCCAAAACCACACGGTCACGACCTCACCGTCGTGAACACAACGTTGTCTGGGAAAAGACCCTCGGTGCCGCTCACCGGAAACCCCAGACCTCGACTCCGAGAACACTCCCGAAACCACTCACAAAGTCCCGTCTCGCGGACGGAAACAGAACCCGGTACACGACAACTCACGTCACGTGATGGAAGCACCGCCCACTAGAAGAACGACCGGATGCGTCCCCTGACGTCTTATACCGCATCACCAGTGTCTAGCTACAACACCCCAGGCGAAGACTCAGACACACATAGTAATCAGTACCACATAACAAGGACTAGTTGGGGTCGCGCCTGCCGACGCCGTCCGACGCCCCCAACCTCGTGTGCACACTCAGACCATACGCCCTAGGCCTGTCCTCTAGCTGGTAATTTCCCCTAAGCCCGGACTCGGCTGTACGTGGGGACCCTATGGTAACCAGCCTACTCACCGTCTCTCTTGGGTCAGCCGCTCCACCACTCCCAGGTAGGTCAGCACACACGTGCCATAAGAAGGCTACGACTAGTGGACATGTCACAGAACGTGGACACAGGAAACCACGCACGCACCCATTGCGAGTAACACGAAGTAACAGGTGGCACGACGCCATGTTGGCACCCAAAATATGATCGTCTATGACCAAGCCACAAAGACGAAGGACCCGACCCGCTGAGGCACGGAAGCCGATAAATATCAACATATCAAAGATTTCTCAAGCTGCCAGAGCCTCGAGTCATCCCATAGGGACACGGAGACTTCACCTCAGGAAAGCCTAGACAAACTCACAACCAACCGGCAGTGCGACCAAGCCTGCCCAATGAACCGGCATCGACTCTGTGACGCCGCACACACTACACCCGTTGTTCGACCAAGGTCGACGGTCTACCCAGTGGCTACCCACCTCATGAAAGGCTCTCCTGAAGATAAAGGAGTCCCCCCTGGCTCTCCGAGACGGAGGACCAAAAGCTCTGACAGCAGAAGATCCCGATCACCCGACACGGGTACGGCTTCCCGACAAGATGGGCCCGTTAGTGGCCGAATGATCGTCCAGCGCGGGCGGAATTATCCCTGGTGTCATCCAACCCCCTAAGGAGCTTGGGTACAAGCCAGACCGAGCTAGCAGCATGAATCACAAAGCCGCAGGCCGTATTAGCGAGAAACCCGCGTAATTAAGCCAAAGCTATCTGGAGTCTCGGGAACGGCCGCACGTCAGCCGAGGGGCTTCACAAAACACCTCGTCAAGGTTTCGATGGGCATTGGCGAGATAAATGTTCACGATGACCTCCGGGATCGTCCCCGGATTCATCGGCTAACCTGCAATGCGCAGGAAATGCTAATACGGCGCGCCCTTATACGGCGCGCCCTTATACGGCGCGCCCGTTAAACCGGCGCCCTCCAAGACCGGCGCGCTAATTTGCTGAGGCTTCTTCCCGGCGCGTTAATCTCATGCCGGATTAAGATTCGAACCCGCCCCCGATATAGGTGGCTGCTCTTCGACAAGAGAAAGGGAGAGCGAAGAAAAAAAGAAGACTAAAAAAGAGGAGAAAAAAAAAGAGAAAGGAGAGAGGACACAGAGAAGAAAAAGAAAGAGATCGAGACAAGAGAGAAAAGGGAGAGAAAGGCTTCTTGAGGGGTTTTCTCCTGAAGCAGAGAGGGAGTAGGGTTCCTTCGGAGGAGCTTCCGCCGGTCGTCTTCTTCCTCTATGATACCCTGTTTCAGGAACAGGTGGGCGTCGGTGTTGATCCTTTTCCTGCTTTCCACAGATTTCTCTTCTGAGTCTTCCACCCATCGAATGTAAGCGAGGGGGGGGGGGGGGGGAGCGACGATGATATGAGTCGATTCTCCAAACCCCTTCTACGCGATTTTCTCTTTTGTTCTTTCCCTGTTGTTGCGCTCTGAGCGTCCTCTGCCTCTGATATTATCGAACGGCGACCGAGCAATGGTGTCGGTGCCATGTTCTTATTATGTAAATGCTAAACCATTCCCGTTTCTGGGATGGTAATACATATATGTGTGAATGCTTGGATCAACGGGTCGAATGAATGATCTTTAGCCCCCCTTTTCTATCTATGCCAATGCATGTGTCTGAGTTCTTCTCTGCGTAGTTCTCTGATTCCGGTTTCTCCGAAGTCTCTATCATGCCCCGAATCATCGTGGGCTACAGAAACACCCCTCCCCGGGGGCTTTTCCTTCGATCATTCTCATGTTTGATTCAAGGGTCTTCGTACCCCCCCTTTTCATGGACAGAGCTGTGCTTCTGCGCATGCCTCTCTCCGCCGTGCTGTCAAGGGCTTAACTCCCATTAATCTCTCTCTTCATGCTGCCCTATCGCTCGTGAAGTGAGGATTTCCTTTGGGATTGCAGGGTCCATCCCCTGAACATTGCTTTCCAACTGTTTGAGCATATGCTCCTGCGATGGGCCCGTCTCATTTATGCATTTACTACCTCTACGCATCATGATCATTCGAACTGTTCCGAGATTTTCTCATCGTTTTAATCATTCGGGGAGGGGACATTCCCTTATCGCTTCGTGGAATTGCTAGGCGACCGGGGGCTCTATCTCTCGATGGTAGATGCTTCCTCGGGGCCATAGCAGACAATGACAGGGGCCTTAGCCCAACGAGCTTAGCCCCGACAATCGGAGGTCCAATCAAGGCCAAGGGATGTACGCTCCTCGTAGGCTAGCCCTCGGAGCTCCACTCTCCTAACGGCCGGTCCCTTCAGCGGATGTGCCATAATCTGTGGGATGTCCACCCCTCGCAGGCTAGCCCTCGGGGTGATGCTCTCGTCATCAATGGCCTCGTCCTTTTATTCTCACCCACGGAGTATTGGTGCCCCTCGCAGGCTAGTCCTCGGGGCACCCTATCCGATGGGATTTTGCTGGCTGCCACTGTGCAGACCGGCGATTTAGGGGTTTGTTCCGTGAGTGAACATGACCCCGCTTCTCCCCTGCAACTCTTCACGTTCAGGAGAGATGCTGTCCAATTCTGGACAGATTAATAATGAATAAACCATAACGAAATACTCATTTTGGACCCAATTATCCCGGCACTCGAGTAGTAACCTCGCACTGGCTTATCACACCATCCCTCAGGGTTCTGGACTTCAATTTAACAAACAATTGGCCTCAAATGGCTTCAAAACCCTCAACATAAACTTAGCAAACTCAAATGATTCGAAATTCATCAAAAATAAGCTAAAACGGCGCGACCTTGACCCGGCGCGCCCTAATACGGCGTGGTCCCCCCCCCGCGTCGGATTAACCCTACACTCAAAAAACAAAAAAACTTCCTTGCGCCTTTCTGGCGCGCCATGAACCGGCGCGCCCCAATCCTTTGCGCGCCGTCTTAACCAGCTATATGGCCGCGTCGTATTAACCATTTATACCTACGCTTTATCGCGCCGTATAAACCTTCCTTACATGGTCGCGCCGGTTTTGAACCCCTCTTGTTGTTTTAATCATTCACTCGCCCCCTGAGCTATTCTCGTCTCTCACGGTCAGTGTTAATAAACCACAATTGGTAATAAATTGAATAAGGAGGGCCAAGTGAGCCCGAACTATATTGTTATCATATCTTCATCACCATGTCCGTTAGCATTGTGCTTTCGCTATCACACTTGTGTTGCCTTCCCTCTTCTCGATGGGGAGTAATAAACGTGGTTGATCATCATTTGTTCCATGATTCTATTATCATGCTTAATATAGTCATGAACGTCATGTGTGCATGCATGCATAGATCCTCGGGTATAATAAATGGCGTCGACAGAAAATCGGATTACGTCTGGTCGGAAGTCTTCGCTATGCGCGACGGTGGTCTTCGGACCTATGTCCTCCGCCACGTACCGAGGATCCATAATCCCATGAATTATGCATCTTCTGCACGATAAATGTATGCATCCTGCACGCTTTCGTCATGATCATCATGTAGCTCTTTTTAATTCGGCTTCGACAGCCCGCTATCTCGGCAATTAATCAAAGGTGTTCCCTCCTCGTGGGGGATGTAATTAACGCCATAGCCTTTATGGTATGGCGGACTGCTGGTCCCGACCGAACCTCACATTCGCCCGACATGGGTCAGAATGAGCGCATCACAAATTCGTCACTCATGTGACTGGCACGCCCGCGTCGTTAATTGATCATTTGACTACCAGTTGGTCAGTTGGTCGATCGACCCGCGAAAGAAAGAAAAGGTCGCAAACAAGTCTGGCACGCCCGGTGGGACCAGTGTCACCTTTCATCTCTTTGCCGGGATATTCGGGCTTCAAAGCCCTCTCAAGGCTACTGATTATTGCTTCGTTTGTCTTTGCAGGCAGATCAATGACAATCAACGGGATAGCTGGCGTTGACTTCGATCTTTCGATTGTCGCTGGACACGCGCAAGGGTACCTGGCGGTACCCATGGAATTCGGCAGCTTCCCTGCCGCTGTGGGCTTCCCCAACTTTTTGGGGTTAGCCTTTGTAGATATGCTGGAGGTCGAAGCCCCAGAACCAGTCAAGGAAGCTGTGGAAAAAATGGAGCCTCTGGAGGTTCCTTGCTACAAAGACTTGTCCGAAAGTCCGGCCCCAGTCGCTAGCTGTCTGGTGCACCACGTCATATGTGGGACCCACCCCAATGTCATCAACAAACACCCTGGAGGACGCCAGCGTCGCCAGGCCCGCAAGAATGCCGCTGTAATCACCAGAACTCTGTCTCAGTCCGGGAAATCTATGCTAGTCGGGGGTATGCGCGTCTTCCTCGACGGACGCACTACACGGGTGACCCCGGACCGAGTCATCCCCAACATTCCTGTCCATAATGTCTATCAAGCCCTCGCCGGAAGGAGGGCAGAAATAGAAGAAGCCGGCCACTGTGGCCAAGGAAGCCCGGCACCCAGCCGAGGAAGTTTAAACAGGTGTGGGTTCCCAAGCGAACCCGACCTGCCCACCAGCTAACACCCATCTGCCGTCGTCTTGTGAACAATGAGGCGGAAGTGAGAAGAGAAAGGGGCTTGCCCCCGAAGAAGGAAGAAGAGGTGGTTGCGGATCCTCCGCGCCACAGAAGTTTCCGGGCTGCGACCCGTCAAGCCAACGTCCCTGCTGCGGGACGAAGATTCCAACAGCCGGCCGACAGAGCTCGGCTGGCCTATATCCCTCTTGCTGGAGGTCGACAATCGCCCCCCGTCCTACATCAAGAGCGGGGTCGAGAAGAGATGACCTGCTTGGTCAGAAATTATTTCGAGGCTTAGGCAACCCCTCACTCGGACAGCAGCGACTGATGCAGACAGTCGCCACTGAGGAAGATTACTGCCCAGTCAGTGGCAGATGAAGGAGATATGGGAGATAGAATGATGGTGTCGTCAGTCGACGACAACGGATATAATGACGGCTTCGAGATCGAAGCCGATGAAGCTTTCCCCGAGCGGGAAGAAAGGAGAAGGATCTCTGTGTTTGAAAGACTGACCTTCCGCAGCATGCTAGAAGGAGGGTCTATCAACAAAAGAGAAGGATGCAGGTTTTCACCTGCAACATGGCTGGTATATCTAACCAATATGGGGAGCTTCCTGAAGACCCCCAAGAATTGGCTCAATTGGCCGCACGGCCGGGGCCGACTACCCGCAGAACAGAAGCAGCAAGAGAGCTTCTGATGATGGTTAAAGGGAAACAGTCCCAGGTCTATCCCCACTGGGATGACAAGGCCCCCGTCTTGACCGCTAATGTGGTGACGGCGGAAGAAGAAGACGACGTCCTCCTCGACATCCTGCCTGAGGGTACGTCCGGGGAGACAACAGAGGGTATCCCCACCACCATAGACCCATCAGTTCTGATGCTACTACAAAAATATCAACGAGAGATAGACTCTCTGAAGAAGCAGCTGATGGAAAAAACTGAACACTCATCGGCCTCTAAACCACCCGAAGTCCAGGGTGAGTCATCCCGGGGAGCGGCTCGTCGCGACGACCCTCCACCGCTCTATACACTGCCCCAGCCGTCAGAGCCAAGCATGGCGACAGCACAACAGCGGCCGCCACAGCCTCAGCCGCTGCTACCTCCGGTGCTCCCTCAGGTGCACCCGACACCCCCGCTGCTGCGTCCTCCACAGGCGACCACCCTGGTCACCCCATACTTGCAGCCGGCACACTTCTATCCAGAACCGGTTGACCCCACGGTCGTGAACCGGATGATGGTGGAGAGGATGATCGAGCTGAAGCTCGCAGAGAAAAGTGAAGGTGACTATGTCGCATTTGATGCCTATCGGGTGCCCTACCCGCAACACCATGCGGCTAAACGACTTCCCCCGGGGGTCAACAAGCCGCCTAAGTTTGACAAATTCAACGGGAAAGCGTCCCCTAAAGAGCATATTGCATATTACATGACCGTTATGGGTGATCTGGCCACCGACGAGTCATATTTGCTGAAGTTCTTCGGGTCCTCGCTGACAGGGCTCGCATTTGAATGGTACTCTAGCCTCTCGGCCGGGTCAATCAGTGATTGGTCGGATATGCAGAGAAAGTTCAGAGAAAGATTCATGTCACAGAGAGGGAGGTCACAGTGGCCGAACTCTACTCAACAAAACAAAGGGCAGATGAGACAGCCCTTGATTACATCAAGAGGTGGAGGAACCTCGGAATGAGATGCAAGCGGCCCCCCGCATCAGGAGGACGCGGTACAAATATGCAAACAAAACCTCAGGAGGGAGGTCCTGGAGAAGATGATTGGAATGGAAATACGGTCGTTCGACCGGCTGAATAATGTGGTGGCCGAAGTGGAGGCTTTCCTAGCCAAGCCTGTCCCGGCGTCAGCTGCCAGCACAGCCCAGAAAGGCAAGGCTGCGAACGGCGCCCCACACCTAAAGAAGCGAATGCGCTTGATATCAAGGCGTTTGAACAGCAGAAGGAGAAAGGCAAGAAGGCGGCTCCCCCGCAGCCTGCAAAAGCTCCGGATGACAAAGAAGGTCCTTCGCTGAGGGACAAGATGAAGAAAGCCTACTCCTTTCCAAAGGACAAGACCCGAGTCCTATTCGACTGGGTAACAGAATACGGCATGGTCACCCTGCCTGAGCCAAGAAGACCGGAGGACCTGAAAAGAAAAGACAGTCCAAGATTCTGCCCCTACCACCAGATGTTGGGACATCCAATCGAAGACTGTTATGTTTTCAAAGACATCATCGAAGGAATGGTAAAGAAGAATGAAATAGAGCTGGGAGAGTACAAAGTAGACCCTCCTCAGCCACATGAAGCTCCTCCCAGGAGAGCAGCAGTCAACATGGTCTCCCTCTACCAGGCATTACCTGAGGAGATCTCTGAAGCAAGCACACGGAGCACCTACGAAATCCATTTCCTGGAGCCCATGAAAGAACAGCAGGGGTGGCAGCAGATCCCTCTAAAGCACAAGAAGAAGAGGGCACCTCGCCCGAAAGAGGGGGCACATATCCGTGGCGTTACACCCTGGCCTGCTCCGCCAGTGGTAGCACCCGTATGGGTCACTCCACCTACAGCCATCAGAATACATACACCTAACAGGAGGAGACAGACTCCGCTACCAGTAATCAAGGAAACCAATCCTGGGGTCCTTCGACTACAACACCTGATTGAAGGGCTAGATGAATATGTGCAGGCCGAATTGAAACCTCTGCTGGTACGGGACCACGTCCCATGGCAAGAGCTGGAACAACTCTCACTCAAACAGGTGCAGGAAGCTGAAGCAGCACCCCCTGAAGAGGGCAGCCTGTTCTGGGGGCAGGCACCCGCAGAAACCAAAAAGAAGAGAAAGCAAAAGAAGAAGAAAAGAAAGGCCGCTAGGGCCAATAAAGCACAGGTTGTCTCCTGCAATACCCTATCAGCACTCTTCAACCTACCCAAAGAAGAGGAAGAAGAAGAAATTTGCTTCACACCCCATGCTGGGGGAGACAAAGCCGAGGCCGCAACTGCTGCACATGTCACTCGGTCGGGCCGAAAATGGGGGCACCGGCCACCACCCAACCACAACATCATGTTCAGAGGGGAGCAACCCTACAAGAAACCTCTACCGAAGGCTAAGGGAGTTCAAATCCCCCCTCCGTCAGGCCTATACAACAAAAGTGGGGGCAAGGCAGTCCCTTCATTCCTTGAATTTATGAAAATGTCAAAGGGAAAACAGCCCTGTCAAGAGGCTAACCCTACACCCGGGGCCATTCACCCGCATCCAGCGCAATCTACTGAGGATGCAAATGCAGATGGAGCTTGCCCTACAGCAACTAATAAAGAAGACCCAACAGCCGGTGCCAGCCAAGAGGATGCTGAGTCCGAGGAAGATGAAGCAGGTCCGTCTGGACCCACAAATCAAAACCTCCCCAAGCCCAGATGGGCTGAAGAGATGAAGCTCTCCAATGTCCGGGCTGGGAGCCGAATAATGAAGTTGCTCAAAAAGCTCCCCGCTCGATTTACGATCTGGGAAATTCTCTCTTTGAGTGAAGAAACTCGACAGGCGATCATCACTGCTCTGCAGACGCCTGCTAAATTTTGAAGCCTGCATAGCCGAGGCTATACCAGAAGCCAGTATGACCTTCTCTTCGGAAGACATGCTACTACCTACTGCCAGCCACAACAGGCCGCTGTATATGAAAGGGCACCTGAATGGAAGGGAGCTGAACAGAATACTAGTTGATCCCGGTGCAGCAGTCAACATCCTGCCATACAGAATATACGAGAGGCACCACTTTAATGTGCATCTCGAGAAAGTCGGGGATATGCGTATCACTGGCTTCAACCAAAAATGTGAAGTATCTATGGGAGTGGCAGAATTTACGCTGACCCTGGAAGATTTCACTACAACAGTACAGTTTCATGTCATTGACTCTCGCACCTCCTACGAGGCGCTGCTCGGCCGCCCATGGCTGCATGAGAATATGGTGGTGCCCTCCACACTCCACCAATGCATCAAATACAGCCTCCAAGGGAAGGAGGAGAGGATATTTGCTGATCTCCACCCGTTCGAGGTATTTGAATGTCACTTGGCAGACGCCAACCTATATACGGGGCCTCCCCGGAAGGTTTCTGAAGCTAAAGCCCCCATAGGGGCCTCGAAGAATAGATCGGGTGACGGTTCGTATCCACCACCGCCACGCGGATATGTCAAGCCGAAGGTGGTCTCCCACATCACAGCTTCTGGAGACGTCGGCAGGGTAACACCCCCAGCATTATATCCCAAAGCTAAGGAAGTGTAGGTCAATTGACAGCACGACCGCATCGGAGTCCCGATCGGCCTCACCAAGCCAGTCCTCGGCCTCAACGACCCCACTGTCGAACCTTTCAAAGCTTGGGAGGTGACACAGGAAGATGGGCCCAGCAGCTTGTTCTATACAGCTGAGGAGCATCCCACTCGGGAAGACGCAGACTGCAGCCTCCCTGAAGATCTAGCCAACCCGCGGGTTCCTGTCTAAGGTCTGGCGTTCACGACCGATCGGATGACCAGAATGTTTCAAAAGCAACACCTTCCTCCCGATCAGTCTCAAAAGTGCAAAGAAGCTTTCCAGAAGATGTGGTATCCTGCAAATCTGGATAAGGAAATGAGACGTGTCTCTCAGCATCCAGGGTTGGGCTTCACCCTGGAGGAATATTATTATAGTGGGCGGTATGAGGTGGATACTATCTCCGCCTTCTATCCTACTGAAGATAGCCCTCTGGGGGCAACCTTTGATGAGTATCCGGTGGAAGCCGAATATCTTGAACTGGCTCGGTCCGGGAATCAAGAAGTAGAAATCTCGGCCCCTTGCCGATGCTGGGAGCAAGTTCATCCTGAAGAAGCAGCCTTTCAAGCCGAATTTGATACGGCTAGCGACAGTGAAGCCGAAGACATTCAAGAAGTAGGAGTCTCTCCCTCTACAGGGGTCCTACTAATGACAACTTCAACACCCTTTCTGCCAATCAGGGAAGCCTTGGTCAACTCCAATCAAGAGGAGCCAGCTACCAGGAAAGAAAAAGCCACTTCTACGGAAGATACAACTGTCCCAGAAGGCGAGACTTCCTCAGCTTCTGCTATAAAACCAGTATGCTATCCAAGTCCGGCTGTAAACAGCTACCGGTCCGTTATGGCTGCAACCTCATCCACAAACACCAAGGCTGCTCTCTCATCCTTGGAAGCTACGACGGCAATGGATTTGCTAATAGAACAATCCACCCAGCCGCTAGCACAAGAAATCAAGAAACCTTAAGAAGCTCTGGTGGTGTCTGACGAGGAAGTCGAAGTACTAGACCCTCAAGATGGTATTCCAGACTTCGTCGACCTCCAACCGGCACCTCCGGAGATAGAAGACGGAGGCCAGGCCACAGTCGATGAACTAATAGAAGTCAACTTGGGAAATGAGGAGGACCCTAGGCCCACCTTTCGCAGCGCCCAACTGTCCCCAGAAGAACGGGAGTTGTACATCCAGCTACTGCTAGAGTACCGGGATTGCTTCGCCTGGACTTACAAAGAGATGCCAGGTCTAAGCCCCGCTGTCTCACAACATGAGCTAACAATCAGCCCTGAGGCCGAGCCAGTGAAGCAACCACCGCGGCGCATGAGGCCAGAGCTCATCACCCAAATTTGTGCTGAAGTCGACAAGCTCATTGACGTGGGATTTGTTGAAGAAAACCAGTACACTACATGGCTGGCGAATATCGTCCCCGTGAAGAAGAAGAATGGACAGATTCGGATATGTGTCGACTTCGAGATCTAAATAAAGCCTGCCCCAAAGATGATTTCCCGGTGCCAATAACCGAGGTCATGATTGATGCTACAACCAGCCATGAAGCCCTGTCATTCATGGATGGGTCTTCCGGTTACAATCAGATTTGGATCGCGAAGCCTGACCGAGTCCATACTGCTTTCCGAACTCCTAAAGGCATTTATCATTACAAGAGAATGCCGTTCGGACTGAAAAATACTGGCGCAACCTATCAGCGCGCAATGACCAAAATCTTTGACGAGTTGCTCTACCACAAGGTCGAATGCTATATAGATGACCTGGTGGTCAAGACCAAAAGAAAAGAAGATCATCTGCAAGACCTCCGGATTGTCTTTCAGAGGCTGAGGCAGCATGAGCTAAAGATGAACCCCATGAAATATGCGTTCAGAGTGTCGAGCGGAAAATTCCTGGGTTTCATCGTCCGATATCGGGGAATCGAGATAGACCCCGCAAAGATCAAGGCAATTCAGGAGTTACCTCCGCCAAGGAACATCTCCGAGCTGAGATCACTACAGGGCCGCTTAGCTTATATCCGGCGGTTCATTTCCAATTTGTCAGGGCGATGTCAGCCTTTTCACAAGTTGATGATGAAAGAGGTTCTCTTTTATTGGGATGAAGATTGCCAGACGGCCTTTGACAAGCTGAAAGACTATCTGAAAACTCCTCCAGTGATGGGCGCACAGGTGAAAGGATAACCATTGATACTGTATATAGCAGCTACACATAATTCTCTGGGGGCAATGCTGGCCCAGAATAATGAAGAAGGGAAAGAGCAAGCCCTCTATTACCTCAGTAGGAGACTGGTCAGAACTGAGGAGAAATATACTCATATTGAGAAGATCTATCTGGCGCTGGTCTTCGCAGTTAAGAAGCTCCGACACTATATGTTGTCGCATGAAATCAGCTTGGTGTCCAAAGAGGATCCCCTGAAGTACATCACGTCTCAACCGGCACTCAAAGGCTGCCTGGGCAAATGGGCGGTAATCCTTATGGAGTTTGATATCTCCTACGTGCCGCGCAAGGCCATCAAGGGCCAAGCTATTGCAGACTTCTTTGCTGAGCACCCAGTGCCCGGGGATTGCCCGTTGGAGCCGGAGCTTCCTGAAGATGAAACCCTAGAAGCCGTGCAAGTACAACCCTCTCTATGGCAGCTATACTTTGATGGCGCTTCCAGAATTGACACCTCTGCCACCAGATCATCCAGGGTCAGAGCAGGAGCAGGCATAGTCTTGAAATCCCCATAAGGAGAAGTGGTACATACATCCTGCTCCATAAACAAACAATGCACCAACAATGAAGCGGAATATGAAGCCCTGATAATCGGGTTGCAAATTGCTCTGTCCATGGGAATTCAGATGCTGGAAGCATTCGGAGACTCCATGCTAGTTATAAAACAGCTGGAAGGAGAGTTCGATGTATGAAAGCAAGAGCTCCTCCCCTATCACCAGTTGGCAACTCGCCCGATGTCAAGATTTTACTTCATCAGCATCAAGCACATCAATCGAGGCCGGAATGCTCAGGCAGACGCCCTCGCTAAGCTGGCCAGTTCATTGGCGGTCCCGCCAGACACAAGCCTGAATATAACAGTGATCAACCGCCGACAGGTCCCCAGCGTAACATGGGTCCTGGCCGACGAACAAGAAATGGAAGTAGCAGTCATCGAAGGGGTTCAGCGGCCCGATTGGTGAGAGCATCTCCTACACTGGTTTCAACACCAGCAACTTCCAAAAGAAAAGGAACAGAGGATGAAGCTCCTGAGGATCAAGGATTCTTACAAGATGCGAAGCGGGACCTTGTTCCGAATTATGGCAGATGCCCGAAGGAAAGTCCTACTCCGTTGCTTGTCTTCAGTAGAAGCGGGACAGGTGATGCAGGAGGTCCATGCAGGATCAGCTGGAGCACACCAGGCTGGCCCGAAGATGAAAATTGAGATAAAGAAACTGGGTTACTATTGGCCCACTATATTTGATGATTGCTGCAGGTTTGGCAAAGCTTGTCAGAAGTGTCAAGAACACGCTAATGTGGCAAGGAGACCTCCAGTGCCATTGCATCCCACCCTACCAAGCTGGCCGTTTGCTCAGTGGGGCACGAACATAGTAGGGCCGCTACCAGCATCTTCATCAGGGTGCAGATACATCTTAGCAGCTACAGACTACTTCTCCACATGGGCGGAGGCAATAGCACTAAGAGATGTGACGGGAGAACTAGTTGCAAGGTTCTTCCGGCAGAATGTAATATTTCGGTTCGGGATCCCCAGCCGAATCATCTCTGATAATGGTAGTCATTTTAGGAACTAGAAGGTTTATCGGCTGGCCGACAAATACAAAATCGACTGAAGGACATCGTCCCCCTACAACCCTCAGGCCAATGGACTCGCAGAAGCCTTTAATAAGACATTATGTACATTGCTGGCAAAGACTGTCAAGTCTAATAAAAAAGATTGGGAAGAAAGGATGTACGAAGAACTTTGGGCCTATCGTACTGTCTACAAGACCCCAACCGGCTGTTCACCTTTCTCCCTCGTCTATGGGTCGGAAGCTGTAGTGCCCATTGAACTTGAAGTTCCTTCCTTGCGAGTTGCCATCCAGCACGGACTAGTCAGTGGTGAGCAGACCAATGCAGAAAGAAGATTGGAGGAGCTCGCTGAGCTCGAAGGAAAATGCCTCCGGGCATAGCAAAACATCCAACTCTACCAAGCTCGCATGGCCCGTGCTTTAGACAAGCTAGTCAAGGGTCGAGAATTCAAGAAAGGAGACCTGGCAATGGTCAAAAGAAAAGAAGTGATGGCCTCCAACCCCAAAGGGAAGCTGGTCGAAAACTGGGTCGGGCCGTATATTGTCCGCCGAGTATATGAAGGGGGTGCCTACGTCCTTGTAGACCACAAAGGAGTCATTCAGTTCTCTCCCCTCAACGGAAAACACATTAACATGTATCATGCAACGCAACCGACATGTCCCGTGTAACGACCCGAGAATCCGATTACCGGGAAGGCCCGATAACCCGAGACTCGTACCGCCACCCACGAGCCCGAAGACTCGGAAGGGTTAAAAGGATGGTGTGAAAACTACACAAGCATCACAGATAATTGCAGAAATTAAACAGTTATAATATTAAGCAGGAAATAAAATAACAACAACAGCAACAGTAGTCCACGACTAGTACAGTGACAAGAAAGAAAGTACAACTACACGGGGCATACCCCGGCTCTGACCTCCGGCACTACCTCTGGGCACCCGCACCACGCTGCGCTCCTGACGCGCTCTCCGAAGGTGGCGCCTCACCTGAAACGCTGTGAAAACACGCAGGGAATGAGTCTCGGAACAAGACTCAGTAGGGATCATTCGAACCCTACCTCGTAAAACGAGAAACCACTACTCTAGCGGTAGGAAGGTACCTCGGAAAGGAAAGCCCTGTACTCTATAGAACTAGACCCTACGGCACGCAAACCGAAACTCAACGGTCGAACCGCCAAAACCCGAAGGTCGGAAACACTCGACTGACAGTCTGACACTCCGTACTCGACAGGAGTACCACCCACTAGAAGCACAGCCGGTAGCGTCCCCTGACGTCTTACACCGCACCGCAGGTGAACCGCCTGACGTGGTAGGTCCTACCCGAGGCGCAGACACCGTACAAGTAACCACAAATAAGTAACTAGCTGGGGTCACGCCCGTCGACGTGGGTCCAAACGCCCCCAACCACGTGTGCACACACAGACCTTGCGGCACTAGGTCTGGTCCTCTGACCGGTTTTCCCCCGTAGCCGGACTCTGGCTACCGACGAGGGGCCTACAGTAACCGGTCCACAAACCGTCTCGAAAGGTGGGTGCCCGTACACCACTCCCAGGTGAGACCAGCACCTCGTACTGGTGGGCTACGACTAGTGGAGGGTCACTGAAGGAGTAGACTCTCGAGTCACGGAAAACAACGATGCAACCACAGGTACGAGGAACGCTCCTTGTACCAACACCTACGCACGGTGACACAAGCCGGAGCCACCACCTCCCGGGACCCCACGGCACCCCCACGTGTAGCCCCCACATGATGCCCCGCATCAGTCGGACTACGGGTCAGCACAGGGATCGAGACTAGCTCGTCCGAGGTTCAAATCGGTAAAGAAGGGGAGTCGCGGTCACCGGAGGACCGCCTCCAGTGGTAGCGGTCGACCCAGGACCGCTATCACCTGGTCGCGGTCGGCCTGGAACCGCGACCACCCTGGTGCACGAAAACATGAAAGCGGTCGCGTGAAGACCGCCTTCACCTGGTAGCGGTCTCCTGGAGACCGTGACCAGACTCCAACGGTCAAAAACCCATCTCGAAGACCGTGCCGGACCCCAGGCTGAAAGTGGTCGCCCCCTGACCGTCACCAGCAGTCGCGGTCAGTCGCGAGATCGCGACCGCATGCCGACAGCACAAGCCCCAACGCTCGAAACCTTGATGAAGGCGGTCCCCACCTGACCGCTACCTGATGAAGGCGGTTACTGGTGGACCGCTATCATCCCAGAAAACCGAGAACGGCCGGGAACGGCTAAAAACACCATTCCACGCCCCCATACCTCCACCGGAGAGGGGGAAATCAAAGGGGAAGACCCCTGGGGACCTCTAGCATGATTCTAGGCCATCAAAACACGAATCCATGCATCGAATCCATAGATCGGGCGACTCTCCCCAAAACATGAAAAAACCCCAAACATGCTCAAATAAGTCCCTCTCGGCCTCCTCTCGGCCTATAAAACACGGGAATGATCGACAAGAGGCTAAGGAACGTCACCCTACCTCAATGGAGCGAATGCTCCGCCGAATCACCCACGAATCACGAAGAACGCTTTTAGAAACCTCGCCTCCCCACGCTTCCCACGCTTGCCGCACGCCCGCACGATCGTCTCGATGTCACCCACGTCCTCGCCGCGTCGCACCGCCGCCGTCTGCAGCCGAAACGGTGGTCGCCGCGCTCGAACGGGAGAGAGGGAGAGAGAAGAGGGCGGCCACGGTTGGGGAAGGAAGGAGGAAGAAGAAGAAGAAAGAGAAAGGAGAAAAGAAAAAGAAAAAGGAAAAGAAATGGGTTATATAAGAAAATCCGATTTTTCAAAAAAATATCGAAAATTAGAAAAATACATTTCCGGAATCCTCGGAACGCACCGATCGCAACGGTACCACTCGTGCCCGGGTGAACCGCCCGGTTCGCCCGCAGCGAGCTTCCGAAGAAAAAGCCGAAACACACACCGGGAATCGGAAAACACGCGCGGAAAAGCCGCGGAACGCCTCCGGGCCTCCGAAACAACTCCGGATCGCGCCGATCCGAACACGAAAGATGTCCGAAACGAAATTTCGGACACAACGGAGCCGAATGCTCCGAAAACCAGATCCGGGACCCACGAAGAAGGATCCAAAAGGTCCGGGATATTACAGCCCTCCCCCCTTAAGGAATTTCATCCTCGAAATTGAGAACAACCCAAGGGGAAAGAAGAGGAAGACTCACTCAAACAGATACGGGAACTGCTGACGCATCTCATCCTCACGTTCCCACGAAGCCTCACCACCAGAGTGTCGTTGCCACACGACCTTTACCAAGGGAATAACCTTGTTCCGCAGGCGCTGCTCTCGCCTATCCTCCACGCGGATCGGAAACTCTGGGAGAGAAAGATCTGGAGTCACCTCAGGCCAAACGAAAAACTTGAGCACATGAGAGTCATCGGGCATATACTTCCGCAACATCGAGACGTGGAACACGTCATGCACCGACGCCAACTCAGGAGGTAACTGCAACCGGTAAGCAACCTCACCGATGCGCTCCACAATCGCGAAAGGACCAATATAGCGGGGACTCAGCTTCCCACGCCGTCCAAAACGCATCACCCCCTTCATCGGAGAAACTCTCAAGAACACATGATCGCCCACGGCGAACTCGAGAGGCTGCCTCCTACGGTCAGCATAGCTCTTCTGCCGACACTGGGCCGCCAACATGTTCTGACGAACTAGGTGCACAACATCCACACACTGCTGCACCAATTCCGGTCCCGTCAAAACACGCTCACCCACCTCAAACCAATCAAGTGGAGTCCGACAAGGACGCCCATACAGAGCCTCATAGGGAGCCATGCCGATGCTCGAATGATAGCTGTTGTTATAGGCAAACTCCACCAACGGTAGGTGATGAATCCAACTCCCCTGCCACTCCAGGCAGCAGGATCTCAGCATGTCCTCCAAAGTCTGAATGGTCCTCTCAGACTGACCATCTGACTGAGGATGATACGCCGAGCTAAATGCCAACTCCGTGCCAAGAGCTCGCTGGAAACTCCTCCAGAATCCAGAAGTGAAGCGCGGATCCCGATCCGACACGATCGAAATGGGAACCCCATGCAACGGCACGATCCGCTCCACATAAAGACGAGCCAACTTAGGCACGCTCCAGCTGACCTTGACCGGTAGCAACCGAGTCACCTTCGTCAGCCGATCCACCAGCAACCAAATACTGTCATGCCCACTCGGGGTCCTCGGCAACCCCACCACAAAATCTGTGGTCACATGGTCCCACTTCCATGCAGGAACATCCAAGGGCTGGAGAGTACCGCCTGGTTGCTGATGCTCCGCCTTCACCTGCTGACAGATCAGGCACCTGGCCACAAATTCGGCAACATCTCTCTTCATGCCAGGCCACCAAAACTGCCTCCGCAAGTTCCGATACATCTTCGTCGCACCCGGGTGTACAGTGTACCTGCTCCCACGAGCCTCGCGTAACACCGCATGACGAACCTGCTCCTCCGCTGGGACGTACAGCCTGCCACGAAACCTCGCAGCACCGTCCTCGCCAAGTTCTACGTCAGCCATCGCAAGAATCCGGGGCAACTCAGGGTCTGCATGCTGAGCCTCTGTCACCTGACGACGGATAGCAGGAGTGACAGTCAGACTCGCAAGCACCGCCAACCCTGGCTCTTGGGGAATCTTGACCCTGAAAGATACCTCGGGCACTTGTTCCCAGAGCCTCCACCTCCTCAACATCATGGCACTGACCGCAACCTTCCGACTCAAGGCATCGGCAACGACATTCATCCTGCCCGGCTGATAAGACAGGGTGAAGTCATAGTCCTTCATGAACTCCATCCAACGCCTTTGTCTGAGGTTCAGATCTCTCTGAGAGAACACGTACCTCAAACTCTGATGGTCAGTGAATACCTCGAACTTCTCGCCGTACAGATAATGCCTCCAGATCTTCAGCGCGAAGATCACTGCCGCCAACTCAAGGTCATGGGTGGGGTAGTTCTCCTCGTGGGGCTTTAGCTGCCGAGATGCATAAGCCACCACTCTACCATGCTGCATTAAAACATCACCCAGTCCAACGCCGGAAGCATCTGTACACACCACGAAACCTCCCGATCCAGAAGGCAAGACCAAACCGGAGCCGAGGTGAGCAATCTCTTCAGTTCCCTGAAGCTCTGCTCACACTCCTCGGACCAAACGAAAGGCACATCCTTCCGCGTGAGCCTAGTCATCGGGGTCGCAATGCGGGAAAAATCCTGGATAAACCGGCGATAATAACCCGCAAGCCCTAAGAAACTCCGGATCTCCGTCACCGACCTCGGCCTCGGCCATTGCATCACAGCCTCGACCTTGGCGGGATCTACGGAAATGCCATCACCAGAAATCACGTGTCCCAGAAAGTGCACCTCGCTGAGCCAAAACTCGCACTTGCTGAGCTTCGCATACAACTGGTGATCTCGCAACGTCTACAGCACCACACCCAAATGGTACGCATGCTCCTCAGCAGACTGCGAATAAACAAGGATGTCATCCACAAAGATGACCACGAACTGGTCCAAATACGGATGAAACACCCTCTGCATCAAGTCCATGAAGGCTGCTGGGGCATTGGTGAGCCCGAACGACATCACCAAAAACTCATAATGCCCGTACCTCGTACTGAACGCAGTCTTCTCCACATCGGACTCGCGAATTCTCAGCTGATAGTAATCGGACCGCAAATCAATCCGCCAGAACACTCGCGCAGACTGAAGTTGGTCAAACAAATCATCGATCCGCGGCAACAGATACTTGTTCTTAATGGTCACATCATTCAGCTGCCGATAGTCAATGCATAGCCGCAGACTACCGTCCTTCTTCTTCACGAACAACACGGGCTCACCCCAAGGGGAAAAGCTCGGACGAATGTACCCCTTGGCCAGCAGTTCCTGCAACTTCGCCCTCAACTCCCTCAACTCAGCGGGGGCCATACGGTAGGGAGCCTTCGCCAAAGGTCCCGTACCAGGCATAACCTCGATCACGAAATCGATCTCCCGCCGGGGAGGTAATCCAGGCAACTCCTCGGGAAAAACATCGGGAAACTCGCACACCCCCGCAATGTCCTCGACATTCGACTCCATCCAGTCAGACACAACCACTGACGCGAGAAAATCCTGACAACCAGAATCAAGAAATCGACGGGCTCGAATAGCAGAGATAAGGAATCGAGAAGAGGCGGAACGGATACCTTGGAAATAGAAGGTCCTCTTGCTCGGATGCTGGAAGTAGACCCTCTTCATTCTACAATCCACCACCGCTCCAAGGGTCTCGAGCCAATCCATGCCTAGAATCACGTCGTAATCCCGAAGCTGCAACGCATAAAACCTGCCTGGCATACTCCGCCCATCGATCCACACCGGAATCTGGTCGAAGCAATACGGAGTGACCATAAAGTCACCCGAAGGCAACTCCACTGCCAAATCATAGGACAACTGGGTCACCGGCTCCTCGACACACGACGCGAAATCCTCCGAAATGAACGAATGAGACGCGCCAGAATCAAACAAAACCCGAGCCGCACAACCCAAAATTTGAACGGTACCTTCCACGAGCTGCGATGCCACTACCTCTGCCCTGGTCATGTGCGTGATCTGGCCCCGAGCCCTCTGCCTGCCTCCCACGCTAGCTGACCTGGGTAGCGGCCGATACTGTCCCTGCTGCTGCTGTGGCTGGGGAACCTCCTGCTGCGGCGGCCTCTGAGGACAGTCACGCGCCATATGCCCTGGCTGGTCACACCGAAAATAGATGATCGGCGCCGTGCACTGCCTGCCTGGGTGGGTCTCACCACACCGTGGACATGGTCCTCGCGATCCACCCACTGATCCCTGACGCTGCAAAGGAATCGGCTACTGTACACTGCCCGATGAAGCCTGCCCCTGATCCTTGTTCTTCTTACGGAAACTCTTCTTCAAGAACTTCTTGACCTTCGAGCCGAAGGACGCAGATCCTGTCACCGAAGCTGCCGATGCCGGTACTCCTGAACCACCCGACGCATGCTGGAAGGAACCCTGCTGCTGGGTAGCCGACTACTGGCTGCGACCTGACAAGGACTGCCCCTGGCTGATCGGTCCTCGAGTCCTCTGCATATCCATCTCCAAAGAAATCGCAACACGAGACGCTGTCTCTAGATCAGTGGCCCCATTCGCGATCAAATGGTGCCTCAGCTCCAGCCTCAAGCCCTGCACAAACTGCGCGATCCTCACCCTCTCAAGCTCCATGATATGAGGTGCGTACCGGCCCAGCTCGACAAATCGGGCCCTGTACTGCAACACGGACATGTCACCCTGCACCAGCTCCAGAAACTCCCGCATCCGCTGCGTAGCAACGACGTCTGGACAGTACGTACGCTCGAAAGCATTGACGAAGTCATCCCACTCGATCTGCTCAAGTGGACGAAGCTGAAAAGACGTCTTCCACTCGGAAGACCACCACCTCCGAGCCGTGCCCTGCAACTGGTTGTAGGCCAACACCACTCTGTCCTCGGCAGCACTCCTCGCGGAACTGAACACCCGCTCCATCTCATCGAGCCAATCACGAGCCGCATCAGGGTCTGCCTGGACGCTAAAGTAAGGTGGATGGAACTGCATGAAGTCCCTCACTGCTCGGCCTGGCCCACCCCTAGCAGACGAGCCCTCACCGGCCTCTCCGCCGAACTGCTGAGACACAAGCTGGTACATGCCACGGAAGAAATCCTCGGCCCCCGGAACTCTCGCAGCATCCGTGGCCTCGGTAGCCCCCCGTGGTGCTCTACTATGCTCCTCCTGGTCCCTCTGGACCTCCTGCTGAATCTCCTGGCCTCCAGCCGACTGCCCCTGCTGAGAGCGAGAGCTCCTCCTCGGCGCCATCCTCGCTCCTGAAGCAAAAGACAGAAAACACGAAAACGGCAAGGTCAAGAAAAACACACGATGCCCAATGCCAGCGTCACCTGTACATCATCGCTGTGGACTAGTAGACCACTACAATTACCTATGATTCTCATGTAATTCCACAACCGCGCTCTGATACCAGCTGTAACGACCCGAGAATCCGATTACCGGGAAGGCCCGATAACCCGAGACTCGTACCGCCACCCACGAGCCCGAAGACTCGGAAGGGTTAAAAGGATGGTGTGGAAACTACACAAGCATCACAGATAATTGCAGAAATTAAACAATTATAATATTAAGCAGGAAATAAAATAACAACAACAGCAACAGTAGTCCACGACTAGTACAGTGACAAGAAAGAAAGTACAGCTACACGGGGCATACCCCGGCTCTGACCTCCGGCACTACCTCTGGGCACCCGCACCACGCTGCGCTCCTGACGCGCTCCCCGAAGGTGGCGCCTCACCTGAAACGCTGTGAAAACACGCAGGGAATGAGTCTCGGAACAAGACTCAGTAGGGATCATTCGAACCCTACCTCGTAAAATGAAAAACCACTACTCTAGTGGTAGGAAGGTACCTCGGAAAGGAAAGCCCTGTACTCTACAGAACTAGACCCTACGGCATGTAAACCGACACACGTGCCACGGTACGAGAAGACCGAAATTCAACGGTCGAACCGCCAAAACCCGAAGGTCGGAAACACTCGACTGACAGTCTGACACTCCGTACTCGACAGGAGTACCACCCACTAGAAGCACAGTCGGTAGCGTCCCCTGACGTCTTACACCGCACCGCAGGTGAACCGCCTGACGTGGTAGGTCCTACCCGAGGCGCAGACACCGTACAAGTAACCACAAACAAGTAACTAGCTGGGGTCACACCCGTCGACGTGGGTCCAACCGCCCCCAACCACGTGTGCACACACAGACCTTGCGTCACTAGGTCTGGTCCTCTGATCGGTTTTCCCCCGTAGCCGGACTCTGGCTACCGACGAGGGGCCTACGGTAACCGGTCCACAAACCATCTCGAAAGGTGGGTGCCCGTACACCACTCCCAGGTGAGACCAGCACCTCGTACTGGTGGGCTACGACTAGTGGAGGGTCACTGAAGGAGTAGACTCTCGAGTCACGGAAAACAACGATGCAACCACAGGTACGAGGAACGCTCCTTGTACCAACACCGACGCACGGTGACACAAGCCGGAGCCACCACCTCCCGGGACCCCACGGCACCCCCACGTGTAGCCCCCACATGATGCCCCACATCAGTCAGACTACGGGTCAGCACAGGGATCGAGACTAGCTCGTCCGGGGTTCAAATCAGTAAAGAAGGGGAGTCGCGGTCACCGGAGGACCGCCTCCAGTGGTAGCGGTCGACCCAGGACCGCTATCACCTGGTCGCGGTCGGCCTGGAACCGCGACCACCCTGGTGCACGAAAACGTGAAAGCGGTCGCGTGAAGACCGCCTTCACCTGGTAGCGGTCTCCTGGAGACCACGACCAGACTCCAACGGTCAAAAACCCATCTCGAAGACCGTGCCGGACCCCAGGCTGAAAGCGGTCGCCCCCTGACCGCCACCAGCAGTCGCGGTCAGTCGCGAGACCGCGACCACCTGCCGACAGCACAAGCCCCAACGCTCGAAACCTTGATGAAGGCGGTCCCCACCTGACCGCTACCTGATGAAGGCGGTTACTGGTGGACCGCTATCATCCCGGAAAATCGAGAACGGCCGGGAACGGCTAAAAACACCATTCCACGCCCCCATACCTCCACCGGAGAGGGGGAAATCAAAGGGGAAGACCCCTGGGGACCCCTAGCATGATTCTAGGCCATCAAAACACGAATCCATGCATCGAATCCATAGATCGGGCGACTCTCCCCAAAACATGGAAAAACCCCAAACATGCTCAAATAAGCCCCTCTCGGCCTCCTCTCGGCCTATAAAACACGGGAATGATCGACAAGAGGCTAAGGAACGTCGCCCTACCTCAATGGAGCGAATGCTCCGCCGAATCACCCACGAATCGCGAAGAACGCTTTTAGAAACCTCGCCTCCCCACGCTTCCCACGCTTGCCGCACGCCCGCACGATCGTCTCGATGTCACCCACGTCCTCGCCGCGTCGCACCACCGCCGTCTGCAGCCGAAACGGTGGTCGCCGCGCTCGAACGGGAGAGAGGGAGAGAGAAGAGGGCGGCCACGGTTGGGGAAGGAAGGAGGAAGAAGAAGAAGAAAGAGAAAGGAGAAAAGAAAAAGAAAAAGAAATGGGTTATATAAGAAAATCCGATTTTTCAGAAAAATACCAAAAATTAGAAAAATACATTTCCGGAATCCTTGGAACGCACCGATCGTAACGGTACCACTCGTGCCCGGGTGAACCGCCTGGTTCGCCCGCAGCGAGCTTCTGAAGAAAAAGCCGAAACACACACCGGGAATCGGAAAACACGGGCGGAAAAGCCGCGGAACGCCTCCGGGCCTCCGAAACAACTCTGGATCGCGCCGATCCGAACACGAAAGATGTCCGAAACGAAATTTTGAACACAACGGAGCCGGACGCTCCAAAACTAGATCCAGGACCCACGAAGAAGGATCCGAAAGGTCCGGGATATTACATCCCGAGTGATCGGTCGGAGCTAACTTTTCCTTGGTTAGTGGCACTCCGCCCTAACCGAGCTACCTCTCCTTGGTTTAGTGGCACTCCGCCCTAACCGAGCTACCTTTTTCTTGGTTTAGTGGCATCTCGCCCTGATCGAGCTACCCTTTCCTTGGTTAGTGGCACTCCGCCCTGATCGAGCTACCTCTCCTTGGTTTAGTGGCACTCCGCCCTAACCGAGCTACTCTTCTCCTTGGTTTAGTGGCACTCCGCCCTAACCAAGCTACCTTTTTCTTGGTTTAGTGGCATCTCGCCCTGATCAAGCTACCCTTTTCTTGGTTTAGTGGCATCTCGCCCTGATCAAGCTACCTTCCCTTGGTCTAGTGGCATTTTGCCCTGATCGAGCTACTCTTCTCCTTGGTTTAGTGGCACTCCGCCCTAAATAAGCTACTCTTCTCCTTGGTTTAGTGGCACCCCGCCCTAACCGAGCTACTCTTCTCCTTGGTTTAGTGGCACTCCGTCCTAACCGAGCTACCTTTTTCTTGGTTTAGTGGCATCTCGCCCTGATCAAGCTACCTTTTTCTTGATTTAGTGGCATCTCGCCCTAATCAAGCTACCTTCCCTTGGTCTAGTGGCACTTCGCCCTAAACAAACTACTCTTCTCCTTGGTCTAGTGGCACTCCGCCCTAACCGAACTACTTTTCCCCTTGGTTTAGTGGCACTCTGCCCTGATCGAGCTACCATTTCCTTGGTTTAGTGGCACTCCGCCCTAACCGAGCTACCTTTTCCTTGGTTTAGTGGCACTCCGCCCTAACCGAGCTACCTTTTCCTTGGTTTAGTGGCACTCCACCCTAACCGAGCTACCCTCCTCCTTGGTTTAGTGGCACTCCGCCCTAACCGAGCTACTCTTCTCCTTGGTTTAGTGACACTCCGCCCTAACCGAGCTACCTTTTCCTTAGTTTAGTGGCACTTCGCCCTAACCAAGCTACCCTTTCCTGGGTTTAGTGGCACTCCGCCCTAACCGAGCTACTCTTCTCCTTGGTTTAGTGGCACTCCGCCCTAACCGAGCTATCCTCTTCTTGGTTTAGTGACACTTCACCCTAACCAAGCTACCTTCCGTGTTTTAGTGGCACTCCGCCCTAAACAAGCTACTCTTCTCCTTGGTTTAAGTGGCACTCCGCCCTAACCGAGCTACCCTTCTCCTAGGTTTAGTGGCACTCCACCCTAGCCGAGCTGCCTTTCCTTGGTCCAGTGGCATTCCGCCCTAACCGAGCTACCCTTCCCTTTGGTCCAGTGGCATTCCGCCCTAACCGAGCTACTCTTCTCCTTGGTTTAGTGGCACTCCGCCCTAACCGAGCTACCTTTTCCTTGGTTTAGTGGCATTCTGCCCTGACCAAGCTACCCTTTCTTGGGTTTAGTGGCACTCCGCCCTAAACGAGCTACTCTTCTCCTTGGTTTAGTGGCACTCCGCCCTAACCGAGCTACCCTCTCCTTGATTTAGTGGCACTTCGCCCTAACCAAGCTACCTTCCGTGGTTTTGTGGCACTCTGCCCTAAACAAGCTACTCTTCTCCTTGGTTTAGTGGCACTCCGCCCTAACTGAGCTACCCTTCTCCTTGGTTTAGTGGCACTCCACCCTAGCCGAGCTGCCTTTCCTTGGTCCAGTGGCATTCCGCCCTGATCGAGCTACCCTTCCCTTTGGTCTAGTGGCATTCCGCCCTGATCAAGCAACCCTCTCCTTGGTCTAGTGGCATTCCGCCCTGATCAAGCTTCCAAAAGAATACGCCACACCGCCATTACGAGCCTTACGTTCGGATTGGCACGAAAGCTCTTCCTTGCGTTAGCATTATCTTCCCGCTAACGAATAAACCCGAGTCGGCTAAAGGCTTTGTGTTCTAGCTGGCATTCTCACATTGTTGCCACTACGGGCCATCCACTGTCGACCAGGCGTCGAACATTACACTTCGACCTGCCACCCTATACAAATAAAAAAATGGGGTTAAAAATAGAGATACCCCGCCAGACTTGCTCCTATATTAGGACAAGTGCAAAAATGGCTATAACCCAGCTGTGGCGAAAACCCGAAGGGGCGCTGCAGGCAAAATCGGGTACCTCGCCGAGTGAAAACCCGAAAGGGCGCGCGGGCAAAAGCAAGAGGGGGCTGGCTCCGGCGAAAACCCGAAAGGGCACTTGAGTCAGTAAAGTGGTAATTTTTAAATTCCTCTCCTATTCTCCACCCAATGAAACTCCGAAAGGGACAACCATCAAAGTCCCACCGGAAATCCTTTAACAAACCCACATTCGACCCTCGTCATCATCGGCGAGATCGGTCGATCTCTACCCTTAACTTGTACCTTACGTCCCTGTTGATAATCCCATCTTTGCTTCGACATGTGACCCATGTTGATGAATAAACCCATGGTCGACCCTCGTCATCATCGGCAAGATCGGTCTATCTCTACCCTTAACTTGGACTTTCCGTCCCCGTTAATAACCCTACCTTTGCCTCGGCATGTGGCCCATGCCGATGAATAAACCCACGTTCGACTCTCGTCATCATCGGTGAGACCGGTCGATCTTTACCCTTAGCTCGGATCTTACATCCTTGTTAATAGACCGTATCCTTTGCTTCAATATCTAACCAGTGTCGACAGACTGAAGCAAGGTCCAATCCTTGTCATCATCGACAAGGCCAGTCAATATTTTTGCGGTCTAGTTCTTCTGCATCCCGAATTCAAGAAAAAAAAGAAAGAAAGAAAAGAAAATGGGGTTAAAAATAGAGATACTCCGCCAGACTTGTTCCTATATCAGGACAAGTGTAAAAATGGCTATAACCCAGCTGTGGTGAAAACCCGAAAGGGCGTCGCAGGCAAAATCGGGTGCCCCGCCGCGTGAAAACCCGAAAGGGCGCGCGGGCAAAAGCAAGAGGGGGCTGGCCTCGGCGAAAACCCGAAAGGGCGCTTAGGTCAGTAATGTGAATAAAAAAATTGAATGATGAATAGTGATGATTCATTCTCTATCCGAAAGACCCCTTACGAGGTCGACGGGGAACTTTCATCCGATATCCCGCCTATATACATCTATTGTCTACCCTTTTCGACCCTTGTCACCATCGGCAAGATCGGTCGCTACCCTATCCGGTTTTTGTCACCATCGGCAAGACCGTCTACCCTTTTCGACCCTTGTCACCATCGGCAAGATCGGTCGCTACCCTATCCGGTTTTTGTCACGATCGGCAAGACCGTCTACCCTTTTTGACCCTTGTCACCATCGGCAAGATCGGTCGCTACCCTATCCGGTTTTTGTCAACATCGGCAAGACCGTCTACCCTTTTCGACCCTTGTCACCATCGGCAAGATCGGTCGCTACCCTATCCGGTTTTTGTCACCATCGGCAAGACCATCTACCCTTTTCGACCCTTGTCACCATCGGCAAGATCGGTCGCCACCCTATCCGATTTTTGTCACCATCGGCAAGACCGTCTACCCTTTTCGACCCTCGTCACCATCGACAAGATCGGTCGCTACCCTACCCGGTTTTTGTCACCATCGGCAAGACCGTCTACCCTCTTCGACCCTTGTCACCATCGGCAAGATCGGTCTCTACTCTACCCGGTTTTTGTCACCATCGGCAAGACCATCTACCCTTTTCGACCTTTGTCACCATCGGCAAGATCGGTCGCTACCCTATCCGGTTTTTGTCACCATCGGCAAGACCGTCTACCCTTTTCGACCATTTTCACCATCGGCAAGATCGGTCGCTACCCTACCCGGTTTTTGTCACCATCGGCAAGACCGTCTACCCTCTTCGACCCTTGTCACCATCGGCAAGATTGGTCGCTACTCTACCCGATTTTTGTCACCATCGGCAAGACCGTCTACCCTTTTCGACCCTTGTCACTATCAGCAAGATCGGTCGCTACCCTAGTCCGGTTCTTGTCATCATCGTCAAGACCGTCTACCCTTTTTTGACCTTCGTCATCATCAACAGGACTGATCACTACCCATTCTCGGGTCTTGCCATCCTCGGTAGGACCGCTTACCCGCCAGTTTTGATATACCCTCTTGAGTCCCCCGGACTCTCGGCTGGCATAGGCCGTTGTTAGTCTCGAGAAAAGTCACGGCGCGGTAGAGCGAGCACCTCACCCCTTTGTTGAAGGCGTGAGCGCTCTCCTGCCCTAGTGACTCATACACTCGGATTAGAAACAACGGGCGAATGGAAGAGAAAAGAATAATGACAAGATGGAGTCTTCATTCAAAAAGCACGATGGGGATTTTACCTTACTATGAAGTAAAAGGTACATGTTACACGGGCCATCCCCCGGAGTACATGAAGTGCGTCAAAAAGGGAGCAAATAAAGAGAAAAAAGACTACGGCAGAGGGCGTCGGAAGATGTCCTCCAGTGCAGGAATACCCAGGGAAGGATGGCGAGTCAGTTCTTGCAATCGGAACTCGGTGGCCTCCCGCTCAGATAGCTTCTCCTTGAGGGAAGCAGCTTGTCCCTCGGCCATCTCTGCATCCTCCGCCTTCTGGACTCCCAGGCGATCTACTTCTTCAAGTTCGGCCTCTACCCTTGAAAGTTCGGCCTGTAATGCCGCCATCCGGGCCGTCAGGAAGCTTCGATATTGTAAAGAGGCCTTGGCTTCATCCCTCATCCTAGCTGCAGTCTCTTGCAGAGAAATGAGGGTCGTTCGACTTTCAGCCCGCTTCAATGATATGGCCGCCAGCTGGTCAGCTGCTTCCCGACCTAGAAATTCCCTCCTGTTTACATACTTCAGGAGCAGGATCACCCGTGGAGTCCAATCGTCCATAGGGCAACCAAAGGCCAACAGCGATCGGGAAAGATGCTCTATCAAGCCCCTCAGCTGAACATAAGTTAAATCCCTGCTAGCCGTTATGGTCTGTTGAAGAGTCCCCAAAAACTGCCATACAAGGTCATAGAATACCCAGGGTCATGTGCGCACCGAGTAAAATGAAAATGGCACCGGACTAACATCCGTGCGGAATTAAGGGCCCTTCAGAGCTCCTGTCAACCGAAGAGGAGGTCAGGCCTGGTGGAGTACATCCGTCGGCCCTGCTACACTCGTGCCTCGTGCGCAACACCCACGTATGGGGGGCATTTGTTGGCACCCAAAATATGATCGTCTGTGACCAAGCCACAAAGACGAAGGACCCGGCCCGCTAAGGCGCAGAAGCCGATAAATATCAACATATCAAAGATTTCTCAAGCTGCCAGAGCCTCGAGTCATCCCATAGGGACACAGAGACTTCACCTCAGGAAAGCCAAGACAAACTCACAACCAACCGGCAGTGCGACCAAGCCTGCCCAATGAACCAGCATCGACTCTGTCACGCCGCACACACTACACCCGTTGTCCGACCAAGGTCGACGGTCTACCCGGTGGCTACCCACCTCATGAAAGGCTCTCCTGAAGATAAAGGAGTCCCCCCTGGCTCTCCGAGACGGAGGACCGAAAGCTCTGACTGCAGAAGATCCCGATCACCCGACACGGGTACGGCTTCCCAACAAGATGCGCCCGTTAGTGGCCGAATGATCGCCCAGCGCGGGCAGAATTATCCCTGGTGTCATCCAACCCCCTAAGGAGCTTGGGTACAAGCCAGACCGAGCCAGCAGCACGAATCACAAAGCCGCAGGACGTATTAGCGGGAAACCCGCGTAATTAAGCCAAAGCTATCTGGAGTCTCGGGAACGGCCGCACGTCAGCCGAGGGGCTTCACAAAACACCTCGTCAAGGTTTTGATGGGCATTGGCGAGATAAATGTTCACGATGACCTCCGGGATCGTCCCCGGATTCATCGGCTAACCTGCAATGCGCGGGAAATGCTTATACGGCGCGCCCGTTAAACCGGTGCCCTCCAAGACCGGCGCGCTAATTTGCTGAGGCTTCTTCCCGGCGCGCTAATCTCACGCCGGATTAAGATTCGAACCCGCCCCCTATATAGGTGGCTGCTCTTCGACAAGAGAAAGGGAGAGTGAAGAAAAAAAGAAGACTAAAAAAGAGGAGAAAAAAAAAGAGAAAGGAGAGAGGACAAAGAGAAGAAAAAGAAAGAGATCGAGACAAAAGAGAAAAGGGAGAGAAAGGCTTCTCGAGGGGTTTTCTCCTGAAGCAGAGAGGGAGTAGGGTTCCTTCGGAGGAGCTTCCGCCGGTCGTCTTCTTCCTCTACGATACCCTGTTTCAGGAACATGTGGGCGCCGGTGCTGATCCTTTTCCTGCTTTCCACAGATTTCTCTTCTGAGTCTTCCACCCATCGAATGTAAGCGAGGGGGGGGGGGGGAGGAGCGACGATGATATGAATCGATTCTCCTCCCCCCTTCTACGCGATTTTCTCTTTTGTTCTTTCCCTGTTGTTGCGCTCTGAGCGTCCTCTGCCTCTGCTATTGTCGAACGGCGACCGAGCAATGGTGCCAGTGCCATGTTCTTATTATGTAAATGCTAAACCATTCCCGTTTCTGGGATGGTAATACATATATGTGTGAATGCTTGGATCAACGGGTCGAATGAATGATCTTCATCCCCCCTTTTCTATCTATGCCAATGCGTGTGTCTGAGTTCTTCTCTGCGTAGTTCTCTGATTCTGGTTTCTCCGAAGTCTCTATCATGCCCCGAATCATCGTGGGCTACAGAAACACCCCTCCCCAGGGGCTTTTCCTTCGATCATTCTCATGTTTGATTCAAGGGACTTCGTACCCCCCCCCTTTTCATGGACAGAGTTGTGCTTCTGCGCATGCCTCTCTCCGCCGTGCTGTCAAGGGCTTAACTCCCATTAATCTCTCTCTTCGTGCCGCCCTATCGCTCGTGAAGTGAGGATTTCCTTTGGGATTGCAGGGTCCATCCCCTGAACGTTGCTTTCCAACTGTTCGAGCATATGCTCCTGCGATGGGCCCGTCTCATTTATGCATTTACTACCTCTACGCATCATGATCATTCGAACGGTTTCGAGATTTTCTCATCGTTTTAATCACCCGGGGAGGGGGACATTTCCTTATCGCTTCGTGGAATTGCTAGGCGACCGCGGGCTCTATCTCTCGATGGTAGATGCTTCCTCGGGGCCATAGCAGACAATGACAGGGGCCTTAGCCCAACGAGCTTAGCCCCGACAATCGGAGGTCCGATCAAGGCCAAGGGATGTACGCTCCTCGTAGGCTAGCCCTCGGAGCTCCACTCTCCTAACGGCCGGTCCCTTCAGCGGATGTGCCATAATCTGTGGGATGTCAACCCCTCGCAGGCTAGCCCTCGGGGTGATGCTCTCGTCATCAATGGCCTCGTCCTTTTATTCTCACCCACGGAGTATTGGTGCCCCTCGCAGGCTAGTCCTCGGGGCACCCTATCCGATGGGATTTTGCTGGCTGCCACTGTGCAGACTGGCGGTTTAGGGGCTTGTTCCATGAGTGAACATGACCCCGCTTCTCCCCTGCAACTCTTCAAGTTCTGGGGAGATGCTGTCCAATTCTGGACAGATTAATAATGAATAAACCATAACGAAATACTCATTTTGGACCCAATTATCCCGGCGCTCGAGTAGTAACCTCGCACTGGCTCATCATACCATCCCTCAGGGTTCTGGACTTCAATTTAACAAACAATTGGCCTCAAATGGCTTCAAAACCCTCAACATAAACTTAACAAACTCAAATGATTCAAAATTCATCAAAAATAAGCTAAAACGGCGCGGCCTTGACCCGGCGCGCCCTAATACGGCGTGGTACCCCCCCCCCCCCCCGCGTCGGATTAACCCTACACTCAAAAAATAAAAAAACTTCCTTGCGCCTTTCCGGCGCGCATGAACCGGCGCGCCCCAATCCTTTGCGCGCCGTCTTAACCAGCTATATTAAATGGCGTCGATAGAAAACCGGATTACGTCTGGTCGGAAGTCTTCGCTATGCGCGACGGTGGTCTTCGGACCTATGTCCTCCGCCACGTACCGAGGATCCATAATCCCATGAATTATGCATCTTCTGCACGATAAATGTATGCATCCTACACGCTTTCGTCATGATAATCATGTAGCTCTTTTTAATTCGGCTTCGACAGCCCGCTATCTCGGTAATTAATCAAAGGTGTTCCCTCCTCGTGGGGGATGTAATTAACGCCATAGCCTTTATGGTATGGCGGACTGCTGGTCCCGACCGAACCTCACATTCGCCCGACATGGGTCAGAATGAGCGCATCACAAATTCGTCACTCATGTGACTGGCACGCCCGCGTCGTTAATTGATCATTTGACTACCAGTTGTTCAGTTGGTCGATCGACCCGCGAAAGAAAGAAAAGGTCGCAAACACGCCACCAGACTCTAGATGGTCCACTAGACCTACTAAACTCAACGGTCTTTGAGTCACAAGACTCGGAGTCGAGACCGTTGCACATGACAGCACTAAGCCGTCAATCTGGCCTAATCCCTAGGTCCAAAACCACAATGCGATAACTCACGAGGCAGTTCACAACTGCCGAGACCCATCCCTCAAGGAGGGAACTTAAGAAACCACCAGCCCCTGGCTGGGAGATTGGACTCACCGTCCAAGGCCACACCCTTGGCCCACTCGGAAGCCACCTTCCAGAGAAGTAACGACTTGCGGGGAAACCTCACCGCACTCACACCGATACATGGTGACTCGATCTAGCAAGAACACAGAAGGCCAGAACACCTGGGGTCACCCAGACCCGCCAAGCCCACGGACATGCTTATCGGGGTAACACGGCACCTCCAGACACCCCAAAACACGGTAACGAAACCCACGGGGTGCCCGGGACACTCACGAGGCCAAAGGTCGACCACTGGGTCACAACCGGGTCGACCGGAGACCAACACAACACAATCGGAACACTAGAAGGTCACTCGGACCCTTAAACTCACGGGCACGTTAATTGAGATAAATGGGACCTCCGGACACCCAAAGACACGGTCACGAAACTCCACGGGGTGTCCGGGACACACACGGCCCAAGGGGAGCACGAGACAGTAGGACATATCGCGCTAGGATCACCTAGCGCGACAAGATAGAACACGCTAGGATCCCCTAGCGCGACAAGGAAGAACGCACTAGGATCTAGCCCGACAAGGTAGAACGCGCTAGGACCCTATAGCGCGACAGGAACCGCCTAACTGTTCATCTTCTCCGAAGAACGCGCCCCATCGGGGCGGCGCGACCCTCAAGAACGCGCTACCTGAGACTAGCGCGTTCTCAGTCCGCGCCCGGAAGAACGGAAAAATGGCGGGAAATCCATTCCACGCCCCATTCACCCCCAGGTGAAGGGGAAACATTCCCAACCTCTCCAACACCGAGAGGACCCATTTAAAACCCCAAAACACGATCAAAACGCAAGATTCGGCTCACACACCCAAAAATATGCATTTTCCCCAAAACGCCCAAACAAGCCCGCTCGGCTCACCACGGCCTACAAAATTCGCGGGAAATGAAGTACGCGGGTTGAGGGTCCATGATGCGCGGAAAACGCACGTCGTTAATAGCCCCACTATCAAATTACAATATCCGGCCCACAAATTAAATAAATGGAATAGTTAAGTGGTGAGACCGAGTCGAATCCACAAGGAGAAGTAGATTTGAAAGTTGAAAACCTTGAGTTGTTAATATTTAAAGATCAAGAGAATTGACTTTAGACCGCCTTAGAAATTGAAAATAAAATAGAATTCTATTGAAAATAGGGGTTTGGAAGAAATATAATAACTTAAAATATAGAGGGAACTAGAAAAAGTGGAATACATGAAAGTTGTATATAATTGAAAGATGAAGAAGTTTTATGAAGAACATAGAAACAGAAAACGAAAGGAAGATAATGAAAAACTTAAAATATCAAGATCTATCGCTGCTGGTGAACAGTAACTGACAGAAAAATAGACCGGTGAAAAATTAATTCTAGAGCTCAAACTAAGAAGAATTTGACAAAGTGGAAGAAAAACAAAAGTTAGATCTATAAGAGAGGAACAACTTTTATGAAGAACTTAGAGTAAAATTATGATTGTAAAGGCTTCAAAATGGTAAATTGGTTAAGACTATCACTTCGGATGAACAATACATACACAGGATAGTACTTAGAAACACAGAGAATAACTTTTAAACTAGAAGGAATTCAAAGAAATGATGAAAAGAATAATTGAAGAACACTTAAAGATGACCAACTTTAATGAAGACAACAAATTGAAATGAAGATCACACAAGCTTATAAATTGATTATGAAAAGCCGAAATGGCTAAGAGTATAATGAAATTCTTCAATACAAACTTAACACAAACTTCAACACTTAAACATAAAAGCTGTCAAAATCTATCCCTACCAAAGCCACAAAGTAAAAACTTGAAGAACACTTACAAATTTGATCAATCCCTAGCTTACAACACTTGGCTCTCCTCTCTTAACAACCTCCTTTCATTACAATTGAAGCCCTTTATATAGGGTTTACATAATAACCCTTAGGAAATGTGAACACTCTTGCCAATGTGAATACCCAATTGCTGCATTTGTTGACTCCAAATTATGTGATAGCATGTGCTTCACACTTCTCTATTTTTTCTGATTTTTTTGGAATTTTTCTGGCCTTTTTCTCCTTCTTTTTCTCTTCTTTCTCTCTCTTTCTCTCTCTTTCTGGCCGTGTGCGCCCTCGTGCGCCGGGCCCTCTCTCCTCCTTTCTTCTGCGCGTGCGTGGACCGCGGCTGCGCCGCCCGCGGTTCAGCCGCGGCTGCGCCACGCTGCGCCCCCCCCCCTCTTTGACCGCGTCTGGACGCGGGTTGACCGCGGGTGGGCGCGGTGCGCCGGCCACCGCTGGCGCCGCGGGTGGGCACGCCGCGCCCACCTCCGCCTTCTTACCTGCACACACCGCACACAATTAGTTTAGTGAAATAATATATATATATATATATAATATACATATTGATATATATATATATATCATATATAGCTTAGAAAAATCCTAAAAAATGTCGAATAAATTTATTTTTTTTCTATTTTTTTCTTTTCTTTTTGAACAAGTCCTTGGGCTTTTGGCCTTTATTATTTTTTTGTTACTTTCTTTTTATATTTTTATTTATTTTTGTTTCTTGTTAATTCCCTCGTACCGAGTGCCTACATAAATAAGCAAAAATTATTATTAAAATTATTTAATTTCAGAAAATTAAATATTTGACTCTAAATTAAAAATAAGTGTGATACGTGTATATTTATTATTATTTAAGCTCATAAAAATGTGTATAATCATAAATTAATATGTAAAAATACACACTTATCACACCCCCCAACTTACTCATTGCTAGTCCCTTAGCAATGCAAATAATCTCAAAATGTAAGGACTAACAAGAGTTTACAAAGTTCATGCCTCAATTCTAGATCATCTTTCATAGAGTCAACTAAAGATTAGGAATCTAGAATCATTATCACTTACTAGCCTTAATGTAGGAAATTCAGGTACATGATCAAGAAGTCTAATCAAAATTCAGTAGCACTTGTGCACGTGTAATACTAAATTCACAGTAGAGACAATTGCGTCCTCCAGTTGCTATTCCGAACAAATACCTTTCAATTCTGCACTTCTTAATTAGAGCGTTCAGCATAATGGCTTTGTTTGTCTGCCTTATTGCTATGTCCCTTTTGGGATCTTTTGTATATATATTTTTTCTTTCTACTTTATTTTTCTATACACACATGATGCTGCACTACCCTTCACTATTTTACGCGAACCTCAACACGTCTTAGGTGAAGTAGGCCCGGTTACACAGATCATAGTTCCATTTTCCTTTTGACGCGAACCTCAACACGTCTTAGGTGAAGTAGGTCCGGTTACTCAGAATCGGAGCATTTTTCATGATGTTTTTCTCAAAACAGATTTTTCAATAGATAACATGGCAGAAAGCTTTTAAAAGATCTCTTCTTCAAGAAGTGCTGAATATTAGACAACATACCCAAAATAGCAGAAGACTTGTCTTACTTGTTTCTTTAGCGTGCATAGTGAATTTCATTTTTCTAAAGTGCACATGAACTTTAAAAAGATTCTTAAATCAGTTTTCCATGGCTAGATTCAATAAATTATCCATCATCCGATTCCCTAGTCTTTTCTATTCTAGAATTATTTTTCATGAGACATGAATCAAGAAACTCCAAATGGGAAAACTTTTATTTAGCGGGACAATACAAGATAGCAAGAAAAAATCCCCCCCCCCCAACTTAAATGACATTGTCCTCAATGGCATAAGCAGTAGACAGATTAGAGAACAAGTAAATAGATAATATGGTTAGGATGGAAGGATACAACCTGATGGGTGGGGCGAAGTGATGAAGGCTCATTCTCCGCTCGACCTATCAACTGAAACACAAACACACTCAAGCAAAACATCAAATCACAAAATCTTGGGTTCCCTCCCAGAAGCCATTGCTTAGCACACAAGGAGGGGAACTTACCGTGACCATGAGTTGCAAAGGGAATCGACTACTGATTTCAACGAGGGTCACGGATCTGGATTTCCCGCAGAAATGTCCCCCTATTTCATGTGTATGCGAAAGGCAGTCACAACGGGACAATGAACACATGGAATCTTTGGGCCGAAAAAGTCAATAAAGCATGCCTCCGACTCGATCACTCCACATGGTAGAGTGGGCGCGAGAGTAAAGGGAGGAGGACTTGTTGCCAAAGCTGTTGCTAAAGGTGATGGGGATAGATGAAGATCTCCTTCTCTCCAAGCTTATAAATACCTCCCTTTCCGCTCAACTTAGGCACATCGAAGGCTTGAGAGTAGATTTTGAGGAGTGAAAGGTTGTAAAGGGAAGTAGTAAGTGTTGCTCAGTTTTTAGAATGGAGGGTGAATCGATCTTCAGAGCAGAAGGTGAGTCCTCTCGCTCCTCGAAGAGGAGTAGATCATGCAGCAGTTCCAGGAGACTCTCAGAAGTCGAAGGACAACTGAGGGAGAGGACCCTATCACAGCTTGTAAGTGGCTCCTTGCATTCCTTACTTCATGCTTTCATCTCCTATCTTCCTTTGCAAAGCTCCCATTGCTCATTTCGTATGTATGTGCAAAACGTGATGAGATTGCACATCTCATGGGAGCTGGTAGTGGCGGCCTATCGAGGTCTGCCGACATTCCAGAAGGCGAGGTTAGACGTGATGGGGTTCGGGGCCTTTCTCAGAATTGAGCCGATCAAGCTCGATCTTGCCCTGATCCAAGCACTACGTGAAAGATAGGACCCGACGAGTCGGGTATTCCTGATGTCGTGGGGGCATATGGTGCCCAGCCTGGAAGACGTGGTCCAGATTACGGGCCTTAAAGTAGATGGGGAAGCAGTGACTGGCGTTACCTATGCGGACTACCGAGAAGGTGCCCAGAAGCTGTTAGGGATGGACTTAGACGGTCGGAAGAACAGGTCAGTAGCTAAGGCATCGATCATGGAGGCATTAGGACTTACTGACATGCGTCCGCGTGATGATGAATCCCTCGAAGAATTTATGGAAAGGGCCGAAAGAGGTGCCCGTGCTGTATATTGCGTGGACACCAGCAACTGGGAGAGGACCAACATGGATCTTAGGAGGTTCCTCCTCTTTCTTTTGGGCAAATTGCTATTGGGCTCCAAGGGAGATAGTATCCACTGTGGCTTCTTAGAGCTGCTTGTAGACTTGGAAAGAGTAGGACAATATGCCTGGGGAGCTGCCGTGTTGGCACATCTGTTTACAGGTCTATCGCAAAGGACAGACCGAGAGATGACAATAAGTGGGTTTACGCCCTTCATCCAGGTAAAGAATGATGTAGTTGTTTTATGCCCCTTTTTTTTCTTGAATTTGTTGATATCAATGACACATGACGGTGTAGCTATGGAGCTACTATTACCTTTCAATGGGGAGAGCTCGTCACTGTCGGCCAGTGACGGTCCCGCTTGCTAGACGGTGGCAACCCATCATGAGCACAGCACCTATATCCTACCAACGGATGGTGTTAAGGCGGGAGTTGCAAGAGTTCCCTGCAGCGATGATATGATACTTTTTCTCCCTTTTTTTGGTTTGTTTTGTTTTATCATCATTTTTTAGCTAACCAAGAAGATGCGTACAACCCATCAAAGGTGAATTGGAGGCCTTTCTCGAACATGGTCGATGTTGACCAGCCGTGGGTTATTGGAAGCCGCGCCCGATTCGGACGGGACCTCTGGCTCCATTACTTGAATGAAATCGAGCCCCTCAGACTGAGATTAGCTATGAGGACCCTAGGGCTGACCCAGGAATGGGTGGATATGACCATATCTCCCAGCGTCGGAAAGCAGACGCGGGGACCGGCAACCTGTGTCGATTGAAGGGTGCGCTTCCCCGAACAATATGAAGACTGACAAAGGGGTGGCACGCATGTGGAATCTCAAGCACAAGACAGTGAGGATTACCTACGCCTCTATAGGGCAATGTATGCAGAGAGGCTCCAGCCTGGAGGGATTGTAGAGGTTAAGTAAAAAGAAACCATGTTTTTATCTTTTACATTTTTTTTGTTTTTGATTTTTTTTTCATTTTGTGAACTCATAAGCCATAACTGTAGGATGCCCGTGATGCCATAATAATGAACTTACGACCTCGTTTGGCGGACACGGAGCAAGAGTTGAGTGACACCCGAGCGGCTCTGGGTTCATCAGTAAGTGTTTTTGTGTACACTCCAGGTATGATTCGAGATTCATGGCGCTAATTAATGTCACCTCATATGTGTCGCAGCGTGCCCAGCTTGATGCAGTTTCATCTGCGATGGGGGCAGATGGCATTTCTTCCAGTCTATGGATTCCTACTGCAGAGCTGGATCTACTCCACGAGCAGCTTGCTCATGCCACACAACGTGCGGCGGAGGCAGAAGGGATGCTTTCTGCACAGGTGAGGGTTTCACCATTTAATATCCCTTGTGCAAGCATTGCTATATACTTGAGATGATATGTATGGCAGGAGAAAGAAACACAGGAGGCCCTCGTGCTCACCACCCAGAAGGAAGCTAGAATAACCGAGCTGGAAAAGGAACTACAGTGTCGTCCTGATGAGGACTCTTCTAGGGACGCTGTGGAGCTGAGGATCACCCTTCAACTGGAAAGAGAAGACAGAGAGAGAGAAAGGGCCGAGAGAGAAAGGGACAGAGACAGAGAGAAGGCTAAGAGATTGGCCGAGAAAGAGGAGAAGAGGGCCCTGGAGGCCCAACTATTTGAATTGAGGACCAGTCTCGGCCTTGCCGATCAATGGCTGAAGGATGGCGAAGAACGCTATCGAAGAGCACGAGAGCATGGCTTTCGTGTTAGTAGCTTCTTTGCTGCCCCCGCTGATCGGCGCCGAGGAGTGGAGATAGAAAGAGGATCACAGAGCGGTAGGAATACCGCTGCTCTTGGCTTGGGAACACCCTCTAGAGTTTCTTGCCCAGAGAGCGGCAAGACGAGTAATGTGGAGAAAGAGGGTGGAACCTGATGTAATCTCTTTGTTGTTTGTTTTTGTTGTTGAGAGTGGAATAAGATGTTCTATGCTTGGTTCTCTGCTTCTTTCTGGCCTCTCAAATTCTTGCACACATTTAGCTTCCAAAAAAAAACACTGATTACCACACAAAAATCACTTAAACTTTGGGTTGCCTCCCAAGAAGCGCTAAGTTTTATGTCGTCAGCCAGACACAAGGTAGATCACTAACCAACGTGTGGCATTCAGAATGAGCCACCACGTGATCTTGTCCTCCTTCAAATTCCAGCCCTTATGCCATTGGAAGACAAGAGTAAACATGTACGGACCGGGGCTAAAAAGAGGCAGGACTCGCACATTATGGATTTTAACGTTAACCCTGTGTGTGAGCCAGTTGTCAGCTTTAGGGATCCAGAAATGATCAATGGGCAATTTGTCAAGATCGAGGTGGAACCCTTGCACCATATCAATCCCTTGGTCCCCTTGTCCTGTATCATCTCTCCTGACTAACCCTTTAGTGACTACTTTCTCCACTGAAATTTGGCCAAGCACTTGTGGCGTATGAATAAAATCGTCATCTTTAGTCACGTTCCTCTCAGTAACAGCCTCATGAACTTTAAGGGCATTGATCAACTTGTCGTCCTGAGAGGAAGTTAAATCGAAGATGAATGTGGTTGGCACATCCCCCTCAGGTCCTAGAATCTTAAATTGGAGAGGCTCAACTGACAGGGGAATCAAAGTAGAAGGAAGCACTAACTCATTCACAGATTCAGACTTCAATGGATAGGCCTCAGGGGTTAGATCAAATTTGAAATTTTTTAATGAAACCCCTTCATCATACCCCTCACTCATCTGAGGATTGTTAACCAAATTGCCCAAAAATGGGGTGGATAGAGGAAATGTAAATGATTCTAGTCCGGCCCTTTCATCATAGGTCAGATCAAATGTGAATCTCTCTACGACGGGCCCCTCATCACACTCCTCACTCAACTGAATATTATCAATCAAATTTTCCAAAAATGGGGTCGGTAGATGAAATGTAAACTTTTCTAATAAGGCCCCTTCATCATGTTCTTCCAGGGGAGGAGGATATTCAGAATTTTGTTCCATTAAATCAACAATATTATTACTTACAAAGTAATCCTCCTCTTTATTTATGTCATCAATTGAGTTGTTTGGGCCATTATCCTTTACTATAGTATTCTCAATCTCAAAACATTCATAGAATGGGGTGATATGATCATCATTATCATTGAAGTCACCCCCTTCTTCCTTTCCTTCCTTCATCATGATATTACATGCGCACTCCCCCTCACTCTCAATAGTGATATCTTGAGCCAAAATGACAGGCAGAAGATCATCATCATCATCATCCACATATTGAGGGGGTTGGTTGAATAGTGAAGGAGGGTCATGATAAGTAGACTGAGAGTACATGATTTGAGGTTCAAAGCAATGGCCCGGTGAATTACCCCTAGTATCAATGTTGAATCCGAAATCTGGGTGAGATGAGTTGAGCTGAAGTTGAGGACACGGGGGCCGCCCGTGACCTTCTTGGGGTGAAAGTGTAGACAAATGGGTTTAGATTGTTTGGTCCATCCAAGAAAAATTTAGGTGATTGCTCCAGCCAGACGTAGAATTATCGGAAAGGGTATCACACTGGCGTAGAGAGAATCCTAGGCCATTTTGGACCTGTGCTCGGATGACTGGAGAGAGTCGGGCTATAGTAGGACATTCACTCACATGATGAGTGAGACTGGCACAGAATTCACAAGCTTTCGATTTTCAGCCTGTTTGACATGTCCTACGGATTGTTGATGAGATGAGATGGAGGCACGGTTTATCGAATTTTCACTCAAAATTTCAAACAAATCATACGCCTCATCTTCACATTTGCTCAAAAATGCCCCTCCACAATATATGTCCACCATTTGTCTATCATAATCGGATAACCCCTCATAAAATGTAAATATAATTTGCCATTTGGGCAACCCATGGTGTGGACATTGACTTATTAGATCCTTCAATCTCTCCCAAGATTCATGAATTTGCTCTTCCGGACGTTGACTAAATCATATAATCGCCTTTCTCATCATGTTGGTCCGGACTATGGGGTAATTTTTTTTCAAAAATTCTAACTGCATATCTTCCCAAGTCCTGATAATCTTTCCAAAACTCCTTAACCAACATTTTGCTTTATCTTTCAATGAGAATGGAAATAATATCAACTTAAGGGCATCATCATTAAAATTCTGAATTTTTATCAGGGAGCAAACTTCTAGAAAATTATCTAGATGCCTATAAGGATTTTCATTGAGATTCCCATTAAAAGATGGGAGCATCTGGATGAGACTAGGGCGAATTTCATATTGATCAACAAGAATGTCAGGGAGTTGATTACATGTTGAGGGATTGTAAGTAGAAGGAATAAAGTGCTTCAGCATAGGCGCAGGTTTGTTATTTTATTTTTTTGAAAATTTTTTTTATGCAAACACAAACAAATTAACACAAATTATCTAATGACCTAGATGCGACTCAGACCTACAAATAGGGTTTCACAAAGTAACTAAAGTGCAACTGAAGTTCACCCTCAATATTTTCACCGGCCAGGTAAGGGGTGGGGTAGTGGGAGGCTCCCCCTACTTTTGTAGGGACCTAATTATGTCAAACCACTAGCCCGCTTAAGGCGTTTACCGTCCGACCGTCTTGCCTTAGGCACCGGTTTTCACAAGAGGGTAAATTCAAATCGTACTAAAATCACAGTGTGATCCTAGGGTCAATGTTTACTGACTTTTATTTAAGACGTAGGTCATGCAAAGATGCAAGGGAAATGTGGTTTGTGGGCTAAGGAAGGGTGATGAAATCCCCACCTTATGTTATTTAAAGGTAGTGCCCTTAGAATATTTTGAAATGAAATGCTCACCACAATTTTAAACAAGGGATTCTTATGCAATATGCATGCCATAATCGGATAAGTAGAACGTACCTTGCCCCTCGCAATCTTTCAAATGCAATGACATGAATTAAACAAAGAAAAATTCTATGCTAAATGATGCATACCTAGAACATGTTGTGTTTGGTTTCTATTCTTAGAATGGAATTTTTTTGTATTTTGGTGCAAGTATTTTTATTTTATTTAATGAACCTATCTAGCCAGCACAAGAATTTCTTTTGTTTTAATGTTTTTTGATTTTTATAGAGTTTTCAAGAATTTTGCAGATTTTTGTTAAAGATTTTTCAGAAAGTGAAAAAACAGAACACGTTCCTACGTTTCTGCCCTTTAGCTTCAGGTATGAGTTTCCTCTTTCCTTGATTTTTTTGATTTGTTTTCTTTTTCCTGTAAAATAAAAATAGTAAAATCAATATACAGATATACACATCAAACACAAGAATATCCCAACATGTAAAAATTCCATCCCCGGCAACGGCGCCAAAATTTGATGCGCGGAAAACGCACGTCGTTAATACGCCCCACTATCAAATTACAATATCCGGCCCACAAATTAAATAAATGGAATAGTTAAGTGGTGAGACCGAGTCGAATCCATAGGGAGAAGTAGATTTGAAAGTTGAAAACCTTGAGTTGTTAAGATTTAAAGATCAAGAGAATTGACTTTAGACCGCCTTAGAAATTGAAAATAAAATAGAATTCTATTGAAAATAGGGGTTTGGAAGAAATAGAATAACTTAAAATCTAGAGGGAACTAAAAAAAGTGGAATACATGAAAGTTGTATAGAATTGAAAGATGAAGAAGTTTTATGAAGAACACAAAAACAGAAAACGAAAGGAAGACAATGAAAAACTTAAAATATAAAGATCTATCGCTGCTGGTGAACAGTAACTGACAGAAAAATGGACCGGTGAAAAATTAATTCTAGAGCTCAAACTAAGAAGAATTTGATGAAGTGGAAGAAGAACAAAAGTTAGATCTATAAGAGATGAACAACTTTTATGAAGAACTCAGAGTAAAATTATGATTGTAAAGGCTTTAAAATTGTAAATTGGTGAAGACTATCACTTCGGATGAATAATACATACACAGGATAGTACTTAGAAACACAGAGAATAACTTTTAAACTAGAAGGAATTAAAATAAATGATGAAAAGAACAATTGAAGAACACTTAAAGATGAACAACTTTAATGAAGACAACAAATTGAAATGAAGATCACACAAGCTTATAAATTGATTATGAAAAGCCGAAATGGCTAAGAGTATAATGAAATTCTTCAATACAAACTTAACACAAACTTCAACACTTAAACATAAAAGCTGTCAAAATCTATCCCTACCAAAATCACAAAGCAAAAACTTGAAGAACACTTACAAATTTGATCAATCCCTAGCTTACAACACTTGGCTCTCCTCTCTTAACAACCTCCTTTCATTACAATTGAAGCCCTTTATATAGGGTTTACATAATAACCCCTTAGGAAATGTGAACACTCTTGCCAATGTGAATACCCAATTGCTGCATTTGTTGACTCCAAATTGTGTGCTAGCATGTGCTTCACACTTCTCTATTTTTTCTGATTTTTTTAGAATTTTTCTGGCCTTTTTCTCCTTCTTTTTCTCTTCTTTCTCTCTCTTTCTCTCTCTTTCTTGCCGTGTGCGCCCGCGTGCACCGGGCCCTCTCTCCTCCTTTCTTCTACGCGTGCGTGGACCGCGGCTGCGCCGCCCGCGGTTCAGCCGCGGCTGCGCCCCCCCCTCTTTGACCGCGTCTGGACGCGGGTTGACCGCGGGTGGGCGCGGTGCGCCAGCCACCGCTGGCGCTGCGGGTGGGCGCGCCGCGCCCACCTCCGCCTTCTTACCTGCACACACACGCACACAATTAGTTTAGTGATATAATATATATATATATATATATATATATATATATATATATATATATATCATATATAGTTTAGAAAAATCATAAAAAATATCAAATAAATTTATTTTTTTTCTATTTTTTTTCTTTTCTTTTTGAACAAGTCCTTGGGCTTTTGGCCTTTATTATTTTTTTGTTATTTTCTTTTTATATTTTTATTTATTTTTGTTTCTTGTTACTTCCCTCGTACCGAGTGCCTACATAAATAAGCAAAAATTGTTATTAAAATTATTTAATTTCAAAAAATTAAATATTTGACTCTAAATTAAAAGTAAGTGTGATACATGTATATTTATTATTATTTAAGCTCATAAAATGTGTATAATCATAAATTAATATGTAAAAATACACACTTATCAGTCCATCTCCCTACCTCCACCGAAGATTCGATGCGCCGTGGACACCAATCCACGAAGAAAATGCCGTTGAAGACTCGTCGTTTCACGAACCCACGGCCGAGCTTCACCGCGCCTCCACCGCCTCGATCCTCACCCATCCTCGCCCGTGCCTCACCCGCGCCGTCCCCACCTCACCCACGCTTCACCCCATCGGCCGCCGGAGAGAGAGGGAGAGAGGAGAGAGCGTGAGAAGGGAGAGGGAGAGAAGAGAGAAATGAGAGGGGAGAGAGAAAAGTGTTATATATATATAGGAAAATCCAGAAATTCTGAAAAATATCAAAAATAAAAAAATCACGTTTACGCGAACCTCGGAACGCACCGATCGCAACAGTACCACACTCGCCTAGGTGAACGGCCCGGTTCACCCGCAACGAGGTTCCGAAAGAATTACCGAAACACACACCGGGAATCGGAAAACACACGCGAAAAAGCCGCGGAACGCTTCCGGGCCTCCGAAACAACTCCGGATCGCACCGATCCGAACATGAAAGATGTCCAAAACAAAATTTCGGACACAACGGAGTCAGACACTCTGAGAAACTAGATCCGGGACCCACGAACAAGGATCCAAAAATGCGGGACATTACATGGGGTGTGAGGACTGCCCACTTTACCCTCATCGACGGGAGCCTCTAGCAGCACTTCCTTTCCTCGCCTCTCCTCAAGTGCTTGTTCCCCACTCAGACGAAGTAATCCATTAGGGAGGTCCATGAGGGCTTGTGTGGCAGCCATGTCAAAGGAAGAGTGCTCAACAAGAGTCCTCTATGACAAGGGTGCTATTGGCTGACCATGCAGCAGGACTGCCTCAATTATGTTCATCGGTGTGATCAGTGCCAAAGGTATGGACACCTCCATCACCAGCCAACGACCACTCTCCACACCTTGATGGAACCATGCCCTTTTGCCCGGTGGAGAGTGGATATGCTTGGACCCTTTTCATAAGTCTCAGGCCGAAAGAAGTTCTTGATCGTCACCATCGACTACTTCACCAAGTGGGTGGAGGCCGAAGTGCTCACCCACATCACCAGCAAGTGGTCTTGGAAGTTCATCTTGCAAAATGTCATCCGACGCTTTGGTATCCCACGAGTCCTCACCACTGATAATGGTAGCCAATTTGATAGTGGCTTCCTTCACGAGAAGTGCACCGAGTTGGGAATTTAGAACCACTACACTTCAATGGAGAATCCTCAAGCCAATGGGCTGGTGGAGAACGTGAATCAAACACTTTTTCATTGCATCAAGACCAGCTTAGAGTAGGCCAACGAATCATGAGTTAAGGCAGTGTTCGGCATTCTATGGGCACACTGCACTACCATTCGGATGGCCTCAAGTGAAACCCTTTTCACTTGGCTTACAGAGTGGAGGTGGTGATCCCCATGGAGATCTCCAATCTACTCTCAGAGTGGGACAGTTTGACGAGGCACGCAATAACCAAGCTTTACAGGGGAACTTGAATTTATTGTCCGAGGACAGAAAGCGAGCTCGAGAATGATTGGTCGCCTATCAATAACGGTTGGCTCAATACTATAATACTTGGGTCAAGGAATGCCTCTTCTTCCCTGGTGATCTGGTTCTCCGGTGTGCTAGTGTCGCAGACCTACGGTTAGCAGCAGGCAAGTTGGCACCCAATTGGGAAGGCCTGTATAGAATTACAAAAGTGCTCGGAAAGGGGGAATATCGACTCACCGCGTTAGACGGCCAAAAAGTGCCTCACACCTAGAATTTTAGAAATTTAAGGGTTTGTTATCAATGAAAAGGTTGGTGCCAATTACAACTCTTCAATTTTTATGGTTTGCATATCGAAATATTTAAATGATGTGGCGGCGTTACTCTTCCAAGAGCGAGGACAACTAGTCCACTTCTAACAGGAGACTTGACTAACTAGCCCCTCAAAACAAAAGATCTCATTTCTATATCCATCGGAAGGGCCAATCAGCCGCCCTCCAGAGTTGGCCAACCAGTCCCCTCCTAATCAGAGAGGTGGCCAACGAGCCTCTTAGAACGATAGTGTTCGGATCAATGTCTGAGGAGGGCCCAACTAGCCGCTTGCCAGATCCGGCCAACCAAGCTTGTATGACCCATCTGACTAAATGTCATGGCTAGGGTCAACCAATCCTGTGGAAGGTGAGATCAACTTGCCCTAACACAAAGAGTTACCCCTCAAAACTCTCACATAATATTCCATGCTGCACGTCAGAAAGAATGCACACAACAATCACACAAAGGAGGAACAGTAGAAAGGGGAAAAAGGAAATTTCTTCATTAACTGATAGAGGGAAGATACATAAACGACCAAGTATAGGCGGGAACGAGCAAGCCCCGCTCACCTCAAACTAGGGAAACCAGAGGGGAAGAGAGCCTTGACTCGTCAAATTTTTGCCCACTAAGGTCAGCGGAGATGTTCAACACTCCCTTGATATCATTAAACATGTGGACCTTGTGCAGGCAGCCTTCTACCCCACATGATATCCCGTCCAGAAAGCCTTCCGCTCGGCATCTGCCTTAAGGCTCGGGGAAACCACGTTTGGAGTCGAGCCAGAGACGGGCGGAGCAGAGGATTCTGTGCAAAGACTTGGACATGAGGACGCTTTATCTCAAGCACTGGAGGAGTGCTCGGACCCATGGTGCGACATCGCCAAGTAGGGAGAGACTTGCTTCTGTATATGAACAGAGAGATGGATCGCTTTGCTTCTTTACTCAAAAGCTCCCACTACAAGCCTCCATTTATAGTGAAGCAACCTCGCCTCGATGGTCATGAGTGGCCCCTTAATCGCTGTCAACTGACGTGACGATTCAAGAAGGCGAACCATTTGAAAAGCACGAGTGAGGCTCTCGAGGGGACAATTTCGAAGATGAATCGTCTTGAAACCATGCCAACCGTACACAATCTAGAGAGATCCAAATGTTTATGAAGGCTGCGCATAGACCCTAATCAAATAAGGGAACCTATTGCTCTAACATACGAGTACATGAGAATACAACCAACACCTGAGGCAACTCTTTAGGTGAATCAGAATTTCGCATTGCCATTATGAGAAACAGATTACAAAATCTCCACAGTGTTCGGAGAGCGGTGGCTGGAATACCCCTCGCACAAAGTACGCTCCATACATACAAAAAAAAAAAAGATGAAGCAAATCATGGGCAATTGGAGGCATATTTATTCTTCGGCGGGACTCTTTTGCTCGGTATCTGAAGGAGCGACGGCCGAAAGGTCTGCGGCGAGCACTGTGGGGATGTCTGACATGACTACCACTCCTCCCTCCTAGACGGCGATGATACTTTCATCCTTGGGGGGCCTCCACAGAGTGCTCTTCCTACTCGGCAGGTGCTCGGCCTTCCCTGGCACCCACTGACATCTCTTCTCTTCCTCATCAGAGTTAGGAGGAGGTTGGAGGTTGAAGATCCAAGTGTTATTAGTACGTTGGGCCGCGACTTCCAAGGAAGCCACCCAACCCTTTTGGAACCCAAGGGTCTTGGCCGACTAATATATGGAGTAGGCCTACATGTCGACCTCATCTTGGAACTCTGTTGATGCCCTGAACCTATCTAATGTCGTAGTTGTCTCCTTCTCCGCCATGCTCCTCACCGCCTCTGCTACGCTCCTCGCCACCTCTAGCTAGCCCCGAGCCATGGTCACCACCTACACGGCCTACCCCTTGGCCTGCACCAATGCATTGTTTGATGCCTCGAGCCTCCTTGTATCTTGCTCAAGGGTGCTTTTATGGGAGTTCAGCTCAGCTTTGGCCATCTGTGAATGGGAGGCCTCTTCCGTCGCAGCTATGCGGTGCTTCTCCAATATTGCGAATAGGTGGGCGGCGACGATCAGCTTGCGATATCCCACCACCACGATGGACTTTGGTGACCGGACTTTAGCCTTTTACCGGTCGATGGGGAGCATAATCCCTTCCATTAGCTTCTGAGCAATCGGAAGGAGATTGCTACTACCGCTCTTAAAGATCCTTTACTATGGGATCCACCTCATAGAAGATGGGCCAGAGGTCGAAATGGTGGCACCTTGGTTGGTGCAAACATCCCTTTCCTTTGGTGAAGGGGTCAGACGCGGCGGAGATGGGGAAGTTCCTATCGGAACCTCCTGGCGAGTAGGAATCGATGGTGGGGCTTTGGCATTTTTCCCCATATTTCGTTGACACTCAACCTCCATCTGCTCTGAGGTGGTACCTCAACACTTGTCTCCTGCCATCGGCAAAATGCTAGTCAGTAGAGCAGAAGACGGGGATGATAGGCCCTCAGACGTGCTCACCTTAGTGACACTTAGTAGTTCCTCCTCAGCACCTTGCCGCCCCTCAACGGTGCTCGGAACATCCTCTGCGGTGCTCGAGGGCTCCTCTTGAGTACCTGATCTGGTCGCTGCAGAGGGTAAGGGCAAAGCCGTGCAAGTGGAAGCAGTTGCCGCAGTAGGAGAAGATGGCCGAGGAGCACCGAAATGCACTACGGGCTCACTGACCACTGCTTGTGTGTCTATTCGAGGTTGATACCACAAGCAACTTGGGGCGGGAGGAATCACTGGTAGAGGGGGGCTAACGGGGACCTCTCCTTGCAATGGTTGACCCCCAACTAATGTGACCACTCCCAATGGGACCTAAGGGGTTGTTGATTGCTCTTAATAGCCACATGGGTGGGGTTCCGTCGATGACATCACCAGATTGGAGCACCAGAGGATAAGCTCAACGGTTGGAGTGTCTAATGGTGGTTCGAAGACACCTGGAAAAGTAAGAAAGGCCATCAATCACTGCTCGGGAGGGCTGAAACCCATCAACCTATGGATCCTACCAAGGGGTAAAGTGGGGCTTAGCCCCAATCTTTTCAGGAGTTTCGGAGTCAACTGTTGGTCCACATCATTGATCGTCCGGTGAAGAACATTGGCGACAATTGAACTATCCCCAGCCCGCAACAATGGGGTCGGGTCCAACATTTGGAGGTTGTGAATGGAAGAAGAGAAGCTCTAATCGCTGCCCTTGCCACTCCTACCTACCTTCGTGATGATGACAAAGCAATTCTGTCAGTTCTTTACATTGGAAACGGCAGGTGAAAAGTTGGCGAACTGCTTCCCGCTATGAGCCCTTGTTGGCATCAGCTTATTTTCTCAAATTAATGGAGGATCAATCATAGAAAAATACTCCCTAAATGGAGTAAAATGGCACATCGCCAAAGCTGCTCTACCAGTCAAGTTGAGCTCAAAAATCGTGACACTTTATCGGGTCAAGCGGTGCAACATAACAACCGGGCATTGGCCCCAAGTAAATGACACTATGCCAGCCAGTTTCTCGACAACCAGGTCGGTTTCGAGATTCGGGAACACCTGCCGTACCTTAAGGCACTCTGTGAATATTCGGGGTTTACCCTCGGACACCCTGCATACGGTGTCACACCACCGGTGCCTCAACAACCGGGTTAACCCGAGACTTAGAACAGCTTGCCGCATCATACGGCTCTTCGCCAAGGAGCGATGGTCACCTCGACCACCAGAAAAATGACATCATCATGTCGACGTCCCAGTCAGCAGTCCCAACCAAGGGTCCTAGCCAGCTAGCCGCGACCCGTGGCGACATCAGCAATCAATCGGGTCCACCCCCGATCACTCAGTTTACGGGTTTTCCCGCGTTCAACACAGCTACCCGAGTCGACCCGGGGGCACCCTGACTACAAGCCACGTCATGTGGCACCCAGCAATGAGGCCGGGGTCTACCCTCGAGTCGCCTCCCTCCAGCCCTCTAAAGTCAAAGGAAGACCCATTCGGGCCGACCACAAGCTTCAGGAGCTCACAGCACCAGTATACGGCCCACGCACGCGTGTCGGTAATTTCCCTAAGCACCTGGTAGGCGCGTATGCTCCAGCCACTCTACAGCAAGTTCAAGCCCAACTTGGGACTCCCCAGCAGCCCATCGCGTCATGCACCACCCTTGTGCGCCCTCACACGCGGATCGACCTGCGCGGTCAGGTCAGGGGGCAGCGCCTCTTGCGGCGGTTTCCGGGGGCGGAGCCCCTGGAAGAAATTTTCTTTTTATAACAGGGGCATTGGTGTCTTTTGATACTCTGACCCAGTCGAACCCGGTCAAACCCAGTCGAACCCAGTCAAACCCCGGTCAAACCTCGATCAAACCCGCGTAAACCCCTCCGGGGAGGGGTTTAGGCAGACCAGACCCAGCCTTGGGTCTGGTCCGCCTAAACCCCCCCTGGGGGAGGGGTTTAGGCAGACCAGCCTCACCCCCAAGGTTGGTCCGCCTAAACCCCCATTAAACTAAAAAAAACTTTTTTAATTAAAAAAGGCTCCTAGCTAACCTGCCTAAACCCCATCCAAAACTAAAAAAAGATTTTTTAAACAAAAAAAAACCTCTCCGTGAGTGGTTTAGGCGGACCATACCAGCCCCTTGGGCTGGTCCGCCTAAACCCCACTTGGGGGAGGGGTTTAGGCGGACAAGACCAGCCCCTTGGGCTGGTCCGCCTAAACCCTCCCTCCCCCACTCTATAACAAAAAAAAGTATTTTTTTAGGGTTTACCCGGACTTAACCCAGTCCTCAACTTGGTTCGGGTAAACCCCTTCTACCCCTTTACCTTCCACTATAAAAGCCCCCCTAGGGAGCTCAATGGAACAATGCAATGGAAGATGGGATGAAGGATGCAATGCAACACCCTTCGACCTAACTGCCGCGCCCTCGGACTTCCGAGGCCTTCGGCAAGGGTCGGGGACGCGAGGAACTAAGTGCGCGCGTGGTTGGCTTGTCGATCGGCTCATACACGCCGAGGGTATGTCACACGTACTCCCCTCACGCGGCATCTAGCCATCGCACACAAGTCCATGCCGGTCGCGTATAAGGCGTTATGACAACGGCGAACACACCCGCATCCCGGGTCCACCCGCGTATGACAACCCACGGTGGCCGCGCATATGCCATGATGCCGCACCAGCTTCTGATACGGAACCGCGTGCCTACCACTCGCCTCGAGCTAGCAGCCGACCGCTCTGACGGATGACTCGAGTTAGCCGGACTCTGGCCTTGGGGTAATATTCTCGGGGCCGGCCTCGACTCCCCAGCATGATGACATTCACCTTCCGAGGTCCGGACCTGACAGCTCACCTCGAGCCGCGTCCAACCTCCGTCAGGCGCCAGCCCACGATCGCCCCTGCCACCTAGGCAGTCGGGCTTGTCTCGATCTCCTCACGGGGAGCCTCTGTAAAACACGCGGATATCCGCTTTATCCAGCATCGACCCGGGGACCGACCTACGTGTCAGAATTATCCCGTGGCTTGCGCCAGTTGTACTTTGGCCTCCTTGGCCCATTTGTAAAGCCCACGTGACTCTCATATAGCATGAAACCAGTTGAACACATGCACCGGTGCTCAGGTCTTAGCCTCTTCACGGCGCCCGCCTCCTCCAGTCACAACGGTGCCTCAAACACCCGACGCCAGTCACATCGGGCCCCAAGCACAACCATCAAGGTCTCCCGATGCCCGCCTCCTTCAGTCACAACGGTGCCCTCGGCACCCGACTGTCAACAACTCCAGTCGCAACGGTGCCTCCGGCACCTGACTCCAATCACATCGGGCCCTGAGCACGACCATCGAGGTCTCCCGGCGCCCGCCTCCTTCAGTCACAACGGTGCCCCCAGCACCCGACTGTCAACAACTCCAGTCGCAACGGTGCCTCCGGCACCCGACTCCAGTCACATCGGGCCTCGAGCACGACCATCAAGGTCTCCCGACGCTCGCCTCCTTCAGTCACAACGGTGCCCCCGGCACCCGACTACCCAGCTACTTCAGTCACGACGGTGCCCCCGGCACCCGACTGCCAACAACTCCAGTCCCAACGGTGCCCCCGGCACCAGACTGCCAGCTACTCTAGTCACATCGGGGCCCGCGGCACCCGATCACTCAGCTACCCGAGTCACAACGGTGCCCCCGGCACCCGACTGCTAGCTACACCAGTCACAACAGAGCCCCCGGCACCCGACTACCCAGCTACTCCAGGCACAACGGTGCCCATCGCACCCGACTGCCAACTACTCCAGTCACAACGGTGCCCCCGGCACCCGATTGCCAGCTACTCCAGTCACATCGGGGCCCGCGGCACCCGACCACTCAACTTCCCCCACACAATGGTGCCTATGGCACCCCTACTGTCCCGACCTCGACACTGTCCCACGTCGGGAACACATTGTGATGCCCCTCGAGTGCCATCATGCTGAGTCATAGGTCCTCTGACGGACGCCACGTACAAATGTGGAAATACCCGCACAATAATGCAATGACCCAGGGACCGTCATGAATGACGGAATTGTCACGTGGCTTGCAAGCAATTGTAATCGGGCTCTCACGCCCCCATATAAATGCCTTTCATGGCATATAAGTCATGCAATCCAGTCAAGGAGCGGATTCCCCTCCCCGCTGGAACTAGTCTCTCTGTCCCCAGTAATCCCTGTTGTGTTGCTATTGCCGTGTCGCTGTTGAACGGACTAAGCCCTCCCGACGTCGCGGCTCCCAGGGTCCCTGACTCTTTCTTCGGCAGTAGAAGCAAAGGTATTCGGATTCAATCCGATGTAAAATAAACACCGGTTGCTTGCGACCGGTGGAGAAAGACGTCTAGTACACGAATCCCCATAATCGCCTGCGCACTCGCACCCATGGAACCCCTTTTATTCATCTGTCACCCAATCCTTCGAGCCACGTGCCGCGTTCTGGCGACGTTTCCCTGGTCAATCCTCGATTCCATAGGTGATTGTCGAGAAATCGACTGGCACGCTCGCATTCCACCCAGACATCCTTGTCCTAGTCTCCCAGAATGATGAACCATACGCCATCCCTTCCAGTGCGTTCCCATCGTTCTCTCTGCCTTCTTCTCAATACCCCCGGAATCCCCGCGTGCCCAGTCAACCTATCTCAACCTTCCGTAAAAGGTGAGTCTACACCCCCGCCGCGAGGATAAAACGACAAGTGACTCCCCCGCGGTCGCAAACAAGGATGGCATGCCCGGTGGGACGTCTCCTACCTTTCTTCTTTCTGCCGAAGAAGAGTCACACCTGTCAAGTGTATGCCGCAATTCCCTCTCCTTTTCTTATCGGAGGGAAAAAGGAGGGCCCCTGTCCAAGATGCAACATGCGACCGGTCGTCATCGAGCGACCAACCTGCACCAGCGACAAACGTACAACAACAAACCGGTGGTGATGGTGACCTACGGTCCAATCGTCATCACCATCCACGCCGGGCACCTACGGTTGGCAACGCTGCTTTGACTTTCGGCTCGCCCTGATCCTCGGGCGCCATTGCCGTGGCCGACAAGCAGCCCAGTCCGGCGACTGCCCATACAGGTAGCTGGCCCCTCTGATCCTCCAGCAATAGAGACCCATGCGGTCATTGACCCCTGGGTCCCCTGCTCCGCCAGCACCCGACACGGGCTTTCTGCCCCGGGTCCCCAGCTCCTCAGCACCTCACTCGGGCTATCAGCTCCGAGTCCCAGCCAAGCCTACCCCCAGCACTGGTTTCCCACCCCAGGGTCAAGGCCTCCCACTGTTTTATTCGGGCCTTCCAACTCGAGTCTCAGACGAGTCGACACTCTATACGGGCTTTCAACCCCGAGTTCGAGGCTCCCCAGCATCTGGCTCGGGTAGATGACCCCGGGTCTCATCAAGGTCGGTCCCCGACGCGGACTCTCCGCATTGGGCCCCTAGCCTCCCAGCTCTACGACGGGATCTTTACCCCTCCGATCCAGCAATGCCAACTCCCAGAAAAGGGTTTCCTCTTCGGGACAAGGCCGCCTCAACACCCAACACGGGCGTCTAGCCCTGGGTCTCAGCTCCAGCAATACCCAACACGGGCGTCTAGCCCTGGGTCTCAGCTCCAGCAACACCCAACACAGGCGCTTAGCCCTTGGTCTCAGCTCCAGCCGCACCCACGACGGGCTTTTAGCCCTGGGTCTCAGTTCCAGCAACACCCAAGACGGGTGTCTAGCCCCGGGGTCTAGCTCCAATAACACCCGACATGGGCCTCCAGCCCCGGGTCCCAAATACATCAATACCCAAGACAGGCTTTCCCCCCTGGGTCCCAACTAGATCAACACCCAAGACGGGCTTTCCGCCCTGGGTCCCAACTACATCAACACCCAAGATGGGCTTTCCGCCCTGGGTCCCAACTACAGCAACACCCAAGACGGGCTTTCCACTCTGGGTCTCAGCTACATCAACACCCAAGATGGGCGCTCCACCCTGGGTCCCAGTATTCCCACATCCCCAGCACCCAAGATGGGTGTTCAGCCCGAGGTTCCAGTTCCAACAATACCAAAAAAGAAAGGGGGCCGTCCAGCTCTAGGATCCAGCTCCAACAGCACCCAAGGCGGGCGTTCAGCCCCGGGTTCCAGCTCCATCAATACCCAAGACGGGTGTTCTGCCCTGGGATCCAATTCCATCAACACCTAAGATCGGGCATTCAGCCCCCGGGTCCCAATTTCAGCCACACCCCAGACGGACGTTCAGCCCCGGGTCCCGGCTTTATCGACACCCGAGATAGGCACTCGGCCTCGGGTCCTAGTTTCCTCAGCACCCGAGACGGGCCTTCAGCCCCGAGTTCCAGTTTCGACAACGCCTAAGACCGACATCCAGTCCTGGGTCCCAACACCATCAATATTCAAGACGGGATTCTAGTTCTGGAACCCAGCATCGTCAAGCACTCAGTTTGGGTTTCTAGTCCCAGATCCCAGCTTCATTAACTCCCAACACAGGCTTTCAGCCTCGAGCACTAGCTTCGTCAACACCCAGTACGGGTGTCAAGCTCTGGGTCACCATCCCTCTGACATCCTCAGTTTACAACGTGGGTCACGAACCCCAGGTTCCGGCAACAACTCTGACGGCCCAAGTGAACACCAAGTTCCAGGTCGCCATTCTATCGGACCCAGCTCGGGCGCTACACTCCTGAGTTCCAACTACACTGACACTCACCAGAGATGCCATGCTCCATATGGCCCCGGACCGGGTTCATTCGGTCCACCACATTGGTGCTGAGTCAACCTCGGCCTTGCAAAAAGGAAGGGGAGCCATAGCGGCTGCAAAAATGGGTGACCCACCGCTGCCACCCCTGCCTCCAGAAGACTAGGTAAGGCTCAGAGAAGCCGATGCACCAGTATCACACTGGGGGCAATCACCCCGGTCCAGTATCCAGCCTTCCAAGCCCAAACAATGAGGGCAACTCCAAGGAGGAGCGTCTGTCCTCCCTCAGATGAATATGGGTCATTAGAAAAGAGGCCCAACCCATTCGGAGGTCCCGAGTCAAGAGGTCCCTCCACTCACCAGAATGGTACCAAGCTCAAGAGCCATCAGAGTGAAAGAGGGTGAATCCCGCCGACACCCGCCCAGTAGCTCGAGAGAAACTCCACCTGCGTCAGCCAATGACTCGGTGGAATCCCGTGGGCAATGCCAACTGATGACACCAGCAAAGCTCCATCGGATCCCCACCGGTGGCTACCAGCAAACCCTGGCGGGAGGTCTATCCCTTCAATATTTATCATGTCCCAAGGGGTAGCAACACCCAGGTGAACACCCTGTCCAAGCGTGGCTTCGACCATCATGTTCAACAAGGCCGAGCCACCCAGATCCCAGTTAAGGTCCCAGCCACCTACAACAAAGACCAGCCATTCTCTGGATCCACCCTAAAGTCCCGAGCTACTCGGTTGAGGGTCGATCCACGGTCGCTTCTACAACAGCAACAAGTCGCCAATGGCGCAACCTATGGGCAACGTCCCCCGACAACAACATGCTAAGGACGATAGTCGCAAGGCTCGCAGGTACCTGAAACAAAAAAAAAATAACACAAAAAGGAGGTTAAAAATAGAGATGCCCCGGCGGACTCAGCCACTCTCTACATAAGGTGGCTGGGGGCAAAAAGGCCACAAACCCAGCTGAGGTGAAAACCTGCGAGGGCACCTCAGGCAAAATCAGGTTACCCCTCGGTGTGAACACCTGTAAGGGTGCACCGGAAAAAGCAAAAGGGGGCCAACTCTGGCGAAAATCCGAAAGGGCGGTAGAGCTGGTAAAGAGAAAATGAAAAATCTCTCTTCCTCTCTAAGAACAGCCAACCACCTCACTCTAAATCCCTGACCGACCTGGCACAATAATGGGTCAGCATACCTTCTTCCGGCTATCACACCATAACGGTCGGCCTATACCCAGTCTTTGACCGATACACCATCATGGTTGGTCACCACTTAGCACCCAGGTCAATACACCATCATGTTCGACCTACCTGTTCCTCCTAGTCTCACACTATCCCTGTTTGCCGCTACCCTTTTGACCAATATGCCGCCATGGCTGGTCAAGCCTTTACCTTGGTCGTCCCCCTTCATAGTCGACCTACACATACCCTTGACTAAAACACCTCTACAATCAATCCAACACCTGATCTCTGACCAAAATACCACAATGGTAGGCCTACACATCACCCAGTCCCTAACCAGTACACCTTCCTGGTCAGTTAAATCCATAATCTTTTGGCCAATACACCTCTTTGGTCGGTCTACATCAATTCATGGCTTATACGCCGCCACAATCCAGGATCTCAGCCTTTGCACCATCAAAGCCAATCTGTTCAAGCTTCAGTCCAAGCTCCAGCTGCAAGCTACACGGATCAGTCAGCCTAAAGGTCTACATGAAGCTCCAGATTGCTTGGCAACAGCCAAGCCCCAGCAAGCAACTCCAGCACCAACACAATGGATCAACAACAATGATCCCACCGGCAATGTCCTTCGACAACAGCAAGCTAAGGACACCCAGTGCCAGTCACAGAAAATCCAAAAGGCTCTCAGGTAAACAAAAAAAATAACAACAACAACGGGGTTAAAAATAGAGATACCCCGGCAGACTCCGTCGTCCTCTTTCTTAAGAAGGCGGCTGGGGGTAAAAAGGCCAGTAACCCAGTTGAGGTGAAAACTCGCAAGAGCACCTCAGGTAAAATTGGGTAACCCCTCGATGCGAAAACCCGCAAGGGCGCATCGTAAAAAGCAAAAGGGGGCCAGCTCTAGCGAAAACCCGAAAGGGCGGCAGAGCTGGTAAAGAGAAAAAAAATAAAATTTCTCTTCTCCCTCAGCTAGGGGCAACCGGCTACCCACCTTCCAGCAACCATATCCCCGGCCAGTTGGCCCGTACCAGTCCCTGACTAATCCCCTGCTCCAGTTTATAAACTCTGCACCTCCCTGTCGGCCATATACCATCACGTTCGGCCTAAACCAGCTCCCCGGGCCACTCCCCTCACTTGGTGGCCTATACCAGTCCCTGGCTAGTACATCTCCCTAGCTCATTGATCTTACACTTCCCATTTAGCCATACACCACCTCAGTTGGCTCACACTTCCTCCGACCTCACACCTCCACGGTCGGCCCATATACACTAGCAATTCATGCATTAGTCCAGTCATTCATTCCAGCAAACCTCAGCTTGCACGCCACCTCGGTTGGCCTGTACATCACAACAACCTTGGATCCATCTATCATGAGAATCCATCACCCCATAATTCCCAGTCACCAGCCTATCATGGTCAAGTCACCATGAACCCAGTCATAACTCCAGCAATACGCCGTAAAGGCATACCAGTTCCCAGATCCCAGTCATGATTCCAACAATGCGCCACTAAGGCTCACCGGTTCCCAGATCACCAGTCAAACTGCAGATTACTCAGTAACCAGCCAAAGCCACTACCATGGCTACGACGGCGACAAGCCATCAACAGCATAAACTCCAGGTCACGTCCCCTGACAGCAGCACGCTACGGACGGCTAGCCACAAGGATCCCAGGTCAAAAAAAATGGGGTTAAAAATAGAGATACCCCGGCGGCCTCAGTCAAGTCCTTCCATGGGATTACTGACGGTAAAAATTGCCATTAACCCAGCTGAGGTGAAAACCCGCGAGGGCGCCTCAGGCAAAATCAGGTGACCCCTCGGTGTGAAAACACGTAAGGGCGCACCGGAAAAAGCAAAAGGGGGTCAGCTTTGGCGAAAACCCGCAAGGGCGATAGAGCTGGTAAAGAGAAAATAAAAAAAAAACTCTCTCCCTCTCTACTCCTCACTGATGAAAGCCATCAACTGTGACATCCCGCCAACGGCGACATCAGCATCACTCCACAACACCGATGGCCACTGCGCCCCCGAGGGTCGGCCAGTGCCAATTCTAGCTCCAGTATTTGGCTATACACCTCCGCGGTTTGCCGACCAGCTCCAGTATTCCGGCTACTACACACCAGTAGTCAGCCGCCCAGTCTCCAGTTCCAGTTTCGGCTACAACGCCTTCACAGGCCGGCCGCTCAGTCTCCAGTTCCAGTTTCGGCTACAACGCCTTCGCAGGCCAGCCGCCAACTCCTTATTCCAGTTTTGGCTACAACGCCTTCGCAGGTCGGCCGCTCAATCTCCAGTTCTAGTTTCGGCTACAACGCCTTCGTAGGCCAGCCGCTCCGCCTCTAATTCCAGTTTTGGCTACAATGCCTTCACAGGCCAGCCGCCCAGTTCCAGTCCCAGCTTCGGCTACAACGCCTTCACAGGCCAGTCCTCTAATTTTCAGTTCCAGTTTCGACTACAACGCCTTTACAGGCTAACCTCCCAGTTCCAGTTCCAGTTTCCGGTCCCAACATTCTAGTTACAACGCCTTCACAGGCCAGCGGCTCAGTTCCAATTCCAGCTACCAGTCCCAGTATTCCGGCTACAACGCCTTCATAGGCCAGCCGCCCAGTTCCAGTTCCAGTCACCAGTCCCAGTTCCGACTACAACGCCTTCACAGGCCAGCGTCCCAGTTCCAGTCACCAGTCCCAGTATCCGGCTACGACACCTCAATGGTTAGCCAGCCAGCTCCAGTCCCAGTCCCAGTCCCAGTCCCAGTCCCGATCTCTGGCTACGCCACCATGACAGCGTGCCAGCCAACCTCAACTCCAACTCCCCAGGCTAAACAATACCAGCAACATAGGCCAACACACCCTCTCGGGTCGGCCTCCAGCTTCCAGTCTCCAGCAACATAGGCCAAAGCACCCTCACGGGTCGGCCTCCAACTCGCAGCCCCCAGTGATATAGGTGAACACACCCTTACAGGTCGACCTCCAGTCCCTAGTAATGTGGGCCAAAACACCCTCGCGGGTCGGCCTTTTGCATCCAGTCACCAACGATACAGGCCAACACACCCTTACGGGTTAGCCTCCAGCTTCCAGTCCTCTGGGTCAACACCGCCTTATGGATTGTCCTCCAGCTTCCAGTTTCCAGCCATCCAGGCCAACATGCCTCATTCAGGCAGGCCTCCAGCACCCATCCTTCAATATCCAACTTTCAATACCCTATTTCCAGTACCCAGCTTCCAGTATCCAGCCTCCAGTATCCAATGTCTAATACCCAGCTCTAAAATCCAGCTTCCAGTATCCAGTTTCCAGTGTCTAGTTCCAGTACCCAGCCTCCAACATCCAGTTCAAGTACCCCGATTCCCAGTATCCAGCACCAGGACTCCGCTTCCGGCTTCCAGTTCCAGCCTCCGATTCCAATGCCCAGTTCCCAGCATCTAACTTCCTATTTCCCATTTCCAATTCCAGTTTCCCGCAATGGGCTAGCACGCCTCATAGGGGCAGGCCTCCAGTCCCAGCACCTAGTATCCAATTACCAGTTGCCATATCCAACATCCAGTTCCCAATTCCAGCCTTCCATCCCAGCACCTAGTGGCCAGATTCCAGTCTCGATTCCCGGTATCCAGTCGTGATATCCAATTCCCAATTTCCAGTTTCCAGTCCCAGTCTCCCATCCCAACATCCAATTCCCAGCCTCCAGTTGCCACCTCTCGGTCCCAATACCCAGTCTCCAGTCCCAGTATCCAGCCTCCAATTCCCGATTTTCAATACCAACACCCAGCTTCTAGTCTCTAGTTCCTAGTTTCTAGCCTCAGTACTTTGTCTACCGTATCTGGGTCATAATCTCCAGTCCCAGCATTCGATCTTTGCCTTCCAGTCTCCAGCCTCAGACCTCCAATTTCCATCAGTAGACCAGCATGCCTTAGCCAGGCGGGTCTCCAGTCTAAGTATCCAGGTTTTTAGCCTCTAACTTCTAATTGCTGACAATAGGCCAACACACCTTACTCAGGCAGACCTCCAATATCCAGTTTCCAGTCTTTGGCAACAGGCCACTACACCTCATAGGCTGATCAACAACGACAACAACATGAACAAATCCAGACACCTTACAGGCTAAGATGCCCCAAAGGCCAGTCTATCGCAGCTCTAGACCAACATACCCCCAATGTTCGATCTACCACACTTCGATCATTACACCTCAATGGTCGGCCAGCGACAATCCCTTCATCGGCACTTCAGTGATCAGCTGATCGTGGCTCCCAGTCAATATACCTCAGCAATCAGCCGAGTGGACTTCCTAGTCGATACACCTTGGCGGTCAACCATCACATTAACAGGTACCATCCACCATATTATGATGATTATGTGTCTAACATCATTTGTGGTCATTATATTGTTTAAAGGGTCGGACAACCTCGACTTCGGATATTTTACCATGACAGTCAGCCGCCAGCATCAACATTCGGCCATACACCGCGAGGATCGGCCGAATACGATTCCAAGGCAATACCTCTCTTTGGGGGCAAATCCAACAACTCCAGACCGAGACGCCTTGCCGAGGCAGGTCTCCAGCAACTTCAGACCAAGATGCCTTGCCGAGGCAGGTCTCTAGCAACTTCAGACCAAGACGCCTCGTCGAGGCTGGACTCCAGCAACTCCAGACCGAGACGCCTTGTCGAGGTAGGTCTCCAGCAACTTCAGACCAAGACGTCTCGTCGAGGCTAGCCTCCAGCAACTTCAGACCAAGACGCCTCGTCAAGGCTGGTCTCCAGCAACCTCAGACCAAGACGCCTCGCCGAGGTAGGTCTTCAACAACACCAGACCAAGACGCCTCGTCGAGGCTGGTCTCCAGCAACCTCAGACCAAGACGCGTCGTCGAGGCAGGTCTTCAACAACACTAGACCAAGATGCCTCGTCGAGGTTGGTCTCCAACAACCTTAGACCAAGATGTCTCGCCGAGGCAGGTCTTCAACAACTTCAAACCAAGACGCCTCGCCGAGGCAGGTCTCCAGCAACTTCAGACCAAGATGCCTCACCGAGGCAGGTCTCCAACGACTTCAGATCGAGATGCCTCGCCTAGGCAGGTCTTCAACAACTTCAGACCAAAATGCCTCGCCGAGGCGGGTCTACAGCAACCCTAGGCCGGCATGCTTCCCTGAGACAGACCCTCATCAACACCGGGTCAACGGCCCTTGTTAAGGCCGACCCCCAGCAACACCAGGTCAACATGTCTTGCCGAATCTTGCCTCCGGCAGCATCAGACCAACACACCTACGACACCAATTATTTTTGGCAGCTTCACCCCAATCGTCGGATCACCCTACTCCTTGGATGTGGCCCCCGCGGCTGCTTCGCAGCTGCCCACTTCTCAGTTAACGTCATATATCCCCCTATTACTCCGGCCTCTCCGGATTCCCTGACACCACCAACCAACCAGCCGGCCCCTACCATTTCGGCTGTGCAATGGCGGCCCTGGCAGGAGCTGGAATCTCTCAACTTCGATGCCCTATTATGATCCCAGTTCCCCCTGTAACCCCCGACCCACCAGCTATAATCCCAGTCACATCCAGCCACGACAAAGTGGCCTCCAGCACCACAACTTACCAAGTTTCAAGAGCCCTACAACACAACTCCCGCTACAATGCTTCAGAGCTGTGACCAGCCTGTCCCATAGGACAGTCAGCACCAAACTTGGCTAATGAACCCCCATGGGCGGTCAGCGAACAATGCCAGCGCCCCACAAAAAAGTCAACCACCACAGCAGTGGTAGGCTGCTAACGACCGACCGCATGCTTTACCACAAAGCCCCGGTCAGAGCGGCGGTCATCTCGTCACCAACAAGCAATCCCAAGAGCTGAGGGATAGGTGGTCCTCCAATTCCCAAGCCAGGGAAATTTTGAACCCCCATTCGCAGCATCGTCGGCTACGGTCACGATCAAAGGGGAACGAGCCAAGGAGTGAAAAATGCTCATAGCACTCCTTGACTCAGATAAGGTGGAAAACCTGAGAAAACACAAATCTCAGTCTACAAGTCCACCTCTGGGGGCAAGACATGACTCCCGCCAGTGCAACCTCAGATGATGAAAGGGGAGCCACAAGGGGTCTCCCATTTCTCGCCAGCCACCCTACGAGGCGGGATGGGCTCGACAGTCCTGGCCTCCCCCTGTCTCAGATGTCTAATGGGGGAGGGTCCTTTCCACCAAGCCGCCTCTCCTCAGAAAATCCAAAAAGCCCGTTGCGCAAGGCAGGCCCCAGACATAGATAACAAAGCCAGAAGCATTGTTATGTCGGGCTCCCCCGGCCTTCTTACACCATCGGCATTGGCGTCCAGCCCAGTCAAATCATCAACCGCCGAAGTGACCACTTGTATGGAGAGTTCGGCGTTTAGACCAGATTACTCCCGCATGCGGGCTCTGCACACCTCTGCCACAAGCCCGACACACGAGACAAATGGGAACAAAATTCCCAAGTTGCGGATAGCGGGCTCCAACTTCAAGCACCACGCGTGTATCCAGCCACGCAGATCTCTCTGAAATCCGGTTCTACAACCTCTCGAACTTAACGGTCTTCTGTAAACGTACCATCATCGCATGAAGGACCGCAACAGGAGCGGCAAAACTCAGAACAAGTAACTCCCACACGCAATAAGGTAGGGAGAAATCAAGCTTGAAAGGCGCGCGGGCCGCACGCCGTCGTCTTCGCCTCCGACGTACGCCCCGTGGGGGGCATTTATTGGCACCGGCTTATTTTCTCGAATTAATCGAGGATTAAGCATAGGGAAATACTTCCTAAATGGAGCAAAATAGCACATCACCAAAGCTGCTCTACCAGTCAAGTTGAGCTCAAAAATCGAGACACTTCGTCGGGTCAAGTGACGCAATATAACAACCGGGCATTGGCCCCGAGTAAATGGCACTATGCCAGCTAGTTTCTCGACAACCTGGTCGGTTTCAGGATTTGGGACAACCTGTCGTACCTTACGGCACTCTGTGAAGATTTGGGGTTTACCCCCGGACACCCTGCATACAGTGTCACACCACCGGCGCCTCAACAATCGGGTTAACCCGGGACTCAGAATAGCTTGCCGCATCATACGGCTCTTCGCCAAGGAGCGAGGGTCACCCCGACCACCAGACAAACGGCATCATCATGTCGACGTCCCAGTCAGTGGGCCCAACCAAGGGTCCTAACCAGCTGGCCGCGACCTGTGGCGACATTAGCAATCGATCGGGCCCACCCCCGATCACTCATTTTGCGGGTTTTCCCGCGTTCAACACAGCTACCCGAGTCAACCCGGAGGCACCCTGACTACAAGCCACGTCATGTGGCACCCAGCAATGAGGCCGGGGTCTACCCTCGAGTCGCCTCCCTCCAGCCCTCTGAAGTCAAAGGAAGACCCATTCGGGCCAACCACAAGCTTCAGGAGCTCACAACACCCGTTTACGGCCCACGCACGCGTGTCGGGAATTTCCCTAAGCACCTCGTAGGTGCGTATGCTCCAGCCACTCTACAGCAAGTTCGAGCCCAACTTGGGACTCCCCAGCAGCCCATCGTGTCATGCACCACCCTTGTGCGCCCTCACACGCGGATCGACCTGCGCGGTCAGGGGCATTGGTGTCTTTCGATACTCTGACCCAATCGAACCCAGTCAAACTCAGTCGAACCCAGTCAAACCCCAGTCAAACCCACGTAAACCCCTCCGGGGAGGGATTTAGGCGGACCAGCCTCAGGCAGACCAGCCTCACCTCCAAGGCTGGTCCGCCTAAACCCCCATTAAACTAAAAAAAATCATTTTTAATTAAAAAAGACTCCCAGCCAATCCGCCTAAACCCCCCCTGGGGGAGGGTTTAGGCGGACCAGCCTGCCCCCTAAGGCTGGTCCGCCTAAACCACATCTTAAACTAAAAAAAAGATTTTTTAAACAAAAAAAACCCCTCCGTGAGTGGTTTAGGCGGACCAGACCAGCCCCTTGTGCTGGTCCGCCTTAACCCTCCCTCCCCCACTCCGTAACAAAAAAAAGTATTTTTTTAGGGTTTACCCGGACTAAATCCAGCCCTCAACTTGGTCCGGGTAAACCCCTTCCACCCTTTCACCTTCCACTATAAAAGCCCCCTAGGGAGCTCAATGGAACAATGCAATGGAAGATGGGATGAAGGATGCAATGAAACACCCTCCGACCTAACTGCCACGCCCTCGGACTTCCGAGGCCTTCGGCAAGGGTCGGGGACGCGAGGAACTAAGTGCGCGCGTGGTTGGCTTGTCGATGGACTCGTACACGCCGATGGTATGTCACACGTACTCCCCTCACGCGGCGTCTAGCCATCGCACACAAGTCCATGCCCGTCGCGTATAAGGCGTTATGACAACGGCCAACACACCCGCATCCCTGGTCCACCCGCGTATGACAACCCACGGTGGCCGCGCATATGCCATGATGGCGCACCAGCTTCCGACACGGAACCGCGTGCCTATCGCTCGCCTCGAGCTAGCCGCCGACCGCTCTGACGGATGACTCGAGTTAGCCGGACCCTGGCCCGAGGGTAATATTTTCGGGGCCGGCCTCGACTCCCCAGCATGACGACATTCGCCTTCCGAGGTCCGGACTCGACCGCTCACCTCGAGCCGTGTCCAACCTTCGTCAGGCGCCAGCCCACGACCGCCCCTGCCACCTAGGCAGTCGGGCTTGTCTCGATCTCCTCACGGGGAGCCTTTGTAAAATACGCAGATATCCGCTTTATCCAGCGTCGACCCGGGGACCGACCTGCGTGTCGGAATTATCCCGTGGCTTGCGCCAGTTGTACTTTGGCCTCCTTGGCCCATTTGTAAAGTCCATGTGGCTCTCATATAGCATGAAACCAGTTGAACACATGCACCGGTACTCAGGTCTCAGCCTCTTCACGGTGTCCGCCTCCTCTAGTCACAACGGTGCGTCCGGCACCCGACGCCAGTCACATCGGGCCCCGAGCACGACCATCGAGGTCTCCCAGCGCCCGCCTCCTTCAGTCAACGGTGCCTCCGGCACCCGACTCCAGTCACATCGGGTCTCGAGCACGACCATCGAGGTCTCCCGGCGCCCGCCTCCTTCAGTCACAACGGTGCCCCGGCACCCAACTATCAACAACTCCAGTCGCAACGGTGCCTCCGGCACCCGACTCCAATCACATCGGGCCCCGAGCACGACCATCGAGGTCTCCCGGCGCCCGCCTCCTTCAGTCACGACGGTGCCCCCGGCACCCGACTGCCAACAACTCTAGTCACAACGGTACCCCTGGCACCCGACTGCCAGCTACTCCAGTCACATCGGGGCCCGCGTCACCCGATCACTCAGCTACCCCAGTCACAACGGTGCCCCCGGCACCCGACTGCTAGCCATACTAGTCACAACGGTGCCCCATGTAAGGTTTCGCACAACACCTACGGGCGACACAGCGGATAACAAAAATTTCATTTGCCCGATCCCGGTGTTATGGAAAGCTTAATCTGTGCTCTAATCGGTGTTTCTAAGACCCTAATTACGGGTTGCGTGTTTCACTTTGCGCGGAACGACGCTGTCCGCTAAGCCCGATGCAGAGAAACCGAGCCGCACAACTGTACGGCCTCTAGAGCAGATCCACACGGATCCTTGCGCAGTGACGGTACCTCCCCGGCGCAACTTCCCCCGACTCTATCACCTTCTGGAGAGAGAGAGAGCAAGGGGGAGAAAGGGGGGAGGCTAATCCTCCTCTTAAGCCTTAATGCTTGCTTAAGCTTAAGAGGTTGGAAGGAGAAGCCAAGAGTTCGAATGAACTCACGTAGGTTGGCTATATATAGAGTTTTGGTCCTTTTCAAAAGACCTCCAAAGGACCAAAATTGTATATATGACATTTTCATTATTATACACATGTATTAAGCCCCATTTACACTCCTTTCCAAAAGGAATTAAAGGGAATTAATACATACACTTGTACAATAATATTCCGTCACCCAAGAATCCATTATGTGTGATCCTCTAGGCCCTTAGTCGCTCTAGTTTAAGGCCCATTAACTTCTAATTCCCAATTAGAAGTAAATTAAACGTATTCTTCGCTTCTACCAGAGCCGAAGAATAGTTTAATTTATTCCGAACCTTTGATCACGTTGGGTCAAGTAAATCCGCGTGATCCTAGAGGATGCCGGGTTTAAATCAGCCTGTCTGATACCTGTAAGTCCACAGTTACCGCATCGATATAATCCCTCGCTCCTTCTATGAGTCTGGTACGATCGAGGGTACGGTATCTGTCAAATCCCATGATCGTGCCATTTGACTATGACCTCCTTAAAGTGTATGACGTCCGTTCTAAACGAACTCACATGACCCTGGCCAGGGATTTAATGGAGCGTCAATGTCATGACCCATTAACTGTCTGATATATACCCGACAATGAGCGATCCCCTCTTGACCATTGATGATCTTCACACGTATCCTGGAGTGGTTAATGACTCGGCAACTCATGACTTATGGTTAAAGTCACTTAGCTAAGTAATTAAATCATTCCAGTCCTCGTGTAAGATCCGATCAATGTCTCAGGTCAAAGGACCAACGATGCTACTGTGACCGTTGGATATTCAGTTGACATTAGGTATAATCAACTATCTGAAGATCCAATAGCGGATCAGTTCAGTGCACATCCTCCAAGGACATACACCTACACATATGTGTTGGTGCCCCGCACCAATGACCATGAGACTGGTCACTGACACATCATGTGTACTGGTTTAATAGGTAATCAAAGTCTCCGAGTGATTACCCTCCAACCAGGAACAGTTTAAGGTATGTGTTCATGTAAAATAAGTCTCATGTTCGAGATCTCATCTCGAGCTGACTTTACAACCACATATCCTAGGAACAACGTAAAGTAACACAATCGCATATTTACGCTCAAACACCACTTTATTAATGAACAAGATCGTACAACTATTGGGCCTACCCGACCCGAAATTGGCCTGTAGCACACCAACACTAACAATCTCCCACTTGAAATATAGCCAATTACCCACAACTTTGAGGCCCATCTTATCCCGATGACGCTCAAATACAGTCTGTGTCAAAGGCTTAGTCAGTGGATCTGCTATGTTATCTTCTGATGGTACACGCTCTACCATCACATCTCCACGATCAACAATCTCTCGAATAAGGTGAAAGCGCCTGAGAATATGCTTTGACCTTTGGTGAGATCTCGGTTCCTTCGCCTGGGCGATGGCCCCATTATTATCACAAAATAATGGGATGGGAGCTGATATCTTGGGAACTACGCCAAGTTCAAAGATGAATTTCTTCATCCAGACGGCTTCCTTAGCAGCTTCAGCTGCAGCAATATATTCCGCCTCCGTCGTTGAGTCTGCAGTCGTGTCTTGCTTGGAGCTTCTCCAACTGACTGCCCCTCCATTCAACATGAATACAAATCTAGACATGGATTTGCAGTCGTCTAGATCTGACTGGAAACTAGAATCTGTGTAAGCTCTAAGCTGTAGGTCCTCTCCTCCATAAAGCAGAAAAAGATCCTTATCCCTTCGCAGGTACTTAAGGATGCCCTTTTACTGCCTTCCAGTGCTCTTCGCCTGGATTTGCCCGATATCTACTGACAATGCTTAAAGCATTGGCAACATCAGACCGTGTACATAGCATTGCATACATGATTGATCCTATCGCCGAAGCATAGGGTACCTTATTCATGTGTGCCACCTCCTCAGAAGTTTTAGGATTCATCCCCTTGGATAGGCAAATTCCATGTCTCATGGGAATGAGACATCTCTTGGAATTTTACATCCTAAACCTTTTGAGGATAGTATTTATGTACATGGATTGGGATAATCGTAGCATCCTTTTAGATCTATCTCGATAGATCCTTATGCCCAGCACATAGGATGCTTCTCCCAAATCCATCATGGAGAAGGTCTTGGACAACCAAGACTTGGTTGATGTCAACATCTCTACATCATTCCCAATGAGTAAGATGTCATCAACATAAAGGACCAAGAAGGTCACTGAGCTCCCACTGACCTTCTTGTAAACACAGGGTTCATCTTCATTCCGAATGAAGTTGAAAGATTTGACAGCCTCGTCAAATCTTAAGTTCCAGCTTCTAGATGCATGCTTTAATCCATAAATGGACCTTTGAAGTTTACATACTTTATTAGGATGTAGCTTGGAGGTGAATCCTTCAGGTTGTACCATGTACACCTCTTCTGATAGATTTCTATTAAGAAAAGCTATCTTCACATCCATTTGCCAGATCTCATAATCCAGGTATGCAGCAATGGCAAGGAGGATTCTGATTGACTTAACCATGGCTACCGGCGAAAACGTCTCGTCATAGTCAATGCCTTACCTTTGACGATATCCTTTCGCCACTAGTCTAGCCTTGTATGTGTCAACCTGTCCATCTGCACCGATTTTCCTTTTGAAAATCCATTTGCAGCCGATAGGGACCTTCCCTTCGGGTACATCAACTAAGTTCTAAACTTTATTGGTGTACATGGACTGGATTTCTGAATCCATTACCTCTTGCCATTTCTCGGAGTCTACACTATGGATCGCCTCCTAGTACGACTGAGGATCATCATCCTCATCGATACATACCTTAGAGGACCTCTCTGAGACATGTCCAACATATCTCTTAGGTTCTCTCAGTAGTCTACCAGATCTCCGTAGTGTCAGTGTTTCACCTTGAATAGGATCAACCGATACAGTCTCATCTAATGAGTGTGTGTCTATGGGTTATGGTTCTTGGACCTCGTCCAATTCTATCTGGCTCCCACTATTTTTCTGGAGTAGATATTCTCTTTCCAGAAATACAGCTCTCTTGGCCACTAAGACCCTTTGCTCAGAAGGGTGATAGAAATAATATCCAAACGTCTCCTTTGGATATCCCACAAACCTACACTTATCGGTTCTCGACTCAAGCTTATCACTCTCGTTCTTCTTTACATGAGCAGGACACCCCCAAATTTTAATGTGATTAAAATTTGGTTTCCTACCCTTCCATATCTCATATGGTATAGAAGGAACTGATTTACTTGAGATCCTATTCAATAAATAAGCTGCAGTCTCTAATGCATAGCCCTAGAGAGACAAGGGTAGTCCTGACATAGACATCATGGATCGGACCATGTCTAACAAGGTCATGTTTCTCCTTTCGGATACACCATTGTGCTGTGGTGTATACGGTGGAGTCCACTGAGAAACTATTCCATGGTCTTTAAGATAAGAAGTGAATTCATGGCTTAAGTATTCACCTCCTCGATCCGATCGAAGAGCCTTAATACTTTTGCCAGTCTGTTTCTCTACTTCTTTTTTGTATTCCTTAAATTTCTCAAAGGCTTGTGATTTATGTCTTATTAAATACACATAGTCATATCTAGAGAAGTCATCAATAAAAGAAATGAAATAGAGATAACCTCCTTTTGCTTCTATGGACATGGGTCCACACACATCCGAGTGTATGAGTTCGAGAAGGTCAACAGCCCTCTCACCATGTCCACCAAAAAGAGCCTTGGTCATTTTCCCCATAAGACACGACTCACAGGTATCAAATGGCTTGTATTCGAACGAATTCAAATACCCATTTAAGTGTAAGTGAGAAACTCTTTTCTCACCTACATGACCAAGTCTGCAATGCCATAGAAATACAGAATTCACTTCATCCGCATTGAAAATTTACATAACATTAGAACGTGTATCTAATACATAAAGGCCATTGACTAATGAACCATTGGCTATAATCAAACCATTATTCATTATAGAGCACCCAGTGTTATTAAAAGTCAATGTATATCCAATGTTATACAAGCCAGAGATTGAAATAATATTCTTAATAATATTAGGAACATAATAACAGTCATTCAGCTCCAGAATGACTCCTGAAGGTAAACTGAGGCGTGCAGTCCCGATAGCTTTGGCAGAAACCAAAGCTCCATTGCCCATCCTCAGTTCAATCTCCTTTTTGCCCAATCGCCTTCTATTTGCCAGCACCTGTACAGAATTGCAGATATGAGATGCACATCCTGTATCTAATACCCATGATGTGGATTCCATATATGACAAATTAAGGTCTATGACAAAAATACCTTCATTTAGAATTGCCTTGCAATTCCTTTTCCAATGCCCAGTTTTCCCGCATCGAAAATATTTATCTTCCTTTTCATTCTTCTTGCCCTTCCCTTTGTCAACTTTGGTGATTTGCTTACCCGTGACCTTTTTCTTTCCTTTCCCTTTGTTACTTGTAGTGGATATCTGGGTGGCCTTCCTTTTCTTATTGGCCCGGCCAATAATCATTACAGAAGAAGATGGTTTATCTTTCTGCATAGTTCCTTCAACACTCTTTAATATGTTGAGCAGCTCCGAGAGAGTTGCATCAATTCTATTCATGTTAAAGTGATGTAACATAAAAATCCGAGGTCCTGTGATTGCCTCCTTTTATCTCAAAATATTACCCATCATTTTTTTTAATCTCTTTTCTTTTTCTGAAAATTCACCACCCTCCCTTTCTTTTCAAAGTTTCGATACTCACTTCTTTCTGTTTTCTATTTTTTTTTCTAGCACAAACTCTTTGTTTAACTATGGAATGGCCCACCGATAATTCTTGCTTTGCACATCTTGAAACTTGATCTCATCAGTTCGAACAACATATCCAGCATCCTCTTTTGACAATAGTGCTCGCCAAGCTTGGTCGCGGGAGAGCCTAGGCCGTTGGCATGCTCGATGAGAGGAGCAGGATGCCGCTGGCAATGATCCACTCTCCTTCGACGTGGCTGCAGGCCGTCGCGGGCATGCTCGTGATGCCATCGTGCTTGGAGGGGCGCCGCCGTGCTCGGCTAGCTCGGAGGAGGGTCGTGAACGATGCTCGCCTCTGAGGGTGTAGTGCTGGCCCAGCTTGGAGAGGACGGTGCAACAGCAGCTAGCCGGTTGTTCCTCGTACCTGGACGTAGCCGCAGGGGAGGGGTTGTTAAGAGCAAGCACTATGCTCGGACCCCATGCTAGAGCGGCCCACGTGCTCTGGGTGCAGTCGGGCGGCCCTCGTACTCGCCCGTCGGGAAACGCGAGGTGGAGCAGTGGCTACGTGTGTGCCTGCATGGGCAGTCCTCCTCAAGCTCTTTGGCCTCCAAGGTAGCAGGGAGTGATGGCTTGTGGCGATAGGAAGGGAACCGGCAGGGGGGGTCTACTCGGAGGGGAAGATGGGAGTGGTCTATGGGGGACGAGACGGTGGTGCGAAGGTGCAGGGGGCAGCTGCTCAGGGGTGGGATAACAAAGGGGTTACGGTGCCCCTGTTACAAATAGAGGACCGGCCGCAGGATTGGAGAGAGTAAGGGGGAGGGAGAAAGGGACTTGGGGGTGGGTTTACGTATGTGGGGCTTGTGAGGAGACGCATGGGAGAGGGGGGGTTGCCACGATGGTTGTGTAGCAGAGAAAGGGAGGGGGAGGTGAGAAGAAGGGGGTTTGGATGGCCGCAAGGGGAGAGAGGGGAGGGAGACGGGGGCACCGACGGTGCCCCTGTTCCAAACAGGGGGCCGCCGCGGGGTGGTTTGAGGTTGCGAGGGAGAGGGGGGAGAGAGGGCTAGTGAGAGAAAGAGAGTGAGAGACAAAGAAGGGGGCATTGTTACCGCGATGTGTGCATGGCCGTATGGGGGGGGGGGGGGGGGAAAGATGCGGAGGGATCCTCCTGTTACTGAGCTGAGTGAGGGGTGGAGGAGGTGTGGGTGCCGTGTTCTCCGCGCTTGTGGGTGCCGTCGCCTTGTTTGGAGAGGGAGGCCTTGCTCGTGCTTGGACGCGGGGTTGCATGGCCTGATGCCATGCTCGACCGGGCGCTGCTGTGCTCGAGAAGGGAGGCGGAGGTGCTCGCCCACGCTTGCTGGGGTGCTTCGGCCCTGAGTGTGCATACAGGGAAGGAGCAGAAACTGCCCGCTGAGAGGGCTCCGTGCGACGGCAGTGAGTGGCTTGCTTGCTTGTGGTCCACGGTGTGACGTGCTCGTGGCATCGGAACGCAGGGGCAGTCGCAACGGCAATGTTGGCAAGGTTTCATGGCGATGGAGTGTTGGGTTCAACGACGGGGAGGGTGCATGAGCTGTGTACGGGAAGGAGATGCAGGTGGTGGGAAGGCAGAAACTGACGGACAGCTGGGTGGCTGCAGGGAGGGGTCGGTGGTGATTTTGGGACAATGGGCTGCTTGCGTGTGGTGATAGGGGTGGGGCTGTGCGCATGGCCGGTGAAGCAGGCTGGGATCGTAGCAGAGGATGGGAGTGAAGGAGCGACCGGGAGCGTGGGCTTCTCACCCACGGGGAAGGGGGGGTTAGCAGTAGGAGGTGTGAGGAGAAGGATGGAGGGGAGAGCGGTGGTGGACGGTGGATAGGGAGGGGCATCTCACCCCGGGCTTCTCACCCACGGGGTGGGGCATCGCACCCCATCTCCTTCTCGGAGAACACAAATAAGCGAGGCTTCACACCTTTCAAAAGATGGTTGGTTTCCAAAAATTTTAAAAACTTCATTCTTCTTAAAAAGAGGTTACATATTTATAGACTCCACAAAGAAAATCAAAAGACACTCATTAAACTTCAACTAACACCTAACACATAAGACTCATTATATCTCTAGTGGGAAGACTAAAAGACACTTAATAAAGACTATCACATGATGTGGATATTTTATTTCTACTACAAAAGAAAACACACATCTAGGCCCACTAACATGGCCCATTAACACAAAACTCTTAAAATAGCAAATATAGTTTGATAGTTGCCGGTGCCGCTTTGACGATCGACCGTTGCCGCTTGTCGATCATGTGACGATTTCGTCAAAAAGTTTATGATGAAGGAAGAAAAGGAATCGGGCAATGACTGGAGTATGAGATCAATGCATAGTTCAAGATCCAACTTGAACCCCAGTGCATTGAGTCTCTCTATCCACTCCATCATTTTCAGTACATGAGCCTGTACTGAAGAACCCTCAGACATCTGTGTCCTGAAAAGCCTTTTGGAGATGTCATACCTCTCAATCCTACCCTGCTCCCCGAATGGCTGGCGTAGATTGAGAAGTATACTTCTACAATCAGTCTTTTCAAATTGCCTCTGTAGCTCGGGAGCCATAGAGGCCAACATGTAACATTGGGCAAGGGAGGAGTCCTCAAACCACTTGGTATAAGCCAGCAACTCGCCCTCGTCGGCATCAGGAGCCGGCTCAGAATGAACCGTGTCCAACACGTATGCAATCTTTTCGGCGGTAAGGACTATATGTAGGTTACGCAGCCAATCCGAGTAGTTCAGTCCAGTTAAGCGATTTGCATCCAAGATGCCACGGAGGGGGTTGGACGACGACATTGTAATCTGGATAAGAAATAAAAGATAACTTAGCATGTATTCAAATTCTAACTTAGATGTAGTTTTCTATCTTAGTTAATCCCATTATTTTTCGATTGAACTATATAACCCTCAGTATATAGAACGGGAGATCAACGAGATCAACCTAGTGGGTCGGAATCCCAACGAGACTGATGTACGACCTTGTGGAAAGCACAACAAGTCATACACCATCTCAAGGGCAGTCAACAGGCACTTGCATCTAATGCAATATCCGATATTCGGCCCCCGAGAAATCATCCCCTTGTGGAAAGCACAACAAAGGATATTCTCGGTTAGATCTAACCATCATTACTACATAGCAATGAGTTCATGACCCGACCCTTGTGGAAAGCATAATAAGGCTGAGTTCAATTCCTCACTTCATTGAGGCCGAGCCTTGGAGTTTAATCCCGCCCCCAAACTCATGGACCTTGTGGAAAGCACAACAAATCCATGAAATGAAGACGTTCATTCACTCCATAATGATGGAGGGCCACGACGACTCCTAGAGCCACGCTTACCAGATCTAAAATTTAAGCGCGAGGGAATTCAATTTTATCTTGATCTCACCCTAGGTGGTAATATAAATATATCTAATATATTTACCGTACCTAGTAGTTTGCACAAAATAAATACATCCAATGCAAATTAAACGCAAGTGATCATAGACTTTAACCCTAATGTAATTAAGACATCCGGCCTGCTTCCGAAGCAGCTGGATCGTCCTCGTCGGGTGTGCTCCGCGCTTTCAAACTCCGACGTCGCATTAATTACAACTTTTATACGGCACGCAGGCCGGAAAAATTAAATTACATGTGACTCAAATTCCAGCAGCCCTTAGGGCGAGTACAACAATTGAGGAAGATAGAAGTACATTTGGAATTTCAACAGAGAGAGAAAGGAGGTTCGCAGACCCCAATTAATTACATTAATCCAAGTCCATGATCACTTGCCAACCCATTCAAATAAAATCAATCAAGGGTTATTTTCTGAAAATAATCCTTACTTTGGAATTTAAAAATGGGATGTGCAAAGTACAGGCCAGCTTTGTTTAATTTTAAAAATCAAAGCATGATTAAATAAAATTAAACACACAAGCAGGCCAATGCAAGGTAAATAAAGTAGAGCATGTAAAGAACCATCATTTTCTACAGGGGCATCTAATTGAGATAATTAATTAAATTTAAATTTAAATTTAATTATCCAATAATCAAATTTTAATTTAAAATTTAAACATGCCAATAATTTAAATTTAAATTCAAACTAATTATCCAATAATATTGTTTGAAAGTGAATTTAAAATAATGCAATTATCCTCAATTAGTAATTTTCTAAAACTCAAAATTTGAATTTAATAATTATCTAATAATTAAAATTCAAAAAAGTAAAATTAAAAAATTAAAATATACTGAAGTAACTTCAATTATTACCATTTTATCCCAAGGTAAATAATAATTATCTCACCTCGGTAAATTCAACCCGGTTAAATAAAATTTAACATTTGACATTTACCATCGAGATAACATAATTAACCTACTTGATAAAATTCTATTTAATTTATTGTGCATTTTGATATATATATCTAATATGTATATGCACTTAATAAATTAAATAAGGATAAAAAACGCAAATTTTTTTTTAAAATTACAAAAAAAACGGTGCGGTGCGCCCAGGGCGCAGTGCGCCCAAAGCGGGTCAGCAAATGTTTTTTTTTTTTACAAAAAAAAATTGCTGCTTGGATGCCCAGCATCCAGAAAGAACAAAGATGCCCAGATCTCTTTCAACAAATAATAATTGAAGATTTAGATTGCCCCTAAAAGCATGGTTCTAAACGGCGCTAGAACACCGACCAGAGCGTAAACCTGGCTCTGATACCACTGTAAGGTTTCGCACAGCACCTACGGGTGACGCAGCGGATAACAAAAATTTTATTTGTCCGATCCCGGTGTTATGGAAAGCTTAATCTGTGCTCTAATCGGTGTTTCTAAGACCCTAATTACGGGTTGCGTGTTTCACCTTGCGCGGAACGACGCTGTCCGCTAAGCCCGATGCAGAGAAACCGAGCCGCACAACTGTACGGCCTCTAGAGCAGATCCACACGGACCCTTGCAGCGACGGTACCTCCCCGGCGCAACTTCCCCCGACTCTATCACCTTCTGGAGAGAGAGAGAGAGCAAGGGGGAGAAAGGGGGGAGGCTAATCCTCCTCTTAAGCCTTAATGCTTGCTTAAGCTTAAGAGGTTGGAAGGAGAAGCCAAGAGTTCGAATGAACTCACGTAGGTTGGCTATATATAGAGTTTTGGTCCTTTTCAAAAGACCTCCAAAAGACCAAAATTATATATATGACATTTCCATTATTATACACATGTATTAAGCTTCATTTACACTCCTTTCCAAAAGGAATTAAAGGGAATTAATACAAACACTTGTACAATAATATTCCGTCACCTAAGAATCCATTGTGTGTGATCCTCTAGGCCCTTAGTCACTCTAGTTTAAGGCCTATTAACTTCTAATTCCCAACTAGAAGTAAAGTAAACGTATTCTTCGCTTCTACCAGAGCCGAAGAATAGTTTAATTTATTCCGAACCTTTGATCATGTTGGGTCAAGCAAATCCGCGTGATCCTAGAGGACGCCGGGTTTAAATCAGCATGTCTGGTACCTGTAAGTCCACAGCTACCGCATCGATATAATCCCTCGCTCCTTCTATGAGTCTGGTACGATCGAGGGTACGGTATCTGTCAAACCTCATGATCGTGCCATTTGACTATGACCTCCTTAAAGTGTATGACGTCCGTTCTAAACGAACTCACATGACCCTGGCCAGGGATTTAACGGAGCGTCAATATCATGACCCATTAACTGTCTGATATATACCCGACAGTGAGCGATCCCCTCTTGACCATTGATGATCTTCACACGTATCCTGGAGTGGTTAATGACTCGGCAACTCATGACTTATGGTTAAAGTCACTTAGCTAAGTAATTAAACCATTCCAGTCCTCGTGTAAGATCCGATCAATGTCTCAGGTCAAAGGACCAACGATGCTACTGTGACCGTTGGATCTTCAGTTGACATTAGGTATAATCAACCATCTGAAGATCCAATAGCGGATCAGTTCAGTGCACATCCTCCAAGGACATACACCTACACATATGTGTTGGTGCCCCGCACCAATGACCATGAGACTGGTCACTGACACATCATGTGTACTGGTTTAATAGGTAATCAAAGTCCCCGAGTGATTACCCTCCAACCAGGAACAGTTTAAGGTATGTGTTCATGTAAAGTAAGTCTCATGTTCGAGATCTCATCTCGAGCTGACTTTACAACCACATATCTTATGGACAACGTAAAGTAACACAATCGCATATTTACGCTCAAACACCACTTTATTAATGAACAAGATCGTACAACTATTGGGCCTACCCGACCCGAAATTGGCCTGTAGCACACCAGCACTAACACCCCGGGCACCTGACTACGTACCCAGCTACTCCAGTCACAACGGTGCCCCTGGCACCCGACTGCCAACTACTTCAGTCACAACGGTGCCCCCGGCACCCAATCACTCATCAACTCCGGTCACAACAGTGCCTCCAGCACCCGACTGCCAACAACTCTAGTCACAACGGTGCCCCCGGCACCCGACTGCCAGCTACTCCAATCACATTGGGGCCCGTGGCACCCGACCACTCAACTTCCCCCGCACAATGGTGCCTACGCCACCCCTACTGCCCCGACCTCGACAGTGTCCCACGTAAGGAACACATTGCGATGCCCCTCGAGCGCCATCCTGCTGAGTCACAGGTCCTCTGACGGACGCCACGTACAAATGCGAAAATACCCGCACAATAATGCAATGACCCAGGGACCGTCATGAATGACGGAATTGTCCCGTGGCTTGCAAGCAATTGTAATCGGGCTCTCACGCCCCCATATAAATACCTTTCATGACATATAAGTCATGCAATCCAGTCAAGGAGCGGATTCCCCTCCTCGCTGGAATCAGTCTCTCTGTCCCCAGTAATCCCTGTTGTGTTGATGTTGCCGTGTCGCTGTTGAACGGACTATGCCCTCCCGACGTCGCTGCTCCCACGGTCCCTGACTCTTTCTTCGGCAGTAGAAACAAAGGTATTCGGATTCAATCCGATGTAAAATAAACACCGGTTGCTTGCGACCGGTGGGGAAAGACGTCCAGTACGCGAATCCTCATAATCGCATGTGCACTCGCACCCATGGAACCCCTTTTATCCACGTGTCGCCCGATCTCTCGAGCCACGTGCCGCGTCCTGGCGACGTTTCCCCGGTCAATCCTCGGTTCCATAGGTGATTGTCGAGAAATCGACTGGCACGCCTGCATTCCACCCAGCCATCCATGTCCTAGTCTCCCAGAATGATGAACCATACGCCATCCCTTCCAGTGCGTTCCCATCGTTCTCTCTGCCTTCTTCTCAATACCCCCTGAATCCCCGCGTGCCCAGTCAACCTATCTCGACCTTCCGTAAAAGGTGAGTCTACACCCCCGCCGCGAGGACAAAATGACAAGTGACTCCACCACGGTCGCAAACAGCCCTAAAGTAGAATTCATTCCTACCGAAGTCGGGACACCGTTGAATGTAGAAGAGAGAGTGGAAGATCTCTACAACAAAGATGATACCAATCTCATTGCAATGCCAGAAAAAGACACACAATATATATCCTCTAAGAATTTGGTGCCAATTGTCCAAGGGAGAACTTGTAATAGCACAGGAGATGCTCGAAGAAAATTAGAATGGGGAGGAAAAAATCGATGCAGAATGCATCAATGGAAACGTTAATTCCCCCATGATAGCGCACCCGCAAACTCATCCTCCTTGGGGAAGACGATGTCATACTCCGCGGGAATCTGGAAAACTTCCCTTAAACCCCAGGTGGCACGGTAAACGAGTCGAGCAACAGGAGGAGGATGAGGACGGGCGGGGTCTCTTTGGTGCTTAGACCACATTGTGGCCCTCCACGATGAACCCCTGAGGTTTTAGAGGAAGAGTTCTCTTCAGACCTCTTGGAGAGGATAAGTCTCCTACGGGAGTAAGACATGGTGTAGCACTGAGAAGAAGGGGGCTCACTAGTAAGCAGGAAGATTGGAAGGTAGAAGAATGATGAAGGAAGAACAGGAAAGCCCAGTGCCAGAGAAGATGAAGGTATGATTCCACGGCCCCTTCCCACACCTATTTAAAAGGGGAGGGGAGTCTCGGTGCTTCGACTTCAACGGCCAAGATAAAATCATAAGGCCAAGGCGGATCGCCATCAACAGTCATAGGGGAGCGGGAGAAGTCCAAGAACGGCGGTAGGTGCCATCCGTGCCCGCCTTTCCATGAGCGATGAGATTTCATCATGATGAAGATTACGTCACGCCCAAAAGGTGCCGTGCATACTGAACTCCTAGACAGAATGACATCCAGAGCAATCAGACATCTAGTAAGATGCTACGTGTCCTATACAGGAGTAGGTCAAGGAACCTTCTCCAAGAAGGAAGCATGATAAGACGACCAGCAACTTCGGCGGATAAATAATCCCAGCGATCACTTTTCCTGAGCATCGAGTACCCTCACTGGCACTGCTCAGGAGTGAGGGGTTAGTGAGAAGGGGAGAATCCACCTTGGCCCACTAAGGCCCAACAACGACGTGACCCAAGACCCAAGACTGTACATTACGCACATTATTACTCCACGATCCACATGGTGCACGATCTGGGCACTATTATGCCAATAATGATAGGGTATAGGTGTCAACGGGCAACCCACACCCCTCACCTTCTGCTCGGTAGAAGGCCGAGCATCCCACGCTCTCACGATCCCATGATCCTAGATAACCGCTCCTCTAGTAAGTCAGAAGACGCAGACGACAGAAATGTACCCGAGGAGGGAGACCCTATAAAAAGTGCCCTGGTCGGACGTTGAGGGGGTAAGTATTCTAACCCTTAAGCATTCTATGCTCACTACACTCTCAGTACTCTTTACTGTACACATCTTCCGAGCACTCCCGAGCACTTGTCATCCACTCTAAGTACTCGTTTGACTTAGGCATCGAAGACTTGTCCTTAGATCACACTTAGAGCTCTTTCTAATGTTCTCCCTTTGCTCGCAAGTGTTCCTTTCGACATTTTTTTATTTTTTTTGACAAATAAATCTCCAAAGTGTAATATGCGATCCTAAAGACCATTTTTTGACACCTATATATATATATATATATATATATATAGAGAGAGAGAGAGAGAGAGAGAGAGAGAGAGAGAGAGAGAGAGAGAGAGAGAGAGAGAGAGAGAGAGAGAGAGAGAGAGAGAGAGAGAGAGAGAGAGGAGGGTAGGATTCAATGCCACCGGTGGCAATGAATCATAATGCCACCAAATCGCATTCATTCATTCTGTAAAATCGTACCGTTCCAAGGAGACCCGTGCAAGGCAACGTCTTCCTCTTTTTGGCTATGAGTTAACGAGGCACCTTTGTACCTCGTAATAGAGAAATCCAAGAAACCCAAAGATCGGCACAAAAAGTGGAAGGCATGTGCGCTTCCCGTGCAACGTCGCCAACGCGGCCGATGGGCGACGAAAACGCGACCCGTAGACGTGGCATTAACCTTCCCACGCACACTCTTGCTGCACTCGTGTGGAACGAGACTAGACGCCCCCACCGGAGTTTCCCGCCTGGAACGCTGCCCAAACAACGCCGCCGCCGCCGCCGCCCCTGATCGTGACGGCTGGCGACCGTCGTCTGCTGCCGTCCCTGCTAGCCTGGGGGCACGCAAACATCGCCGCTGCGCCCTGGTTGTGAGTTGTGACGCCGCTGCTGGGCGCTAGCAGGAGGGCTTGCATGAGGAGCTCTACTGCCATTTCTCCTGCGGGAGTGACATGGCTGAGGTGCATCCACCTGTGACAAGAGACTATAGTCATACTATACTGCGTTATTTCATAAAGCCACGACCGTGGTGCACCTGAAGGAAAAAGAATACTCTGAGTGTAATGTACGGGGATATGATTTAGCATTCATCGGAATAATACATATGAAGATGAAGATAGTGAGAAAACCTTGTAATGTTTAAGGAAATGAAGGTAAAGATAATCATGATTAATATCCTCAACTTTAGTTCGTACGAGTATTGGAAGCATGAAAAATCACACACCACTGTACATAGCAACAGGACACCATATATAATCACATAAAAGTCATGCACCGACGGTATTCACAGGTGTGACACATGCAAACACCTGCATCTATATATTCTCACAAATTTATGGCGATCTGTCCATTCTAACAAAGCACATAGCAACCTATATATATTCATCGGTGTCTCACCTGCATTTGTCCATACGTACACTATGTCTGATCCTAAAGTAGAAAAATATAAATAATTAGATAAGAAAACTATATTGATTTATAAAAAATAAATTATAAATTTACCATCAGAGTCATCGATCAGTACCCTCGATTTCTATGTTGTCATGAATTAAACCTGTTAGACAGTGAAAATTGTAATACATTTATTGCCTATATATGTAGGTAATTATCAATTCCTTGATTATAAATGAAATATAAAAAATTAAATCACATACCCAATGAAAGGGATCCAATTTCACATGTCGGGCTTGCCTTCTTTTTGCAACATCTCCTCTTTTGACCATATTCTTCGCATTTTTTTATGCTCTTCTCTTTCTTGAAACATGAGTAAAAAATATCTTCATTCAATAAGTAATTCGACCCATTTATTTTTCTTATCTCATTCTTTTGACCTTCTATTATCTTTTCTATGTGATATATGTGAATTTTATATCTTTATTTGATTCGAGGAGAATGGAGCATTTACTTCGTACACCATTTCATGTGAGATGCATTTTGTTTCATCTTGTGTAAATATGATTGACTTCATCTGATCTTCACTCTCCTCAATTGTTTGGTGTTCACTTTGTAACAATTTATTATCCTTTTCTATCTCATTCCACCTTTAATTCGACCCATTTATTTTTCTTATCCCATTTCTTTTGACCTTATATTGTCTTTTGTAGGTGATATATGTGGATTTTGTATCTTTATTTGATTCGAGGAGAATGAAGCATTTACTTCGTACATCGTTTCATGTGAGATGCATTTTGTTTCATCTTGTGCAGATATGATTGACTTCATTCGGTCTTCACTCTCTTCAACTGTCTGGTGTTCACTTTGTAGTTATTTATTATCTAAAATAGAGACATTCTCTAATGTTTGACTTAAATCATAAATATTAATGTTGCATATATCTTCTGACCTTGCAACTAAATAAAATAATTGAATGGTGCAATGACAAATATGACTCACTCTCAAGGCTTCCAAGTTAAGATTCTCATGATACATTTGACATTCAGTGATAGGCCGAAAAGATGTTGTAATTAACTTTATCCAACGGGGTAAATATAATGTTGTGAAATTTCAACAATATTAGTATAAAATATATATATTTAACAAGTGCCTATAAAATATACTAACAAACTCAAAAAGATGACCGTCACAATTGTCAATTTTGCACTCCTTATCATATACAATATTGAATGACTCATCATCATCGTCAAAACTCATTTTCACTTTATAGGTAGAGCATGTCCCTCTTTTATCAATTTTTTCACTACAAAATAATTACTTTTTATCAACTCCTCTCGAAATAATAAGAAGACAACTCTAGCTAGTATATACTTTTGCAACATGATGCTCCAAACATAACCAATGATTATCAATCGTGATTAATGAATTGAATTGACATCTTCTTTTCTTTTCTTCTTATAACACATCTGATGTCTTTGAAAATTGAATAGCAAACTCAATTAAGGTGATTCTTGAATTCATAAATGAGTCAAAAAAAGAGTTTATACTTTCACTTCTTTGAGTGGTATTCGTACCTGTAAAAATGATTCTCGATTAAGTATCAGAATATCCGATTGCCAAATTAGATTAATGTTTTAAGTTAATAAGTCAAAAAAATGTGTCTCGATTAATACCTGCAAAAAATGTATCTCGATTATATGCCAAAATCCATAATTGCCGAATGACATATAATCCTTTAAGTCATTCATTTTACCGTAGTCCATATTCTTCTAATCAGGGTTTGCCGACCCGCCCGACCCGCCTGACCCGGTCTCGGCGCGGGATGGGTCGGGTCGGGCGGGTCGCACAGCGACCCGGTCCGCCCCATTGGGCTCGCGACGCGTTATTTTTTTATTTTTTTAAAAAATTTGTAATAAATTTATTTTGAAAGATTAAATGTTATATACATTTAAAAATATTAGAATGTAGAGTTTATTTAAGATAATAGATCCATACTAAATTATACATAATTAATTATATAAAAATTACATATTATACCGCTTAATTAAACATCCTATTATATATAATACATAAAAATTTATTTCAATTACTAAATATGTAAAAGTAAACAGTGACATAATAATGACATTCATTCATGAAGTATAAAATACAAAAACTCACTAATCCTCGTCCATCTGTCAAACCCGAATCCCAAAACTCACTCATCCTCCTCATCTGTGTAACCCGAATCCGAAAACTCACTCATCCTCATCATCAGTGAAGCTCGAATCCCAAAACTCATCATCAGATACATAAGACTGATCACCCGTATAATCTAACTCTATCATAGTGGGTGGAGGTACATGTGGGTGGGACTGAAAATATGTAACAATCTGCACAAATGATGGGTCGTGTGCTGCGGTGGAGGGTACATGAAAATCTGTAAAAAAAGTCCTCACTACATCTATAGCTTCAATTCTATCATGTGCGACTGGTGTTGGTGCTGGTGCTGGTGCTGCTCGAACTCTGGACGTGGAGGAAGATCCTGCTCCGCCCTGTGCTCGTGGTGGAGGTACCCGGGAGGTAGAAGAAGATGTCCTCGGTGTGCTACGAGAACCGTATCTATCCTGTAATTGTGTCCGGAATGAATGTCTGACATCTCCCGGAACTCGGTCGCATGCACGAACATCGCGTCCCACTCCCGCAAGGTGCTCTGCAAACCTGTGTATGCCGGTGACGCGATGTTCGCAGTATCTATAGTGCACATGTCCATCACCCTCAACAGAGTATCCATGCTCCCACGCAGGGTGACGCCGTCCGTCCATGATGACTTGCAAATGATGTAAAAGTTTACATTAGTGATTTCAATGACAAGTACAGAACTCTATATATGAAGAAATCTGCAATTAATTATTAGTTAGTTATAAATGTAACCAAATGATACATACTAATAAAGACTATGGACCCAAACTGGGCCAGTGCCCATCTCCAAACAATCTGACATTAAATGTGGTCCGCAGATAGGACAGATAGTCTTCATACCGCATTGAACCTGAATAGTTCTCCCAGTACATGCGTACGTAGTATTCATACTCCTGCGAACCTTGTGCGTACACGACCTCTACTGACGTAGCTGTGGCATAAGGATATGGATACGATGGGAAAAATGAACTACTGTTATCTGAGTCGCCATGATACATCGGCTGCTGCGGCCATGACCGTCCATACGAGCTTCCAGATCCCTGGGAGTCATGTGTGCTCATCCTCTCAAAATCAGACAACATGCCTTGATAGTTGGTACTGTCTACAACCGAACTTCCATAGTAGGGATCCCAATGATCAGCTGCCCGTCTCGTCCATGCCGGTGGAGCACCGTGGTCCTCATCTTGCGTGGCATGTGTGAAGTGATGCTCCTCTGTCCATGCGCCATATTGACGGCCCCCATGACCTCTACTATGACCACTGCTGTACTCTCTGCCACCAACACTAGTATTCTGACGAGGACTCCGTTGGTCACCTTGAGAACCACCACCTCCATGGGATGAAGACCCTGTCGGTGTACTCTCAGCATCGGAGTCATGACTCCCACTAAATTATTCCAAAAAATATATAAAAATGGAATAAAATATTATTTCGGCCCTGATGGAGGTGTCCAGGGTCCTGGACGCCTCCACCCTCCGGAGCCCTATAAATAGAGGCCCACCCCCTCAGTTCTGGAGAGCTCAGAAGTGATCCGATAGGCTGCCGGAGCCCAGAGGCTACGAAGTCATTTTCTAACCCGTGGGTTCTTTTGTAGGTGGAGGTTCTGCCGGCTTCTCGGGTGCTCACGCTCGCGAGAGGAAGGTCGTCTTCATCCACCGCGCTTCCACGTCGTCCCCACGCTGCCGGAGCTCCGCCGGATTTCACCCTCGGCTCATCCAATAAGCCTTTTCTTCCCCTTTTTTCTTCGTAGTTCTTTTACATTCATCATCTCGCATCCTCTATCCCCCTTCATAAGGGCGCCTCTTCTTTTATACTTCTTGCATCCATCATCTCATTTTCCTCCTACTCGAGTCCGAGAGGGGTTTAAAAGATAACACCAACCAGGTGTGTGTCTTGCCATCATTTCGTTATTTTTATCGCAAGGATTTGAATACTACACCTCCATCTTTCTAATCAACTTGTCATTTGTTTGTCGTTGTTTTACAAAGGTAGCCGAGGAAAGCCCTCTCCGTCGGCCGACCGGAGGGAGAGGAAGAAGCAACCCGCCATCTCCCGCTCTTGAGGCAGGCGTGATCACTTTCTTATTTTGGGGTCTTTCGGCCCCTGGCGATCACATCTTATTTTCGAGACCGTTGCGAGTCACTTCCCCAATGGCCGTTTAAATTTCCGTTCTTATATTCTCTTTATACTCTGTTATATTCTGCTCATATTCTCGAGGCCGCGGCGAGTCACTTCCCCAATGGCCGTTTAAATTCCCGTTTTTATATGTTATATTCTTATCTATTCGTGTTCTCGAGGCCGCGGCGAGTTACTTCCCCAATGGCCGTTTAAATTCACGTTCTTATACGTTATATTCTTATCTGTTTATGTTTTCGAGGCCGCGGCGAGTCACTTCCCCAATGGCCGTTTAAATTCCCGCTCTTTGTATTCTCTCTATATTCTGTCATCTTATTATCTGCTCATATTCTCGAAGCCGCGGCGAGTCACTTCCCCAATGGCCGTTTCAATTCTTGTTATTTAATTTTTGCACCATTCCCGTCCCCCCGAGGCCGCGGCGAGTCACTTCCCGCTATGGCCGTTTAAACCCCATATTTTACTATATCACACTTGTCCCGCTCGCCCCGCCGGAGCAATCTCCCGTGGTGGCCCCTTCTCTCTCTTCTCTTATTTCTGTGTTGCAGCAAACAAACACCAAAAGAAAGAAAAGAGGAGTCCGCGCGCGCTCCGCGTCCTCTCCGCTCTTCCCCGAACCGCGTGACGTCGCTCATAGATTGGCGATCACGGTGGGACGTCTACTGCTTCCTTTCGGCTACCCTTGCAAGTTCGGCACCACCCGTGCCTCTCCACCTTCGCGCCCGCGCGTGCCCCCGTCGTGCTCACGGCAGCACCGTCAGTTTTGATTGGTTCTTTGTTTATTATATGTCTGTTATTTCTGTTGTTTTCCCACTCCATATATCTGTCAGCATTCCATTGCATACATCCATTCCTTTTTTCTATCCTTTTTTTCAGTTTTTGAGGATCACCCTTTCCCGGTGAAGGAAGGACTCTCCGTTTGGGAATTCCTCTCAACGGACTAGAATCTCCTACACTGGGACCTCCGTAAGTCCCCGACATCGAAGAATCTCCTCTTCGTTCACTGGGCTGGTTGTACCATTGAAGTTCCACGGAGTTAGTCATTTCATTCGTGGTGAGACGAGAGACCCTAGCTTACACGGTGGTGAAACAAAAATAAACTAGGGTCCCCATTTTGTGTGAACTTCGGATCTCGTTAAAAACACAAAAAAAATCACCAAAATCAAAACACAAAAAAGGGCGTAAAGGCATCCACTTGTTTGATAATCTTTGCTACCTACTTGCTAGTGTATGTTTTTACGTTCTGGGAAAACTGTGAGCATGTCTCACGAGTCTTTTGAGGAAAACCACCCTAGTCGTGGTTTGACAGCCGACCCGCGAGTCTATGCTATGGACTCGGGTCCTTCTCATGACCCCTCACATGAAGTGCAGGTTATTACCGGGGACACGTCCCTACCACAGGATATCTCTTCCTTACTGGGCGTCCTCGCCAACACAGAGCTTACCTCTGAACAGCTCCGGGCCTTCCAGGCCATTCTAAAGGGGAAATCTGTTTCCCCCACGCCCCAGGAATCAACTCCGGCCATCGCACCTCTCCAAGAGTCCGTGCAGGCCATTCCATCTCATTCATTGGCGCAAGCCATCCAGTCTCCCTCGCTTCAAGGACAAGCGAGCCCACAACCACCCTCATTCCAGTTCCCGTCACAATCGCAAACTCCCGTTGTTCCCCACACACCGCTCCAGCTGGGGCCAACTGTCGGCGGTCCGACATCTCCCTCTCATTCTGGGTTCCCCCCTCAAGTCTCTGGGAGACAGTTTCTCCCCCAGTGGCAAGTGCCACCTTCACCTCCAGAGGAGCTCGCCCAATCGCTCCTCAATAGGTTCAACCGCATGGACGAGCAGTTTCAAAATCTGAGAAGGATGGTGGACGTGAAAGCCACCCCGGAGGTTGCTTTGCCAATCCTTCCCGTCATTCATCTCCCTCCCTCCGAAATGCCCACGTACCGCAGATACAATGGTACCGGCAACCCCTTCATTCATCTCAAGGATTTCATGTATGAGTCCTCTTACTGGCAAAACGATCAGAGGTCCCTAGCATACCTCTTTCGGAGATCATTGGATGGTCCCGCGCTTGAGTGGTTCTATTCTCTGGAGCCCCGCGAGGCCGAGAATTTTGAAATAGTCCAGAGAAGGTTCTTGCAGAAATATAGGGATAGGGTCGGTCCCTCACTCTCCACTACCGACCTAGTGGCCGAAAAAATAAAACCCGACGAGGATTTTGTCCGATATGCTGATAGATGGAGGTCTCTGGCGGAAAGAATAAGGGATACCCTCTCCGAGCCCGAAGTGAAGATGATTGTGTCTAATGCAACTCCACAGTTCAGACACGTCCTGGCCATGAATAAACTTACTACAATGGAGGAACTCTATGAAAGGGCCCGGTACATCCAAACCCAGTTAAAAGACTCCCCCATTATGAACATGTTTGAGTCACCGAAGCCCAAAGTGGTTAGAAAGACAGGCGCTGGTGTCCCGGGCGGAGCCACAGAAGGGGTCGTGACAAATGAGCAAGTGGGTGCGGTCAACAATGCCAACTATGCAGTCAATCCAAGGCCTCCACAAATGCCCCGACTTCCACTTCAACCAGGTCCTTTCCCTCTCCGTCCTCCACCCCAAAATAATCCACCCCAGGATAATATGCCTCCATTACGCCAACCCCAACAACAACAACCACAACCTCAGCAACAACAACCACCGCTTCAGTACAACCAAGTTCCACCCCCGGGGAACTATGGTCCCCAACAGGAACAAAGGAGGCCGCTCGGTCCCAAGAGAGCCTACTATCCACCATTGCCAGAAACCTTAGCATACCTTTTTAATGCCCTCATGGCATCAAACCAACTCGCCCTACCCAGAGAAAGGCCCGCGTGGCCCCCCAATGTTGATACCTCCAAATACTGCGTCTACCACAGGCAGCCAGGACACACAGTAGATTACTGCTTCCATTTCAAAGATTACATCCATGATATGAATGATGAACATTAAATAGATTGGGATGAGATGAGACGGTACGTCGCGGCTCTCAAGGCTAGGAGACCTCCTCAGAGGCCACAGCAGCAGTTACAGCAGCAGCAGCAACCACAACAACAACAGCAGCCTCAGCAGGCCCCACAACAACAGCCCGACATGGGAATAATCCAGAATCCATTACCAGAGCACCAACAGCCCAATCATCAGGTTAACCCCATCTCCTCCTTCCCGGAAGTCGGGAGAGAGCAGGTGTGGCACCAGGAAAGTACCTCCATTCTTTCTACCTCCAACCCTATCGTCATGCAACCCCCTCACCTTGCCCGGGTAGCACCTCTCTCTCATCAACCCGCGTCAGTATCGCCTTCACCATTTCCACTACCATTACGCCCTCTCATCCGTACCCCGATCTCCTATCAACCGACACTCTCCACTGCGCCTTCGCACCCTCTCATCTTCTCTCATTCCCCCACTTTACCATCCACCTCTACCACATTTACCCCTACGCCTTCTAAACCCCTTATCATCCGTCAACCTTACATAACCCCATCTTTCTCCACCACATCACCACTAATGCCTTCAAAACCACTCATCACCCACCATCCACCTCAAAACCATTACCCGTTTCAAACCTTACCCACTTCCACTTTGCCTCCGCCTCCACCTTCCAGACCCCTTATCCTTCATCATCCGCGCGATATCCCCTCTACCTCCACCATGCCGCCACCTAACAAATCCCTCATCAGAATCCCTGCTCCCGTCATCACCCCTGCTTCATCAACCATTCCTCCACTACTACCCCTAAAACCCCTGTTAAAACCCACTGCTACCCCCACAGAGGTACAAAAGCCGCAGGCAATGGTGCTCCGGAGTGGAAGGATTTTCCACAGGGTTTTCCCCCATAACAGTCAGAATCCCGAGCAATCTCAGCCAAAGAAGAATGATGCAGAACAACCAGAAAGAGCTATCCTTGGAACACAGTATGATCTATTGAAACACTTGGACAAGACACCTGCCCGGATCTCCATCCTAGAGCTACTTCAAAGATCCACATCCCACCAGGCGGCCTTAATGGAGTACCTTCAAAGGGTCATGGTGAACGAGGACCTCCCTGTAGAAAAGATTTCGACCGTCCTGACCCCAACAGACACACAACCGGCCATCATGTTCCACAACTACGAGCTCGCTCCCAAGGAAGCTCGAAAATATGCATTGTGCATTTCAATAAAAATTAATGGGGTATCCATAAACCCGTGTTTTGTGGACACGGGTGCATCCATAAATGTGATCTCCATGAGCACTCTTCAGTTGTGTGGGGTCAACGAGGAACAAATAAGACCTTCCTCGATCACGGTCACGGCTTATGACAATAGCAAAAGGCCACCGCAGGGGATGATTATTCTGAAGGCAGAATTAGGCCCCATGTCAATTCCCACGGAATTCCATGTCCTCGACATGGACCCCACATTCAAGGCTATACTGGGTCGCCCTTACATCGAAGCCATGGACGCTGTGCCTTCCACCAACTATCAGTGCATGAAGTTTCCTTACAATGGGAGAATTATTAAAGTGGTCAGTACACCTGTCCTTCACACAGTGGATGCTATCAACACCTCTCTGCCTTCTGTTTACCAGTCTCATCGGCCCATATTGTCACTGCTGGAGGTACGTGATCCATCTCATGTTCCACTAGCACCAAAGGAGCCGGTCAGGGCAACTACAACATCATGTCTCCCTTTTCACTCCAAAGGTTGGGAGATTATGAGGAACATCGGCTATCAACAGGGAAAAGGTCTGGGCGCACAGTTACAGGGTATGCTCAAGCCGCCAAAAGAAATTAGGCCGAACCGTAGGTGATGGGGGACGGGGACCGACACGGACTAAGAGTCACAAAGACTCTAACTGGGCCAGCAATAGTACGCACAAGGGTCGCCAAATGGCTGACCACCGTGATATCCCACAGATGGAGGGACGTCTCTCAACAGACACTCCGACCGCGGCCGTCCCAATGAGGGAGGCGCACGTGCCTAGGCGTGTAGTCAAACCCCAAAGACTAGGGGAATCGAGTCCTAACTCGATGCTTGATTAATGCTAGGGAAGGATGCTCTCACTCACAATCCGCAGTGATGATAACAAATAGCTAGGCGCCTACTCTCTCTCACGCGGCATAGTCAAAAGCATACTAAAAGAGCAAGCAACAGGAGAGGAGTCGGAACGCGTACCTCCACGCCAAGGCGTGGGAAAGGAACCCCGGCCGTGGACCAACAACCCGATACACTGAAGACCAATAAAATACAACCCAATAACGGCCCACTCCTCGCAGGGAGGTAACAGGCTACAAACAAAGCATTCGGGTTGCCGGGCACGGGTTGACGGGCCGCACTCGGTGACGGCACGATGCTGCAGAATCGGTATCGCGCGCGCCTGGACGAAGATGGGTCCCACGGACTGAGGCGACGTCCGAATGAGGTGCCGTCAGGGAGGACGTGTCACTGACTGCTGCAGGTACGCTCCGGTCAGAGGGGACGCGCTGGTTCCGCCGGTGGTGGCCGTGGGCGCTGCTGCAACTCAGGTCTGGTTCTGGGGTCGCAGAACAGCGCACGCCGACGGTAAAATCCGGAAAACGGCCTTCTGGTATCCGAACAGGTCCAGGCCGGTTGGAGGTGGAAGCTGACTGGTAGAAGTCGTCCTCGGTCAAACGGCGCGGGCAGATGACGCCGGTACTAGTCGCAGGAGCCGCTGGAAGTTGGTGTTGATTCGCTGGCCGGACTGTGCAGGCCCGCCGGCGCAAGCCCACTAGAACGACTGCCACGGACGGTGACGACGTCGAAACGTGACGCCGTCGGCGGCGTCGGACAGAGGACCTGGAGATCTACGAACCCTGAAGAAACCAGGGTAAAAGGCGCAGCGTGGAGGCCTGGGGAAAATTCGCAAGAAGGGCCTCCCTGCTGGGCGAGCAGAGAAGGGGGTGCTGGCGCAGGTCGACGGAGAAAATCGGTACGGGCGGTGCCGACCTCCGATTGACGCGAAACCAGCGCCAACGCGAAGCTGATCCGCCAACGTATCTCCAGAAAATAGGAGGGAGCCAAACTCGTCCAAGAGAGGGGGCGAGATCTGCTGCAAGTCGGTGTAGAAATCTGATCTTCCGCACACGAACCGTAGACGAAGAAGAAGAGGGTAAAGGGGAACCCCGGAGTCCACCGGGGGCTGAGGCGTCGCACCTCGCCGATCTCCCGTCGCAGGAGAAGAGAGAAAGAGAGAGGGGGGCGCAGCCACCTTCAAGCACAATCTTCAAAATTCATTCATTAATTCCTTTGCTAAGAGAAATTACAAGGCTTATATAGCCGGGGGAAAGAGCTAGGGTTTCATCCCTAGCCAAGGGGGGAAGGGGAGGGCGACCAAGGAAGGGGAGAGGGGGGGGGCGGCCAGCCCTTCTCCAATCAAAGGAGGAAAGGGGTGCGCCCAAGGGGAAAGAGGAGGTGGAAAGGGGGGGAAAATGGGGGGCGCCCAAATAGGAAAGGTGGGAAAGGGAAGGGGCAAGGGAGGAAGGTGGCGCCCCTTGTCCAAATGATGGAGGCGCCCTCTTCCTCAAGCCCTAACCCTAATCCTAACCCTTGGGCCAAGACTAAGCCCAACAAAATAAAGCCCAACAACACCTAAATAAATAGTCTGACAATAAAGAAAATAATTAGATAACGAGTCCACGCAGGGACCAACCTAAGGCCCAACATGGCCTAATGTGAGAAAAGTCCACTAGTAGATGCCGTGATCGCCGAGCCACAAGGAAGAGGAAGTGTGCCGGGTGCTCCGTCGAGGATAGCGTCTCGTGTCCTCACCAATTCTCCCCGGGTGGGAAGAACTCGACCCCGTCGAGTAAGGGTCACGATCGCTGAGGTACCGCTCCAGCAGGTCCGGATCCATCCGCTCCAGCTCTCCGCGTGTAATCCAGGTGTTGTCCGACTCGGGGCGCCCTCTCCAACGCACTAGGAAGCGTTGGTAGGCTCCGCTCCTGGTAGTAGTCACCTGCTCATCCAGTATGCAATCTATATGCTCGCGTTTTTGTAGTGGGGCTGGAGGAGGTGGACTCTCAGTAGGTGTATCACTCACAACAGGAGGGTCAGGCCCAAATAACTCGCTGGGTATCACCGCGGGATCCTGATAAGCTACCAGATCAGAGACATTGAATGTCGAACTGATCCCGTAGTCGTCTGGAAGCTCGATCTCATACGCGTTCGACCCAATACGCCTCAACACTCTGAATGGTCCTGCACCGCGATCCTGGAGTTTCTTGACGGCTCCCGAAGGAAACCGCTCCGGTCTAACCCGGACCAGGACGTACTCTCCCTCGCGGAACTCACGTGTGCGTCTGTGCACGTCGGCTAACTCCTTGTAACGAGTGTTGCTGGCCTCGAGATGGTGATGATGATGTAGACTCCGAACTAGCTGAGTGGATCGATGCCTGTATGAATGCAATGGTGGTCCTGGACATCCAAAAACGGACCTAGCATGGCTATGACACCTACTTGACTGAGCAACATAGGGAGGACCTGGGCAACCAAAGTTGTATCTATCGTGCATGGGTGCCCTACAGAATGTGGTAGACTCATGGGGACTAGATTGCCCAAACTCTCTCATGACATCCCCTATATGAGACCAACCCCTAAATGACCCTGAAGATGCATGAGACGAAGACCGATGATCCTTTCCTACCAAGCTCTGAGGTGTGAATGTAGGCTGGGTGAGACGTTGGCGAGCATGGGTGGAAGGGGTGTGATAAAGGACCTCCTCGATAAGGTGGGGGGGGGAAGAATACGAATCGGGAGGCTCACTAGGGAGGGGATCGAAAGGGTCAAAGAAATGATACCCCCTCCCGACAGGTCCCTTCACAATACTTGCCCAAGTGTGACATTCACCCTGGTGCAGATAGCCACCCTCAGGCAAAAGGATGGATGGGGCAAGGGGCTCACATGAAAGGTAAGGGAGGCACTGTTCCTTCCTCAAGATCGTATTGCCATAAGAGGGGACGCAATCGAGTTCATCCAGGACGGGAAAGAATAAAAGAACCTCAGAGGTGATATGACCTATGGTGTAAACCGAGGTAATGGAGCCCAAGGCAGGGAATATAAAGCTATGACTATAAGGTTGGTCTGACCCTAAGGCCAACATGTAGGTCAACTCCCATTGGCAATCCAAGCTCCTAAGAAACTCCCTCACATCTTCTATAAACCTGAAGGACTGAAAAGTTGTGTGAAAGGAGTTAATGGGGACAATAGGAAGGGCTGGCTCTAAGGGTGGGTAGTAAGGAATCAAGACATCCAGATGAGGACTCTTCCTTAACCAGCTATCTAGAGGCTCTCCAATGACAAGTTCACCCTCGAGAGACAAGGATGGCTCCAGATGAGGGGCAAAAGCATTGTCCTCAAGTGAGGAAAATGAGTCCTCTATGAAGTGGGTGGGGCCTTGGCTCTCTATCAAGGGTGCTAGGCTGAAAGTGTCAGCCCCAACCTCCATAGGTATAGGCACGACTAGAAGCTCCATAGGCTCACTCCTTAACTCCTCAACGTCAGCTAGGTACTCCTCAACCAACTCCTGTCCTGCCTCATAAGTCACTGGAATAAACCCAGGTGGGGCCCCCTCCGAATGTGTGTCCTCCAAGATAGGGGAATGTGAAGGACGTCGGTCAGAGAACCGAGCATTCCCACTATAGGGGGTCACAGGGGTGGACTCCGGGGGTGGTGGTAGGCGTGAGCTCGGAGGCGGAGCGGACTGTGGGCTAGAGGGCCACAGTGAGTTAAGATAAGCATCCCTCCTATCCAACCGATCCGAAATCATTTGCACAAGCTGGGCAATGGTGTGGGTTGGAGTAGGAAGATCATGATGGACTTTCCCGTAGTCATTTGGTTTGGGCTTGGGTCTAGGCTCTTCTATGTGTGGGGCTCGTTGCCTCCGACTAGGACCCACTTGTTCGTATGTAATTGGGTGGGGTCGGTTGGAGGTGATCGATTGGGGAACATAGACCCTCCTAAGCTCTTTCTTCATATCCCACCACGATTCGATGGGCTTTTGCCACCTAATGCCTCTCAAACCCTCAATATGTCTCCACTTATCCTTGGCCTTATGCAGAAGCTTCTCTCTAGCAAAAGAGACTTGTGTGGCTCCGGACATAGGATAACAGTCAAAATATCTATCCATGGCGGCTTCCCAAGTTTGGTAGACACTCGGGTCATGGGAGCCGTCAAATGTAGGCGCTTCGGGCCTACGGAATGGGATGGGGTGGTACCCATGCCCCTGAGAGATATGCCACAAATCAGCTGGGCTAAACAATTGAGAATCCATGGGACTCTTTGAGGGGTTCCTATGGGATGGACATGCGGGGCAACTATGGGGATTAGACACGACCCTTTTGAAGTGGAAATGCGAAGGGCAGAATGGACTCAAATGTGCCCTAGACAACCTAAAGATGCAAATGACCTAAGACCCCAATTTGTTAGAACAAACTGGTTCCCTAAGCTCTGATACCACTTTGATGGGGGACGGGGACCGACACGGACTAAGAGTCACAAAGACTCTAACTGGGCCAGCAATAGTACGCACAAGGGTCGCCAAATGGCTGACCACCGTGATATCCCACAGATGGAGGGACGTCTCTCAACAGACACTCCGACCGCGGCCGTCCCAATGAGGGAGGCGCACGTGCCTAGGCGTGTAGTCAAACCCCAAAGACTAGGGGAATCGAGTCCTAACTCGATGCTTGATTAGTGCTAGGGAAGGATGCTCTCACTCACAATCCGCAGTGATGATAACAAATAGCTAGGCGCCTACTCTCTCTCACGCGGCATAGTCAAAAGCATACTAAAAGAGCAAGCAACAGGAGAGGAGTCGGAACGCGTACCTCCACGCCAAGGCGTGGGAAAGGAACCCCGGCCGTGGACCAACAACCCGATACACTGAAGACCAATAAAATACAACCCAATAACGGCCCACTCCTCGCAGGGAGGTAACAGGCTACAAACAAAGCATTCGGGTTGCCGGGCACGGGTTGACGGGCCGCACTCGGTGACGGCACGATGCTGCAGAATCGGTATCGCGCGCGCCTGGACGAAGATGGGTCCCACGGACTGAGGCGACGTCCGAATGAGGTGCCGTCAGGGAGGACGTGTCACTGACTGCTGCAGGTACGCTCCGGTCAGAGGGGACGCGCTGGTTCCGCCGGTGGTGGCCGTGGGCGCTGCTGCAACTCAGGTCTGGTTCTGGGGTCGCAGAACAGCGCACGCCGACGGTAAAATCCGGAAAACGGCCTTCTGGTATCCGAACAGGTCCAGGCCGGTTGGAGGTGGAAGCTGACTGGTAGAAGTCGTCCTCGGTCAAACGGCGCGGGCAGATGACGCCGGTACTAGTCGCAGGAGCCGCTGGAAGTTGGTGTTGATTCGCTGGCCGGACTGTGCAGGCCCGCCGGCGCAAGCCCACTAGAACGACTGCCACGGACGGTGACGACGTCGAAACGTGACGCCGTCGGCGGCGTCGGACAGAGGACCTGGAGATCTACGAACCCTGAAGAAACCAGGGTAAAAGGCGCAGCGTGGAGGCCTGGGGAAAATTCGCAAGAAGGGCCTCCCTGCTGGGCGAGCAGAGAAGGGGGTGCTGGCGCAGGTCGACGGAGAAAATCGGTACGGGCGGTGCCGACCTCCGATTGACGCGAAACCAGCGCCAACGCGAAGCTGATCCGCCAACGTATCTCCAGAAAATAGGAGGGAGCCAAACTCGTCCAAGAGAGGGGGCGAGATCTGCTGCAAGTCGGTGTAGAAATCTGATCTTCCGCACACGAACCGTAGACGAAGAAGAAGAGGGTAAAGGGGAACCCCGGAGTCCACCGGGGGCTGAGGCGTCGCACCTCGCCGATCTCCCGTCGCAGGAGAAGAGAGAAAGAGAGAGGGGGGCGCAGCCACCTTCAAGCACAATCTTCAAAATTCATTCATTAATTCCTTTGCTAAGAGAAATTACAAGGCTTATATAGCCGGGGGAAAGAGCTAGGGTTTCATCCCTAGCCAAGGGGGGAAGGGGAGGGCGACCAAGGAAGGGGAGAGGGGGGGGGGCGGCCAGCCCTTCTCCAATCAAAGGAGGAAAGGGGTGCGCCCAAGGGGAAAGAGGAGGTGGAAAGGGGGGGAAAATGGGGGGCGCCCAAATAGGAAAGGTGGGAAAGGGAAGGGGCAAGGGAGGAAGGTGGCGCCCCTTGTCCAAATGATGGAGGCGCCCTCTTCCTCAAGCCCTAACCCTAATCCTAACCCTTGGGCCAAGACTAAGCCCAACAAAATAAAGCCCAACAACACCTAAATAAATAGTCTGACAATAAAGAAAATAATTAGATAACGAGTCCACGCAGGGACCAACCTAAGGCCCAACATGGCCTAATGTGAGAAAAGTCCACTAGTAGATGCCGTGATCGCCGAGCCACAAGGAAGAGGAAGTGTGCCGGGTGCTCCGTCGAGGATAGCGTCTCGTGTCCTCACCAGGAAGCCCCTCACGTGGACTCTATCAAACCACTTCAACAGAGGGCCCGTTGTTCAGATGGGAGATCACCCACGAGAAGCATATGGGGGATCACATGCTGTATATTTGGCTGAAAAATGTCCGAGGATCACCAAAAGAGACAAGATCAAAGATCCGGAATGCGAGTGGGACAAATGGTACGACATACGGGACATTTCCGTTGCACTGGAAAGGATGTTCTCGTCTCCGCAGCTTGAAGGACCACCATTGATCTCCGAAATACCAGAGAATATTACCACTCTTGCCAAGGTTCCAAACTATCCTCGTCCTCGCCAGAAGGACTCTGTCATCGACGGATCTTCATCCGTCCTCAACATTGCCGTCGACGGCTCATTAGCCGCCATCCTCTCCATCCACTCGTCTCAGCCTTTGCTGATATCTTCTTCCTGGGCCAGATAATTGTCTGATGATCTTCCCAGGTCCCCTTCTTTGCTTACATACCTGCGCGGGCTTTTCAACCCGCGCTAGGTCTTCAACCATGATCTGCTCTATGTGCCTCACAATCCTCTAGCCATAACCCCTTTTCTCTCTCCTCCAATCTCTTTTCACTGCTTTGTCATTAAAAATGAAAACGAAAAAAAACCGTCAATTTTCAAACTCCCCAACAACACATCTTCGTTGAGGAAACCTCCTACATCTCCCACGGGTGCGTACCGCCTTGCGGACCCCCCGTCCAAGGTCCGATGAGCAACCTTTTCTACCCCTCCTCTGAGGGGTCTTCTCCTGTACATTCTACACCATCCTCTTCGTCTTCCTCTTCTTCTGCAAATATTGTCAGTCAATCTAGGAATGATAGGCCAAGGGTAGTACCTAGGAAGAAATCCAAGGGTAGGCAGATCCCTCGTCGATTCCTTCTGGATTTGGCCGCCAGGTGTCATGCCCTTCTTGTCATTCCCCAGTTGTTAGAAAATCCCATCCAGCTACCCGAAATAGAATGCGAGGGCGACCGTGCATCTGATGAAGGGTATGGAGTCTACGAGATCACGGATGAAGAATGCTCCACTGAAGATGAGGGTGAAGAATATGAGGATGCGGCGGGCGCATACGCTAGTGGAATGAGGAGATTCGACGAGCCGTCAACCGCCGTAGAAGAATCCACCAAAGAAGTCAACTTGGGAACTGAGGAAGATCCTAGGATCATCCTCATAAGTGACAACCTACCACCCTCTGAAGAAGAGGCATTAATTGAGGTTCTCAAGGAATATAAGGACACGTTTGCATGGAGCTACGAGGATATGCCGGGTCTGGATTCAACCCTGGTCGAACACCGTTTAACCCTAAAATCAGGGTCCATCTCGGTAAAACAAAGGTTAAGGCGTTTCCACCCTCAGATGGCTTTGAAAATGAAGGAAGAGGTCGATAAGCTCCACAAAGCCAGGTTCATTAGAGTCGTCCTTTATCCTCAATGGGTGGCGAACATTGTCCCGGTCATGAAAAAAGATGGGAAAGTCAGGATTTGCATCGACTTCCGGGACCTTAACCGCGCGTGTCCAAAGGATGATTTTCCCTTACCTCACATTGATGTGCTGATTGATAACACGGCAGGCTACGAAACCCTCTCTTTCATGGATGGATTTTCAGGATACAATCAAATTCGTTTGGCAGAAGAGGATCAGGAGAAGACGTCATTCACTACCCCTTGGGGAACATATTGTTACGTGGTCATGCCGTTTGGGTTAAAGAATGCTGGAGCTACTTACCAAAGAGCGATGATGGCCATATTTCATGACATGATGCACATATATCTGGAAGTGTATGTGGATGACTTATTGGTGAAATCAAGGACCAGGATGGAACATCCAGAAGTTTTGGCTAAGGTCTTGCAAAGGTCAAGAGAGTTCCAATTGAAAATGAACCCGAAAAAGTGTGTGTTTGGTGTGTCGTCGGATAAATTGCTGGGGTTCATTGTGAGTAAAAGAGGGATCGAGATAGATCCCGACAAAGCTAAGGCCATCAGGGATATGCCGCCTCCCAAGAATTTGAGGGAAGTCCGAGGTTTAATCGGGAGGTTGCAGTTTATTCGTCGGTTTGTGTCCCAACATTCACAAAGGTATAGACCTCTCTACGAGTTGACCAAGCCAGGAGTAGAATTCCACTGGAATTCTAAATGTCAGAAAGCTTTTGAAGGGTTGAAGGAATATCTGGCTAGTCCACCCGTTCTCATTCCACCCAAACCAGAAAAACCTCTGATCCTTTACGTCTCAGTCTTGGATGACTCCGTGGGAGCCGTCCTCGCACAAGCTGATGAAGAAGGCAAGGAACGGGCAACCTATTACTTGTCCAAACTTCTCAATCCCTGTGAGCAGAAGTACACCGGCATGGAGAAAACCTGTGTTGCCCTCGTTTGGGTAGTGCAGAAATTGAAGCACTACTTCTTGGCTCACGAAGTCCACTTGATTGCTCGAATGAATCCTATCAAATTCCTTCTGGAGAAAGCCGTCCTTACGGATAGGCTAGCACGTTGGCAAAGTTTTCTCTCTCAGTTCGACATCACCTACATCCAGCAAAAGGCGATTAAAGGCTATGCCATAGCCGAGCATCTCGCTCACCATCCTCTCCCCAAGTTCGATCCCGTCCAATCAGAGTTTCCAGATGAGGAACTAATGTCCATCAACCAATCAGATGAGCCAATGTGGACGCTATATTTTGATGGAGCTCTGAATTCTCAAGGGAGAGGAATCGGCATCGCCCTCCTGTCGCCTGAAGGTCTCACATTCCCGTTGGCATACCAGCTCAAATTTCCAGTTACCAACAATATAGCCGAATATGAAGCTCTTCTAGCTGGCCTAGAACTCGCCCATTCTTTTCGTATCACTGAGTTGCGAGTCGTAGGTGATAGTCAACTCATCCTTCGCCAGGTGCTCACTAAGTATCGCACTCGCGATCCCAAACTCAAGCCATACCAAGAACTCACTGCTGCCTTTGCCAAACTGTTCACAAAACTGATCTTTGTTCATGTCCCTCGTCATCAGAATATTCTCGCCGATGCCCTCGCCTCGTTGGCATCATCCATAAGGTTCCCTCTAGGAAGTTGGTTTAAGTCCATTTCCATCTACAAACTTCACGCCCCTGCAATCGATGATGCTTCCTACGTAAATATCAAAGACAGGATAGCAAGGAAGATCCTGCAGGAAGATATCCTTGAGAAGAGGGAAATCATGTTGGCAGAGGCCGAAGAAGAACTGGCTGATGAAGAGAAACCATGGTTCTATGAAATTGTCAAATACTGCCAAGATCAGTCTTATCCTGAAGGGGCCACCACAGAGGACAAGAAAGCCATAAGAAGGGTGGCTCAGAAATATACTTTGGTTGGAGGTCTACTCTATAGGAGGAGCCTTACTGGTATTCTGTTAAGATGTCTTGGTGACGATGAAGTTTGGAAATGTGTAGAAGAGACGCACTCGGGTGTGTGCGGTGGCCACGTAAATAGTCAGATGCTCGCCAAGAAGATCATTCGCCAAGGCTTTTATTGGCCCACTATGGAAGAAGATTGTGCTGTCTATGTCCGTAGGTGTGTCAAGTGTCAACTTCACGCCGATAAAATCCATTCACCATCTTCCTCACTTCATCCAATATCCTCCCCATGGCCTTTCTCCATGTGGGCATTCGACATCATTGGTCCCCTAGGTGATCCCAATTCCCTCACCAAGCAGAAATCTTTCATCCTTACTGCGACGGAATACTTCACCAAATGGGCCGAAGCCGAAGCTTACGCGGAAATCAAGGCGTCAACAGTCTGCAAGTTCATCATGAAGAACATCCTCGCCAGATTCGGCGTCCCAAGCACGATCGTCACCGACAATGGGCCACAGTTCATTTCTCAGGACCTACAGGACCTCTGCAAAAGGTACGCAATTGCATTGCATCATTCATCGCCTTATTACCCACAAGGTAACGGCCAAGCAGAGGCCACCAATAAAACATTGCTCAAAATCATCAAAAAAACCTGCGAGTCTAGCAAGTTTTCAGACTGGCCAGAAAAGCTTATCGAAGCTCTATGGGCCTATCGCACTTCAATCCGTACCCCCACCGGGCAGACTCCATTTGCCCTTACTTATGGTATGGAAGCGGTAGTCCCATATGAGACTCTGATCCCTTCTCTCAGGGTACAATTGGACGAGGACTTTCCCCTCGACGATCGTCGTAATTCACTCCTCGCCCAGTTGGAACTCTTGGATGAGAAGCGACTGGCCGCTGCCGAACACGCGCGTGTGTATCAAAATAGACTCGCTCGCTTTTACCAAAAGAAAGTCGTTGAGAGAAAATTCAAAGTCGGTGAGATGGTCGTAAAAAGAATTTTTGTCAAACCTGGAGGGCCGCGTTCTAAACTCCAACCCAATTGGGAAGGACCATTTGTAATTCAAGCCGTGTACCCTGGCAACGCCTACAAGCTAATCAACGCCGAAGGGACCGAGTTATCCCACCCTTGGAATGGGCTTTATCTTAAGAAATACTACCCTTAGCACAAACAAAAAAAATGATGAAAAGATAAAAACATCAAAAAATAAAGAAATATTGAAAACCACTAAAAATATGGAAAATTCAAAATGCCGATGCCCGGCAGTCACCATATAGTTAAGTCCCTGCATCTAACCTTCATGTTAGGATAGGGCCCATTAAGGCTTGGTAGGCACCGGGTCTTGGTTTGCCAGAACCGTGGAGATCCCTGTCCGGCCACGTCGGCCTATGCTCGCTCGAAGGAAGCTAACATGTGTTCACTTATGTATTTTATTCAAAAAAGTTGGTAGCATCACCTACGGTAGGGCCACACCTAGAAGATCTCCGGAAGCTGTAATCTTTATTCTTTTCTCTTCGACCAAATGAGACAGTCGGCGCCCTTAAAACGCTGAGCATGAGAAACCGAAACTCAAACCCCAAGGACAAGAGTAGGATCCATTTCCTCGAGCATCGATCAGTGCACGAGAAGAGGGCAGTGTCCCCGCAGGCATACAAAAAGGGAGCCCACAAACGTCAAACGACTATATCTCCCTCACAAAAAGAAATACAAAGTCAAAATCAAGAGAAAAGCCTGGTCGTGACCGTGCCTGTTGCGATAAACGGAACCCCTCAAAGCAAAAGTCTGAATCCACAAAGGGGGCCGTGGAATGTAAATGCTCGAGATTTGGTCCGAAGTTGTCTGAAAGGAAAGAGTTAATGGGCCCTTATTCGCTCGCCGGGTTAACGGCTTTGCCGGTCCTCTCAGGAGGTTTATCCCCTACACTCTTCCTTCTCCCTCTAAAGATGAAGGTTCGATGGAGTTTCTGAAAGGTGAAAACTGCCCAGGGTCTGCGACCTTATTTTAATATACACATTTGGTTGCCTACTTTGAAAAGCAAAAGCTATCGCTGCGAAGGAGTCTCTGTGTTTCTGGCTGGTCAAGACCCCTGTTTACCACCTTGATGTCTTCTTGTTTAACCTCGGGCTTAGGCCAATGCAAGCGCGTCACCTATGGGTGCGACGGCGTCTGATTCCGGGTCAGCGTCGCGCGGTTGGTCGTTAGGGTTCCAGGGTGTTCCATCATATACCATCTAGAGTTGTGAGGAAACAGACCCGGGTCGGGCAAATCATTTACCTCGAACACCTTTTGGGTGAATCCCTGTGGTCGGAAGCGACTGGGAGCCTAAGCATGGCATGACGGTATTGTCATCAGGGTAAGTCTTAGCCGGCGGGATCATCATTCGAGGGGTCTAGAGGCCCAAATCAACCTAGATGTGCACTTAGGATACCTGGGAGGTTAGTAAGAAACCCCTGTTCTCACGAAGGTCAGGTGCCATTTGGGTGCTTGCCGGGCGTTAGCAATAAAAAAATCGAAATGATAAAAGCAAAAAAAAATGGAAAAGAGAAAATGCACATATTTGCAAACAAAAAAATCTTTTTATGATAAAACAAAAAAATATCAAATATAAAAAAAGAAAACAAATCAATTTTGCATGATTACATTTGCGTGCAGCATCTCACTTTTAATACCGCTTGCATTCGTGTGCTTGCCTGTCGCATTTATCATCACCGCATCTTTCCCTTGCCTTCGTTAAATAAAGGCTTGGCCCCTTGACCAGTTATCAAGGACAGTCACAGTGACCATTTGCTTATTGAGCAAGGGGCCAAGTCAGAACAGAAATTCTGATTTGTTTGTTTCAGTGATGTGTGCAGGGATTCAGGCAACAGAAGCATAGGTGAAAAACAAACAAACCGAACCTTGTATTTTATTCCAAAAACAAAAAAAAATTACATCAAGTTCCGCCCTCTCTCTCTGCATTACTCGTCCCACTACTCTCCGGACAAAACACTCTCAAAGGTGCTACCCAACTACGAAAAGCGGTACTCCTACCGCTCTGTACTCCCCTTCCTATTCCCGCATCCCGGCGTTGATCTACGGAAGCAGTAGAGAAGCTACCAACACGAAAGCCACGCTCTCGTGCTCTTCGGTAGCGCTCCTCACCATCTCTCAGCCACTGTTCAGCAAGGCCAAGGCTGATTCGGAGTTCGAATAGTTGGGCCTCCATGGCCCTTCGTTCCTCCCTTTCAGTCAATCTGTTGGCTCTTTCTCTCTCCGCGTCTCTTTCTCTCTCTGCACGTTCTCTCTCACGGTCTTCCCTCTCCAACTGGAGAGTGATCCTCAGTTCCACGGCATCCCTAGAGGAGTCGTCATCAGGATGACGCCGCAGTTCCCTCTCCAGTTCTGCTATCCTAGCCTCCTTCTGCGCAGCTTGGGCAAGCGCTCCTTCCGTCTCCTTTTCCTGCCAAGTGTACCATCTCAGATACGCGATAAGGCGTAAACCAAGAGAACTCAACACTGAAACTTTTACCTGTATACAGAGCATCCCTTCTGCCTCTGCGGCACGCTGCGTGGCATGAGCAAGTTGCTCATGAAGCGAGTCAAGTTCTGAGGTGGGAATCCACAAGCTGGAAGAGGCACCACCCACTCCCATCGCTGGGGAAGCCGCGCCAATCTGGGCATGCTACGACCGCGTGAATTAGCAGCCAACATCTGGAATCTGGGGTTTTAATTAGGAACGTACTGTACACCTACCAAGGCGCTCGTAGCTCCGCGGGCATCGCCCGACTGTTGTTCCATCTCTGCCAAGCGAGTTCGTAAATTCGCTATCATGGCATCCCGGACATCCTGCAGCCATACGAGTCAGCATTTTCACCAGAAAACCAAAAAAGGAGAAAGAAGAAAAGAGAAAAAGGGGAAACCTACCTCCACAAGTCCCCGGGGTTGGAGCCGCTCTGCGTACTTTATCCTATATAGACGCAAGTAGTCTTCGCTATCCCGCGCCTGCGATTCTACAATCATGCCACCCCGTTGCCAATCTTCGTACTGTTCGGGGAATCGCACGCGCCAGTCAATACAGGTCGCCGGTCCCCGCGTCTTTCTCCCGACACGAGGTGGCGCAGCCATATCCACCCATTCCTGAGCCAGTCCTAAAGTCCTCATAACCAATCGTAGCCGAAGTGGCTCGATTTCATTCAGGCAGTGCATCCACAGTTCCCGTCCGAACCGGGCACGACTCGCTAGAACCCACGGCTGGTCAGCATCGACCATGTCTGAGTAGGGTCTCCAGTTTACCATCGCTGCAGGGAACTCCTGTAGCTCCCGCCTTAGCACCATCAGTTGGTAGGTTAGGGGTGCCGCACTCATGATGGGTTCCCACCGCCTGGCTAGCGGCACCATCGCAGGTCGCCAATGCCGAGCTCTCCCCATAGGGAGGTAATAATAGCTCCACAGCTGCTCGGCGCAGGCCATCAGAACTTTGCAAAAACACAAAAAAAATACAAAACAAGCAAAACCAAAAATACCTGGATGAATGGTGTGAAACCACTCACAGTCATCTCACGATCCGTTTCTTGGAATAGGCCTGCAAACAAGTGTGCCAGCATGGCGGCTCCCCAGGCATAATACCCTACTCTTTCAAGGTCTGACAGCAGCTCCAGGAAGCAACATTGGATACCGTCCCCTTTCGAGCTCAGTACCAATCTCCCCAAAAGGAAGAGGAGAAATCTCCTCAAATCTATGTTGCATCTTTCCCAGTCGCCGAAATCTGTGCAGTACACGGCGCGGCATCCTATTTCTATCCTTTCCATGAACTCTTCTGAGGATTCATCATCCCGCCGACGAGTGTCGGTGAGCCCTAATGCATCCATCAGGGACGCCCTAGCTACCGACCTGTTTTTCCGACCATCCAGGTCCAAACCCAGTAACTTCTGGGCACCTTCTCTGTAGTCCGCGTAAGTGACTCCGGTCACTGCCTCGCCCTCTACTTCAGGCTTGTGATCCGGACCACATCCTCCAAGCTGGGCACCATGTGCCCCCAGGGCATCAGGAATGCCCGGCTCACTGGGTCCCATCTCTCACACAAGGCTTGGATCAGGACTAGGTCGAGCTGGATCGGCTCGATCCGAAGGAAGGTACCAAATCCCATCACGTCTAGCCTCGCCTTCTGAAAATCTGGGAGGCCCCTGTACGCTGCTACTACCAACTCCCATAAGATTTGTGATTTCATCACAACCTACACATACAAGGAATGGGGGTGAGGTTTGGTCGGAAGAAAGGAAGAAAGAATGAGAAAAGGGCAAGAAAACTTGGCTTACGAGTTGAGATTGGGCCCTTTCGCTGAAGTGCCCTTCAAGGTCTGAAAGCCTCCTGGAACTACTACCACTGGACCTGCTTCTCTTCGAGGAATGGGAAGATTCGCCCTCCATCCAACTCTCAGAATTTTGAACTCCTCCTCTCCCGTAAGAACTTGTGCTCCTCGAGTTAGTCCTCGATATACCTGGGAAGATAAAAGGGACAAGAATTTATAGAAATGGAAGGAGTGCGGGCCAAGATTGCCTCCATCACCTGTCAATGATAGCCCTCGCAATGAGGCACCTGCCAAGCGGTCCCATGTGTCGCTTCACCGCTCGCACAGGGTGATTGACTGAACGAAGAATAGGACGAATAGCCCCTATGTTGTCTAGGGATACCCTATCATGATTTGGAGGACGTCCGCAAAATTTGACACAGCATTCGGGAAAAGAAACTAGGGCCGTCATTATTGACTTCGACGGCAGATTCCCGTGAAAATGGTCACAACAAGATGCGATTCTCTGCTTGGGGCGGAGTCTCGACAGACCTATCACATGGGAACAGTGCAAAGGAGAAGAAGTGTAGGGAAGAAGGAACGCACAAAAGAACAAATAAACAGCAGAAAATCAAATCACTCCATTCATAATTCTACATAAGCTGTCACAAACACTACAATCATAGAGAGGTGGCGGGTCCACTAGCTCGCCAATCCTCACCATCACTCATCTCTCTGGGCACTCTCCTCCTCTCCCCCGAGGTGAGGGTCCCTCAGAAGCCTCCGGGATCCCCGTGCAGTAGCACCTGCCTCGCCTCTGGGCGCCTGCTCCGCAGCAGTGACTCGCTGCTCCTCCCCTGGCGTGGCAAAGAAGCCACTGGCGGCAAAGCGACCGGACTGGCGGAGTCGCTCCCCGAACTCTCGCGCTCTCTCGTAGCGCGTCTCCATCCCTCCTAGCCTCTGCACGACGGCCTGAAGGCCCAGCTGGAGCTCCCTCACTTGGGCCTCCAAGGCCCTCCTCTCGGTCAGATCCCGCTGTCGCTCGGACCTTCTCTCGGCTTTCTCTCTCTCTGCCTCTCTCCTCATCATCTGCAGAAGAACCCTTAACTCCAGGATGTCTGGAGAAGGTCTCTCCTCACCGCGATGCCGCAGCTCCGCTACAGTCGCCACCCAGGCATCACGCTCCTCTTCCACCCGGGTCGCGCGGGCCACCGCACCGGCAAGTTGCTCCCGGAGGGAGGCAATCTCGAGAAAAGGGGCCGAGGAACTGGAAGATCCGCCAGCCACTCCCACCGTCGCTGTCTGCTGGGCACGCTGGAACAAAATAAACAACGGCCGTCAGTGAAACTCCAAAATCTGAAGTTAAAAGTGCGGCACATAACTTACCAGGAGCGACAACTCATGTTGAGCGACGGCCAGCTGCCGCCTAGTCTCTGACAGTTGGGCGCGCGAGCCGCCGATGCCACGCGTGTCTCCAGCTTGGGGAAGCCCCGCGTAGCTCTCTCTCTGTCGCCGCAGGAAGTCGGCACTGTCCTGCACCAGTATACCCCCTTGCTGTCCAGGGAGACGTACGGGCCACTCCTCGAGCCTCGCCTTGCCGCGACTCTCCCTCCTGACGCGGCTCGGCTCGTCCGCACTCGCCCACTCATCGGCCAGACCCAGGGTCCTTGCCATGTCCTGCACCAAGAAAGGGGTCCCATATCAGTCAAAAGGAACGCGTCCCCTGTCTAGGACGCGTCCATCATTTGAGTGCAACACTCGCCGAACCCTTTCCCCCTCGCGCGGCTCGCTTCAAAACCCAAAATGAATTAAAAGAGGAAGAGATCGAAGCACCTACCGAACCGTGTTCACCTCCTCCCACGCCATCGGGCCCCTCAGGTCCCTCGGGGGCCCGGAGCGGCCCTTCCTCCTCCATGGACGCCGTTCCGTACTCGGGCGCGTCCCTCCTTGGGCGAGGGGTCCCGCGTCCCTCTCCACCTTCACCGTGGTCAGGCCCACCGAACTCCATCGATCAAAAGAGGAGGAAGACGAGAAAAGGGGCAAGCGAGTTTCGGCAGAAGGCGGGCTCGTTTGCGGGTAAGGCACGGGAGAAGAAAGGCCACCCGACGCTTTAAATTTGAATTCAAGGATTAAGACGCGTCCTTGCGTCTGGACGCGCCCAAAAGGGGGAAAGGAAACAAAATCCCCCCGTGCAAAGCGTAGTTCCCCGCTGTTCAGGGCAAGGTCTTGCGGAGCGTGCCTCAAAGGACAACTCAGTGCAAAGAAGAAAGTGTGGGAGAGAGAAAGGTACACACAACACAAAAAAGTCATTTCCATTTCATATAATAGCCGAAAGTACATCATACAGTGAGAAGGGTGACGTGTACAAGCAACTCTCTAACTCTCACCACCACCCTCCTGGTCATCTCTCTCCTCCCTCCTCTGCCGGGGATCCCTAGGGGGCCTCTGCGAACCCTGAGAAGCCGTGCTCGCCTCGCCCTGCGGTGGCACTCCAGCCTCGAAGGCGCGACGACGCTCCTCGGCCGAAGAGACCAGATAGCTGCCCATGGAAAAAGAACCAGACTGATGAAGTCGCGCCCCGCGTTCCTTCGCCCTCTGGTACCGCTCCTCGCTCTCCCGAAGCCTCCCCTCCGCCGTGCCGAGACTCAATCGGAGCTCCAGCAGCTGGGCCTCTAGAGCCCTCCTCTCGGTCTGATCCCGATGTCGCTCCTCCCTCTCTCTCTCCCTATCCCTCTCCCTCTCTCTCTCCACGCTCTCCCTCTCTCTCTCCACGTTCTCCCTATCCCTCTCCCTCTCCTCTCTCTCCCTCATCGCCTCTCTCCTCGACAGCTCGAGGGCGATCCGCAGATCCAGCACGTCACGAGGGAGCTCCTCAGCCTCCCGTCGACGCTCCTCCTCCAGCTCCGCAATCCGGGCGTCACGCTCTGCCACCCAGGCATCGCGCTCTGCCACCCAGGCATCGCGCTCCTGCTCAGCACGAATAGCAAGGGCCAGGGCCTCCCGAATCTCGGTCACCTGTCAAAGCACGCATGCACCGTAAGAGAATAGTGATAGAAGGAAAGCAGCTACAAAAGGGTCGGGGCCAAGCAAACACTCACTCGAGCCTCGCGGTCACGCTCGGCCTCCTCAGCCCGAGCCACCGCGTGCGTCAGCTACTCCTGGAGGGCAGAAACCTCCGGAGGAGGGCCCCGCGAACTGGAACCCACTCCACCAGCCATCTCGGCTGCCGCTGTCTGGTGGGCCCGCTGAAACACGGGGCAAACGTCAGTCAAAGGCTAAGCATCAAAAATCCAGGTCACAAAAAATGCATTGCATAGGCTCACCAGGATCTCCAACTCCTGTCGGATGGCCACCAACAGCCGCCTGGCGTCCGTCAGCTGGGCCCGCAGGTCGGCGATCATGTTGTCACGAGCATCCTGCATTGCACATAAGTCAGTACCATATGCATATACATATAGAAGGGTGAAGCATTTTCATTTCACTTACCCCTGCCATACCACCAAGGAGAGGCGGTCCCCGTACGTAGCTCGATATCGTCTCATGTAATCTGTGCTGTCCTGTACATGGGACACCACTGGGACCCCGCCCTGCTGCCAGTCCTGGTACTGTGCTGGGAAGCGCGTACGCCAGTCCACAATCTTCGCCTTCCCCTTGGTCTTCCGCCCAATGCGGGCCGGCGCATCTACATCAACCCACTCCTGGGCTAGCCCCAACGTCCTCATGACCAGTCTAAGCCGCAGCGGCTCGATCTCGTTCAGACAATGGACCCACACGTCCCGCCTGAAACGAGGAAGACCCGCTACAACCCAAGGCTGGCCAGCGTCGCCCATGCCCAGGTAGGGCCTCCACACCACCTGCATCACCATACATACATCATATTAGTTACCATTCAGTCACACGCATAAACACAAAAAAAAAATCATACGCATCATACCATGGCCTCGGGATACTCGCTCAGCTCCCGACGAAGTGACGCCAGCTGGTAGCCGTGGGGTGCTGCAACCACGACCGGCCTCCACTGCCGCGCCAGAGGCACGGCCCTCCTGTTCCCATGCCTAGCCCTCCCCATCGGGAAATAGTAATAGCTCCACACCTGCATCCATCATACATCATTAGTACAATAATTGCATATTTAACTGTGGGAATGCATAAATAAAATGTTTACCTGGAGGAAAGGTGCGAAGCCGCTGACTGTCGTCTCCTTCTCCGAAGTCTGGGAGAGATCAGCAATCAAATGGGCAAGCAGAGCCGCTCCCCACGCGTAGTGTCCCACTCTGTCCAGATCCGCCAAGATCCCGAGGAAACGGCAGTGGATGCCATCCCCCTTCGTCCCCAGCAGAAGGCGGCCCAGGAAGAAGAAAAGAAACCTCCGAAGGTCTAGATCCACCAGCTCCCTCTCGCTCGGATCCTGGGTGAAAGCTGCACGGGCATCTCTCTCCAGTCGTGCCAGAAACTCCGCTCCAGTCTCGCTGACCCGCTGGCGCGGGTCGACGAATCCGAGCGCCTCCATGATCTCCACCCGGCCGACTACCCTGCTGTCTCTATCAGTCACGCTCGTCTCTAACCACAGCAGGTCTAGGGCACTCTCTCGGTAGTCGGGGTAGGTGACCCCGCTGACTGCCTCTCCGTCAACCCGTAGCCCGGTAATCCGAGCCACGTCCTCTAGTGTCGGCACCATGTGCCCCCAGGGCATCAGAAACGCCCGGCTCGGTGCGTGCCACCGCTCCCTCAATGCCTGGATAAGAGGAAGGTCGAGCCGGAAGGGCTCGATCCTAAGGAAAGCTCCAAAGCCCATGGCGTCCACACGCGCCCTCTGGAAGTCCGGCAGCCCGCGGTATGCTGCCACCACCAGGGACCAGCTGATCCGGCCCTTCATCACGCCCTGCACACCACAAAACCAACAGAGAACACATCAGCATCATGAACAGTAATAAACAATAACACTGTATATATACTACTTATTCTTTTTATTTTATTTTTACTTTTTTAAAAAATTTATATTTTCTTGTGGAGGCGTCCAACGCCCTGGACGCCTCCTTCCAATTTGCTTTTTTTCTTTTTTAGAAAAAAACCAAAAACCCAAAACAAAATTTATTAATAATATGTATATTTTTATGCAGGCGTCCAGGGCTTAGGACGCCTCCTTATTTTTTAATTTTATTTTATTATTTACGTAAATAAATAAATAAATAAAAAGAAAAAGAAAAAGTGGAGGCATCCAGGCCCCTGGACGCCTCCTTCTCTCACTATCCGGCCTTCTCTCACAGCCTCTCGCACGCCCGTTTTAGCCTATTGAACCACAGAGTGAGAATTCCGAAGTACTTACCGGGTCGTGATCGTCCTCTCCCGCGTCACCAGCATCCGCAGCGGCCTCCGCGGCCAGAAGCGGCACCTCCATCTCCTCCTCCGCAGCAATCTCCTCTGCTACGGCCTCCTCAGCATCGTCTCTCAGTCTCCTCGGACGACGAGCCAGTCGTTTACGCTTGTCTCCACCTCGGTTCGGGCCTCCTAACTCCATTGGGGCGAAGAATGGGTCTGTCTGGTTTGACCGGATCGTTTGAATGAACAGTAAGTGAGTAAGGGGGGGGAGCCCCCCCTATATATAGATTGAGCTTTAATTGGGGCGTCCAGGCGCCTGGACGCCCCCACTTTTTTATTTTTTTAAAAAAAATTCAAAAAAACTTAGGGGCGTCCAGGCGCCTGGACGCCCCCAAAACAAAAAATCAAAAAATAAAAAAATAAAAAATTAGGGGCGTCCATGACCCTGGACGCCCCCAAAAACATTTATTGAAAAAAAATTATAAAAAAATAGGGGCGTCCAGGCCTCTGGACGCCCCCATAATAAAAAAATAATAAAAAATATAATAAAAAGAAAAAAGGGGTTAGAGAATGTATATAATCCAAAGCACAAAATAAAAATACAAAGAAAAAGAAAAATCACCAAAAAAATAATAATTAAGGGGACAAGGGTCCGAAACATCCATGCCAGATTTTATTCCATCAGAAAAGCAGAGTGAACTACATCAGGGGTTTAGGCACCTTAGGCCTTAACTTCCCCAGTTCGGTCACATAAGCCCTCCACGGCTCGCATTCTTCCACCACATGCGCTAAGGCCTTTCCCGCAACACTTGTCTTCCAGGGAGCTTTAATGGCCTTCGCTTCCTTCGCGTCCGCTTCAGTGCCCAACTTCCTCTTCTTCAAAGGAACGATGTTAGTCGGTGGCGGGAACGAATGGCGTGGGATGCCAATCTGGAGGCAGCACCGATGCGCATTATAAAGGACGAACTCGGTCGCGCCGATCAGTTGAAGATCAACTTCGGGAGAAGACCTCATGAGGAGATCTAGCGAAAGCAAACATGCCGGTGCGCAAGTAAAGAAGCCTTGTGTCACGGTGCGAAAGTGAGACCGCCAGTCTTCACGTTTCTTCAGCCACGGATCGCGGTTCACTACGGTACCACCGAAGCCTAACACGTCGGCTATGTGATGAAGAGGGCTTTGTTGGAAGAGCTTCGAAGCGGTTGGCATTCCCTCGCGGTGGTCGAATTTGAAATGCAAATCCAGCCAGCAATTCAAGACAAGTGCACAACCAAATGGAGGCTTACCCATGCTCGAGGCAGTAAGACCGCTGTAAAGATAGGCAAGGACGGCGGGTCCCACCCTCTTTCCACGCCAGATCCCGCAGATAGCACCTAGTTGGTCTTCCTCCACCATGTTGTCGGTATAAGGAACAAGAGAGCACCCGCCAGACAGAAAGTGAACCCCTTATGATTCCCTCCAAATAGTCATCGTCTGGTGACCCTCTCAGGGCGTCCATGACCCACTCCGCGAGCTTTTGTAGATCGATCCCCTTTTGAGTATGGACCTTTCTGGCTGCGTCGGGCGGCATGAAGCTTCCAAGGACGCTTTCAGAAGTCCCCCGTGTCAGCATCCGCATAGCCTTCACCTTCCCGTCACTCTTGAATTTCTTCAATCCGAGCAGAAGTTCCACCTCCTCGAGGAGGATGGTCACCTCGAAGGTCGGGAAGATAAAAGTGTGGGTCTGGGGATGCCAGATCTCCACTAGTGCGCCCATAGCCGCCCAGTCCATACGAATCTTCTCGTAATGCTTGGCGTGAATAAGGAGCCCCTGCAAATGCCACTTCGAGAGTATGGCCCTCATGCCAATGGAGATATTGGAAGTTAGCTTTGAAAGCCATGGCAGTTTGGAAAACTTCCTCGGGCCTGGGAAGAGTGGATATGGCTGGAAGAGGAAAGAAATAAGAAATGAAGGAAGTAAGAAGAAGGTTCACGTGGAGAAAATTTGAAAAGAGTCAGCTTACCATATGCGACATGATCGTCCCACTCAGATGACCCTCGAGGTCGGAGAGTCGCCTGATCTCGCTGCTAGGCTTGCTCCTCTTCATAACGCGGGAAGACTCTCCTTCCATCCTGAAATCTCTAGATTCTCCTCTCCTTCCTCTCCTGAGCTTCCAAAACCCACCTTGGTGCATTTGAATGAACTAGCCTAAGGGAGTTCTTATAGGAAGGGAAGATCGCTACAGGACAGAACATGTCACATCAGCGGTCGCTATCAGGATTTTGTCTGGATCTCCTTTGAACTGTGGTGCGATTCTGCTATGATTCTGCTACTTTATGATGTTGCTAACCTTTGCTGGCCTGTGCAGGTTTTACTAACGGACGTCTTTGTCCTATCTCCTGTCCCACCTTTCATTGGTTGGTCCCACCATGTCATGCATCGTAGTATATGATACGTACGCTACTAGAACATGCCGAGGACCGTGCGGCCCGAACGAATCTGGGATCTGAGTTCCCCTTCAACAAAAACGGTGATGATCCCGGAAGAATTTGGGTTGTACGGATAGGCCGTCAATTTGTGATAGAATGGGGACGACGGTTCCATTCAGTGAGTTGATGCGCGGATAAACGGGCCCCAGCCCAGTATCAGCTCACCGGGTCGGTATCCTGACCCGTTCTTCACAAGTTGACAATATTATCCTTGGCTATTTTCTATTTTAGTTTGTTTTAAATTTTTCTTTGAACCCAGCATGCATTCATATAGGACTTTGATTTATTGCGGAAGATCATTCAAGTGATTCGATTGTGAAAGCCGTTGTGCTCCAATTCCCACAAATATGAGATATTCCACTCCGAATGAAATACTGAGTTTCCTTGAGACAGCCCCGACGCTGCTCTTCCAAAGGAGACCCTTGTTTGGACAGACCCTCAGATATTCCTTTACCTTTTTTGACCCACCTTGGCCGCAGCACTTCCACATTGGCTGGTAACCGCTCCCCAAAGGTGAAACCTCCGGTTTATGACCCAGGTACTTCCACACCGAGAAGTTGGTCTCCTTTTGTTTCGTGCCTGAGCGCACATCTCACCCTCCCTTATTTGATCTCCGTCCAAGCAATCGTCAATATTTGAAAGACCTTCTTCAAGGTCGCCTCATTGAAACTCAGGAAAGATTCCAAACAGTAACGTCAAAAGCGTGTCTCATCACACCTTGGCATCAACTTATCAGTCCGCTCCCACTCCATTTCACTTCACTTCGATACCATTCCACTATGTATCGCTCCCTTGCAAAGCAGACGCCAAGGCGGGGCAGCTGTAGACACGTCATTCCTGACGCCTCCTGAGAAAGTCTCATATTACTATACAACGCCCCGCGACGGCTTACGCGTTTTGAATCACTTGAGTGCTTCCTTTTCTTAGTCTTCTTCCGCCCTTTTCGACATCCGGAATCGTCTCGTCACGGCATTCGGACGGCATCAACACCAGTCAGACGCATCAGAGGTTCTGGAACCAAGAAGGGTATCTGCCGGGCAGCCGCCAACACGTTGTCCGAGGACCCGGGTGGGTCTTTATGGGGGCGTCCAGGCCCCTGGACGCCCCCAATCTTTTAATTTATTTTTTTTTATTTTTCAAGGCCCAAAACTAAATAAAAAAATAATAAATTAATGGAGGCGTCCATCCCCTGGATGCCTCCATAAAAACAAATATAAAAAAATATAAAATGCCCGTTGGCATAAAAGACAAAAAATAAATAAAAAATACATATTAATGGAGGCGTCCAGGCCCCTGGACGCCTCCATAAAAACAAATAAAAAAATCAAAATGCCAGCCCTGGTATAAAAGACAAAAGAAAAATAAAAAAATAATATAATTTTGGAGGCGTCCAGGCCCCTGGACGCCTCCATCAACTCCCTCACGGGCGCCGGCCATCGAACGACGGTTTATCGTGTGTGAAAAAATCCAAATTATAGAGACGTCCAGTCAGCTGGACGCGCCCATTTCTGAATCACGAGGCGCCGCTCACAAAACCACGCGTTGTGCCAAACCGCGTGCGGCCGTCGTCGGCTTTCGGTGGACCTGCTTGAGGCGTCCGGGACCCTGACGCCCCCACAAAATTATTCCAAAAAATATATAAAAATGGAATAAAATATTATTTCGGCCCTGATGGAGGTGTCCAGGGTCCTGGACGCCTCCACCCTCCGGAGCCCTATAAATAGAGGCCCACCCCCTCAGTTCTGGAGAGCTCAGAAGTGATCCGATAGGCTGCCGGAGCCCAGAGGCTACGGAGTCATTTTCTAACCCGTGGGTTCTTTTGTAGGTGGAGGTTCTGCCGGCTTCTCGGGTGCTCACGCTCGCGAGAGGAAGGTCGTCTTCATCCACCGCGCTTCCACGTCGTCCCCACGCTGCCGGAGCTCCGCCGGATTTCACCCTCGGCTCATCCAATAAGCCTTTTCTTCCCCTTTTTTCTTCGTAGTTCTTTTGCATTCATCATCTCGCATCCTCTATCCCCCTTCATAAGGGCGCCTCTTCTTTTATACTTCTTGCATCCATCATCTCATTTTCCTCCTACTCGAGTCCGAGAGGGGTTTAAAAGATAACACCAACCAGGTGTGTGTCTTGCCATCATTTCGTTATTTTTATCGCAAGGATTTGAATACTACACCTCCATCTTTCTAATCCACTTGTCATTTGTTTGTCGTTATTTTGCAAGGGTAGCCGAGGAAAGCCCTCTCCGTCGGCCGGCCGGAGGGAGAGGAAGAAGCAACCCGCCATCTCCCGCTCTTGAGGTAGGCGCGATCACTTTCTTATTTTGGGGTCTTTCGGCCCCTGGCGATCACATCTTATTTTCGAGGCCGCGGCGAGTCACTTCCCCAATGGCCGTTTAAATTTCCGTTCTTATATTCTCTTTATACTCTGTTATATTCTGCTCATATTCTCGAGGCCGCGGCGAGTCACTTCCCCAATGGCCGTTTAAATTCCCATTTTTATATGTTATATTCTTATCTATTCGTGTTCTCGAGGCCGCGGCGAGTCACTTCCTCAATGGCCGTTTAAATTCACGTTCTTATACGTTATATTCTTATCTGTTTGTGTTTTCGAGGCCGCGGCGAGTCACTTCCCCAATGGCCGTTTAAATTCACGTTCTTATACGTTATATTCTTATCTGTTTGTGTTTTCGAGGCCGCGGCGAGTCACTTCCCCAATGGCCGTTTAAATTCCCGCTCTTTGTATTCTCTCTATATTCTGTCATCTTATTATCTGCTCATATTCTCGAGGTCGCAGCGAGTCACTTCCCCAATGGCCGTTTCAATTCTTGTTATTTAATTTTTGCACCATTCCCGTCCCCCCGAGGCCGCGGCGAGTCACTTCCCGCTATGGCCGTTTAAACCCCATATTTTGCTATATCACACTTGTCCCGCTCGCCCCGCCGGAGCAATCTCCCGTGGTGGCCCCTTCTCTCTCTTCTCTTATTTCTGTGTTGCAGCAAACAAACACCAAAAGAAAGAAAAGAGGAGTCCGCGCGCGCTCCGCGTCCTCTCCGCTCTTCTCCGAACCGCGTGACGTCGCTCACAACCACTTGCTCCATCAATGACAAAATATATTGATGACTATGAATTTGACCAGACGCATCCACTGATTTGTGAAAGAATACCTGTCTGTCACAATAAACAAGGAAGTTGATCAGGCTAGATTTTGTGGTACCTGACCATCCATCACACATCAGTGTGACTCCGTACTTTGTCCATTTCTGCTTGAATGAGTCAATGTAACTCTTGATCTCAGCAACATGTTCATCAAGGTATACGCCAGCCAATTCTCTCGCTGTAGGTGGTTGCACGTGTAGCCCAAGGACCTGTGCTTCCTGAAACATTGGCTTGTAGTAATGGCTATTGGCTGCATTGAAAGGCAGACCCGCGTGGTGCCACCATTTTGCAACAGCCTGATCAAGTTTCCATTTAGGCCCCTTCTGGCCATACGCATCGTCCATCCTCGTTTGCTTGCCATGCTCTCGGGATAGTGCACCGGGCTCCACATCTTCAATGTTGATCGTTTGTGTCCTTTTTCTTTATGTCCCCGAGTCACCAGTCAATAAACTCCTTATGCCTCGTGATTGTCGAGTCGTAGATGAACCACCACTCCCTGATGCTCCGGTCCTCGCCGCCTCGCGACTACGGATTGTAGTCTCCTCGGGATGTCTTGACTCTTCCATGCTCTGACGTACTGCCTCACGAAACTCGGCTTCGTATGGATCGTTCACAGTGACATACACATTAGCCTGCTCAGTACGTGCTTGTTCGTCTTCGTCACTGGGTGTCCATGCACATTCCTCCTCGTTGCTGCCGCTTGCTATTCCGCTCACTGCCGTGGGTACACCCAGCAACCTCAGAGTATCCTGCCCCGGCTCCTCCTGCCAAATGCTTCTTCAATCGAGACACCCCTCCTCCCCGGTGTTCTATTTTACAATAGTTACAACGCCAACACCTACGGTTATCATCCAACAAAACTCCGTGTGACCACCCAATATCATTTGTTCGTTCCTTAGGAGCCATAGAGTGTTATCTCCTAAAATTAAGAAATTCAAAATATGAAATTATATTATTTCCCATCTACAACTAACAATGAACATAATTTTATTATTTGCGTACCATGCAAGATTAAATTCAATATTTAATACATCTTCATATAATTTAGTTCAAAATAATATCATTATTTCTATAACATACAAATAAGGTTAATATTTATAATTAATACATATACATTAAATTTAAAATTATTTATCACTAATTAGATATTTAAAATTACATCTCTAATTAAATTACATGACACATATAAATTATAAACATCTCTAAATAATTTACATTGTACATATAAATTAACTTTAAAATTATTTATAAAATATTCAACACTAAATTTATATTTACATTAAATTAAATTACATTATGCAATTCAATTAACTAATATACATTATGCATTTAAAAATATTTTACATCTACAACTAATACTGATATTAATATCAATATTTTTTCAAATGTAATACTAAATTTAATATTTAATATTACATTTACATTAAATCTAATATTTAAACATGAATTGAATTACACATCAAAAAATAAATTTATTACTACAACATGAATTAAATATTATTTATATTAATTCTACAAAATGAATTAAATAATACATAATTAAAATGATATTTATACAACATAAATTAAACAAAAATTATCTTATTTATATAACATGAATTAAATAATACATTCATAATAATATTAAATAACATAATAATATATTTTCTTATATTTTTTAATTAAAAAAATAAAAAAATTAAACAACCCCCCCCCCACCGGAGCTGGGGGCGGCGATGCAGACGCCCCCCCCCTCCCCATCTCACCCTCCCCCCCTCACGGTGGAGACGGCCCCCCCTCCCCCCTCTGACGGTGGCCGGCCCGCGACGCCCCCCCGACACCCGCCCTCCCCCTCCCCGACGCCCGCAGACGCCCCCTCCCCCCTCCGACGGTGCCGCCCGCAGACGCCCGCCGCACGCCCCCCCTCCCCCCTCCGTGCCCGCGACGCGCGCCGCCCGCAGACGCCCCCCCTCCCCGACGCCCGCAGACGCCCCCCTCCCCACTCCGACGGTGCCGCCCGCAGACGCCCGCCGCACGCCCCCCTCCCCCCTCCGTGCCCGCGACGCCCGCCGCACGCCCCCCTCCCCCCTCCGACGCCCGCCGCCCGCAGACTTCACCCCTCCCCCCTCCGACGGCCGCAGACGCCCCCCTCCCCCTCTCACGGTGCCCGCGATGGCCGCAGACGCCCACCCTCACCCTCCCCCTCCCCCACCCCCGCGGTGGCAGATCTACACGATCCTCACCCTCTCCCACCCCCCTCCTCACCCTAAAATAAAAATTTAGGGCACCTACCTCTGATCGCCGATCGTCGCTGCCGTCCGGTGCCGTCCGCCGCCGTCCGCCGCCGCTCTGCACCGCCCACACCCGCCGGCCACTGCCTTCAACCGCTGCGGATGCCAGACCCGCCCGCACCCGGCCCGCTATATGGGCGACCCGGCACATACGCGCCGTCCCGCACGAACCAGACCCGGCCCGCCTCGACCCGCTCCGGTACGCGGCGGGACGCACGGGACCATGCGGTCCAGTGCGTCCCGGCCACGACCCACACCCCGTGCAACCCGGCGTCCGCCTGGGTCGGGTCGGGTCGTGCGGGTCTGTGCGGTTCGGGGCGGGACGGCAAACCATGCTTCTAACAGACATTTCCATTTTCTCTCTAATTTGTTCACAGTAAATGAGTCATGAATATAACACTTTAATGTAAACTTAAAATTAGAGTTCTTATGATATATGTTTGACAACTTTTCTAAGAATTTCCTCTTGATATGCCAATGGTATAAACGATGGCGACAATTTGAAAACACTTTTACAACATCTCCTCCAATAGTCGGATCTTGATCCGTGATAATAGAAATGAGATGTTTTCCATACATTGCTCCAACCCAAGTTTTAAAGAGCCAAACAAAAGACACTTCAACCTCATCTTGTAATAATTCACAACCAAATTAATAATATTAACGGTCGATGGTGATTAACTCCAGTAAATGGTGCAAATGGCATGCTATATATATTTGTTTGTTCTATAGGTAGTATCCAATGTTACTGTACCACCAAAATATTGAAATACCATACGTAAACGAGCTATGCCCAAAAGAAGTTGATCATTCGATCTTCTTCGTCACATTGAATAGTATAGAAGAAATTTGGATCCTCTACTTATTTTTTCTTACAATAATTGAGCATAGTTTAAGCATCTCCAATATCTAATTTTTTCCTTCTGAATTATCTAAGTTCATTCTAACAATCTCTTCGATCCGTTACTAAAAATTATAGCAACTTTTTCGGTTGGTAATCCCTCCTCTTTAAAATGTGTGAATAAGACTTTTTGCGACAGTCGACGTTTGCTTATGGGATTGGAGATAATAAACCTTATTTGGAAAAATGATGTAATTATTGTAAGTTTTAATTGTCAAATGCTTTTACAATCCACCTTTTACTTTTTCTGCATGTCCCGAGCCACAATGAAGATTATTTTACGACCAGTGCGCATAGTTGAACATTTATTTCAATTTTTTTCATTATCTTATTCACCCATAACCTTATTTACACAGAGGTCTTGATTTGAACAAACAAATACTCTACTTATTATTTTTACACTTCGTGTTGCCGTTTTAAAAATATGGAATCTGATATCCGAATCCTTCTCGTTTAGTAAATAATTTATAAAATTATTCAGTTGCACCGAGCGAATCAAATTCCATTCATATCTATGGCTTTTAGATTTCTTCCACATTTTTTGATATATTAATTTCATCAATTGCCGTTGCCTCCATTAAAGTGACACTGCACCATGTAAGAGAATCAAAATAAATTAATTGAAGAAAAGCATGTAAAGGATGGACGGGCTGGCCATGGCATGCATGGATGTTTTAAACATGGGTGTTTATCTTATGAGGGACGTATCTCTGAACCACGTAGAGGACGATGGACGGGCATTGCAGGATCATTTTATTAATCACGCACCAATAAACACATAGTCAAAAGTTAGATTCCTGACAAACGAAGCATTTTTAAAATCTCTTACAAGTAAAATCCACGTTAGACTTGACCTGAAAACATTGACCTTGCGTGGCTTTTCTGGTGCCAATAGGAAAAGCTTCCGGTTGCAGCGGCGCCCTTTCCGCACCATCTGACCCAATTACCAGAAACAGAGCCTCTCAGCACTCCAAACGAGCAGGGGCGGCAGCAGACGACGGTTGCCATCAGTCATGAGCAGGGGCGGCGTTTGGGCAGCGTTCCAGACGAGAAACTCCGGCGGGGGCGTCATGACCAGGGGCAGCGGCGGCGTTTGCCGCACCCTCCAGGCGAGTAAGGGCGGCAGCGGACGACGGCCGCCGGCCGTCACAACCAGGGGCGGCGTTTGGGCGTCGTTCCAGGCGAGAAACTCTGGTGGGGGCCTCGTCTAGTCGCGTTCCACACGAGTGAGGCAAGCGTGTACGGGGGAAGGTTAATGCCACGTCCACCGGTTGAGTTCAGGTCGTCCACCGATTGCGTTGGCGACGTTGCACGGGATGTGTCTCATTAACTCGTGGCCAAGAAGAAGAAGACGTGACCTTGCATGGGTCTCCTTGCAACCGTAGAATTTTTTCAGAATGAATGAACGCGATTTGGCGGCAGCGGGATCCATAGCCACAGGTGACATGTATATATATATCTATATATATATAGAGGCAGGATCTTGTAGCCACCAAATAAGAGCCGTCAGTTCAGTTGGTCTTCATCCAACGGTTGCGGCAGGCGAACCGTGGCTAGCTAGCTGCGTGAAGTCTTCCCTAAAATAGAGGGCGAGATAATCTCACGCATGATATCTCGCGAGAGAAAACACGTGAGTCAGGTTTACGGTGCAAAAGATGGAAGCTCGCACGTCTTCTGCGTTTCCTCCTCTCGACCTCTTGCGCAGCAACCTACGGATGTGGAACGTCTCTTACGACCGGCGAGCATCTCCGTGCATGAGCACCTGAGCCCGGCTGGGCCTCCATGAGTCCTCTCCTTGGTGCTTGAGGAATAGGTAACAGACCCACGCAGTCGGCGGCGGCCTCGAATGCGTTGGCGGATCACGCTCGGAAGGGCCGCGTGAGCACATTGTCGAGCACTGCCGATGCCACCCCGTGCCTAAAAGAGAGGGGGTGCACCAGGATGTCGAGTATATACTTACAGACCAATCAGCTGTTGGATTTAATATTTTAAAAATTATTAAAATTTGATTTCCCGTGTGACTTTGTCCCACGTTGAAAGATGGAAAAAATTTTCATCTTACTTTAATTGGGACTATTTGCTACCTTGTGTATTCTTTGGGAGAGATTATGGTAGTTGAGTCATTTGAGTTTGTGGGCTCTTTGGACCTTATTCTATGTCACACACGCGTGTGTATTATTTTACCTTGTTGATGTTATGTCGTGCGTGCGTGTGTATGTGTATATTATTCGACCTGCATCCTTTTTGGGAACGGGAGTATATGTTCGTGTGTTTGACCGTTTTAGACTCTCATTAGGAGTCTATTTAGGGAGACAGTTCTTCCGAGGATTGACACAAGAATCGAATTGTTCTTCCTTTTGTTTTTCTTATCTATGTCATCTTTCTCTATAAGATCTCGAAGTGGTCACTGTGTTGTTCGCCCCGACGTCGCAATTTGGAAGTGCACCTTTGCGCTGTTATCGTTTAGGTCGCGTATCTTGGGGGAAGTTTCGCTGTGGAGCCTATTGCACCGTGTAGGGGAGAAATGACTCTAAAGAAAGCGACATCACACTTCGACCCGAGTTTGATCTTTCTAAATTTCAATTTCATATTCTTTCTGTTGATCCGCCTGATAGAGAAATCTCTCGAGTGTGTATCCGTGAAGAAATTATTTTCCAACATCAGTCACATCAACCTTCTTGTTACAAAAAAAAAATCATATGATTCACTATGTTGTCGTTCATCACCATGGTTCACCAATTGGAGCAGAGACTCGCCGATGAGTACTTTGGAAGAAAGAAGCAGTAGCAGTTCCTGCACGGAACAGAAGAACAAAGGTGATGTCAGTACTCTATATTTTCTCCCAACCTCTATTTTCATTAGGATGAAGAATCCCCATTTGCAGAAGAATGCAAGCGTACAGCTGCTTGGAGGGAGAGAGAGCTGAAATACACACCTTGCCCGTGCAACTGCTATCTATGTCAGAGCAGCCTGAAATCAGGTGCATTCTCGCCTGCAGTTTGCACCAGGAGGAAGCGATCTCATGGAAGATGAGCTCCAATGACATCCTGGTGCACCCCCTCCTTCCGGCACCCCAGGACGGTCGACGGGCAGGCCCCGGCAATAATGCTTGACAACGTGCCGAGGCAGCCCTTCCAAGCGTGATCCGCCGACGCGTTCGAGGCCGCCGCCAACTGTGTGGGTCTGTTGCCTATTCCTCAAGCACCAGGGAGAAGACTCATGGAGGCCCAGCCGGTGTCAGGTGCTTGTGTACGGAGATGGTCGTCGTCGTCGTTGGAGACGTTTCACATCCACATGTTGCTGCGCAGGAGGTCTGGCACAGGTCAGGAGGAGGACGACACAGAAGACGTGCAAGCTTCCATCTTTTGCGCCTAAAACCTACCTCACGTGTTTTCTATCGCGCGCGAGATTATCTCGCCCTCTATTTAGAGAAGATTTCACGCACCCGCAGTTCGCCTGCCGCAACCGTTAGATGAAGGCCAACCGACGGCTCTTATTTGGTGGCAGGCTGGCAGCAAGATTCATTGTGACCGGTGGCAATGGATCCTGTCTCCACACACACACACACACACACACACACACACACCACCACCATCTACCATTTCCAACGGGTTGTAATTAGAACGCCTCCTGCCCGGCTGGGAACAAGGATCGAGCACACGTACGGGTGTTCACCCGGCGGAGGGGAGTGGTGGGGAGCCGAATTAATTAGGGAGATGGGCGAAGTGGGGAGGGAAAAGGCCAGTGAAAGGTGGAGTCGTGGAAGAGCGGTACATTGCGGAGGCTCAAGGAGTTGGGAATATAAAATCCCCAAGAAAACCAATGCGATATCTAGGATCTACTCTGCACAACAACAAGGGAGAGGGAGTAGAAAAATATAGAGAAAATTAGGACACATGTTGCAACTTGATTCGTCACATTCATTAATTTGGTCCCGAGCTAAACTTAATTAAATTTGGTATATAGTTTCTGAGGGAACATTGAACTTTGAATTCAAGATCATCTGATTTTATGATTGGACGGCTGAGAGGAGAGTGATAAATTAGATAACAAAAAAAATGTAACATTAATATAACACTAACCAAGAGATAAGAGATTCGGATGGACAAGCTAGGTAGAAGAGAAAGAAATGGACTCGATGGCCGGCATTGGCTGGGGCCATCTCTCCCTCTCCACTGCTTATGTGGCATGGAGATAAATTAATAGAGAGGCAACTTAAGAGAGGAGATCTAGCTAGATTGAAGGAGTTAACAGAGTGTTTCTCTCTCTCTCTCTCTCTCTCTCTCTCTCTCTCTCTCTCTCTCTCTCTCTCTCTCTATCTCTCTCTCTCTCTTATTCATTATTTTTAATTTGGTGGGAGGCAAAATATTTCATGAGGGTCAGAGAGCGCGCGCAAGAGGTTCTCCGGAGAGGTGGAAGACACACATGCATGCACAGGACGAAACACATCCCAAATTTGATCCATATAATCCTGAAAGTAACACACACACACACACACACACACACATATATATATATATATCCTGAAGTTTAACGTATAATTCCTTTGGATCCAAAAAAACCTTTAACTTATTCCCGTGCATGCACTTGAGTTGAAGTGGAATTGCTGAGTTTCGGTTTATCTAACTTATAATTCCCAACTTTTTTTATTGCAAAAAAATGAAATAGTCATTAATGCAATAAGTATAAATATACATTTAAAGTGTGTTGTTGTCTTTAGAGTAATGTACGTACTAATTATAACAGTGTACGTACCATAGAATGTATATGTTGTAGCAACAATAAATTAATGCATATTGCAGATAGAGAAATTAAGGAGAAACTATATATATATATATATATATATATATATATATATATATATATATATGTGGGATCATATATGTATAAGATCTAATTAACCGTCGTTGCCTATATATTATGCATGGTGGATGGGGTGCCAAGTGATCGATCTTCACTTGAGGATATACGAGAGAAAATTCTGAGAAAGAGTTGACAAGATGGATTTAGAAGGACTGATTATATACGGTGCCATATATATATATATATATGCCACCTGATCATCAGAGGCCGGCGCCTTAACGAACGTCCTTTGACTAGATAGCTATCTGCTCAACTGGATCAACAATCACACCTTTTTTTAAGGGTACGTGTGTACATTAATTCTCGAGTATTTAATCACTTGATCGAGTTTTCGTACGTCCCTTTTAATCAAGAGATTTTTTTTCTGTACAATCTCATTATAATTCCGTTCGTATGAAGAATTAATTTTTCCATCTACATATACACACAACTATATATTCCGGTTTATACGTACGGAGGTCCAATTGCATGAATAAATTCCTGATCATATACGATGGGTTCCCGTCACTTAAATAATTAAGGGCCACTTTGGTAACGGGTTAGGTTGGGGGCGGGTGGCTTACCCGGGTTAGCCCACCTCACCCCTAACCCTAACCCGGGTGGATTAACTCATTCCACCTATTTCTTAGGAATGAGTTAATCCACTTTAACCCTATCCGACCCGGGTTAAGAAAAAAACTATCAAACAAGGAGTAACCCACCCGACCCCAGTTAACCCACCCTAACCCAACTTAACCCGTTACCAAAGAGGCCCTAAGAGAGCACTCAAACATATATAGATAGATCTTCACGAATTCGAGGGTTAAATTAACCTCGGCGCCGATCGATCGACACAATAAACTGCTGGATATATATATAAGATTATAATCCGTTCACCTCCAGCTAGCACACAAACTTGCCGGGATCACTCACAAACTTGCCGGGATCACTCACAATCCAAACCATCCAACACAAGAGAAGAACGCCAACATGCAGGAGCACATAAAAAAATCTATTATACGTACGCAAAATCTTAAAAAGGTCTATGTATGTGCTACCACTCGACTACCTTACACGAAGCACGAGGGAATCCGAGCACATCGATCTCGCCGGGAAATGTGGAACGATTAATCCTCCACTACGTACGTACTACTCAGCACTCCTCTAATTCTAATTATGTCCCCAGGCATGATAGCATGCACGGCCCCGGCAGTGCGTGCTCGCAATATCACACCTGCCGGGCGGCCAACTGATGACGAGTCATGCCCAGCAAGTCAGCTACCTACTTCCAACCGGGCACTAATCTCTCTCTCTCTCCTCCCTCTCTCTCTCTCTCTATGTACGGATCATAGTGGCTGACGTGGGGGTAAAAAAGTCAAATGTCGACACCAACTCTATGGCTAGTCACCGATGAAAGTTTGACGTCAGTTATATCAAATAATTTGATCTTCTCTTTGTGACGAAGGATCGGAACCGTAGTTCTTTAAACTGTAGTCAAAGGTCTATATAGAAAACATCTTCTTGAAGGTAACATTCGAAAGAGAAGAAAACACTGTAACTTTCGAAAGAGAAGAAAACATCTTCTTGAAGGTTAACTTTCGAAAGATAGTGATGAAAAGGGTCCCTCTCCTTAGGCTTGTAGCTAGGCTTCCGGACATTATCATTAGCAGTTGCTGCTGTCCCCTGGAAGAACTATCGATCTCCCTGCCAACTCACGTCCTCAGGTCGTACAGCTCACTTACAGCTCAAGCCTACACCCACGAAGGAGGGGGAGGCATGCAAGGTGGAGTTTGATGGTCTCCTTCCTATCTCCTCTGTCATCCTTTACAACACGGCCACGACCACCACCAATCTCTCTCTCTCTCTCTCACATTCATGGTGCTATGCAGTTGGCCACGTTAAAAGCGGTGGAGAGGGAGAAGTTAAAAACAGGAACAACTGGAATCCCCAGCATGTGGCCTACTTGACCTTGTTCTTACTACAACCATCTACTACAGTGCATGAGTTGATGGAGGTGGCATCCGGATGACAGTGTCACCCAGTACCGTACCATGATGTTGTTCTTATATTTGCATGCACCTTGCTCTCCAGTTTCCCTTCACTTTGACTTATACGCTTGGTTTTTGAATATTTTCCCTTCGACATGCATAAAGGTCCTTGGTTTATGAGTATATGCTACTATATATATATATATATATATATAGCACTCAAACCATCTGGACTTGTTAGCCATTCTTTTTTTACATATAGCGGCTTTGATAGCGTAATAAGGGTTAAGTAGAGTGAGTTAATTATTCGCCTTATTTCATCTAATCGGGTTTGATAATGCTGGTAGAGTATCCTTAGTTATTTGGAGTCGGGTAAGGTAGGTTCGGGTTGATGTCGAGTAACTTATTTGATCAAAAAGGTAGAATTAGTTATTCTAAGTCGGATAAGATAAGATTATGTGATTTTCTAGTTATTTATTATATTTTTTAATGTTTTATCTTATTTTTATTTTTTATTTTTAATAAAATAGAAAATTAATTATCAAAAAATAGAGGTTGATTCTTTGAGTAATTATTTATCCGAATTTACCCTAACCGATTATCTAAGTGACCCGCAATGATTTCACTAGCCACTGTGGAGAGTAAACAAGGGACAAGGCAAATGGCGAACACAAGTCACTTGTGTGTACTACCGCTAAATTCCGGGTAAAGAAACAGAGGTTCTTACTAATCTTCTTGGATAGCACTTGGTTTACCAACACCACACCGCCGGAGGGGTTGGACAGTGGACACAAATTGTTTTTAAACGTCACCACCTTCTCATAGAGTATTTTATGTATGCACATAGATATATAACCCACATGACATTCTTATGAAAAAATCAACCTTAATTATAGTGATAATTGTTAACATGAATCACGATCATAACCTTCATAAACCTCAGCAGCATATAAGCATGGCCTGTGTGAGTGTGACCAACAGAAAAGATGTTTGAAATTGAAAACAACATTCATAAACTGCTTTATAAAACATGCCAAGAAATGCTTTCTCGATCACCTGTTCTAATTAGTTTTTAATACACTTAATTTTTTTAAAACATATCATCGGTTTCTAAATCAATGAGCTCATTAAACGTGGTATTCTGAGTATACATTGTTTGGCAGGCTGTAAATTGATTTCCCACAATTTTAGACTAGAGCTCGAAGTATAAATAAATGAGATGTCAAGAAGGTTCATATATAGACCTTTGAAATTCGACAATTCATGACACTCCAATCATAAATATACACTCTGTTTAATTACAGTGGTTTACATAATCTTACAACACATTAAACTCTCTTGACTAGTTCCAATTTTCTTTTTCCTTTTGTTTGTCCACTATCCGCCACCTAATGTCGTCGGAGCTTAATTTAGGAATGAAGTTGAAAGGCATCCTACGGCCCAGACCCGCCGCCTCAGATTCGGTAGCCACTTTTTGATAAATTCACACCGTCCAATGAGTACTTTAACAACATCGCAGGATCCCAACTCCTCCATCTTTGTCCAAGCGTCTCTTTGGTTGGGATTGTTCAAATAGATTTTTTAAAAAAAAATTCTTACTTTGAACAAATATCAGAGTGTTAGATATTATGAACTTCGAAATTCACCTCGAAACTCTATGAGAGGAGATTTTGTAGATTATTTAACATCTCTCTTTTTTATCTTTCTCTCTCTATTTTAAAAAATTCACCAAGTATAAAAATCGAGATAACTTTGAGTCATTTAGTTGAGATGAAATTATACAGAAAATTCTAATAATTAGAATCCCCATATGATCTCAAACAAACGACCCCAAAAAAGTAAGGACGAAAGTATTGTAAGTTCGGACTATATACCTGAAGACATAATAATTATTTAATTATTGATATGTGGCAAAGTCGCAAGAGACAACATCACGGGCAAGGACTAATTAAGATGAGTTTTAAGAAGAGGCTCAAACAGGTGGAAGAATCACAGTGAACTAGGGATTTTGTAAATAAATTATTATTAAAAATAAAATTTTAAAATATATTAGAGATCATATCACTGTGTAAATTTAAATAATACATAAATATCATGTCATGTAAAGACATCTAAATATATTTTTTATAATTTTTTGATAAAATAAATGATATATCTGTAAATAAAAATGACATATTTACGTAATATAATTTTACGCGATGATATATTTGTTAATATCTTTTTAAGAGTAATTTTTTTACAAATTCATGTTGAACAATAATTTATTTAAAAAAACACCTTAAAGGTATTATATAACTATCCATCACTAGTAGTAATGTTATAGAATTATCATAATTAAGCATACCCCATATTTTTCTCTTTTTTAGATGTTCCTTATTCTTCTCTTTTGTGAAACATCTTTCTATTTTGTAATAAGGTACCGTCCACACGTTACTTTTCATGTATGCTTTTAAGACTTAATGTCTATTTTGATTTCGGAACTAGGTAGCAATAGGTACATCACCTTGGGTGGTTCACTTGTAACCGACCTCGGGTGATTTATTATTTCTCTTTCCATGTATTCACAAAATCTAACTTTATCCCTAATCGACTCCCGTTAAAGAAAAAAGAGTCAAATAAGAACAACTAATCCCACCCCAATTAATCTATCCTAACCAGACTTATTACTGTATTAAAGTGGTCCTTAGGGTTTAGGATTACTTCTTTGGCACTTCTGCCATGGAGTGGTTCCATGATCGAACGGTCAGAATGACTTTTGCAAATAAATTGGAAGTCTTGACTTTGATTTCATCAAGAACAATTGGTCTTCCAAGTCGCCCACACAATTACCTGGGGCCAAATTTCTTAGGAAAAAAAGAAAGTAAGCAAGCATAGACAATTAAGGCCGGGTGACAAGAAAAGGTTATTTATAAGAAGTGTTAAAGCCTGATGCAGTATAGGAGTTTGCAAATGATGACAATAGCCATAAGGGATAATTAATTAGATTTCATAGCAGTGTATGAACTTCATTTTCTACTCCTCGTCATAATTCATCTCATTAGTAAGCCCCCAGTCTTCTGTAGAAATGTCAAGTAATACTTTAACATTAACATCAAAGGGTGATGGAATATTATATATTATGATTATAAGTCTTAAAATATGTCGGTATTAATTTAACACTTTAATGGTAAACAATTATAACCCTTCAACATTTAACATTTTCATAAAAATTAGAACAGGAAGGCGGGGAGCTCCTGGTGAGGATAGCAAAAAAAACAGGGGACTTTATAATAAGGTGAATTCTAAGTGGGGGGAGAAAATCAAATTTAGGCACTTCTGAAGGATCCTAATTAATTGTCCCTAACAACAACAATGACAAGAAAAGGTTATAATAAATTCTCAAGCCTGATGTATTATAGGAGTTTGCAAATGATAACAATAACAAGAAAGCCAGTTAATGAAACAAGGGAGGACACCCAGGCATGTTGTTGCAGGGAGGGGTTAGCCTGAGCTTAGCTGTCTCTCCCTGTCACCCCCACCTTCTCTCTGTCTGTCCTTGAAAACAGCATGGATTGATTCTTGCCATCTTATCGCATGCTCTCATGCACATTTTCTCTCTTTTCCCTTCAAAAGAGTGGATTTTCTTTTGTGGCAGAAAGAACAACATCCCAACTAAGCAGAATCCTCTAGCTGCTGCTGTTATATAGTTCCCATCGGCCTCAGAGCTCATACCTCAGCGAAACCCATCTCCCCTGCCATCCCTCTCCTTCCTATCCCACCCATCATCATCACAGTTTCAGAAGACCCAAGTTTTGATCTTCCAGAGAGAGAGAGAAGGGATGGTGAGCATGGGGCAGCAGGTGGGGGACACGACGCTAACGAAGGTGTTCGTCGGGGGGCTCGCGTGGGAGACGCAGAAAGAGGCGCTGAGGGAGCACTTCGGCAAGTACGGGGAGATCGTGGAGGCCGTCATCATCTCCGACAGGGCCACTGGCAGATCAAAGGGCTACGGATTTGTAAGTCTCTCCGTGGATCTCCCAACCAGGAGGCGCCGCAGAGGAGGGCCTCTTCCTCGCCAGAAGAAGAGCAGGGAACACAGCAGAACATGAGAGAGAGAGAGAGAGAGAGAGAGAGAGCGAGATCAAGAAAGCAGCGATCATTCTTCTGTTTTTCTCTGATTCGTGGGCATGTGGGGTGGTGGGCGCAGGTGACGTTCAAGGAGGCGGAGGCGGCGAAGAAGGCCTGCGAAGACGCCACGCCCGTCATCAGCGGCCGGCGGGCCAACTGCAACCTCGCCGCGGTGGGAGCTCGCCGGCCCAGATCGTCGCCCGCCAGAACGGCGCCCATCCAGCCACCCAGGGCGGCGGCGGCGCCGCCGGCTAGCGGTGCTGGGCCGTGGTTCTACCCCTCCGTGTTGCCACCTCCGTCCCCGTTGCAGCACTATTACCGGGCCTTCCCCTTCTATGCCGCTTACGGGTACGCCCCAGCTCCTCATCCACCTCGCCAGATCCCCTCCACAACGAATGATCCGTATCATATTCATCTGAACAATTTGCGAGACGCATTGCCATGAACGCTTCTACTTTACGAACAAATGGGATCTTTCACTGGCTTATGCTGTGAATTGCTCATGGTCGCCATTAAAACTCTTCTCCTTTTTCTCAGGTACCCACCTTCCTACCTCGCAGATGGGGGATACAGCACGGTAAAATCTACTTCCAGCCTTATGAAACAAGAAACAACTCTGTTTGCTGTGAGAAAGAGCTCGACTTTGTGCACTTTGTTCTATCTTCCATCCGTTCTCGTTTGATAAAAAGGATTAAAGCAAAGAACCTTATGGCTTATACCCCTTTTGTGACAGCAGAAGCAGAGCCAATCCACCGGAGGAGGTTCCTACCCACCGCCGGCGTCGTACCCGGGGCAAGCGGGGCTGGCGGCTCCCAACTCGCCGGCGGTGCCCGTCTACCCCTGGCACCACTGGCACCAGCAGCCGCAGGCCATGGGGGTCACCGCGCAGCTCCTCACCCCCACGACGGCGGGGCCCATCACCACCGTCCCCGCCATGGTCGCAAAGCCGCCACCGGCCGTGCCCCCCACCAATGGTAAGCGTCTGGTCTCGCACGCCCATTCCGTCGAACACTTGCTGCTCCTGCAGACGCCCGCAGGAGCGGGTCCTGCTCTGCCTCCTCCATGCTCACTGCTCCGCTGATGGAAGGACAGTTTGCTTGGCAGTGGAGCAGGTGACCGGTTGCAGCTGAGAGCTCTGTGCCGAAGGAGCGAGGAGGTCTCGAGCACCCAATGGAGGAGATCTCCGTGGGTGTCTCCGCCATGGAGGAGCTCATTGGATTCATTTAATTGTTCTCTCTCTCTCTCTAACCCGATGCCAAAAAAACAAATTATTAATTTATGTAACTTTTCTTTGGTAATGTATTAGTTTATGTAACTGGGGAAGTCTTCTCTGTTTCCCAAGGGATTCTTGTGGGTAAAAACTTTAATGCCTTGGGCCAAAGTCGTCACTTATCTTAATCTGGTATAGATCTCCATGGTAACTCGGCAACATTCGGGAACATTTCTGAGAATCTCGACGGTTTAAATCTCTTTTAAAATCTATAACACCTATTTTTTTTAAATGACTCGAATCATTTCGGCTTTTGTGCTAACGGGGAGTCCAAACTGAGAGAGAAAAAAGGGAGGACAGGGTACACGTAGGGTGGCTTTGGTATGGAGTTAGGTTAAAGATGGACTAAGTCAACCCGATTAAAGTAATCGAGAATTAACCCATTTTTGATTTGGTATGAGGGTAGTTAATCTCGGAGTAAAGATGTGAACTAACATAATTTTAATCAAGTATGATTTGGTAAATAGTAAGTTAACCTAGTAATAATGAGAGAGAGAAATAGCATTTATTACGAGAGAGAGAGACACATTTAATTGAGTATTTATTGAGGTAGGAGATTAACCCACCTTAACCCACCCTTGGGTGTGGGTTTCAAAATCCAAGAATATCCCTGGATTAACCCTTAACTCAACCCGACTAACACTAACTCTTTATCAAAGCACAAAAAAATTTATTCCGGAGTTAACTTAGAGCTAACCCCGAGATAAACCAATATCAAAGAGAGACGTAAGATTTCCCTATCAAGGAGTTACCGACGTGCATAATACAATTAATCTGCATCAACTAGGTATTATCTGCTGCATTAGGAGAAGGGCAGTTTTGAAATTTTACTAATCATATATTTAGGGCGCGATTGGAAACCCACCTAGTGAAATCACCGGTGTCACCATAATCTCATTACCGTACAAAGCTCTTCACATATCAAAGATTTGTCGTCACTAAAAATCCCATGAAGCACATCTACATTTGCCTACGAGGATTCGTGGGCACATCAATGTTTTGTTCTTACAATCTCTCTCGTCAGATTTTTTTTTCGACTCAGAAGTCTTGACAATTGTTGAACATTTGATAAAACTTAAACCTTATAAGAGATTCTAATGATTGAAATTTTCACTGAATTTGTTCTCAAACACGTCCTTAATAGTGTTACTTGTTCACAAACAGAATGGACTGAAATTAACTAAGTAATGCTACAGTGGCACTCTTTTTGTTACTCTTTGGGTCACGTCACGTCATTTTCTCATCGTCTGATTTGAAGATCAAATGATAGGAAAAGATGATTTGAGTTTGGTGTGGACATTAAACTTCGATCATCCAACTTCATAACCGGACAGCTAAATTGAGAGTGACAAAACGTGAGACAATAAGAATGACATAACAATATTTCTCAAACTAATTTTTTTGAACTTTTTTGGACAGCTCGGGATCAAAGATGAGTAATTAGAGTCAACATTGATTGAGTGGTCTAAAACTGGACCGGAATTCAATTTTTTGTTTAAGTTTTTTTTTATACAAACTCTTGGTAGATTGAAAACCATACATTTATCACTCATATTTGAGTTTCACATATAGTATTTGGAATACCAATGATGTGTAAGAAGACTAGAAGACTAGTTTTTGTATACAAAAGACAGCTGAAAATGTGCAAAATTACTATTTTCTCTCCCCACATTGAGCCATTTGGACAGAAATGAGACGCTGGATGTCCTGCACAGGCAGTAGGTATGACTGTTGACTGCTTCAGAGCAAAGCTACCTTCCTTCACAAGAAGATTGAAAGTTGCCTAACTCGCCAAAGAATGACTTACTTGACACTGGACGCCCTCCGTCCAATTAGCCCAATCTCATGAAATTTTCAAAAACACCACATATATATTTCAAATAACAATGATCAATTTAAATTACCTGAAAATCTGGCATATGGGATAGAATTAGTAGTAGGTTCACCACCCCACCAAAGAAACCCCGCTCCCGACTCACCGGTCATCCCAAGGGGACATGCTTTTGCGTTATGTTTCAGCGTCTCTCGTTGAGTCCGCAAAGGCTGAACAGACGACGGCCTTGTACCCAGCTCCCTCCACTTATGTACGTACGCACATGAAGTCTCCCATTACCATTAGGTAGTGTCTGATTAAAATTGTGAGAACTTATCTGACATTGTTATTAACTAGCAGGTTAACGCTGAATTCTGACTGACAGAAGGTCACATCAAATGGCATACATCTTAATATACAATAATGGCCGAACTCTTATCACCTCTTTAACAGAAGGTTAAACTTAACTCAGATTAAGATAAGCACGATAAATTGGCACACTTCTATCTCGTTTTATTTTGATAGTAATTAAGTTAGCTCTCTTAAAATCTCCTAAATTAATTCAGTGATATCTCACGTGATTTAAAATTTTTTTAAATTAACCTTCATAAAAAATGGGTGAGAGGTAAAGAAAAAATAAGAGACAAAAAATGAGAGTAAAAAAAATATTTTTACGCATCAGATTAAGTTATCTCATATCTAGAGATGATATAAATTAATCCAGACTAACTATGATTCACTTAATCTTAAATAAATTTATTAAATCCACCCCTACCAAAATAAAACATGTTGAATTTAAAATAAATACCAGTTAATCCTAAAATAAACTTGAAACAAAACAGGGCTTCCCATGGTGTTTTTTTTTAATCTATTCTCTTCACCGTACGTGCAACAGATGTGTCATAATAATTTTTTCATGAAAAATTACATTTGACAACGAACAACTCCGTGCATTCCCAAAATCCATCCAAAAATTCCATAAATTAAAAAAAAATTATCTATCCTCCCCATACGTCTCTCTCTCTCATTGGAAAAAAAATCTTCTCTAGTTAGAAAAAATCTGACTAGACATAAAAATCAAGGACAAATGATGCATTTAGTTTGACTTATAAAATTTAATGATTAGAATCACCGATAAACCCAACCCAACCAAATGTACCCCTGGGAAGAATCGGCCTGGCTGGCTTTTAGATCAAGATTTGTACATCGTGGAGAAAAACTAATCAAGTTCCATCATGCTACAATACGGGCTAGCGCGACTAAGATCGACTTGGTCAAGTGACCAAATTAAACCCTTAGTTTTTCTTCCTACGCAAATTAACTCGGATCAACCCAGTTACCAGCGCCTACATACAACTCGTAGTGGTACGTTACAAGTTACTCTACTAGGAGTACGGACCATCCTGCCGTGCTTTGGATGTCAAAGAATCCAATCATCTAAATTAAAGGTCAATAATTTCCGCTTCGATGTTTTCAACTGGTCCCGGATGAGAAGGATTCACCGACTTCTCCATACCTGAACTAATATCCGAAGATAACATCCGCCGAGCAAGTCTAAAGGAGCCAACGCCAAAAAGGTAACCTCCGAGGTCAAGCAGGACATTTTGCAGTTACATGAGAGAAAAAAGGACAAGGTAACTCGATCTCAAAGAATCATCTCAGAGACAAAATCCGATTAACTACATCTCACAAGAACCGAATTAATTGAAAACACTAATAAGCGATCACTTAGGCCACACCACAGAACAGACAACAAAACCACCACCGGTAAAGACTAGGCTGTTCCTTGTCATTAAGACCTAGGCTTCTCTTTTTTCTCCTTGAAAAGGGCCAGCAGGGAGACACCCGAGACCTTGACAACCTTAAACCTGACTCCGGGAATATCTCCGACGGCATGCCCCTTACGACCGAACCCTGCAATCAGCACCTCGTCCTGGATCATACAAAATGAAAACGGATCCAAAAATTAGAACCCAACTACAGTGATATCAAGGATAAATGTTAATCGTATTATCAAAAACATCATGATGAATGTCGTACATTTTCCTCGATGTAGTTTAAACAACCATCGTTCGGAACGAAGGCAGCGATCTTCTTTCCATTCTTGATCAACTGGACTCGGGCACACTTTCGGATGGCAGAGTTCGGTTGCTTAGCCTCAATACCGCTGGTAATTGGCCAACCAATTGCACGTTAGTGTGCGAAAGAACAAAGAAGTTAAGAGGACATGGCATGGCATGGAAGCACCCTCACATTTTCTCCAAGACGATGCCCTTGGCATGCGAGGAACCCTGGAACGGCTTCTTCCATTCGTTGCCAAGATGGCTTTTCTTGTAGGCCTTATCTGCCCACCTCTGAGCCCTTCTGTGGTTCTTCAGCTTTCTAGCTGCTCCCATTCCACGAGTCTTCCTGTAAAAGCATTTCATCAGCGTCACAATAATAATAACTGTTTGCAGGTGATTCAAATAGCAAGCCAGTCATACATAAATTTCGCCAGCAGAAGGGCCTTCTTAATAGCAATATAAGTGCAAGAAACCTACTGCCATCAAGCATATATCAGCTACAAAAAATGTCTGCATTTTCTGTGGCCCCAAGCACATCACGTTGGGGACCCAAAGGCTCGAAACTGACAGTTTGAATCGAATGACCTACTGAAAAATCCTCCTCTGGCCAGATCTTCCGGCACCTAACCATGGCATCCAACAACCTGAAGGTCCCTCGTAGGCCACTTGTCATTTCACGTAGTGAACCTCACATAATTTAACAGGATTTGCATATAGCACAAAACTACAACGTAATAGCAAAAAATTAAGAACAGGCCATCTCATAGTAAATCCAAACATACAGGAACACTTTCAAAGTGCTCAGAATATTATACCTAATCTTGAAATGTAAACCACTGTGCGCCAGAGTCCTTCCCGTGGAATTTTCGGGAGATGAAAACAGAGACAAAGTGGTAGCATTGCTATAGCTTAAGTAGTGTAAAGTGCCCATGTGCTAAAGTTCAAATCAGCACCGGATTGTTCAATAAGCAAAATTTACACAATGAGCTTTATACATATAGAATATCTCAAACTGGATCTGAATTAAGAATACAATATGCATGTATACTATCTGGAGACCTAATGCATTTCACATTGTGTAAACGTGTGGAACTCGTTATTTTGGTTACGACTATGGAAACTTTGAGTTTACTAGGTGTTACTCCAAAAATCCGTTCTGTTTAAACCACCAAGGGTTATAACATACAGCTTCAAATGCCAATAGTTTAATCCTCATTCAAATTCACAGGGAGAAAAGAGTTCTTTTACGTAAACAAGTACAGTACGATTCAAATGCAATCCAGGAATTATAAAAAAATGTGTCATCAAAAATAACCCCACCGTTTCACAAATGCATAAACAGTGTCCAAGAAATTGAAAGAGCAAACAAGAAAACAAAAGTCATTCCACAAGTGCGGTTTTTTAAGCTTACGCATCCCTGTCCAACCAATTGAAGGAACAAAACCAAAAGTATCAACACCTAGAGTTGAAAGTGGACTAGAGCCAACAAGTACCCATAAAAAAAGCGAAAGCAATACGCTAGAAATAGGGCGACTTTATGGTGAAGCAGATATGTTACATACATTAAACACCGCCAAAAGAACACATGCACCTACCATCATATCTGGCATTACAAAGTCGCCAATTACTAATCCGATCCATGTTCGCCATATCAGTTCAGTAAACATATTTCTTCTGGGAAACATTATACTTATGTGTCTTCATTACTTCCCAGTAGCTCCTTAAAACATCAAACCCAGCCTTTGAAATGTCAGCTACCCAGTGCAGAGACGTTCTCCACGAAGGAAAACCTGATGGTCTCCAGAGTGCACCAGGTAGCATTGCTCACTATAGCTTATGTTAATGTTAAGCACTGGCGGCTCGATATCTAACCAGCGCTGGACCGTCCATAAGCAAATCCAACGTGAGCTACCACTGAAAGAGATGCAAGAAAAAGAAAATGAAGAAAACTCCCGCTCTACCTAATCCCCTCGGCAAGATCCAAGAAACTACAAGCAACTACTTCATCAACACCGCCATCATGTCACATCTTCCTAAAGATCAAACACTGAGCCCCTAATAGCGCTACACATGGAGATTAAACGAAAGAATAAAGATAAAACAAGCCCTTAAAACGAAAGAGACGGCATCGAACTAGAATGAATGCCACAACCACATCGAAACTACTCAAGAACCCTAGATCGGAATCCAAAACCACAGACAAATCAAACACAGAAGCATCTAGATCACAGGGGGGAGAGGGAGGGGGCAGCGATCGATGAGAAGGGGGCAGCAGCAGCTTACCCCATCTTGGCAGGCTAGGAGGCCGATCCCTGTCCTCCAATCTGCCGAGGTGGGCGCGTTCTAGTCGGCAGCTGCGAGAAAACCCTCACGTTTGCTGCGGAGCAGTATATATAGGCCGGCTTCTTCTGGTTTAGGGCAAAAGGCGGCACCTGAGGCCTTTGCGTTTTTCTGTGATGGACAAATCGTAGCCGTAGGATGAGAAACCTATCGCTGAGAAAGTCGTTAGGCTTGCTAATTGCTATCCTCTTGGATGGCGGATCTCCCTCTAGTATCGGATGCCGCAGTGCGGGCTTTTGTAGAACCCGATCCGTTAACCGACACCATCTTGCAACGTGGGAGAAAGCAAAATCGCTGATTTGCCCTTTTGGGTCAATGAATCACCGATCTGACTAGACTAAGGGGAGTCATTATTTGCAATGCTTCCGTCCAATTTTGATGGAATAGTGTAGACTGATGAGTCGCACAATTTAAGTAATTTGATGCCATTTTTATATATAAAATCAACTTTTCTGAAATGTGAGGACTTTTTACCTTAAATTTTGAGCTAGTGATGAACTACTTATGCTACATAAATTACATAAGTCAATAATATAATGTTATAATTATTTTTTATTTTAATCAATTTTTAAATATTATATTAATATTTAAGTAATAATAAACCAATAAAATCAAAGATAATTTTTTCATACACTTCATTCATCATGCTTAATATTATATCATTATATTATTATTATATCTTAAAATTAAACTGATTTTAAATTACTATAGTATTATTTAAATATTTAATATCAGATCAATACACCTCATGTCCGTTGTATCAGATTGATCTCGTGCAATAAGACAAGCCATGACTAGGAGTGCAGACGAGTCCGAAGAGTTATTTTTTATCAAACTTAAATTAATTATATATTGTACTTACTCTTTTTCCCCTACTTCCTCCTTGGTTCTATTCTTCTCTTTTAATTATTACCCTCTATATTCTTTTGCCAATATCAATATTATTATCTTTTACTATAAAAATTATTTTTTGAGTTGTCCGATTATAGATCAGACTATAGGTTGAGTTTTAAGCTAGTTTTTATTTTTTATTTTTTAAAAATAAAAAAAAGATACATCTTAATCAGACATCATGCGATACAACAAGTGTAACTCATAGATCCGTGTGATTCCCTCCTAAACAAACTCCGAGTTAAAAATAGTAACCCGCAAATTTTACAATCCTCGACATCATTCCCCGGAATTCATGACAGCCTGATAAGCAATGAAAAAATTGATTTCGTTAACATAGATGGATAGTATCATCCAATTTCAAGATAATACATTCAGAAAATGCACACTATATACAACCCATCCTGATGTAAAGGGATAATCCACTATGAGACAGAACACCGAGAGGAAGAAGACGAACGTCTTAAGACTCGCTTTCGTATCGAAGTTGTCGAGAGGTTTATAATACGATGAGAGAGAATTGAAGAGGATCCACACTCTCTCATCACACACATTACGTTAATTGATCTCGGGTACCGTGTTTGATCCTCAAGAGTTGAACACGGTATCTCCACTCAAAAATTAAAACAGATTTAAAGAAATTGGAATGCACGTCGCAACAGCCCAATAGACAAAGTTGAACCAGATAGAAGGAAAAATGACAAGACAAATAGTCTGATATCATGTGTACTCTACACTTGAACCAACCTTGGAGTGGAGCTGGGAGGTTTTGGTGATCTTGGAGGAGGCCAGATGCCAATGAATAGCCACCGTACGGAACACAGAATATTTGCGGAGAGGTGGTTTGGAATGACGAGAGAAAATATTTAATGGTCATCAACAACTCATTAAGTCAGTAAAAGAAAGGAAGGTAGAGCAAGATAACACGTCACTTACATGCAATATCATTTCCAATTTCTATTGCAGGCACTGTTTTAAAATTCGACTAAGATTTTGTTTCGGATAGGTTAATTAGTTACGGATAAATGATTTAATCGTTCGAGATAACTTGTAAACTGTAAGACTAAATATGCTCACATCAATATTATATATTGTCATAGAATTTTAATATATCATAAGTTAGAAATATGAATAGTTTTTTTATAAATAAATTATTGTTAAAGTTGAAACAGTAAAAAAATCATATCCGAAAATATATTAGTAGAGATATCTTCACTTTTATATAAATAGTGCACAAATGTCATCGCCGTAAATCCTCATTACTCATTGTGAATGTAACCCTAGTTAACTTTAACTTGACATGAAAAAAGATGATAATGCCCCTAATTAAAAGAATGGGCCCCATCTTCCTCCCAACCCCATCTCCCTAGGAGAAGAAGGCGATGGTCGGAAAATGTATGGGGTGAGGGGAGGGGGTTCCAACAAGGAAGGGGGTGGGGGTGGGGGTGGGGAGTGGGAAGGGAGTTGCAAGGGGAGGGGATTCTGGCGACTGCAGGGGATGGGGGAAGGGAGTTGCAGGGGGTAGGGGAGGCGGTTCCGATGAGGGTGGGTGAAAAGGGAGTTGCAGACAATCGCCACCCTCTGGTGTGCCTCCTCTCACTCGCCTGCTCCAAGGTGATGGCGTGGGTGATCCGATACAAGGCCAATGCCGAGAGAGACACGTAGCGGCTGCTAGAGAGGGAGGTGGAGGACAGGCGGCTCCTAGCAAGGTGCGTGGATAGGGTCTTCGCGGGCACATTCGTGCTTCGAGACGGCTCCATTGTGGTGGGTGGGTCGCTCTACACAGGGAAGGCCCCCTCCTCGAAGCCGCTGCCTTTGGTTCTGGTTGACTACGATAACGACATGGCACTGGCACTGGGTGCTGACAAGATTGTCACTTGCAAGACCCTCATCAAGGTGGAGTCCCTGTCATAGTTTGAGTACCAACTGAGATGAAGGGGATCATTGTGGGCCTCCTCTTAGCCTATAACATCTACCTAGAGTACTTCGCCCAAGTTCACGTTCCCCTACTTGTTGCTGGGCAAGGAGGAGAGCCACTATGTCCTCGACTACACAAATAGAAGCCTCAACCCGACGATGACCCTTCACTTCAAGCAGACCACCTTGCGAAGGAAGTCGGGGCCGACGATGGCCATGTACAGCTCTAGGGGCCCGCCTCCCAACCGCCCAGATGTGCTCTAGCGGCCCCATCATGAACCCCGTGAGGGGCAAAGCTACCGCTGCCTTGGCCGTGGGGTCGGGCCTCCTCGACCCCAACAGGGTGGTGGACCCTGACCTCATATATGCCACTGGCACTGACGACTACGTGAGGCTCCTTTGTGCCATGAACTACACAAAGAACTAGGTGGGGACGATCACCCGATTAAGGACCTTGCGTGATTGCTTGGAGGCATCTTTGTGCCTGAACTATCCATCCTTCATAGCCTACTTCAACTGGGATTGCTTAACGTCAGCACTGACATGGTGTGGACATACACGGCGAAGGTGGCAGAGGACTGTAGATGCTCATCTCCTCTAGGGGCATGTCCTTGTCTTCTTCCTCTACTACTGCTGCCACCACCTCCTGTGCAGAGGGATTCTGGGCCTACCACCAATCGTGGATCCCCTGCCTTCTCTTGCTCACTTGCTACATGGCGAGGCCATCATCGCCATCGAGCTGCCAACTAGAGCTCGTGCGGGAAGGAGGGTGACCTCATGCTCCTCACGCTATAGACCCCTCTACAATGGCGCGCCACCACCCCCGTGCTGCTTCCCCTTCGACTCCTGTAGCCTATCCCGTGCGTAATCCCCCTCCCTCTAGCGTTGCTATACTGCACAAGAGAGTCTCTCTCTCTCTTTCTCATCAATCTCTCGACCTGCCCCACTCTCTCTAAGTCATAACCATCGTAGAGCATAGGGGTATTTGTTGGCGCCATAGAGGTAACACCTCCCGCCCTCCCCCCTCTCTCCCCCCCTATGTAAACCTCTCACCTAGTGGATGGCCTCATAGGGTGGTTGTCATCTCTCTCTCTCTCTCTCTCTCTCTCTCTCTCTCTCTCTCTCTCTCTCTCTCTCTCATGTAAAGGTTGGAAATTAAGGGTCATTTTAGTCATTTAATCATAAAATAAGGAGAATATTTGAATCATTATAGAATATTTATCTTTTTGTCGACGAAAGTTAACCTCGATATCATTTTTACAACATTTCGTCAAAAGTAAGGATATCTCTGTTAATATATTTCTAGATATGATTTTTTTTGCCATTTCAATTTTAATAGTGTTTTTGACTAAAAAAACATACGCATAATACAGTCTAATATATATTATAAAAAAATAACAAATACATTAAACAACCACTAAGATAATCTTAAAAAGGATAAAAAGTGCATTAAATAAATAGGAGTTTAAGTTTTCTTTGTTACAACTTTCAAAATTTATGTTAATACTTAATTAATACCATTAAATGGTAAAGTCAAAAGGACTATAACTGCAAAGAGAAGATTCCTCGTCTTTCATATTTTTTCATACTAAATTAAAACTTAAACTAATAATAAAAAATATAAAATGTTTTGAATCCGAGTAAATCACATTGGTTTTACACTGATTTTTTGTTCCTTATGTTGTTCACTTATGGAATAAAGTCTAAGATTTAGAAGTTAAAAAGTTAGAATTCAAATCTTTTCAACTTTTAAAATTTGTTTTAATACTTAATTAATATCATTAAATGGTAAGGCCAACGATACTATACCGGCAAAGAAAAGACTCCTCATCTTTCATATTTTTTTCATGTTAAATTAAAACTTAAATTAATGATAAAAATTAAAAAATAGAAAAATATCTCAGACCCAACTAGATCACACGGATTTTATCAGGTTAGCCTGATTGTGTCAGGTTAATTGAATTTCTTCGAGTTTTAGGTCTTGGACGATCTAGACAATGTTTTAACCCAATTTTGAGACCGGGTGTAATGCCTCGAATTTTTTGGATCATTTTCGTGGGTCCTAGAGTGTGTTTTGTGCTTTACGCGTATTTTTCCCCGATACGCCTTCGAAACTCTGTGCATGGTGAACCGTTGCATTCTCCGACTCTGAGATAGTACCAGTGCGTTGTGCTCTTCCCAAAGATCGTTGAGGTAATTTCTTCGTATTTTTATGAATTTCTAAAATTTTTAGATTTTTCTATTAATAACCCCCCACCCCCTCTCTTTCTCTCTTTCTCACACTCTCTCTTCTCTTTCTCTCCCCCTCTCCTCCGAGCGGCCGACGGGGGCGATGGTGGGTGAGGCATGGACGGCGTGAGGGCGAGGAGCACGAGGATGGGGCGATGATCGAGGAAGTGGAGACGCGGCGATCTCGGACGGGCGTTCGGGTGCCCAGCGAGGGTTTCGCGGCATTTTCTTCATGGATCGGCGACCTCGGCACCTAAAATTTTCGGTGGAGGTAGGGGGACGGATCCTTAACCTTTGCACTTCCATTCCCGTGATTTTGGTAGGCCGTGGTGAGCCGAGGGAACGTATTTGAGCGTTTTACGGAAAATACATATTTTTGTGGTGTGAACCCGATCTAGAGTTTTGATCGGGTTTTTGGGGTCTAATTGGGTCCTCTCGGTGCTAGAGAGGTTGAGGACTAGTTTCCCCTTATTTTTCACTTCACATAGGTGTGAACGGGGCATAGAATGAAGTTTTTCGCCATTTTTGCCATTTTCAGGCTCAGGACGGCCTAGCGGTCCTTCCAGGGACCGCTAGGGTGTTTAGCGATCGTGTGGAGACCGCTAGGGTCCCCCCTATGTCGGTTCGAGCCTTGCGGTCTCGCGATGGACCGCCAGGGTGCCTTAGCGGTCTAGTGAAGACCGCTAGGCTCTGCTTTGCGGTCCAGGGGTGACCGTTTGACCGTGTTTTGGTCGTTTGAGGTCAGTGGGGTAGCGGCCTTGCGATTGATCGCTAGGCATCGCCTAGCGGTCAGGCCAAGGACCGCCACCCTGCTTGGCGGTCCAGGAGTGACCGCTTGGGGTTTTGGTTCGTCGTCGGCCCTGGCTGGACCGCTAGGCTGGGCCTGGCGGTCCAGAGGCGACCGCGAGGCTCCGTGACGGTCCAGAGAGGACCGCCAAGCGGTTCTTCGTGCTTGCCATGTCTGTTTCACGTTGTATTGGTCTCCGGTCGACCTGGTTGTGACTCAATGGTTGACCTACAGCCTCACGAATGTCCCAGACACCGTGGGACCTATCTTCGTGTTTTTGGGGGTGTCCGGAGGTGCCGTGTTATCTCGATTAACGTCCCCCCGTGTTTAGAGGATCCGGGTGACCCCGTGTGTGTGTTCTGGGTTTCCGTGTTATGCTTGAGTAAGTCGTCGTGAGTCGGCTTGTGTGCGGAGGGTCTTCCCCGCACGATGTGAGTCTCTCCGGAAGGTGGTTTCCGAGTGGGCCACGTGTATGGCCTTGGACGGTGAGTCCAATTGCCCAGCCTGGGATTGGAGGTTTCCTGCTCTTCCCTTGGATAGGGAATTACTCGGCGGCTTGTGAGTTACCTTGGGAATCGTGTCACCGTGGTTTAAGACCTAGGGATTAGGCCAGATTGACGGCATTGTGCTGTCGCGTACGACGGTCTTGACCTGAGTCTCGTGACTCAAGGACTGTTGGTTTAGTAGGTCTAGTGGGCTATCCAGAGTCCGGTGGTGTCGAGCCACCTGTTACTCCACGTTACTCGCGATGGGTGTGTGTGTGGCTTTCCGTGTTCACGTTTAGTGACCTCCCACTGGTCGTAGCCTTCTTACGGCACGCGTGTGCTGACCCACCCAGGGGTGGGAGAGCGGCTTACCCGAGAGTGACTATTTTTAGGCTGCTTACCGTAGGGCCCCCACGCGCTGCCTGAGTCCGGGCTTCGGGGGAAGAACCAGCTAGAGGATCTGACCTATGGCACATGGTCTGTGTGTGCACACTTAGTTGGGGGCTGTCAAACCCGTGCTGACGAGCGTGACCCCAGCTAGTCCTTGTTCGTGGTGCTGGTTACTATTGTGTCTCTGTCTCTGCCTGGGGCGTCGTAGAGAGACACTTGAGGGGCGGACTAAGACGTCAGTGGACGCATTCGACTTTACTTCTGGTGGGCAGTGCTCCTGTCACTTGACATGAGTTTCACGTGACTCGAGTTTCCATTTCCCGTCTGCGAGATGTGGTTTTACGTGTAGTTTCCAGGTGTGTTCCCGAGGTAGAGGTCCATGGTTTCTGGTGAGCGTCATCGAGGGTTTTTGACGCGGCGGCGACGTGGAAATATATCGACGGCACTCCGATATCACGAACAGGACGGGAACGGATAGGTTGCTACCTCGCGCAGCTCGGCCTCACGCCCGACGGTCTCACACCGGGCGACACTCAAACTCACAAGGAGAAAGAGAGAAGGGAAATGTAAGAGGGGAGAGCTCTCACAACACAATCTTTCATTCAATCTTTTCATTCATGTCTCGTAACACATCCCTTGGCCTCTTTATATAGGAAAGAAAGCCATAACATAGATACCATCTAACTTCCACTAATAGGGTTTATACCCTAGCCTAACAAGACAAAACCCACCCACCCACTTTTGACTTGTGTGTTTTAATCAAATAAAATACATAAAATACACACATGTTTATTTGACTAGTCTAATACACACAAAATACATAAAAAAACGTGTATCACTCAATACACACAAATACGTCGAGTCTTCAAGAAGTTAGATCTCCGAGCCACAAGCTCAGTGTCGGGGTAGTGCGGCGTCGGCTCCAAGTAGTGGGCCCGGTAGTGGACTCGGTGTCCCCACCAACCCTCCCGGGGCAGCTGGAACTCGACTCCGTCGAGTAAGGGGGGACACTGTTGTGGTAGTGCTCCAGCAGATCTGGATCGAGGTGCTGGAGATCTTCCCGGCTGATCCAGGAATCATCTGATGATGGACGGTCTCGCCAGCGGACAAGGTAGCGCTGATACACCCTACTCCGTGTAGTGGTCACCTGCTCATCCAGTATCCTCTCAATGTGCTCGCGCGGTGCGCTCAAGACTGTGGGACGCACAGGGGTGGGCTCACTCTCAATGGGGGGAGAAGGCTCGAAAGGGTCACTAGGAATCGTTGTGGGTTCCTTGTAGGCCACTAACTCTGCCACATTAAAAGTCGAGCTAATCCCGTATTTGGGAGGTAAGTCCACAACATAAGCATTGGAGCCAATCTTCCTCAGAATTGGGAAGGGTCCATCACTACGGGCTTGCAACTTCTTAACGGCTCCCGAGGGGAGTCGTTCGGGTCGAACCCGTACCATAACCATGTCACCTTCTTGGAATTCATGGTGACGCCTATGAGAATCAGCCAATTTTTTGTAAGTCTCATTACTTAGGTTGATTTGCTTGCTAATTGACTCATGTAGACTCTTGACATGCTGTGCAAACTCCTCAGCTGACTTGGACATCCTACACTCGAGGGGAAGGGGAATGAGATCCACAGGTTTTCTAGGTTGTAGCCATGCACGACCTCAAACGGACTCATACCTATGGACCGATTGACCGAACTGTTGTATGCAAATTCGGCTCTAGGCAAGAGAAGATCCCAAGTGCCAGAATGTTCCCCTACGAGACACCTCAAGAGATTCCCTAAACTCCTATTGACGACCTCTGTTTGCCCATCGGTTTGTGGGTGATAGGCAGTGGAGAATTTGAGTTTGGTGCCAACTAGGTGCCAAAGTGTCTTCCAGAAGTAACTAGTTAACCGGACATCTCGGTCAGACACGATGGTTTGGGGGAGACCATGCAGACGCACGACTTCATCAAAGAATAAGTGGGCTACTCTAGATGCATCAGATGTTTTGGAACATGTAATGAAGTGGGCCATCTTAGAGAACCTATCAAGAACAACAAAGATGGAATCATGCTTGTGAGCAGTGCGAGGTAAGCCAAGGATAAAATCCATACTCACATCAACCCATGGTTGATCAAGAACGGAGAGAGGAGTGTAGAGACCAGTGTTCTGTTTGACCTGTTTGACCATCGTGCATGTCCTACACTGGGCTACAATCTTGGCCACATCTCTCTTCAGGCCAGGCCAATTGAAATACTCCTCCACAGAATGGATGGTCTTGTTGCGGCCAAAGTGACCAGCAAGACCTCCAGCATGCATTTCCCATATCATGAAGTCCCGAACAGAAGTCCTCGGGACACAGAGTTGCTGCCCTCGAAATAGAAAACCATCCTGGAGTAGATAGTCAGAAAAGGCTATCGAGGGTCAAGCAGACAGAGCAGAGCAGAGCAGGGCCAAAATCAGAACACTCTCCATAGAGTTCCTTCATGCGGTCAAATCCAGTGACCTCTACCCGAACAGTGGAAAGAAGGGAGACCCTTCGACTCAAGGCGTCGGCCACCTTATTTTCCTTTCCAGCCTTATGTTTTAGGACAAATGTGAAAGACTGGAGGAATTCCACCCACCGACCATGCCTCGGGTTTAAGCCCTTCTGTGAGCTAAGGAATTTCAAAGCCTTATGGTCCAAGTATAAGACAAACTCTTGTGGTAAGAGATAGCGTCTCCAGTGTTTGAGGGCTTAGACCACGGCATAGAACTCCTTATCATAGGTGGAGTAACGAAACTTTGCATCAGAAAGCTTCTCACTGAAATAAGCCACGGGGTGACTTTCCTGGCTGAGCACTCCTCCTATTCCTATGCCAGATGCATCACAAGATATCTCAAAGACTTTGAAAAAGTCTAGCAGGCGGAGGACAGGGGCTTTAGTCATGATCTCCTTTATGGCACGAAATGTAAGGTTTCGCACAGCACCTACGGGCGACGCAGCGGATAACAAAAATTTCATTTGCCCGATCCCGGTGTTATGGAAAGTTTAATGTGTGCTCTAATCGGTGTTTCTAAGACCCTAATTACAGGTTGCGTGTTTCACCTTGCGTGGAACGACGCTGTCCGCGATGCCCGATGCAGAATATCGAGCCGCACAGCTGTACGGCCTCTAGAGCATATCCACACGGACCCTTGCGCAGCGACGGTACCTCCCCGGCACAACTTTCCCCGACTCTATCACCTTCTGGAGAGAGAGAGAGAGCAAGAGGGAGAAAGGGGGAGGCTAATCCTCTCCTTTAAGCCTTAATGCTTGATTAGCTTAAAGGGTTGGAAGAGAAGGCTCGAATGAGCTTCAGGTAGGTGCCATATATATAGAATTTGGATCCTTTTCTAAAGACCTCCAAAGGACCAAAATTGTATATATGACCTTTCCATTATTATACATATGTATTAAGCCCCATTTACACTCCTTTCTAAAAGGAATTAAAGGGAATTAATATATACATCTGTATAATAATAATCTGTCACCCAAGAATCTATTATGTGTGATCCTCTAGGTCCATAGTCACTCTAGTTTAATGCTCATTAACTTCTAATTCCAAATTAGAAGTAAATTAAACGTATTATTCGCTTCTACTAGAGCCGAATAATAGTTTAATTCATTCCGAACCTTCGATCACGTTGGGTCAAGTAAATTCGCGTGATCCTAGAGGACGCCGGGTTTAAACCAGCATGTCTGGTACCTGTAAGTCCACAATTACCGCATCGATATAATCCCTCGCTCCTTCTATGAGTCTGGTACGATCGAGGGTATGGTTTCTGTCAAACCCCATGATCGTGCCATTTGACTATGACCTCCTTAAAGTGTATGACGTCCGTCCTAAACGAACTCATACGACCCTGGCCTATTTAACGGAGCGTCAATGTCATGACCCATTAACTGTCTGATATATATCCGACAGTGAGCGATCCCTTCTTGACCATTGACGATCTTCACACGTATCCTGGAGTGGTTAACGACTCGGAAACTCATGACTTATGGTTAAAGTCACTTAGCCAAGTAATTAAACCATTCCAGTCCTCGTGTAAGATCCGATCAATACCTCAGGTCAAAGGACCAACGATGCTACTGAGACAGTTGGATCTTCAGTTGACATTAGGTATAATCAACCATCTGAAGATCCAATAGCGGATCAGTTCAGTGTACATCCTCCGAGGACATACACCTACACATATGTGTTGGTACCCCGCACCAATGACCATGAGACTGGTCACTGACACAGCATGTGTACTAGTTTAATAGGTAATCAAAGTCCCCGAGTGATTACCCTCCAACTATGAACAGTTTAAGGTATGTGTACATGTAAAGTCAATCTCATGTTCGAGATCCCATCTCGAGCTGACTTTACAACCACATATCCTAGGGACAACATAAAGTAACACAATCGCATATTTACGCTCAAACACCACTTTATTAATAATGAATAATATCGTACAACTATCAGGCCTATGTGACCCGAAATTGGTCTGTAGCACACCAACACTAACAATCTTCCACTTGAACTATAGCCAATTGCCCACAACTTTGAGGCCCATCTTATCCCGATGACGCTCAAACACAGTCTGTGTCAAAGGCTTAGTCAGTGGATCTGCTATGTGGTCTTCTGACGGTACACGCTCTACCGTCACATCTCCACGATCAACAATCTCCCGAATAAGGTGAAAGCGCCTGAGAATATGCTTTGACCTTTGGTGAGATCTCGGTTCCTTCGCCTGGGCGATGGCCCCATTATTATCACAAAATAATGGGATGGGAGGTGTTATCTCGGGAACTACGCCAAGTTTCAAGATGAATTTCTTCATCCAGACGCCTTCTCCAACTGACTGCCCCTCCATTCAACATGAATACAAATTCAGACATAGATTTACAGTTATCTGTATCTGACTGGAAACTAGAATCTGTGTAAGCTCTAAGCTATAGGTCCTCTCTTCCATAAATCAGAAAAAGATCCTTAACCCTTCGCAGGTACTTAAGGATGCCCTTTTACTGCCTTCCAGTGCTCTTCGCCTGGATTTGCCTGATATCTACTGACAATGCTTAAAGCATTGGCAACATCAGGCCGTGTACATAGCATTGCATACATGATTGACCCTATCGCCGAAGCATAGGGTACCTTATTCATGTGTGCCACCTCCTCAGAAGTTTTAGTACTCATCCCCTTGGATAGGCAAATTACATGTCTCATGGGAATGAGACCTCTCTTGGAATTTTTCATCCTAAACCTTTTGAGGATAGTGTCTATGTACATGGATTGGGATAATCCTAGCATCCTTTTAGATCTATCTCGATAGATCCTTATGCCCAGCACATAGGATGCTTCTCCCAAATCCTTCATGGAGAAGGTCTTGGACAACCAAGACTTGGTTGATGTCAACATATCTACATCATTCTCGATGAGTAAGATGTCATCAACATAAAGGACCAAGAAGGTCACTGAGCTCCCACTGACCTTCTTGTAAACACAGAGTTCATCTTCATTCCGAATGAAGTTGAAAGATTTGACAGCCTTGTCAAATCTTAAGTTCCAGCTTTTAGATGCCTGCTTTAATCCATAAATGGACCTTTAAAGTTTGCATACCTTATTAGGATGTAGCTTGGAGGTGAGTCCTTCAGGCTATACCATGTATACCTCTTCTGATAGATTTCCATTAAGAAAGGCTGTCTTCACATCCATTTTCCAGATCTCATAATCCAAATATGCAGCAATGGCAAGGAGGATTCTGATTGACTTAACCATGGCTACCGGCGAAAACGTCTCCTCATAGTCAATGCCTTGCCTTTGACGATATCCTTTCGCCACTAGTCTAGCCGTGTATGTGTAAACCTATTCATCTGCACCGATTTTTCTTTTGAAAATCTATTTGCAGCCGATATGGATTTTCCCTTCGAATACATCAACTAAGTTCCAAACTTTGTTGTGTACATAGACTGGATTTCTGAATCCATTGCCTCTCGCCATTTCTCGGAGTCTACACTACGGATCGCCTCCTGTTATGACTGAGGATCATCATCCTCATCGATACATACCTTAGATGACCCCTCTGAGACATATCCAACATATCTCTCAGGTTCTCTCGGTAGTCTACTAGATCTCCGTAGTGTCAGTGTTTCACTCTGAATAGGATTAACCGATACAGTCTCATTTAATGAGTTTGTGTCTATGGGTTGTGGTTCTTGGACCTCGTCCAATTCTATCTGGCTCCCACTATTTTTTTGGAGTAGATATTCTCTTTTCAGAAATACATCTCTTTTGGCCAGTAAGACCCTTTGCTCAGAAGGGTGATAGAAATAATATCCAAACGTCTCCTTTGGATATCCCACAAACCTACACTTATCGGTTCTCGACTCAAGCTTATCACTATCGTTCTTCTTTACATGGGCAGGACACCCCCAAATTTTAATGTGATTAAAATTTGGTTTCCTGCCCTTCCATATCTCATATGGTATAGAAGGAACTGATTTACTTGAGATCCTATTCAATAAATATGCTGCAGTCTCTAATGCATAGCCCCAGAGAGACAAGGGTAGTCCTGACATAGACATCATGGATCGGACCATGTCTAACAAGGTCATGTTTCTCCTCTCGGATACACCATTGTGCTGTGGTGTATACGGTGGAGTCTACTGAGAAATTATTCCATGGTCTTTAAGATAAGAAGTGAATTCATGGCTTAAGTATTCACCTCCTCGATCCAATCGAAGAGCCTTAATACTTTTACCTGTCTGTTTCTCTACTTCATTCTTGTATTCCTTAAACCTCTCAAAGACTTGTGACTTATGTCTCATTAAATACACATAGCCATATCTAGAGAAGTCATCAATAAAAGAAATGAAATAGAGATAAGCTCATTTTACTTCTATGGATATGGGTCCACACACATCCGAATGTATAAGCTCGAGAAGGTCAACAGCCTTCTCACCATGTCCACCAAAGGGAGCCTTGGTCATTTTCCCCATGAGACACGACTCACAGGTATCAAATGGCTTGTATTCGAACGAATTTAAATACCCATTTGAGTGTAAGTGAGAGACTCTTTTCTCACCTACATGACCAAGTCTGCAATGCCATAGATATACAGAATTCACTTCATCAGCATTAGAAATTTGCATAACATTAGAACGTGTATCTAATACATAAAGACCATTGACTAATGAACCATTGGCTATAACCAAACCATTATTCATTATAGAGCACCCAGTGCTATTAAAAGCCAATGTATATCCAATGTTATACAAGCCAGAGATTGAAATAATGTTCTTAATAATATTAGGAACATAATAACAGTCATTCAGCTCCAGAATGACCCCTGAAGGTAAACGGAGGCATGCAGTCCCGACAGCTTTGGCAGAAACCAAAGCTCCATTGTCCATCCTCAGTTCAATCTCCTTTTTGCCCAATCGCCTTCTATTTGTCAGCACCTGCACAGAATTGCAGATATGAGATGCACATCTAGTATCCAATACCCATGATGTGGATTCCATATATGACAAATTAAGGTCTATGACAAAAATACCTTCATTTAGAATTGCCTTGCAATTCCTTTTCCAATGCCCAGTTTCCCCGCATCGAAAATATTTGTCTTCCTTTTCATTCTTCTTGCCCTTCCCTTTGTCAACTTTGGCGAGTTGCTTACCCGTGACATTTTTCTTTCCTTTTCCTTTGTTACTTGTAGTGGATATCTGGGTGGCCTTCCTTTTCTTATTGGCCCGGCCAATAATTGTTACAGAAGAAGATGGTTTATCTTTCTGCATAGTTCCTTCAGCACTCTTTAGCATGTTGAGCAGCTCCGGGAGAGTTGCATCAATTCTATTCATGTTAAAGTTTATGACGAAGGAAGAAAAGGAATCGGGCAATGACTGGAATATAAGATCAATGGATAGTTCAAGATCCAACTTGAACCCCAATGCATTGAGTCTTTCAATCCACTCCATCATTTTCAGTACATGGGCCTGCACTGATGAACCCTCAGACATCCGTGTCCTGAAAAGCCTTTTTGAGATGTCATACCTCTCAATCCTACCCTGCTCCCCGAAGAGCTGGCGTAGATTGAGAAGTATACTTCTACAATCAGTCTTTTCGAATTGCCTCTGCAGCTCGGGAGCCATAGAGGCCAACATGTAACATTGGGCAAGGAAGGAGTCCTTAGACCACTTGACATAAGCCAGTAACTCGCCCTCGTTGGCATCAGGAGCTGGCTCAGAATGAACCGTGTCCAACACGTACGCAATCTTTTCGACGGTAAGGACTATGCGTAGATTACGCAGCCAATCCGAGTAGTTCGGTCCAGTTAATCTATTTGCATCCAAGATGCCGCGGAGGGGGTTGGACGACGACATTATAATCTGGATAAGAAATAAAAGACAACTTAACATGTGTTCAAATTCTAACTTAGATGTGATTTTTCTATCTTAGTTAGTCCCACTATTTTTCGATCGGACTATATAACCCTTAGTATATAGAACGGGAGATCAACGAGATCAACCTAGTGGGTCGGAATTCCAACGAGACTGATGTACGACCTTGTGGAAAGCACAACAAGCCATACACCATCTCAAGGGCAGTCAACATACACTTGCATCTAATGCAATATCCGATATTCGGACCCCGAGAAATCATCCCCTTGTGGAAAGCACAACAAAGGATATTCTCGGTTAGATCTAACCATCATTACAACATAGCAATGAGTTCATGACCCGACCCTTGTGGAAAGCACAACAAAGCCGAGTTCAATTCCTCACCCCATTGAGGCCAAGCCTTGGAGTTTAATCCCACCCCCAAACTCATTGACCTTGTGGAAAGCACAACAAATCTATGAAATGAAGACGTTCATTCACTCCATAATGATGGAGGGCCACGACGACTCCTAGAGTCACGCTTACCAGATCTAAAATTTAATCACGAGGGAATTTAATTTTATCTTGATCTCACCCCAGTGTGGACACCAAAAATTATACACCCTGATATCCTGCTCGCCCAGCATCAACAACGGCACTGAGTGAAGAAGCCCCAGAGGGACTGGTCATCCGGACTCCCCAAATATGCACACACTGCCGTGAGGCTGTCTCTAGAGTCACGACAGTGAAGAGAAACCAACTACCAAGAGCCCCACAATCCATGGAGCTCAGAGAAAATCAAAGGGGCCACAACTCGCGCTTACAACGGGCTCAAAACTGTCCATTTAGCCCTTCAGCGGCACGCCCCTTGGGCCCTTCAGCGGTACGCCTGTTGACCCTTCAGCGGCATGCCCTGGCAGCCCTCAGTGGCACACCCAAGGGGCGCCCAGCGGCACACCCCCATGCGCTCAGCGGGATGCCCCCCAGGCCGTCCAGTGGCACACTGTGGACACCAAAAATTACACACCCAGATATCCTGCTCGGCCCAGCATCAACAACGGCACCGAGTGAGGAAGCCCCAGAGGGCTGGTCATCCGGACTCCCCAAATATGCACACTGCCGTGAAGCCGTCTCCGGAGTCACGACAGTGAAGAGAAATCAACCACCAAGAGCCCCCACAATCCATGGGCCTATGCTCACAATGGGCTCAGAACTGCCCCTTTTGGGCCTTCAACGGCACGCCCTTTGGCCCTTCAGCGGTACGCCCCTGGGCCCTTCAGCGGCACACCCCATGTGCCTTCAGCGGCACGCCCCATGTGCCTTCAACGGCACTCTACTTTAAGCCTTCAACGGCACACTATTTCGGGCCTTCAACGGCACACTATTTCGGGCCTTCAACGGCACACTATTTTAAGCCTTCAACGGCACACTATCTCAGGCCTTCAACGGCACGCTATTTCAAGCCTTCAACGGCACACCATTTCAAGCCTTCAGCGGCACACTTCTTGAGCCCGCCAGCGGCACAGCGTGAAGGCATTTAAACGGAACGACGTGACGCCCATGCCCTACGTATCCTTGGCGTGCAGTGAGCTGTCCGAGGTGTCAACCAGAGGTTGGGCCACGCAGGCTACTCCCCTGACATCCAGGACGGGGGAAGTCAATCCTCATCATGACCAGCCGCTTCCCACCTCCGACTACCGTGCTCGAGGGCTCCCGCTGCTGGGAGTATAAAACCACTCCCATTCTGGCGAAGAAAGGGAGAAGAGGCCCATACACAGAGGAAGAGGCACACAGGGAGAAGGAACGAAGAGACACAAAGCCACCTACGAGAAGAAGGAGAAGAGAGAAGAGAAGGGAGAGGGCTCCGGCATGGAGTCTTCCGACAACCACCAGGCAGAGAGAAGAGAGTAAGAGAGGGAGAGGGCTTGATGTAGCAGGGGAAGGTGGGGGAAAGAGCAGTGGACGGTCGTCCCTGCCTCGATCCCCAACACCTCCTCTTCTTTTGTTCTTTGTTTTCTCCTTCTCCGTTCTTTTGTTCTTTGGTTTTCTTTCTTGCCCATAGCTTTAGCTCGGGCATGTTTTGTAATGCATGCGGATGGCTACGGCCCTTTGCTCCCCCATGAATGAAGATCGTCCCCCTCAGTGAGTTGTCTCTTTGTCTCGTTGGTTGTGAGCCATAGTGCGTTTGATCGTCTTTCCTTTCACTTTCCGGTGTTTGTGTTCATCCCTCATGCCGACGGTTTCCTCCGGATGTGCCATCAGCTTGAATGGTTTGAGGTCGCGAGACTCCTCCTGTAAAGCCCAGTGCCTTCATCTGTGCCTGCCCCCCCTTCTCCAGTACACCCTGTCCAGTCTTAGAGGTCTTCGACTCGTTGTTTTCCCTGTGTTTTCCGAGGTTTTATTAAGGTGTTGCCGCCCTCGGGCGCCCACCTCCAGTTGTCGGGTTCCGCCACTCCATGTGGGCACGTTCCCTTTATCTCCCTTACGCTCGGGTCAAGGGGAGATGCTGTCGAATTTTCGTTAGAAAATAACAGGACGTTAAAAGGCAAAAGGATGCAACAAACAAATGGGATAGCAAACATATACCAAAAGATAATAAAAGTAACAAATAAATAGAGCAACAACATACTGCAAGAAGAAGGAGAACAGATTTGTAAAAAACCACGCAAAAATCAAAGAGAAGAAGAAAAGAAAAGCCTTAAAAATAAGTAACAGAGGAGTGGACCTTCATCGGCACGTCCGTTCCAGCCTTCGCCGGTACACCCTATCAGCCCTCCAGCGGCACACCCTATCAACCCTTCAACGACACACCTTCTCAGCCCTTCAGCGGCACACTCTTCTCACCCTCCGGCATCGGAAATATTAATGATGCCCGCGCAAGCCTCGTTCGGACCATGGGAGGCACCCCCGGTATGGTCTTGACTCGATCTCGCACCGGGCCAATAGATTTATCGGTTTCCTGTTACACTACCCGAGATTTGACCGAATGTTTTCGGTGTCTCAGAATCATAAACTTGCCGTATCCCGGCATGCATATGTCCCAGGTCCTCCCGCGACGATTACAATATTCTCAAGCCGGACTCCCGTCCGAATATTAAACGGTCTCCCGAATGACTGACACGTTTCGAACGTCCGCTTCCCTAGACACAGAGCTTTTCAACTGATTCAAGGGATATTCCCTCGTTGCCCCTTGGCACCAGAAATATTAATGACGCTCATGCAAGTCTTGTTTCGACCGCGGGGGGGGGGGCACCGCAGTATGGTCGCAGCTTGCTCTTGCACCGGGCCAACAGATTTACTGGTTTCTGACCGCTCTGACCGAGGTTTAGCCGAACGTTCTACGCTCTTCCGAACAATAGATTTGCCGTACCTCGACATACATGCGTTCCGGTTTTCCCACGACAACCGTGATCTTCTCGAGCCGGACATTCGTCCGAACATTAAATGGTCAGTACACGACTGACATGACCGCGAAGGGTCTTCTTCTCGCCCTCGCGCGAGGATTTCAATACCTCGTAATAGACCTTCCATGCAATTGATTTCTTGGCCATGAGGCCCTGAATCCCGGCGATTAATCAAGGGTGTTCCCTCGTATGGGGGATGTAAATGACGCCGTGACCTTTATGACGCGGCGGGTTTCGGTCCCGACACGAACCACACAATCGTCTGACCGAGTCAGATCGAGCGCACCGTGGGCTCTTCGGAGCCCGAATAAATTGTCACTTTGTGACTGGCAGGCCCACGCACTTAATAGACGAATCAACCATTCCTGAAGAGACGAGCACAACAATAGACGAACGAAAAGTGCGTCCACAAGTCTGGCACGCCCGGTGGGACCGAAACTACCCTTCATCTCTTCGCCGGTATTCAAGGCCTCATGGCCTCCTAATAAACGATGTTTGCCTACTTTGATGAATTGCAGGTGCTGTCTTCGCCAACCCCATGGGGAGAAAATCCAGACTCGGCGCAGTTGCCTTCGTGGCCTCGAGGACGCTGCTTCGAAGCATATGCCGCTTCCTGGAATCATGGGGGCTGTTATAAAAAAAGGGAGAAGAGAAAGAGAAGAGAAGGAAGGGGAAATCAAGCCCCCCCGTTTCCCTCAAGAAGAAAGAGAAGAAAAGAAGAAAAGAAGAAAAGAAGAAGAGAAGAAAAGAATAAAAAAATAGAGAAAAGAAAGAAGCAAAAAAAAAGAAGAGAAAGAATTGGCAAGAGAGGGTTGTACGGCCACGTCCGTCGAGACCCGTGCTGAAAAAAGATTACCACTGTGGGGTTGATGCGGTGGAGCGAACCACTCATCCCCTCCCTGAGGGGGTGAGCGCTCTCCTGCACCTCCACCCTGGTCAATCATACAAAAAAAGGGGAGAAATAAAGAAGAAAGGAAGAAAAGTTGGCCAGCATCGTCGACTGAAAGAGCAAGAAGAAACCCGACATCCCGCCCGACTCTAGGAGGTCCCGAGTCCGCGGTGCAATGACCCCGCTCGTTCCTCCTTTCAGCTGCCTCCATCCGGCACAAAACGGCCCCCGAGTGGTTGTTAAAAGACCCAACGAGCCACAATTGTAGCTTGGTGAATGATTGCCCGCTGTGGGGAATGCTTTATAGCAATGAGGCCAAGCACGACCACCACTCCCGAAGAGAGCATGCATATACCCCGCCATGGGGGATGAGAAGAAGATATATACCTTGCTACGGGGGCATAGGAGGCAAAAAAAGAAATACACCCCATTCCCAGGGGCACATGAAGAGAATCCGCCCCGACTGAGGGGCACACAAAGCAAAAGCTACACCCCGGCTTAAGGGCATTTGAAGAAGTCACATCCCGCCTCGGGAGCATGAGAAGCAGCAAGAATACACCCCGACCTAGGGGTATTTGAAGAAGAAATATGCCCCGCCTGGGGGCATAGAAGCCGTAAAGAACACGCCTCAGCTCAGGGGCATTTGAAGAAGCTACATCCTGCCTTGGGAGTATAAGAAGAAAAGAGTCTACCCCATCTTAGGGGTATTTGAAGAAGAAACACACCCCGCTATGGGGGCATAGAAGCCATAAAGAATATGCCCCGGCTTAGGGGTATTTGAAGAAGAAGGATACCCCACCTCGGGGGACATTGCAAGCAGCGATACACCCTGCTTGGGTGCACAGGAAGCAAACCACACCCCACTCCTGGGGACACATAAAGAGAGTACACCCCGCCATGGGGGCACATGAAGAGAATCCACCCCGACTCGGGGGTACATGAAGCAACAAAGAATACACCCCGCCTTAGGGGAATCTGAAGAAGAAGCATACACCCCACCAACGGGGGCACAGCAGCCGTCGAGAATCCACCCCACTTTGGGGGCACAAGAAGCAGACTTTCCCCAGCATGTCGGGGCAGAAGAAGAAGAATCCCCCCCCTCGGGGGCATATAAAAAAAAAGCAAAGATACACCCGGTGCCCGACGCACATGAAGAGAAAGGCACCTCCCTCTGGGGGCACAACAAGCAACAAAGATACACCCCATTCCCAGAGGCACATGAAGAGAAATACACCCCTGCTCCTGGGGCATATGAGACAAAACTATACCCCGATTTAGGGGCATTTGAAGCAAAGACTTCACCCCGCCTCAAGGGGGGGGGCATAAGAAGCGAAAGATATACCCCACCCCGGGGGCACAAGAAGAAAACACACCCCACCTTGGGGGGCGTAAGAAGCCAAGAGATATACCCCGCCACGGGGCAACGGAGGCAAAATGCATTCCCCCGGGGGCACGTAAAGCAACATACCCCTCGTCTCGGCAGCATATGAGGCCAAGAAGCTACATCCCGGCTCGGGAGCATAAGAAACAAAAGATATACCCCACGTCCGGGGCATATGAAGCCAAGAAACACACCCCCGTCTCGAGGGTATTTGAAGAAGAAGCATACCTCACCTCGAGGGCCTAGAAGCTATGAAGAACACGCCCCGACTCAGGGGCATATGAAGAGAAGTCCACCCCGGCCTAGGGGTATTTGAAGAAGAAGCATACCCCGCCAGGGGACATAGAAGCCATAAAGAATACGCTCCAGTTTAGGGGTACTTGAAGAAGCTACATCCCGCCTTGGGAGCATGAGAAGAAAAGAGAATCCACCCCGGCTTAGGGACCTTTGAAGGAGCATACCCCAGGCTCGGAGTCCATGAAGCAACATGCACCCCCCGGGGGGGGACATCTGAAGCAGAACAAATAACATCCCCCGGCTTAGGGAAGCATATGAAGAGAGGAATACACCCCGATATGGGGGCACGTAAACAAAGAAGAAGAATTCACCCCGCCTCGGGTGCATAAAAAGCAAGAACCACACCCCGCATCGAAAGCGGCAATACACTCCACTCTGGGGGCACTAGAAGCAGAATACACCCCGTGCCGGGGGCATATAAAAAAAAAGGGGATACCTCGCTCTGGGGCATCAGAAGCAGCAATACGCCCCAGCTTGGGGGCATCAAAAGCAGTAATACACCCCACCTTGGGAGCATAAGAAGCAAACATTCCCCCCGGTGTGTCTGGGAAGAAGAAAAGAATTCACCCCGGCCTAGGGGTATTTGAAGAAGAAGCATACCCCGCCAGGGGACATAGAAGCCATAAAGAATACGCCCCGGCCTAGGGGTATTTGAAGAAGAAGCATACCTCGCCTCGAGGGCCTAGAAGCTATAAAAGAGCGTGCCCCGACTCAGGGGCATATGAAGAGAAGTCCACCCCGGCCTAAGGGTGTTTGAAGAAGAAACATACCCCGTCAGGGGACATGGAAGCCATAAAGAACGCGCCCCGGCTTAGGGGTATTTGAAGAAGATACATTCCGCCTCGGGAGCATAAGAAAGAGAAGAATACATCCCGTCTTAGGGATATTTGAAGAAGAAATATATCCTGCCAGGGGGCATAGAAGCCATAAAGAATATGCGCCAGCTCAGGGGCACTTGAAGAAGAAACATACCCCGCTTGGGAGACGCAGAAGCAAAGAGACAGAGTACACCTCCACCCGGGGGCACCGAAGCAAAGAGGCATACATCCCGACCTGGGAGCACATGAAGAAAGAATATACCCAGACCTAGGGGCGTCAGAAGAAGAAACATACGCCCCGATCCAGGGACATGAGAAGCAAGAGAATATGCCCTGTGAGAAAGGTATGAGAAACATGAAGAATGTACCCCAGCCTATGGGCACAGAAAGAGACACACTCCGCCCTTGGCGCATAAGAAGCAGAAGCACCTACCCCAGCCCGGGGGCACAAAAATACACTCCGCCCTTAGCGCATAAGAAGCAGAAGCATCTACCCCGACCCGGGGCATAGAAACAAAGAGACATACATCCCGAGCTGGGAGCATAAGAAGAAAGATATACTCCGCCCAAGCGGCATTTGAAGAAACAACATACCCTGCTTCGGGGGCACAGAAGTCGTAAAGAGATACACCCCCGCCTCAGGGGGGCGTAAGAAGCAAAAGATACACCCCGGCCTCAGGGGGGCATAAGAAGCAAAAGATACACCTCCGTCCCGGGGCATTTGAAGAGAGCTACGCCCCGTACCAGGGGCACATGAAGAAGAAACATACCCCGCCTGGGGGCATAGAAGCCATGAAGAGTACACCCCATTCCCAGGGACACATGGAGAGAAATACACCCCCGCTCCAGGGGCATATGAGATAAAATTATACCCCGATTTAGGGGCATAAGAAGCAGCAAGAATGCACCCCGGCTCAAGGGGTATTTGAAGAAGAAATATGCCCCGACTGAGGGGTACATGAAGAGAAATACACCCCCGCCCTAGGGGCATATGAGACAAAACTATACCCCGATTCGGGGGCATTTGAAGCAGGACAAACAACATCCCCCGGCTTAGGGGCGCATGAAGAAAGGAATGCACCTCGCTTAGGGGCACATAAGCATAAGAAGAAGACATGAGGCGAACATGATCCTTGCACCTGCCTCTCTATAAAAGAAGAAGAGAAGAAGAGAAAGAACAGTCACGAGGCGAACATGGTCTCTGCACCTGCCTCTCCATGAAAGAAGAAGAGAAGAAGAGAAAGAACAGTCACGGGGCAAACGCGGTCCTTGAACCTGCCTCTTCACACAAAAGAAGAGAAGAAGAGAAAGAAATGACCATTAGGCAAGCATGGTCTTTGCACCTGTCTACCCACACAAAAGAAGAAGAAAAAAAAGAGACATGAGACAGACGTGGTCTTCGAACCCGCCGCTTCACAAACCCTTCTCCTCGGCTCATGTATCCTACTACCCAACGCTCTTTAGCTCAGTCATTCCGGCCAAGGCCCACGGTCGTGACTAATCCACCCGTCCCACCGTGCTCTCCGATATCTTTTCGGCTTTACAACCTACTCCTAACATCTCTCGGCTTGTCAGCCTGCTCCCAATATCCCTTGGCTTTTTAGCCTACTTCCCAATATCTTTGGCTCTCGCAGCCTGCTTCCCAGAATTCGGCCCTTGCGGCCTGCTTCCCAGAATTCGGCCTTCACGGCCCGCTTCCCAATTTCGGCTTTTGCAGCCCGCTTCCCAATATCTTTGGCTCTCGCAACCTGCTTCCCAGAATTCGGCCCTTACGGCCCGCTTCCCGTAACTTCGGCTCCTGCAGCATGCTTCCCATAATTTGGCTCTCACAGCCCGCTCTCCTCGATTTTTGGCTATTGTGGCATACTTCCAATATCAACTTCGGCCTTTACGGCCCGCTTCCCCAACGTCCTTTCAACCGTTCGTGGTCTGCTTCCCTAATACCTTTACTACCACTACACTTATACGTAACAGTAATATTTTCTTTTATAAAAAACAAACAAACAAACAAACAAACAAAAAAATAAAAAAAAAACAAAACGAAACAAAAGATAAAGAAAACAACAAAACGAACACAAAAAAAAGAAAGAGAAAAGAAAGAAGAGAGTGCATGATTGCCCTGCTTGCATGGTTGCTTAATATAGAATAATACACCTCCTTGGAATTTTCTAGGACCGTGCTTCCTTGCTAAATAATATCGCCCCGATTCCGGATGCACGGGCATCACGGTGCACGCTCAAAGGGAACCCAATTATGGTAGGTGCACACGTCAAGGGGAAGAGTCATGGCTGAATCGCTAAGCCCTGCTCACAAAATAAACCTGAGGCAACGCTCCCACACTTAGCACTTAATGTGTTCAGTAGCCTTCGACTATAGGGATTGCCCGAATTTCTTCTTAGCACTCTACGGAGACTTGAATTCCTGCACTCGCGTGAAAGGTAATCGTGAGGAAAAAGCTGCCTACCCCCACTGTAAAAAAAAAGAGAGAGGAAAAAAAAGAAGAGAAAAAAGAAGAGAGAGAGAAACGCGGATCCGAGTAGCCGGGAATCCCCACTGAAACAAATGAGGAGACTCGCACGAAATGGTGAAGCGAATCACAATAAGGATAAATCCTAGTAGCCGAGAATCTCCATTGAGAAACATGAGGAGACTCGCGTCGAACAGTGAAATCCGCTACCAAAATAAACAGATGGGGGCTGTGTGAAGCTACCGAACGTCGAAAGCCTGGAACTAATGTGTAGGCGCTAGAGTGATCCTCGAGTGTCACCAGAAAAACCTGCATATCCCTATGGTTAGGGCCCTTTGTTCACACATTTGCACTGCCACGCCACATAGAATTGCCTCGGGTGAAATGCGTGAATTTAGGCTATGCATGCAAGACATGCGATATCCTCTTGACGGGTGCACCACCCCTCAATTGTGCCTCGCGGCCCACACCGCATCTACGAATTACAGGCGATGTCCCTATCCTATCCCCTATAGAGGGAGCTGCCTTACTCATATCTATGATATGCCTGCTAATGAATGCCTGCATGCTTGAACAAAAAAAAATAGTAACAAAAAAAATAAAAATAAAATAAAATAATGTGTGTATACAATAAACTCAATTCCGGCTATCGAAGCCTACCTTCCCAGCGCTGGCTTGTAGAGCCCAATCATGGCCCCTATAGCCTACCTCTTGCCCTTGCGGCTCATTAATCTCCCAACTCCGGCTTCTGTAATCCGCTTCCCCAATTTGGTCTTCACGGCCCGCTTCCCGTAATTTCGGCTCTTGCAGCCCGCTTCCCAACATCTTTGGCTCTTGCAGCCTGCTTCTCGAAAATCGGCTCTCATAGCCTGCTTCCCAGAATTCGGCCTTCGCGGCTCACTTCCCATAATTTCGGCTCTTGCAGCCCGCTTCCCAATATCCTTGGCTTTATAAGCTGCTCCCCCAATTCGGCCTCCGCGGCCCGCTTCCCGACTTTGGCTCTTATACCCTACATCCCAACTTTGGCTCTTGTAGCCTGCTTACCTCGGCCCCCATGGCCCGCTTTCCCAAGTCTGGCTCTGGCAGCCTGCTCCCCAAATTTTGGCTTTTGCAGCCCGCTTCCCTGATTTGAGGACACTAAATAAATTCTCACCCCATGTTTACATGCAAGGGAATATAGAAGAGGAGAAAAGAGAAGAGAAGAAAAATAAGAGAAGAAGAGACGAACAAAAGCAGGTCAGCTCCCGGCACCCTGTCGGCGCTGACGAAGAGACAAAGAGACCAACAAACTAGGTCAGCTCCCGGCACCCTGTCGGCACTGATGATGAAGAGAAGAAGAGACAAACATACTACGTCAGTTCCCGCTACCCCGTCGGCACTGATGAAGAGAAGAAGAGACCAACAAACCAGGTCAGCTCCCGGCACCCTGTCGGCGCTGACGAAGAGACAAAGAGACCAACAAACTAGGTCAGCTCCCGGCACCCTATCGGCACTGATGATGAAGAGAAGAAGAGACAAACATACTACGTCAGTTCCCGCTACCCCGTCGGCACTGATGAAGAGAAGAAGAGACCAACAAACCAAGTCAGCTCCCGACACCCTGTCGACGCTGACGAAGAGACAAAGAGACCAACAAACCAGGTCAGCTCCCGGCACCCTGTCGGCGCTGATAAAGAGACAAAGAGACCAACACATCATGTCAGCTTCCGGCACCCTGTCGGCGCTGACGAAGAGACAAAGAGACCAACATAGCATGTCAGCTCCCGAGGCCCCGTCGACGCTGACGAAGAGATAAAGAGACCAACAAACCAGGTCAGCTCCCGACACCCCGTCAGCACTGACAAAGAAAAGAGGAGACAGACAAGTCATGTCGGCTCCCGACACCCCGGCGGCACCGACGATGAGAAAAAGAGGCCAGCACACCCGCGGGCACCGCCCGGCTCATCCTTCGCCTGCGCTACCCGTGGGTGGGGGCCATTTGTGGACACCAAAAATTACACACCCAGATATCCTGCTCGGCCCAGCATCAACAATGGCACCGAGTGAGGAAGCCCCGGAGGGCTGGTCATCCGGACTCCCCAAATATGCACACTGCCGTGAAGCCGTCTCCGGAGTCACGACAGTGAAGAGAAATCAACCACCAAGAGCCCCCACAATCCATGGGCCTCGAAGAAAATTAAATGGGCCACAACTCATGCTCACAATGGGCTCAGAACTGCCCCTTTTGGGCCTTCAACGGCACGCCCTTTGGCCCTTCAGCGGTACGCCCCTGGGCCCTTCAGCGGCACACCCCATGTGCCTTCAGCGGCACACCCCATGTGCCTTCAACGGCACGCCCCATGTGCCTTCAACGGCACTCTATTTTAAGCCTTCAACGGCACACTATTTCAGGCCTTCAACGGCACACTATTTTAAGCCTTCAACGGCACACTATTTCGGACCTTCAACGGCACACTATTTCGGGCCTTCAACGGCACACTATTTCGGGCCTTCAACGGCACACTATCTCAGGCCTTCAACGGCACGCTATTTTAAGCCTTCAACGGCACACCATTTCAAGCCTTCAGCGGCACACTTCTTGAGCCCGCCAGCTGCACAGCGTGAAGGCATTTCAACGGAACGACGTGACGCCCATGTCCTACGTATCCTTGGCGCGCAGTGAGCTATCCGAGGTGTCAACCAGAGGTTGGACCACGCAGGCTACTCCCCTGACATCCAGGACGGGGGAAGTCAATCCTCATCATGACCAGCCGCTTCCCACCTCCGACTACCGTGCTCGAGGGCTCCCGCTACTGGGAGTATAAAACCACTCCCATTCCGGCGAAGAAAGGGAGAAGAGGCCCATACACAGAGGAAGAGGCACACAGGGAGAAGGAACGAAGAGACACAAAGCCACCTACGAGAAGAAGGAGAAGAGAGAAGAGAAGGGAGAGGGCTCCGGCATGGAGTCTTCCGACAACCACCAGGCAGAGAGAAGAGAGTAAGAGAGGGAGAGGGCTTGATGTAGCAAGGGAAGCTGGGGGAAAGAGCAGTGGACGGTCGTCCCTGTCTCGATCCCCAACACCTCCTCTTCTTTTGTTCTTTGTTTTCTCCTTCTCCGTTCTTTTGTTCTTTGGTTTTCTTTCTTGCCCGTAGCTTTAGCTCGGGCGTGTTTTGTAATGCATGCGGACGGCTACGGCCCTTTGCTCCCCCATGAATGAAGATCGTCCCCCTCAGTGGGTTGTCTCTTTGTCTCGTTGGTTGTGAGCCACAGTGCGTTTGATCATCTTTCCTTTCACTTTCCGATGTTTGTGTTCATCCCTCATGCCGACGGTTTCCTCCGGATGTGCCATCAGCTTGAATGGTTTGAGGTCGCGAAACTCCTCCTGTAAAGCCCAGTGCCTTCATCTGTGCCTGCCCCCCCTTCTCCAGTACACCCTGTCTAGTCTTAGAGGTCTTCGACTCGTTGTTTTCCCTGTGTTTTCCGAAGTTTTATTAAGGTGTTGCCGCCCTCGGGCGCCCACCTCCAGTTGTCGGGTTCCGCCACTCCATGTGGGCGCGTTCCCTTTATCTCCCTTACGCTCGGGTCAAGGGGAGATGCTGCCGAATTTTCGTTAGAAAATAACAGGACGTTAAAAGGTAAAAGGATGCAACAAACAAATGGGATAGCAAACATATACCAAAAGATAATAAAAGCAACAAATAAATAGAGCAACAACAGACTGCAAGAAGAAGGAGAAAAGATTTGTATAAAACCACGCAAAAATCAAAGAGAAGAAGAAAAGAAAAGCCTTAAAAACAAGTAACAGAGGAGTGGACCTTCATCGACACGTCCGTTCCAGCCTTCGCCGGTACACCCTATCAGCCCTCCATGTTGTGCATCCCTTGGTTTTGATGATGACAATAGGATATGTTTGATTAATCAAGTTCTATCTTATTTCATAACAAATACAAGTGGTTTGATTGTTCCTTCAAAGTAATGGACTCATGACTATTTGATGATGACAAACAATATTTTTGATTAACTCAATATAAATCTGATAGTTCAAGTTACTTCTGATATGTTAAGTAATTTCAGGTCCACTGAAATCCAAGTGGAATCAACAAATCAGAAGAAGTGTCAAAGGCCGCTTGTCGACCAGGGAAGTGGTTATGGTCGACCAACGAACCCAGCCAGAAACACTTCAAGTCATCCGTCTTCTGCATGTGCCTTGGCTGTCGACCAAAGCCCCACTTCTGGTCGACCACAGAACAGACAGAGCATCAGACAGAACTGATGGCCATCTGGAATTTGCCCCTTGTCGACCAGCGACAAGGCTGTGGTCGACCACGGGACGCGAGTGTCAGCCAGAATGAAACCGCCATCAGGACACTGCTCGTTGTCGACCAGGGACAGTGTCATGGTCGACCACGGGTGTTATAGCGTCCAGAACCGAACTCTAACCGAATTCTGTTTTGGTTCCTTAAAACCTGCAGATTGTTGTTGCAGGTTGTTGGGTAGTTCAAATGATGAGATTCTGCACGGGAATCAAGGAGAGAATCTTGCTTAGAAGCGGTCAAACTTATTGTAGTGATCGGATTTAACCTTCTCCCTGCTTTCTAGCAGATTGACGCTCGATCTGGAATTTGAGCGGGAAGAGCTTCAGGCTTGAAAAAGTATCTGCATAAAAAGTAGAAGGCAACTGATCGCGGAGGCAGGCACACAGAGAGAGCATAGAACAGAAGCTAAGAAACACACCTACATCACAGGACGAAGTGGCTCTCCATCAATCAGAAATCTGCAGAAGACTAAAGGCATTCTCATTGCTGCAAAAGGAAGACTGGGCTTGAAGCTGTGCGACCTCCAGCAGCAAAGCAGCTGAAGGCATCCGATTGGAAGCTCTACAGGGAGTCTACTCTTGTTATTTATGTGATTAAGTCCCAGGCTGAATTCTTTACTTTGTTACAAAAGTCTATATTCAGTCCTGTTACATCATCCCACCTTCTCATCATTTCTATTCATCCTTACACCAAGTGTCAAGCTGTGAGGCAGCGGATTCAAGTTGTGTGTCAGCTGGTACAAGCTGTGTGTCAGCAGAAACAAGCTGTGTGACAGCGGTGTCTTGTGTTTTGGATTGAGATCAGAGGCTCTCATAAGTGAAGCCTTGCTTGAGTTAAGCAAGGGGTGGATGTAAGTCTCGGGAAGAGACTGAACCACCTTAAAAATCCTATCTTGTGGTTTGCTTATGTGTGTGCGTGCTTCTCTATGTGTTTGTTTTCTTCATTGATATCAACATTAGTTCTGTAATTCGTCAATCACCTGCAACTCATTTAGTCAATAGATATTAAATCGAAAAAGGGGGAAAGATCTATTCACCCCCCTCTAGATCTATTCAGTCCGTACTCAACACGTGGTATCAGAGCCAGACTCTCCAAAAATGTGGTCTAACAACCAGGAGAGGCCTGCCGGACTGAACTCTAGAAGTCTAATGGCTGAGGGACACTCAGTAACTAGACCACCATATTTCGATGGAAATGATTTCTCATACTGAAAAAATCGTATGCAGGTGTTCTTGAGAGCACAAGATCATGAGATGTGGAGAGTAGTAAGTCGAGGACCCTACGAGCTGCCCGAAGATGAGGATACCTGGACCAGAGAACAGGTCAGAAAATCAACCATCAACTGGGGAGCCATGAACGTAATGCAATGCGCACTACACCCCACGGAGTTCTCACGAGTTTCACAATGTGCAACGGCCAAGGAAATGTGGGATCGACTAGTAGTAATCTATGAAGGTACTTCAGAGGTAAGGGAGTCAAAAGCAAATATGCTAGTTTCAGAATATGAAATGTTTAGAATGAAAACTGACGAAAATATTTCTGAAATGTATGCTAGACTAGTGCAATTAACGAATAGTTTAAAGAGTCTAGGGAAAACCTACAAGGAACAGGAATTAGTGAGGAAGATCCTAAGATCCCTCACTCCCATGTGGCATACCAAGGCCACAGTAATTGAGGACTCAAAGAACCTCACCACTATGACTGTGGATGAACTAGTGGGATCCCTAATGGCCTATGAGGTCAATCTGAAAAGAAAAGAAGATGAGGGCAAGAAAAAGAACCAGCTCGCCCTAAAAACTAAAATAGGCACCTCTGAACTATCTGACACTGATAACTCATCTAGCACAGGTGAGGAAACTGGTGAGCTAGCCATGTTAACAAGAAAATTCAAAAGGTTTCTGCGGAAGGAAGGTAAGGGATTCAGGAATCCTAAGGGCATGGTAAGAAAGTCATCTCAGTTTAAGTTTGATAAAAATAAAACTTCATCTAACAAACTTGTCTGCTACAACTGCAGGAAACTAGGACACATAAAGGCTGAATGTCCAGAGACTCCTAAGAAATCAAGCTTCAAGTGGAAAGGCAAGCAACTAAAAGTAATGATAAGCACATGGAGCGAGGAGGAGGAAAGCAGTAAGGAGGAAACAACTTCCGAGGAAGAAGAAGGAAACATCTGTTTGATGGCCAAAGGAGATAGCGATGATCTTGAGGTAATCCCTCCGTTTCAAGATTTTTCTAGCTCAGATTGGGAAGAAGTCTACTCAGACTTACTTGATGCATATGAAAGAATTAGAAAGGAAAATAAGAGTTTGAAGAAAAAGCTTAATCAGGTCAATAATGACAGCAACCCATTTGCCAACAGAACTGAACTAGAATTAGAAATCACCACCTTGAAAAATAAGCTGAAACAATACGAGACAGATGAAGAAAATGTCAAATGGCTGTTAGAAGAAAATGAGTCACTGAAAAACACAATTGATGAGGTAAAATTAAAGACTCAAGAAAGTGAACAGCAAACTAAGGTAACTCAAGAAAGAAACAACTCACTCAAGGAGGAAACTGTCAACTTCTGGAAGAAATAGAAAGAATCCAGAGTGAACTGAAAAACAAACAGGAAACCTTGGAAAAAATGACTAAAGGTCAAGAAAACTTAAATGCTGTCTTGGGAATAAAAGTAAACTTTCAAAAAGAAGGGTTAGGATACAATCCTACGGCTAAAAAGGAATTCCAAATAAAAACCGTAACTGGGATTGCTGACTCAAAAGGAAAAGGGCCCCTAATCAATCTATACCAAGACAAACAAGAGGATGTAGCTGAATGCTCCTCCAAAAGGAATAATGTCACCAAGGAAGAGAGAAACATTAAAGAGAAAACAGTCAATCAACATAAGCTTAAAAATAATAGACAAGAAACTCAAATTCACAGAAATAACCAAACAAACCAAGTACTAAATCAAGTTAAAGGACATAAATCTGGAAAACTAGGTGTCTGGAGACAGGTTGGTCGACAACCGACCCCTCCTATGTCGACCAGAGGATCTGCCAGAACAGGCGCTGGCGTCTGGAGAAGCAGGGGTCGACCACAGACATACCAGATGTCGACTAGAGGAACTGCCAGAACAAGCGCTGGCTTCTGGAAAAGTAATGGTCGACCACAGACACACCAGATGTCGACCATGACCAGACACGCAAACAGAAACCACAGATTTTCTCAGGTGAAACAAAATGAAAATTGGAAATCAAAAAGGTGGATTCAGATTAAAGAAACATTAGAACAAAAGCCACCCAATCTGAACAAGTTCAGAGACGAAAAATTAAACTGCTCTAAGAAAATCTGGGTTCCCAAAGGATTGTTACAGCAATTTCACAATTTTACAAGTTATCTTGGACCCGGGTACCATTGGGGTCCAAAAATTTCTGTGTAATTCATGATGCAGGAATGTCTGGCAGCCATGCACAATAAGTGGTACTTAGATAGTGGTTGCTCAAGACACATGACGGGAGACAAGACCAAGTTCTCCCAACTAAGCTCAAAAGATGGAGGTTATGTGACCTTTGGAGGAAATAACAAAGGTAAGATCATCGGGACAGGTAAAATAGGTAAGAACTCCTCAAACAGTATTGAAAATGTACTGCTGGTAGATGGACTGGAATATAACTTGCTGAGCATCAGTCAGCTTTGCGACAAAGGCCATAAAGTAATATTTGACTCCAAGATCTGCAAGATTATTGAACCAAATTCAGATACAGTCAAGTTTATGGGCCAGAGAGTAAACAATGTCTACATAATAGACTTGGATGATCCAGCCCACTCCAACCTGTGCCTAACCGCCAAGAAAGAGGACCTGACCTGGCTGTGGCACCGAAGGCTAGGGCATGTTAGCTATAGGGTGTTGCATAAACTTGTGAAGAATAAAATGGTTCTTGGTATGCCTGAAATTTCGTTTGCTCAAAATGTCAAAGTATGTGAATCATGTACCCAAGGTAAGCAAACAAGAAAATCATTCAAAGGTAGAACTGAAAGTCAATCTTCTAGACCACTAGAACTTGTGCACATGGACCTTTTTGGCCCAACAAGAACTGCTAGTCTTAGTGGTAAGAGATACGGTTATGTACTAGTTGATGATTTCTCTAGATTCACATGGGTAATATTTCTATCTCATAAAAGTGATGCTTTTTCTGAGTTTCAGGATTTCTACAAAAGAATGAAGCAGGATGGCAAGTCCAAAGTGTGTACAATCATATCTGACCATGGGGGGGAGTTTGAAAATTCTGACTTTGACTTATTCTGCAGAAACAAGGGCATAACCCACAGATTTTCCTCACCAAGGACTCCAGAACAAAATGGTGTTGTGGAGAGAAGGAACCGCACTCTTGTCGAGATGGCTAGAACCATGCTGGTTGAAGCTAAACTTCCAAGGAGATTTTGGGCAGAGGCAGTCAACACAGCATGCTACATTGTAAACCGAGCAATGGTAAGACCGGCTAGTGAAAATACACCATATGAAATGTTCAAAGGTAAGAAACCATCCCTAGCTCATTTTAGAATTTTCGGGTCAAAATGCTTTATTCATAACAATGATAAAAGGGTCTTGGACAAATTTGAACCGAAGAGTGATCCAGGAATATTCTTGGGCTATTCCGACCGATCAAGAGCCTATAGAGTTTTTAACACCAAAGATCAAATTGTTGAAGAATCCCCTCATATTACATTTGATGAAATTAATGATCTTGGCAAAAATGAGCAGGTCAGCAAGGAAGAAGAAGATAGGGAATTTCTAGAAGACAACGAAGAACCAAATGAAGAAGAACAATCTCAGGAAAGAGATCAAGGTATTACTAATGCTCCACCCGAAGGAGAAGGCATCTCAGGTAACAATCTTGAGAACTTAAGACTTCTTAGAGATCATCCCATAGAAAACATCATTGGTGGAATTCATGATCCTAGGAAGACTAGATCTCAGTTAAAAGAAATCAATGAACTAGATCAGCTTGCACTTGTGTCCCAAATAGAGCCCAAATCAGTAGAGGAAGCATTAAAAGATGACTCATGGATAAATGCTATGCATGAAGAACTAAATCAATTTGAAAGAAATCAGGTGTGGAGTCTTGTCCCTAGACCTTCATCTCACCCCGTTATTGGAACCAAGTGGGTCTATAAAAACAAGCTAAGTGAAGAAGGGGTTGTAATGAGAAACAAGGCTCGGCTGGTGGCTAAAGGGTACAACCAGGAATTTGGGGTTGATTTTGAAGAATCATATGCTCCAGTTGCTAGATTAGAAGCCATCAGATATTGTTAGCCTTTGCAGCATCTCATGGAATCAAACTACAACAAATGGATGTAAAAAGTGCATTTCTAAATGGAATAATAAAAGAAGAAGTCTATGTGGAACAACCCCCTGGATTTGAAAATGATGAACTTGCTAATCATGTTTTCAAATTGCATAAAGCTTTGTATGGATTAAAGCAGGCTCCTCGGGCCTGGTATGAAAGGTTGAGCTCCTTCCTCACCAAGAAGGGATACATAAGAGGTAAAATTGATCAAACATTGTTTTCCAAGACCCAAGGTAAGCATATACTAGTTGTACAAATCTATGTGGATGATATTGTGTTTGGGTCTACCGAAGCTTCTTTATGTACTGAATTTGCAAACTTAATGACCAATGAGTTTGAAATGAGTTTAATGGGTGATTTACAGTTTTTTCTTGGATTGCAGATCGTACAATGTAGAGAAGGATACTTCATAAATCAATCCAAGTACATAAAGGAGATGTTGAAGAAGTTTGGCATGGAAAGCTGCAAACCAATCGAGTCACCCATGGGTACAAATGCAACATTGGAAGCTGATGTAAAAGGTAACATGGTAGATGCCAAGAAATACAGAGGTATGATCGGGTCCCTGCTATATTTAACTGCTTCAAGGCCAGATATTCAGTTTAGTGTATGCATGTGTGCTAGATATCAGTCTAGCCCTAGAGAATCACATTTAGGGGCTGTCAAGCGTATCCTTCGATACCTTGCCGGCACCCAAGAATTGGGTTTATGGTATCCTACATACTGCAAACTAGATTTGATTTCATATTCAGATGCTGATTATGCTGGTTGCAAAATTGATAGGAAGAGTACTAGTGGTTATTGTCAAATATTAGGTGGATGTTTAATATCATGGGCTTCTAAAAAGCAGCATTCTGTGGCACTCTCCACTGCTGAGGCTGAGTATGTCGCAGTAGGGAGCTGTGGTACACAGGTTATGTGGATAAAACATCAACTCCAAGACTACAATGTAGATCTTGGATGTGCACCTATTTTCTGTGACAACACTAGTGCTATTAATTTGTCTAAAAACCCCATTCAACACTCTAGGACAAAACACATTGAGATCCGTCATCACTTTCTAAGAGATGAGGTCTCCAAAGGAAATTTCATGCTTCATTTTGTAGAAACTGAAAAACAACTGGCAGACATTTTCACAAAACCCCTTAACAATGACAGATTTTCAACTCTAAGAAGGGAGTTAGGAATTTGTAGAATTTCTCCTGAAAATTCTTGAAATAATCATATTCATGGGTTCACTGTATAGATTCTGTCATTTCTGTACTAAGTTATGTCAACTAGGTCTCTAGTACTGGTCAAGTTTTGAGTTTGGAGGTCTAGTGTCGGTTACTACTTCAGCAAGTTCTGCAGAATCCTGGTTCTACTACGGATTATCTCTTGTGGTCGACCACAGGCAAGGCGCTGGTCGACCAAGGCATCAGGACAGGAAATAGTTGGTTCTGTGACAGCACAGAGGTCGACCAAAGGCAACTCTATGGTCGACAGAGGATCTGAACAAGGGAAAATGGATCTAAAAAGGCTGCTGGCTCTGCTAGGAAATCCTCTGAACTAAGTGAACTTTTGTGCTCAGATTCTTCACTCATTCATCCTTATCCATACTTCCCATCCCTTGTGTCTCTATATCTCTTCATGGCCAACATTTTTTTATCTTCAGCAAGGACTCACAAATTGAGGGGGAGAAAAAGTGTAAACTCATTCCTTGATAAAACATTGAAAAACCTAACCATATCTTTCAATAAAATCACCAAGGTAATCATTAAGAGTAGAGGTTGAGTGTCGTAATGAGAATTTGAACTGTACTACTGCAATAAATTCAAACCATAACTATGACTCTGTCACAAGATTTTGAGGACTTATGATTTTTAGTAATGAGACTGTTTCTCTACCTGTGTCTGTGTTGGACAGTAAAAATAAACTCAAATATAACATGTATGTACATGGAATACGCCATAATTCTGCCTTCTTGGTAGAGCAATGGATTGAGTTCTGAGAAACTACTGTTCTCCATCTCAAAGCAAAAAATTGGCTGAACAATAGATGGGAGACAAGTGTGTCATGAAGATCCAATCTAACTCTGCTGCTTTCAAAAATATTGATTGGGCATACTGAGTAACTGGGGATATTGGCGTCTGATAAACGTATATCCTCACGGATAAAAGGTGTGTCCCAGTCATTAGTGGAATGGTTAGGCATGCTAAGTAGCCGGGGTTTCTGGCGTGTAAAAAGCGTGTCTCCTCGTGTAGAAAAGCATGTGATAAACCTGACCACAGCTCTCAAATGATTCAAAAAGTTATCACAAAGGCAGAGAAAATGGTTGACCTAAAGCATAGCATGCAAATAAAAGTTCAAAACACTGTTCAGCTAGCATAGTTAGTCAAATTATCTCTTGAAATATATTATAAGTTCAAGGAGCCATGTGAAAGAAATTGGATATGGGGAGTCAATTTATTGGTGCAATACTTTCAAATTCATTGAACCACAATACCCACTCTATTTGGTCACAAGGTGGTCTTTGCATAAGGGTGGAAAGGTTTCATAAGTGTTCTATTAAAGAAAGGGAGTACACTTTAATATCTTCCAAAAATTTGAGTTATGCTGATTAAATCCTGACCGCTCGTTTTCTGCATCGTGATGGTTCACTATCTAGTTTTTTTAAGACCCAGCCTTACTGCCCTACCCTATAAATTGCCACGGCTGGGTCCCTAGTTTTCTCTCATCCGCCGACTTGTACCTCTTTCGAATTCTTCCTCTCCAGTTTTCTCTCGCCTCTCTCTCGCATCCCTCCACCATGTCTCCAAAGCACGCTCCGCGGTCTACCAAGAGAACAAGAGAGAAGGCCCCTGCCGAATCCTCGAAGCCGTCCAAGCGTTCCAAGCCGAGGGCCGCGCAAGGTCCGCCATCGGCCCCTCAAAAGTCGACCACGGCCGAGGCGGCTGACTCAGGCAGGAAGGTACCAGCTTCAGAAGAACCCATCGTCCATCCAGTTTCAGGAGTTATCAAGCCACGGACCGTTCTGCCACCAAGGATTGTTGATTTCTCTGATGAGAAGCTGATGGAGATGTTCCCAGAACTACTGCCAATTTTTGAAGCCCAAGAGTGGACAGCGTTTGTCTCGGCACATACTCAGTATTCGCCTCAGCTTGTGCAAGAATTCTACCACAACTTGCAAATAGTGGATGGTCAGGTCTACACCGTAGTTCAAGGCATCGTCGTCCGCCTCGACGTCAAACTGCTCCACAAAGCGTTGAAGATTCCCAGACATGGCACCGTCTTCAATCCTGAGGATTTTGACTTCCGAGCTGCATACACCGTCGTCACTGGCCAGCCAGCTCCTGAGGTTCTCCCTAAGTATCTGAATGCCAACACCTTCCCTCCTCTTCATAGATTGCTTCATCACATTCTTACCACCATTATCCAACCAAGAGGAGGCGCCAGAGATCAAGTAAGTCGCCTCCATCTATTTTTGCTCCATGGCCTCATCACTTGTCAACCCATTCGCCTCATAACGCTCATCCTAAACACTTTCCAAAACATCCTACATTATCCCCAGAATTCTCTTCCATTTGCTGCCCACATATCTGCCATTCTGGAAGCAGCAAAAATACCATTTCCTCACGCTCCGCGCATTGTAATTCCCAAATGGCACGTCTACAACTTTCACTTCGTGACCACATTTTTGGGGTTTAAGAAGGTAGGAGACCAAATTCAGCGCACTCTACCATCCAAGGGCAAATCCAAGGCTCCATTGCCACCCTCTTCTCCCCCACATACACCTATACAGGTTAGCCCTACTGTCACACCTCCACCTGTGGTGCCTCAAGCTACCCCTACTACCACCACTACTGCCCATCCTCCATCTTCCCTTTCTATAGTGCCCTGGCATCCAGGCACTGCTGCCACTCATGCTCAATCCACTTCTGTTCCACCTACCCAAGCTCCATCTCATTCTGTTCCACCTACCCAAGTTCCACCTACCTCCACTCCATCTACTTCTGCTCCACCACCATCCTTCACCTCCAACACTGAGTCTCACGGAGTGCTTCTCCAGATAGCATCTCAGTTGTCCTCTCTCACCACCCAATTCCATTCCTTTCAAGAGAATATGAATGCTGCCACCGGGCGCCTGGAGCAGAAAGTCCAAAGGCTGGAACAACAGATGGAGGCCAGGTTCATCAAGCAAAAGGAACACACTGACCATGCTAGTTCTCGGTTCAACAGACTAGTTGGCACCTTAGGTCAAGTGTCAGAAGAAATGGGAAACCGCATAGAGTTCACAACCAAGCAGAATGAACAGTATCACAATGCTACTATCTCCGAGATCCAGAAGCTCAGGCTCTCTTATGCCCACATTGTTGACAAGCTAGATCGCATGGAAGAGAACGTGAAGCCAGAGACTTCCTCATCCTCCTCAGAGGGATTGTTTAAATGATCTTCTTTTTGCTGTTGACAAAGGGGGAGATAGGACTTTATGTGTCATTGTGTGTCTAGTTGTGTGTCTAGATGTGTGTCTAGATGATGTCAAGTTTACTTTGTCTACGTGTCCTTAGTGTCTTTATCCTTTTTGAGTCACTCATGTAATTAGTGCTATAGTTTTTGAAAGGCACATCAAACGAATTGTCTGAATGAAATCTGTGCTATGATAGCCTTGAATGCAATATCAAATGAATTTTATAATCTGTTGTTTGTCACAATGACTCATGGTTGTCATCATCAAAAAGGGGGAGAATGTTGTGCATCCCTTGGTTTTGATGATGACAATAGGATATGTTTGATTAATCAAGTTCTATCTTGTTTCATAACAAATACAAGTGGTTTGATTGTTCCTTCAAAGTAATGGACTCATGACTATTTGATGATGACAAACAATGTTTTTGATTAACTCAATATAAATCTGATAGTTCAAGTTACTTCTGATATGTTAAGTAATTTCAGGTCCACTGAAATCCAAGTGGAATCAACAAATCAGAAGAAGTGTCAAAGGCCGCTTGTCGACCAGGGAAGTGGTTATGGTCGACCAACGAACCCAGCCAGAAACACTTCAAGTCATCCGTCTTCTGCATGTGCCTTGGCTGTCGACCAAAGCCCCACTTCTGGTCGACCACAGAACAGACAGAGCATCAGACAGAACTGACGGCCATCTGGAATTTGCCCCTTGTCGACCAGCGACAAGGCTGTGGTCGACCACGGGACGCGAGTGTCAGCCAGAATGAAACCGCCATCAGGACACTGCTCGTTGTCGACCAGGGACAGTGTCATGGTCGACCACGGGTGTTATAGCGTCCAGAACCGAACTCTAACCGAATTCTGTTTTGGTTCCTTAAAACCTGCAGATTGTTGTTGCAGGTTGTTGGGTAGTTCAAATGATGAGATTCCGCACGGGAATCAAGGAGAGAATCTTGCTTAGAAGCGGTCAAACTTATTGTAGTGATCGGATTTAACCTTCTCCCTGCTTTCTAGCAGATTGACGCTCGATCTGGAATTTGAGCGGGAAGAGCTTCAGGCTTGAAAAAGTATCTGCATAAAAAGTAGAAGGCAACTGATCGCGGAGGCAGGCACACAGAGAGAGCATAGAACAGAAGCTAAGAAACACACCTACATCACAGGACGAAGTGGCTCTCCATCAATCAGAAATCTGCAGAAGACTAAAGGCATTCTCATTGCTGCAGAAGGAAGACTGGGCTTGAAGCTGTGCGACCTCCAGCAGCAAAGCAGCTGAAGGCATCCGATTGGAAGCTCTACAGGGAGTCTACTCTTGTTATTTATGTGATTAAGTCCCAGGCTGAATTCTTTACTTTGTTACAAAAGTCTATATTCAGTCCTGTTGCATCATCCCACCTTCTCATCATTTCTATTCATCCTTACACCAAGTGTCAAGCTGTGAGGCAGCGGATTCAAGTTGTGTGTCAGCTGGTACAAGCTGTGTGTCAGCAGGAACAAGCTGTGTGACAGCGGTGTCTTGTGTTTTGGATTGAGATCAGAGGCTCTCATAAGTGAAGCCTTGCTTGAGTTAAGCAAGGGGTGGATGTAAGTCTCGGGAAGAGACTGAACCACCTTAAAAATCCTATCTTGTGGTTTGCTTATGTGTGTGCGTGCTTCTCTATGTGTTTGTTTTCTTCATTGATATCAACATTAGTTCTGTAATTCGTCAATCACCTGCAACTCATTTAGTCAATAGATATTAAATCGAAAAAGGGGGAAAGATCTATTCACCCCCCCTCTAGATCTATTCAGTCCGTACTCAACACTCCAGCGGCACACCCTATCAACCCTTCAATGACACACCTTCTCAGCCCTTCAGCGGCACACTCTTCTCACTCTCCGAAGTGGAACCCAATGTACAGACTTTAAGGGACAATGTATAGACTTTGAGCTGCAATGTATAGACTTTGAGCTGCAGCCA